>CM023484.1:23749424-24382880 GCA_013339685.2 Hyalomma asiaticum
CTTAGGACAAAACAAAATGCAGGCGCTAAAAGATAAACAAGGTAACCTTATCAACAGTTTCACCGAAATAGTAAAGCTAGCAGAAGATTTCTACTCGGAACTGTACAGCTCTCAGACAGACCATACAACCATAATAGAAATAGAACCAGAGGAGAACACCGAAATTCCATGTATAACCGCTGACGAAGTCAAAAAAGCTGCCAAAGGCATGTCCCGTGGTAAAGCAGCTGGTGACGATGGTATAACAACCGACTTGATCAAAGACGGAGGAGATATTGTACTTGAAAAACTTGCATCGCTCTTCACGAAATGTATCAAGACATGTAGTGTACCGCGCAGCTGGAAAAATGCTAATATAATCCTTATCCACAAGAAAGGTGCCATAAAGGACTTAAAGAATTACAGACCAATCAGCCTACTCCCAGTAATATACAATCTATTTACAAAGGTAATTTCTACGAGGATAATAGAAACACTCGACCTCCGCCTCCTGTTACACTGTACTGTGACGAAATAAAGCAATCAATCAATCAATCAACCAACCGAGAGAGCAAGCTGGTTTTAGGAAAGGTTACTCGACAATGGACCACAGCCACGCTATCAACCTAGTAATTGAGAAGTACGCCGAATATAACAAACCTCTTTATATGGCGTTTATCGACTACGAGAAAGCATTTGGCTCCATAGAAATACAAGCAGTTCTAGAAGCTCTACGTCGACAAGGGGTACCTGGCGTATACGTGAAAACCATAAATAACATATACAAAGATTGCACAGCCACACTACTCCTACATGAGAGAAGCAGAGAAATCCCGATCAGGAGAGGTGTCAGACAGGGAGATACAATATCCCCGATGCTATTCACTGCATGTTTAGAGGAAGTCTTTAAACATCTAGACTGGGAAGAAAAGGGCATTCGAATAGACAGAGAATATCTAAACAATTTAAGATTTGTAGCCGACATTGTGCTCTTTAGCAATGATGGTGACGAATTACAAAACATGATTGACGACCTAAACAGGGAAAGCATTAAAATTAAATTAATAATGAATAGGCAAAAGACCAAAGTTATGCTCAATAGCTTAGCTAAGGAACAGGAATTTAAAATCAACAATGAACCCTTACAATGTGTAAACGAATATGTATATCTGGGACAGTTAATATCAGGAACTCCTACCCAGGAAAACGAAATTCTCCGTAGAATAAGGCTGGGCTGGAGCGCATTCGGAAGGCATTACGAAATCATGACCGGAAACTTACCGCTCTCATTAAAGCGAAAAGTATTCAATCACTGCATTCTCCCAGTACTAACGTACGGTGCAGAAACATGGAGAATAACGAAGAAACTAGAGATGAAACTAAGGAGCACGCAACGTGCAATGGAAAGAAAAATGATAGGGGTAACGCTAAGAGATAGAAAACGAGCGGAATGGATCAGAGAACAGACAGGAGTAGCCGATATTATCATATCAATTAGAAGAAAGAAGTGGACCTGGGCAGGACATGTCATGAGGAGGAAGGATAATAGGTGGACAGTAAGAGCGACGGAATGGATACCACGAGAGGGAAAACGCAACAGAGGTAGGCAAAAGGTTAGATGAAGCGATGAAATTAACAAGTTTGCGGGCACAAAGTGGAACCAACTCGCTCAGGATAGGGTGGATTGGAAATCGTTGGGAGAGGCCTTCGTCCTGCAGTGGACCTAAACAGGCTGATGAAGGCCGGTCCTCATTCCTGATGAAGGCCGGTCTCCGGCTGAAACGTTGAATAAACGCTTTCTGCATTTTTGTTGCCAATTCCGAGGGTCTACTACTCATCTCTCTCTCTCTCTCTCTCTCTCTCTCTATATATATATATATATATATATATATATATATATATATACATATATATATATATATATATATATATATAACGAAAGGCAAGGGGTCAAGGGCTCGTTCTTTTTTTGTTAGAAACAACTTAATGAGCAAACAGACAATGAAGCCTAGGAAAACATAGGGGAAGTTACTTGGGGTATTGTAATTGTGGAGAAAGTAGAAAGGAATTAAAGTGGACGAAAAGACAAACCTGCCCTCGGTGGGACCCGAACCCACGACCTTCGGATGTCGCGTCCGATGCTCTACCAACTGAGCTACAAGGGCGGTCGTCCCCCCGTCCACTTTATTGTGTATTTATGTAGGTATTATCCTGGGAGTGTTAGGCAGCGCCACTCGAGGCCAAGGCGGCGTGTGTAGAACACACTTTTCTTGCCAGGAGGCGTCACGTAGAACGTGAACTTAGATGAGTTGGCTGCTGCCCAATAAGCCCTCGCATGCTATCTAAGGCACCAAGTCTGCCGCAACGAGGCCCAAGCTATGAAATAACGAAAGGGAAGGGGTCAAGGGCTCGTTCTTTTTTTGTTAGAAACAACTTAATGAGCAAACAGACAATGAAGCCTAGGAAAACATAGGGGAAGTTACTTGTGGTATTGTAATTGTGGAGAAAGTAGAAAGGAATTAAAGTGGACGAAAAGACAAACCTGCCCTCTGTGGGACCCGAACCCACGACCTTCGGATGTCGCGTCCGATGCTCTTCCAACTGAGCTACAAGGGCGGTCGTCCCCCCGTCCACCGGTTCGGGTCCCACCGAGGGCAGGTTTGCCTTTTCGTCCACTTTAATTCCTTTCTACTTTCTCCACAGTTACAATACCACAAGTAACTTCCCCTATGTTTTCCTAGGCTTCATTGTCTGTTTGCTCATTAAGTTGTTTCTAACAAAAAAAGAACGAGCCCTTGACCCATTTCGTTATTTCATAGCTTGGGCCTCGTTGCGGCAGACTTGGTGCCTTAGGTAGCATGCGAGGGCTTATTGGGCAGCAGCCAACTCATCTAAGTTCACGTTCTACGTGACGCCTCCTGGCAAGAAAAGTGTGTTCTACACACGCCGCCTTGGCCTCGAGTGGCGCTGCCTAACACTCCCAGGATAATACCTACATAAATACACAATAAAGTGGACGGGGGGACGACCGCCCTTGTAGCTCAGTTGGTAGAGCATCGGACGCGACATCCGAAGGTCGTGGGTTCGGGTCCCACCGAGAGCAGGTTTGTCTTTTCGTCCACTTTAATTCCTTTCTACTTTCTCCACAATTACAATACCACAGGTAACCTCCCCTATGTTTTCCTAGGCTTCATTGTCTGTTTGCTCATTAAGTTGTTTCTAACAAAAAAAGAACGAGCCCTTGACCCATTTCGTTATTTCATAGCTTGGGCCTCGTTGCGGCAGACTTGGTGCCTTAGGTAGCATGCGAGGGCTTATTGGGCAGCAGCCAACTCATCTAAGTTCACGTTCTACGTGACGCCTCCTGGCAAGAAAAGTGTGTTCTACACACGCCGCCTTGGCCTCGAGTGGCGCTGCCTAACACACCCAGGATAATACCTACATAAATACACAATAAAGTGGACGGGGGGACGACCGCCCTTGTAGCTCAGTTGGTAGAGCATCGGACGCGACATCCGAAGGTCGTGGGTTCGGGTCCCACCGAGGGCAGGTTTGTCTTTTCGTCCACTTTAATTCCTTTCTACTTTCTCCACAATTACAATACCACAAGTAACTTCCCCTATGTTTTCCTAGGCTTCATTGTCTGTTTGCTCATTAAGATATATATATATATATATATATATATATATATATATATATATATATATATATATATATATATATATAAAGGGGGAAGGGGCAGGGCAGCAGAACGGGGGACATGAGTGACATGAGGTAGAGGGGACAATTTGGATATTTCAAGCAAAGTTTGTTGGGCGTGGTGGGCGCATGCGCACACTCAGACGCGCACACATAATATGAGTATAGATAGATAGATAGATAGATAGATAGATGCGGTCCACCCCTTCAGAAGTAAACTGGTTAATATAACGGCGCACTGCGGCCTCAAATATCGTTCCCACATTTTGCAAACCTCGCAAGTGAGCGATTGCAGATGCCCCTTCGAACGTGTTGCGCATGCATATAGCCGTTTCTTTTGCGAAAATCTGTTTTGCTGCTAGTATTTCTTGGATACATGTGGCCTTCCTGACCCCTGCGTTTCATCACAGACGCCCCGATGTGAGCTCGAAAGGAAAAAAAAAAAATGAAGGACAGCAAAAGTAAAGGAGGCTCGTATAGGCTATACGGCCCCAGACGGGACACTTCGGCGGTTGCACGTCGAGCTGCCCCGCACGAAATGTCTCAACGTTGAAGTGATCACGCAACAAGCGCCGAGCCGAGCAGGAAAACATTGCGCCTTCTCCGTGTTCTAGACCAATGCGTCGTGATTGCGAGAGAGGCCTCTGTACCATGAATGGAGCACAGAGCCGCGCGGCTGTTCTCGCTTCGTCCTTTGGTTCTTTTAATAGTTTACGAGGTGGCGGGGCGCGTCCTCGAATGTTTTAATTAGCTGCCTCGGGTACCACAAAGCGGCGCCGCCTGCGAAGAAGGATTTGGCGTCGAGGCGCCAGACTGTTATACAACGGAACTCTTTAGTGGCTGACCCTCACTAAATGCGTGCACTGGTGCCGCATGCATGTTGGCCCGAGTTCGCTCGGCTACAGAAGTGCTGGTGGATCTCGTTCGGCCCTGCTCGGGTATTCTGCACCCTTCGTGAATGGGACACTGCCACCCAAGAGGGCATGGAGTGCGCGATGGGCGCGGCTTTATAGCCAGCTCGGGCAACGTGTGCGTGAGGCAAACACCGCGGAGTAGGATAGACGCGTTGTTGCCTGAAGACGTTCTTCGGGGGAGTGAGGATATGTTGTCAGTGACCCGTTGTAGCCGTAAGCGCGCGTTATCTCTCGCTTTCGTTCGGACTCAATGTCTACATTAATTGTGCGGCACAAAAGGGCGCCGCCATAAAGAAGGCATTCTCGCGATGTCATGTTTTTCTAGATAAAAAGTGTTTGTCGGGCAGAAACTCACAGGCATTTCGACGAACATTTTCGTTACCTTTCCATGCGAGGCAAATGTTTATACTCACGGAATCACTCATGCGGAGAAACTTCGCCTAATGTTCCACCCGGACGAAGGTTGGAAAGGATGTCAATAACTCATTTGACACTATAGAAGTGCATGTCATTTCCAATGAAGAACGGAGACGTCAAACTCGCTAGCTCTGAGTCATACCAGCCAATTGTGCCTCCCTAAAATTCTATAGAGCTAATTCTAACTTAAAAGCCGTCTGACAGATCACTCACTGATGACTAGTGAGTGCTTGTGGTATGTAACTCCTTTGCAGACGCAGTGGCTATCTGTCTGCTTTCACTTTATGCGCAAATGTACCATGCGAAATTGCATTTTGCGCTCAATAGACATTGTTTATCTGCCGAAGAAAGCCTAGAAACAACAGAAAAATACGATTATTTCCTTTAAATCCTGTGATAATGTTCATATAATACGCTACTACTACTACTACTACTACTACTACTTATAATAATAATAATAATAATAATAATAATAATAATAATAATAATAATAATAATAATAATGTACCGTACACTACACGTGAAATTATTTTTCAAGCTAACCATGTTTATTACAGACAGAGACTCCAAGTCATTGTCGGTAATATGATAGTAAAAAAAAAAAGCAACCACCAGCTCGGCATATTCGCCATTTTAGCGAATCACAGACGACGCATGTATCGGCAAAAGGAACACGCTATATCGCCCTACAGTAAATAAACTAACCGTAAGAAACTCTTTCATATATGTCCCAAAAACACACTTGGCCCCTAGCGTTCCATAGACTGCTATTGCGCCAAATGAATTGCTCAGTGAGTGCACCAACTTACGAGATGTGAAAAAAAAAAATTGACACGCTAATTGTTCGCTGCCTGACGCAGTTGCCAAGAGACCACTTGCAGTGACGCAACACGAATGCGTTTTCGAGCCGAATTCGAGTGTATCAAAGGGAAATGGCGCGGATGTTCCCCCCGCTTTGCTTCACGTTGAATGTCCATGTACAACGCCCAGCGAGCGGAGCGCGCCACAAGCGAATCGGGCAGTGGGTGCGCGATCGCCTGCTGCCGACGACAAGTGGACGCCTGTGTGCGCGCGCATCGCTGCAGCTGCACTTCCTCTCGTGCGCCAATGGCTCGATGGAAGAGGCGTCGGACCACACACACTGCGGCCGTGTGGCTGTTTGGAAAAGCTCCTCGGCTGCATCGGGCTGTGTTTGCTTTCCTGCCCAGGCTGAGACCGTCGAAGCGCACCGCCGGTTTGCTCCGTCGCGGATTAAGACCGGTTGCCTCTTCGACGTTGTTTGTTTCTTCTTCTTGTCCACGCAGCGAGAACCTGCTCACAAAACTCGCACAGCGACATCCTGTCGGGTATACCACTGTAGAGCACGGCGCCAACCGGGACGCTTGATTATAACTGAAGAAATGCGCGCACTCCAGCGATTCCTGCGCCTTCCGATCTAATCGGTTGTATGATAGCGACGACTCGTTCGCTGCTGCAGCATGGCAGCCGACAATGAAGGTGACCTTGTGCAAGGCCGTTTTCCGTCATGGTGAAGACTTTCTGCGTTGGGGTGGGCGCGCACTTGATTTGTCAATGTTCCCATTGCCGAGTTTTCTTCCGCGGTTTCCCTTCCAAAGCCTCGGCACTTTGATGTAAGTCTACATCCGATAGAACAACGAAATATTCCATTTTGACAGCATCAGCTGTATAGCTATCTGCTTTTACAGCGGAGCTGTTATACGCCTCGTGCAAGCCGACGGAAGCGCTACTGGTGGCGACCCTGCTAAGTATTCGCGGGAGAGTAGGCAGCCGTGCGCCGTAGCTTCCTACGACTTTGTTCGCGTTCGCCGTTTAGTTCGCGTTGTCGCAGCGAAATAAGCAACTTTCTTTGCATGTGTGGGGTGGCCGAAGCTTCAAGGGATGTCGAATAACAAAAGCCATCCAAACACGACCTCTTCCTGTACGTAGGCGTTTAACCAGAATTTTGATTTCGCAGGGTGGGAGGGGTGTTACCCATGGCGTTAACGAAAATGGAGGGGGGCTACCCACCTGGCTAAGTTTTAAGGGGGAGGAGTGTAAGCAAAAGCCTGCTTGTACGTTTAAAGTGCTCACACAGAAGTCTTGCCCTATTTTACGAGTTACACCAGCTATAATAAGACAAGAAACTCATGTGTGCTCGGTATGCGTGTGCCCCACCACTGTTACTAGAAGAAAAAAATTTATGTTACAACAGTGGCAGTTCGGGCATGTTCATACACCATCTTGAAAAGTAGAAGCACGCAGAACACACGGACGAAAGAGCATGAAGAAAGTTTGAAACCAACACAAGACTAAATATAGCTTTGGTGCGTGCTGAGCATTTCATATACGGAATAATGGGAAGATGCTGGACCGCAAACCACCATGATAATGGCAATACTTGCATAGGCACATAAAGCTCTAAAACAATGTGGTGCACTGCAGGCCCACAGAAGACGCATATATGACGAAATCTCCGTAAAGTGACGAAGAAATTCAGTAGCTGTTTAGTGTTTACATGTTTCTACATACATCTTGACGATAGAGCGAGCCCCAGCCTTGCTGTCGCTCCCAATTAATTTGACCAACCCTTCGCCGCTTTTCAATATATCATGCGCCTTCTCTTTACTCAGCATCCAAAACACAAAAATTCTCACGCAGCTTTGTGCGCTTTCAAGAAGGTCGCTCAGAAAATTGCAAGTTTTGACGGTTGCAGCAGGTAGGGTAGTTCGACGAACGCGGCGCTAAATGGTTTTATCCGCTGGCAAGTTTGGCGATATCCATGAGGAGTGTACGCAGGTTCATTAACAATCTCTCAGTTGCGCTTCATAAGGTGACCTTTATGTCAATTATTATGCGATTATGTCACGTATGTAATCAGTGCTATCAAGATCGCTACATAACGCACGCCAGCATCACGTATTGTTTGCTTCATTGTTTGAATTACCACTCTGCTCAAATTATGTGTGTTTATTATTAAGGTACAGATATTAAGGTACAGAGACGGCAATGTGGCAACGGTGCAATTTAAAAAAAAGAAGGAAATACAAGGCGGCTACTTCGCACGAGCTCCACTTCGCAACTGGACTTTTTCACGGTGGTCGGCGGGATGCACCTGACAATTATATGCGGACTGGTTTGTCCTAAATTGTGTTAACGGCACGCGCGTGCCCACTTTCACAGAGGCCCGATTCTTTCCTGCAACTGTCACCGCAACAGTAGGTGTCCGGCACGCGAACGAAGGGGAAATCGCAGCCGCGTTCCTCGGCCATGCCCATGCCTCCCAGCGCTGCAAAAAGCGTTGTCGTCTGCTCGGCCTCCCGAGAGTACTGTCGGCGGCGCCCGCTAGGTGGCCATCAGTGGCGCCTCTATAGACCTATTCCATGTTGGTAAACAGTGGTAGGCACCGGCGATATAACCAGGGCTTGTGTCGACGTCGCGGCGCGGAGGCCCCGCCCACCGCTTGCCGCGGCCCCGCACGGTCGGGCCACCGCCGCCGGCGAAGCGCGTGCGAAAGCTGCCTCCGAGCACGGGGCGTCGGAGCGCCGACGGGTGTTTACAACAGTTTTCGAGGGGCAGCCGCGTGAGATGAAGTCGCGTTAGCTCTGTAGGAAGCATTCGATGAATGTAGAAAAGAATGTGCTGACGACCAGCTATGACAAGATGTGAGAAATTGATTGAAAGGATAAGCACCTTGCAACATGATGCGAACGATCGCGAGCTATCATGTCGGCATCGCTTCATGCGTATGCTTTAATTCGGTAACTGGCGCAAGGATGAACCACTTGCAACAGTGAGACTTGTTTAAATACGACTTGAAGATGCCTCAGCTAAAATACTGTTTCGGACTAAAGCCTCTAATCCCTACACGAAATCCTTGCGCAAAAACAAATGTAACTCAAGCATGCGATATTGGTGACGCTAGAACCTATGTAAATACGGCTGTGATAACGCACACACACAAAAATGCAATGACGAGCCAAGGACAAGGCTCTCAAATAACTGACAGCAAGGCGCATAACCGCGGCTTGCGGCTCTGCCCATACGCTGAGTTCCGATCGTGACGGCGTGAAGTCCTGTGACCGCGGCACATTTCAAGCGTGTAGTTCATTCGAGCAGTCTGACAATCGAAAAAAAAAAAATTAAAGCGCATCGTAACCACTACAGCATTGCCAAAGACACTTCTCGTGTGTATGCTATCGCAGCCACAAGCAATTTGCAAAAGCGTCGCTGTAATCGGCCTTTCGCTCACGGCTACGTGAATTAAGCTCTTATATATTTGTTTCATTTGAGTGATTGAAATTCGTATGACGTATGTATAGCTTCCCCACTTCAATAATACACGGCGACCGCGATTACTTCTACACATCGAGCTAAGCTAACGTCGTGCGCGCTTTGCGGTAAGCGTCATCGCTCTGTGTCCGCACTTTGTTTATGCCAAGAAATTTGGTGTCGAGCATTACACTTGCCAAACTTGTGACAATGCTATTTCTCTCAAATGAAACAAGCCGCACTAATGCCAAATAATTACCCATACGCTTAACCGTGACGAAAATGTTTGGCGCATAACCGATGCGCCAAACAACCGGCATTACAGGTTCGTCCCTTTCCTTAAGACAGACATAAGCAGGAAACCGATAAAAACCTATCGCACATATCTTGTGCGTTGCTGAGCAACCAACCCACGGCGCAGGTCATCGGTAAACACTTTTTTCTTCATTTCACGGCGGTGAGAAGCGCACGCACCAGCGAAAACACAGCGGCTGCTACGGTAGGCGCGCCGGCGGTTGCCTACCATGCGAAACCAAAACTCCCGACGACAGCGCCACCGCATCTTCGTGACGTAGGCCGGGTGGAATAGGTCTATAGGCGGTGCACCAGGCGTATAACCTTGCTATACTGATGATTCCGTAATGAGCAGGAGGAAAAAGCGAACCCGCACTCGCTCAGCCCGCCTCTACACATGACAGTGATCGTGATAATGATAGTGGTATGTCGTGCGGCGCGGTGATCGCAGTACGAAGAAGAAAACGAAAAAGAGAGTAGCGAATGTGAAGACGACTTTGCTACACGATACACTGCGGCGCACGCCATGCCCTATGTCGGAAGTACGGTATGGATGAGAGAGAGAAACTGAGACAGAAAGAGAGAGATAGACGGACGGAGAGAGGGGAACAAGAGAAAAAAAGAGTGAGGGCTTATACAGCGCAAGGGAAGTTAGGTAGGGCTTTGTTAAAAAGAAAATATCTTGCGATAGCAGAGCCACGTCTAGTATTTTCTTTGCGTTTTCTGAATGATTATGCGCCTCAAACCATTTAGCCTAACTGGACAGCGCTTAAAACCAACTTTAGTGACTTAACTGATCGTGTGGCGAACACTCTGCACATATTTCCGCTCAGCCGTGTCAGCCAGACCAGCGGAACCCGGCTACACGCAGCACCGCGTGTCCGATAAAACGCAGTGCTATATACCTCAGAGTCACCGGAGTGTGGGCGTCACCGGCGGTTGCTCGTGAGCAGGCTGCCCAGTTTGTGAACGTTCTTCCAACCTTTCACCACTCGGTATGCTCGTCCGCTGCAGTTGCTAACTGAACCAACACGTTATGTTCTTATGTGGGAATCGTATTTCGACGGGCTCGTCATCCTACAATCGCTTTGTTGCTCTGACTAATGCAGCGTGAACTCTGACCGCACTATAGTGTATGCGTTATAGCTTCGGCATCTTATTTAGTATCAATAATTAAAAAGTCACGTTTGTATGAAAAAGTCGAAGAGGAACGCCTCCTAGATTCCTGGCATCGTCATAAGGTGAGCGACAAGCAATATCAGTAGCTGTTAAAGCCATCTAAACGACCTTTCTTTGCTCCGATTTTTATCAGAATTCGTGGCATTTTATGGATAACCTCAACTTCCTGCTTAACAACGCGCTTCTGCGTGGCTCGCACACACACGCGAGAATGCCTTCTTATGCTAGCGATGCAACCTCAGTCAGATATCGCTTATTTGCCCGTCGCGAACACTTGGCGACACAGATAGCATCAAGGGGGCGGCTAGAACAAAAAGAGAGAGGATGACATCCTGGGAACGTTCGTGATTTCACTAAGCTATTACACAGGTCGTGTCGCGTTCGCGCTCATTATAGTTGTATTTTCTTTCATGTTGCAACCTATTTTAAATTTAAATTCAGCGCGGAGGAACGCTGGATTAGCAGGTGACACGTGCTTGGAGAGCATTATGAGTTTGGGGGTGCAAAAGAAATGAACGAGAAATGAAGAGCAGGTGGCACGTGAGCAGACGGTGTGCTGGTGCTCAGCGGGTGTCTTCCGCGTACGAAAGCATCGCCGCGTGGTGTATCCTGTGCCCGTTTGATGCCAGGGGAGTCGTAAGTTGAGCGCCGCTGTGCCTTGTGCCACTGATGCAGTGCACTGTTGCATAATGGAGCGTCAGCCAGTGCTGGAGCGAACAGTGCTTCGCGCCGTATATTTACTGCAGTGCGATGTGAGTCCTTTTTGGAGCCGCTTCCGTTACCGCTTGACATAGTGCTCACCTGAGTATATAGACCCAGCAGCACCCCAACGACGCACAGTAGGTAGGCCTGGCCATACCTGCGACAGCACTGACTACCGAGCTAGAGGACGTCCCTCAAACCTTGCTTGTTTTCCACATTCCTTACGGCCTTTTCCATTGCTTCACACCACGCATAAACGCCCTGGGCATAAACGTCGACTAACTGTGCATATAGGGCGCTCTATAAGGAAAATAAATATTTTTAAAATATATGCTATGACTATAAAGCACAGGCGTAACTGCTTAGCATGTTGGTATAGCACAGCGCAAATGGGGAAAACGAAGGATACAGGCAAGCCCCGTCCTGTGCCGTTGTTCCTTGTTCTTTTCCCATTTGCGCTGTGCTATCGACATGTTCAACCTGTACAAACTCGCCGAAATTTCGATCCTTTTGAAATGCTTAGCGGCTGCCGAAGTTGCGCGGAAATGACTATAAATATAAAGAATTGTTAAATAGCGTTTTGAGTACTCACTTTAGGGTATCAGTTTATGTGCATAAGTTGTAGGGCGTCCGCATTTATGAGACGCTCGTAGTAAATGCAGAAAATCGCGCCGCCTTTAAGATATTCATAATCAATTTAAGGCTTCGATATGGAAATCGAGCGGCCTGGGTCGCAGGAAATGCGGTCGCTCTGGTACGTGAGAGAGGAAGTTCCCGTGATTAAAGTGAGGCGACGAAATGTGAGTGGAGGCGCATCGTGTCATTAAGGAGGCTCCTCTGACCCAAAACTACTACGGCATAAATGGGGTCTAACAATGATATACTTAGGTTGCAGCGAAAACCAGGCACCAGCCTAGACGTCGGATTAATTGTTATGTTGTCTTTCACTATATATATATATATATATATATATATATATAGTTTGGCGAAGTAGGTAGCTTCGGCTAGTGCATAAATGTAAGTAGCACTTCAATAATATTTCATTTATTCGTCTACGTTTCGGTCAGAGCCTGACCTTTCTCAAGGGAAAGGTCGGGCTAAGTTCCTAATTGTGTTATTGTAATTTCTGTAGTAAGTAGAAAAGAATTAAAGCGGACGAAAAGGCAAACCTGCCTTCGGTGGGAACCGAACCCACGACCTTCGGGGTTTGCACAGCAGGGTAGCACAGCCGTAGTTGAGCTATCAAGCTGCATGAATGATAAGGTATAGCGAAATTATGGCGACTGGGGAACTAACATTGCCGCAGATAGGATCTGAACACGCGTTGCAAGGTTTCGATCCTCGTGCGGGATCTTAATGTGGCGCGTGGTATGCAGCGTTAGATGTCGTCAGGAGAACAATGCGACAGCAGTGCTCAGGGGTGTCCTTGATTCCGATAGATTCCGCACTCACGCGTGTCGCTCATTCCCACAAGAAACGAGTTCGTCTCCGCAGTTACCACACCGAGAGCCAACCGAGGCGCGGCGTGTCGCATCAGAGTTGGGAGCTTGATTGGGGGCAGCTTCCAGTGTATGTGTGTTGACGGCTGTCGTAGAGGTTGCGAGATAGGAAGTAAAGTTACATCGCCATTTTGCATCCTGATAGACGTAGAAGAATCATTTTGATTGCTTCATAGAATCAGACCGGATATCTTTGCTGACAAAGTTATTGCCGGCGATATGAGTGTCTCCCAAGTTTCCAAGAGGAAGTGAAATGTGATACTGCGCGCTTTTATTATTTAAGAACTGGTCGACTGGCGAAAAGCGTTCGCTGGAAAACTGACCTGTTCAGTTATGGTGGTCCGTTTTTGTTGGTCTGGTTCCGAGCTCTAGCACCTACGGAGCGCCACCCAGTGGCAATGGTAGTGGCATGGGTGGTATATTCTTCCTTACACCAACACAACGGTGCTCTCGTGTGGTGCACCAGCAGTGTCCATGAGCGCCGCGATCCAAGGGAAGTTTCCAGTTCTGAGGAACCGCCTTGCGGGAGTCCGAATACGAGACATCGAAGCCGTATAGCAAACCGTTCCTTGTCCGGCGAACCAAAAACTATCACATTGGTTGGTCCGGGTTTGCCGGAGACGGGTTTGCCGGTCCGGGTTTGCAGGGCTTGCCGGAGAGGAGACGGGTCCGGCTTTGTCTCCGGCAAACCCAGACCAGCCGAACTCCCATCAGGTCCGCTAGCCTTGCGCCACAAGCTAACTTTGCGGTTATATGAGCTGTACAGCGCGCGCCTAACCATGCGCATCCATGGGTCGCCGGAAGCTAAATCGCACTCCCGAGGAAGAAGCCACGTTCTGCCTACATAAAACCAAGTTCTACCTCGTTACAGCCAAGTTCTGCTTACATAAAGGCAAGTACAACCTCGTTACGGAAATGAATATGCATGACACCGATCAGCTTCGCTGTGTATAAGCTTTGCGCGGTTTAGTGCAAGCTCGAATAATTTTTTTTTCTTCTTTAGGAGTCGCACTTGTGTATGATGTATATCGTGGAAAAACGCAGGATGAAAAGCATGCACTTTCACTCTTAGTGATTCTTTGAAGTGGCGTAATGAGCAGTTTCCTTTTTTTTTTTTTATTTGCGCTAACATTATTCAGAGTAACAACGTGCCAGACCTATAACGACAAGTATTAGTATGTAGACAGCTTCGCTCCCCATGTGGCTAATTTAATAAACAAAGCGTTGTGCGTTTCGTAAAATTATTGCATATATTTGGTGCTGTTCGTGGTACCAAAAATATTAAGGCGCCCTTGAGGCATTTAGAGAAATTTTAAGGAAGATAGTGCTTTTCATAGTTCTGTAAAGGCTGCATAATTGGTGAAGTCCTTGTCAGTTGTATTTTGAGATTAAAGGGAACATTATGGGATGGAGGTCAATTCCAACTATTCGAGGTCTCGGCGAGAGTAAATAGACGACGCGGAGATAGTTCGCTCGAGGGGTGCGCGCGGAGACTACCAACAGGGATGCAATTTGGGATCACGTTATCTTTCACGCGCACGATTGCTGGAGCAAATGAGGTCGACTGACAAAGTCTCGGTTACGCAGGGCCTGTCGACGTAAGCTCTCCGATCAGCGAATACTAGGTGTGCATATAATCTTCGCTCCGGTGGACTGGGTGCCCAAAAAGCAGACGTACAAACGAAAACAAGCGCAACAATCGTCTCTTTCGTGTTTCGTGTTTTCTGCTGTGCAAGAACTTTCCGTCGTAGCGTAAGCTTCCAGGCACAGGGTCTCGCATAACAGCGGCATGTAGCATATGGGTTTTCAGGCAAGAATTTGTGCGCACTCGCCATACAAGAGTGTACAAGCCTTCACTGCCTTTGTGTTGCTTAAAGGGGCCTTGCAACGCTTTTTGAGCCTCTACGACCGATCGGCACTGCTTTCCTACGTTGTCCAAATGTGTTGCAGGGCTAAGTGCGCCAACCTATTCAGCGCGTTATGAAATGTGCCAAACATGCTGCTCGTGTAGCCGCACCATAATAACCAGACTGTGGGTGCGCTTCGAGGACTGATTTATACGAATCGGCCGCTTTGGGCGTGATTGTGTGCATTTTTTTATACATGTGATTTGTTACACTATCTTGCCTGTGGAGAGGAGTAGCCGACAGTCTTATAAGAAACTGCCAGTATCTTCTAAGAAACGTGCAATTAAAAAAGAAAAGAAAAGAAGACACCCTCGATTACTGCTTCTATATGGTGTCGGCCCTGCACGTCACCATCGACACCGTGCAGCATAGCTATATTTGCAAACAGAAACATTATTTCATTCTCGCACATAGTGGCTAGCTGTAGTGCGCCTCCTGATACTGTGCAGATAAGCCGCACAAATCGTTGCACCGAGCAGCCGGCATCATTAGCGATTGCAGATGCTTGGCTTGGCCAAATGAGCACTCACTGCGCACGTTTTCTTTTTCTTCTTCTTTTTTTTTTTCGTTGTGCGCAATACAAAATACAGTGGTTGTTCATCCCGTACGGAAAGTTCGGTGTACTAGTTAATTTTAACTGGACGTATACTGTATGAATAGCTTGTAAATCAGTAGGGCAGAACGGTGATGAAATTCCCAAGTCGCGAATTAGACTGCTGGCTCACCGAACAGTCGAGGCAGGAATTCGAGCAGAGAAAACTTGCTACGAAGTTATTCCATTCGGACCCAGCGAGAACGGCGGAATTTCATCAGAATATCACATTTGCCTATCATGATAAGGATCAATTTAGCGGGCAGGTGTTCCAGTTAACTTCGTTGCTTTTCATCTATTTTCTCGCCGCTTCTCTTTACGCGGAGCACATTGCACCAGCGCTTAGATGGTCACCAGTGAAGAAAAGAAACGTTCGATGTGGCCCAGCAGCACTAAGCCGCGCCTGTGTGTGTGATATGGAAACTGCTTCTGGCTCTCGCGGATCGCACTCCTTGCTGCGCATCCTGACGAGCTGCCCGCTGAAGCATCCCGCGGCCACTCCCATCCTCAGGCCCGAGTAGGATGTTCCGGTCAGATTGGCGTCGCCCCGACTCTCTCCGCCGAGCAACCGGTTTCGCTCCCCCTCGGTGCCGTGTTTTCTTTCGCATCTTCCAGGACAAGTGTTCTGCTGGAGAACACCGGAGGAGGATCGGGGAGCGCAGACGCGGGGTGGGGGACTTATCAAAACAGACCACGTAACACGCAGATACGGGACTGCCATTAAGTGGCGAAGGTGGCGGCTCCGAGAAAAATAAAGAGCAGAGGCTCGTTTTAGGAAATGAGCGCGTACGTAAGAATCGCCGGAAGGGGCAAAAGGAGGGGCAGCGCCGGCGGCGTCTGCCAAGCGGGGGCGCTGTTTGCGTCGGCGTGCTCAGAGAGGGCGCGAGCGCGCCAAAGAAAGCGCTCGTTCAAATCTGTCGGCGCAGTCGGCGTGTAGCGTGTGTGGACGCCGGTTCAGGCCGCATTCGATGTCCCACGATGGCATCGCATCGCAGCCTTCTACTACTCCTAGCATTCACCATCGGTGTCCTATGCCTGGCACTCGGGAAACAGGTGAGCAGCGCATTCCTAGGCGCCGTTCCACTTGCGACTAGCTTTTTTTGCCCTTGTCTTCAAATGGTGGCAGTGAATGGTGGGCGTGTGCTGCCTCGGTCCGCGCACGTGGGGCGCGTTGGTAACGTCGCCTCTGCATTTTGTCTCGCCAACATTGGCTCTTCGAGGTTCAGCTATACTCGCGGTGGTGTGCACGCAGCAGAGTGGTTTTCTTCCTTGACCGACTGCGCTTTTGCAGTAGTCTTTGCCGGACACGTAGCTACCGGCACAAAAAGTTGTGCGCCTCTCTTGCCGAGCGTTATTCCGGTAGCTGTTTCGCCCTGTACCCGACCCGTCTCAGCTGGTTCGGAAGCGACTCGAGCAGGGGGTTTAGCATAGTTCTTCGGCACTAAGAATCGCACAACGCGTTCTGTATATCAGAACCTCGTCTCCCACTTTTATAAATGCGGCAAAAGCAAGTTTCTGCTACCAAGTGCTTATTTCTGTGCAGCGACACGAGCGTACTTTGGACATAACAGAGGAGTCATGAGCAGTTATGTGGTAAAGGAGCTCTTATTTTGCTTAATTATAGACCACGCAGCCCAAAGCAACTTTATTTGTGCAACCATAACGTTTAAAGATTAACCAGGTCAGCAATGCCATTCAACGACAGGCCGCACGGCCCTCGGAACGTTCTAGGGGGTCGGGCAGCTCTCGGCGCTACATTTAATCGTGGCCATCCGCAGAGAGAGAGGAAAAAGCTGCATGGTGGTTGTCTGAGACCTTTCGCACAATGTGCAACATCAGCGCTTCCGTCGAGTGTTGGGAAGCTCCGTGGGCGCCCTTGGATTTCCTGCGACTGCCGCGCGCTACCGGGCCTTCGAGAAAATGCCGCTGTAGGTTGTCATGGTGATCCATCCTTCGACCAAGGCAATGCGCGAAATTTAAGGCGTACTTCGTCACCTATTGCGGCCGGGCGGCGGCTGCCCGGACGGAACCACGCCCCACGTGCTCGCTCGGTTTTTTAGGAACGGATCTTGTTTCCGCGTCCCCTCGCTCTCCCTCGGTGCGCCGCTCTCCGCTGAAACTCCGCCGCGCGTTTCCCTCGCGCCGACGTCTCCTAGGCGGCTTCTTTGCGGCCACAGTAATTCCGCAGCAGTCACCTTCGTAGGGGGCTTGCGCCCTCCCACCGTCTGGAGTGTCTGCCAAGCTGCCCTCGCAGTGCTGTCACGCTTTGTGTTGTGGCTCGCGCGGGAATGGTGGGCGCTGACTACAGGGGCGACAGCGCGGCATCATAAGAGGCTCAAGAATTCACATCCGTTGCTCGTTCCGAAATATGAAATGTGCGCAAGCGTCCGCATCCACGTTATGCACCAGGGACCGTTCTTCTTATTCTCTTTAAACCACGTTTCATCGTAAGATGATATACGTCATGTACTGTACATTTTTGCCGCTGAATCCGATAGGTTGCTACGAATTTTAGCGGGTGGATATTGATAAGCCTTCAGGGCCGCGATTTCTGCGGCCCTGCTCGATTCTACTTAAATTTTCTCGCACGGCAGGCTGATCCCGTTGATAACGCCCGCAAAGCATCGCCGTGAGCATTGACGAAGTACGAAAAGGAATGGCATCGGAGGAGCCGTCGCTTAGGGATCGCCTGTCACGGTAACTCTAGCGCAGCGAGCGACAGTTTTCCGGCGCAATTTACGTGGCCCCGTGTCAGATCGGTATGCTGACGGTGTGCATTAACTTTCCTCGTGCCTTAAGACGGACGCTATTTGGTATCAATCTTTGCACGAATGTGCGTTTACGTAGACGGAAATCGCGAGCCAAATTTTATCTGGATTGCTGGATTATGAGAGGCGGCAGAGCACAAAGAAACGCTCGTTCTTACCGTTAGTTCCACATCGAAACAAATGTACGCGCAGACGCACAGAATTGCTTATAGCACGTGAAAATATTCACTAAGGTGAGCAAGAACTGAAACGGGACTCCTTGTCACCTTTTCGTGTGCTTCGCTTGGCGACAGATGATGCGGAGGTGTCGGTCAAATGAAGAGTGATCGATGTTTGTTGCTCACCCTCGATACGGCAGTCAGTAAAACTCGGTGCACGTGTCCTCCGTGACGGAAAGCTTGCCTACCAGCAGTGTTGCTCAAGTTTGCGGAGTCTGAACCGCGCCTGTGCAGTCAGCTCGTATATTAGCTATTCGAGTTTGTAACTGCGAGTCCCTAACTGTTCTCTTACTCTTCTCTCCGGGAGGCACACGTGCATACGATGATGCAGTCCCGCCTTTTTTTTTTTTTGTAAGTGCTATTTTTATTTGCAAAATACTAATTATCTTCATCTGAATGCGGCCGGGATCGAACTCGGGTTTTTCGTGTCAGCAGCCGAGCGTCGTAGCTACGGTGTTATCGCGGCGGCCTCACGAAGGCATGCGCGACGCAGCACTTCAGTGATGCGCACTGCTTTCCATTGAAGAAAGAAGATAAGCCCTACGGATTCGACTAAATTAGTAGCACTATCTACAAGGTGGAACGTAGCCGTTTGTTTAATGCGTCGGAAATCGTGTGAAATCATGCGACGAGATGTTGGTACAGTGACGTACGTTTACAGTGGCGCGCCCCTTAGTGTGGGTCTGGGTAAATATTTGTGAACTAATGAACTGAAGCCTCGAAACCGCAACAGATGGGTGCTCGAACATCAATGTAAGAATGGAGGTTCGTTTTACAGGGGAATGCATTTCCTCCTTTAGATTTTCGTGAGGATGACGCTGCTAATTTCTGTATAGATTGATGAAATCCCGCTAATTTCACTCGGTAAACGGAAACCGGAATGCAGTGGCCAGTGCGACATAGTTGTTTCCCTCACCATTGTTAGGCCGAGTGTGAGCAAATGTCGTTGTCTGGTGGCTATTCTGACGAGCATGACCGCGGATGCGACAACGAAAGATGATGGCCGCTTGATAAATGCGTGTGCTGCTCTTTCTTGGTCTCTGGCAATGCGAGATGAGGAAGTAACCAAAGATCGAGGCGTCTGCGCTGTTTGACATTTCGGTGTCGCGTGCCCTCATTGAAATTAGCCACACACTCGATAATTGCATAGAAATTACTCGCCCCCCTTTTGGAAATCCCAAACCGGGTATGGATTCCCTGTGTAAGCAACTATAGCGTCATGTTCGCACACCTTCCTGTTATGCTTTCATATTAGGCTATTTTTGTTGATGGCTGTACAAATGATTAACCGTGCCAATATTACAGTGCCCGCCGCTGCAGGCAAATAAAGCCGTTGCGCAAAGATTGCGCCGTTTGTCTTCTGTGTTTCGTAAGATTTTGCGGACTAATTTTCTGAAAGGCCCTGCGCAATGCCGCGTGCAAGAGGCGCATATGTGTCGTCAACTGCTCGCATAATATGGAACCATTTTGCTTCACGACTCATCTGCATCCCTGCTCCCGTCTGCGGCGTTCTTTCTCCTTTTGAGTCGCTGCTCGCGCTTTCCAGTGCTGTGTCCATTCCCAGTTTGAAGGCGGTAGTCGGCGACCAGTGCTTGCCCGCGGCATAAACAGGCATGCAGCAGCATCTTTGAAAGGGTTCCGCTCTAATAAAGCGCCCCCTGTTACCCGTGCTACTTCAGCAAAACGATAATGGTGGTGCGCATGATATATCAAGCGAAAACTATATGGTGAAGCACAAAATCGGAACGACTTTGAGAGGGAAGGACGGAAGAGGTCAAACAGGCGGTCACTATCCTGCATTTAAATCGGGAAACAGGAATTGGAAGGGGACTAGCTTCGAGGCGTAAGAAGCACTGATAACAGCAGCACCCGAAAAAAAAAAAAAAATCGCGCGAAATGTAGTCTTGCTCTAAGAGATCAGCTCGCACAAAGGTGGGATAAAGCTTCTGTAGGGGGTCTCAATTCGTTTACGCACTTCAGAACCAATGTAGCAGCGCAACGTTTAGTCGTATTAAGAGGAGTGTATACCACAATGTTCAGTTTACCGTGCTTGTGTTCACCATTGTGTGCCTGCTTTTTACGAGCGCCATGCGCTGGTTTACACTGTTGGCACCGCTGAAGGCCCGAACCATGCGCCGATTGATGGGTTGAGCTAGCCGTAACAAACTTGGGACGACCGCCAAGTTCAACAGTAGCAGTTCCTCCTCTTGGGACGTCGTCCATGCAGCCGGCTTTGTTAAAGAACTACACTTCGGCCGCACTTTAACCTTCCTATTGGTTTCGGCAGTCGCACATCTTGATCGTGGACTACCTACATTTCGAGAAATAGTACTGTTGTGGCTCGGTTTCAACTGAAATCAATGTTAATCTGTTTCGATACACATATATTTTCTTATTCGGGTATTACGTAGGGAAACGTTAGTGTCTTCTGTCACTTGAAGTAGCCACCGGAACATGCAACGTCCATAATTCAGGGCGTACAACCTGGGCTGAAATTTGCTGTCGCGCGATGACTGTCTCACTAGCAGACGGTTCGCTCGTTCGCAACATATTCGGCTTCGTAGTTTTCAACCTGCGACCATGAGTGCTGCGGTGCCGGTGAAGCCGTTAATTCGCGAAACAGCGTGTCGTTAAAGTCGTTCATTTAGAGTTCTCGGTGTTGCTGAAATTGTCATCATACTGGAGTCTGGTATTTCTCGAAACTTCAGTGCTTCACGCTTAGCGGGGAGACCGTTTCGCAAGTGTGCAGGTGTAGTCGTTCGCGCCATAGGCGAGCGCCCATTCATTCATGGCTCGCCCGCGTGGCGACGACCTTCGTCCGGCGCGCCGGGTGCTACAGAAGGCGACTCGTACGCACCGATTGCGACGTGTCTTCTCGGCGCCGAGGCATCGACGCCTCCGTCGTTACGCAACGCGGTCACCGCACAGGCCCCTTCGACGGACAGTTATCATTCGCGTACACGGGCTATCCGGTCTGCGACGTGGCGGGCCCGTCACCATCTGAGCGTACGGCGAGCCATCTCGTATGGTTGTCACGGGGACGCCGTGTTTGCAGAGAAACCGGAATATTCTAAGCTCGCCGCCCGTACACAACCGGCCACCTCTCCGCAATGGACGAAGCGTCGGAGCCGGTTCTTCGCTCATCGTAATGCCTGCACCAAGGGATGGCCGCTTATTTTATTTCTTTCCTATACGTTTTCCTTCGGAGCCTTCCTTCGTCCTTCCACACTCCGCGTCGACCCTCGGCTGCCCGTTTTGTTTGCTTCGTTCCGTGGGCCTATGCGAAAGGTCTTTTCCGACTCGGGAATGCCGCCTGCGCGGCTTTCGAATTTTTTGCTGCTCGGGGAGCCGCTGCCCAAATCTCATCGCCGTTCGGTGTGCTTGCTTTTCTTTCTCTACGAGCCGCGGCGTTCCTTGTTCGCACCCGATAAAACTCGCGGATGCCTTATCTTGAGTTTTTCATTCACTCGGATTCGGAGAACCTTTTACATCGCCAGTGCCTCTTGCGTTTCTGCGTTGCTTTATAGTATCTAACCGTTCGATTTAAGGACGGCTCCCCATTGCTGGGCTTTCGAGGCATCACGTTCATTACTCCACCTAAATGCGTTTCCTGGAGCTTTTCTAAAGCATTTGAGGTCTTTCATTGCGTGCCGCCGTATCTTTATGGAGCCTTCGAAAGCCATAGCGAAGCTCGACATATAGCTACGCCGGAGATCGAGCCACACTTTCGTTTCCAGCACGTTCGCGAAAATCTCGTTGCTTTAGACGTCGTACTAGGCTGTGTGATAAAACCTCGTACACGGCTCGTTTCTTGCATGGATCCTGCACGGTCGGAAGTAAACGCATTGCGAACGTATAATTAGCACACCAAGATTCAAGCTGGGGAGATACGTTTGTGAAGGAGCTCATAACTTCAATTATTTCCCAACCAGACAGGGGTCGTTCAAATATGTGCCCTCGATAACTGAACGTTTGAGGGTTTTTCCTGCCAAAATTTGATTAGTGAATTACGCGAATTCTTTAGTTTGTGTTCGTATGATTACGGAAGGGCATTCCCTGTCTTCTTCCCTAACGTATTTCTTCTGCTGAATTAGGATTAAGTATATTTAATTGAATTAAATTGAGTTTATTCTGCAACAAGGCTGCGAGGATGACCAGGTGAAAAAGCTGCATTGGGCGGCTTGAGGGGAACGTGGCCGCCTGATACACGACGCAGCTTCACACCGGTCAAAGAAGCGGTACAGAAACATGGTATACACAATGCATGAACTAAGAGTGAACAACCATGGTCAGAATGTATGAACAAGGTTATCGTGGAGAGAGGGAAATAAAGGCAGGGAGGTTAACCAAGCGCGTGCTGAGTTGCCTGCCCTACGCGGAGGTGAGAGAGAAATAATGAATAAGGATAGGGAAGAACACGAAAAAATAGACCGGACAGTTAGTGAGAAGACATGCACAAAGCGCCAGTGCACTAGCACGGGTGTGCCACGCCACGGTGGTCTAGTGGCTAAGGTACTCGGCTGCTGATCCGGGGGTCGCGGGATCGAATCCCAGCTGCGGCGGCTGCATTTCGATGGAGGCGAAATGTTGAGGCCCGTGTGCTGTGCGATGTCAGTGCACGTTAAAGAACCCCAGGCGGTCGAAATTTCCGGAGCCCTCCACTACGGCGTCTCTCATAATCAGAACTGGTTTTGGGTACGTAAAACCCCACAAAACAACAAACTAGCACGGGTGCGTCTTTCACAAGCGTTCGTGAAGTCCCGTCGACCTCGGGATGCACAGCGCCGCCTTCGCAGCCTTGAGCATGCAGGAGCGCATAGGACCCACCCAGCATCGTCTGGTGGTCGGCCATCAAGGCGGTGGGGCTCAACTTCTAGCTCGCTCATCTGACTCGCACAATATGTGCATTGGCAGAGCACGTAGGCGATTTTCTTCGATGCGGCAAAAACCACATGCCGGAGTGTCCGCCATTCCTACCAGCAACGAGTACGCATTGGTATTGCGGCACAGTACTGTTGCGGCACATTGCGGCACAGTACTGTTTTTTCGCGGCTAGAACCAATCGAATTTGCAAGTCCGGTAATGCAAACGGGACGTCTTGCACACTTGAAGTGGGGGGCAAAAAAGCCGTAGTGATGGACAGGGGAAAAGAATTAACTTATGGCAGTGAAAGCAATCGCATAAGTGTCGCGTAGCTTCCTTTTTTTTTTTTTTTAAGGAACAGAATAGATACATTGCAGGAGGGCTCAGCATTACGCGCAGGATATCTGCAGGAATATAGGCGCAGGTTGTGTCTGAACTCAGCCACACGCGTATCCTGCTATACACTTTCCCATACGCAGCAAATACAGCGAGGCTTAAAATAAACGAGCCGACAAGACAGAGCAGTGCAGGGAAAACACCATGGTACAGCCGTGAACGCCGTTAGGGTGAGCGCATGACCACTATCAGTAGAGCGCCGGTGTATACAGCTAACGTGGCCGCGCATGGAAGCAAGCATTGCCGTGCGCAGTAACAAGCGATAACATGACGTGGTGCCAGCTGCATTTTGACATCGCGAATACGGTACTGGCAAGTATGCAGCAAGCGACACAAAACCACCCCTCCCGCCTTTGCTGCGCCTGCGCGGGCTTTGTTCGATGCATGGCCATGCTTCCCACACTGGCGCTCAGCGTATTGCGGCCACGCGCTCGCGTGTTCACTTTAACAGTGCTCACTGCTGCACATAGGTCACATGAAGCTCAAACTAGCGTGTTCATGAACACACAATACGGATACAGTAGAGCAGTCACTTGCATCTTAAACTACGTACATCGTATACAGTACCGTATGTGCAAAGGTATATCAAAATTTGCGAGATCAACCTCAATGGCAATGGTCGATATGCACTCCATGAAGGTTGTCGCATGCAAAAACATTATTCGTTCAGTTATGTCGTTCCCGCAAGTGTCCGTTAATCCTTACGCATTCAGAAATTAGTTTTTGGGCGCACCCCGTCTGACCGTATATATAACGCACACACCGTGCGGTTTCTTCTCCAGTGAGGTCATAGCTATACGACATGTTTGAACGTGCGTTTAAAAGCAATGCCTATGTCGACGGGATGACAGTTTTATTTAACCACGAAATATCAGTAGCGATGACATTACCACAGTTTCGCAACTTTCAGTTTTTCGTTACATTGAGTATTCATGCGTACACGTGCTTTTCGCGGGTGCTTTTCGTGCAAAAACAATCTAAACTCAAGCAACTTCTTCGTCGTATTAATTTTTAACTCCTCCGTCTTTATGTTCTTTTCCTTCGGTAAATGCCACTGCGGTATCAGAACTCTAAGTTAACCCTGTAATTTCAAGCTGCACATAGTTGTGGTGTACTAAAGAAAATAGAATTCATCTTTGCTATTTTTGTTTGTTAGTAATATTACGATGCACTTATCATGTGTTCCATATATTTTCTGTCTTTTCCCGCTTTTTACCTCGTCGAAGGCCTGATGTGTTTTATTACTGCTATGTCACAGTTACGTGTACGAACCCTTTAATTTACACAAGGCAAAATGTCATATGTGTTTAAGTTCATTCGGAGCACGCGTGCGTCTATACTTTTGCATGTATACGACAAATTTTTTCTTCCTTCATTCTTATTTTTTTTTTTAGTGGTGTTAGCTAAAATAATTCCTGTCTGCTGTCTGTCTGCTCTGCCCTCTAAGCCCAATGAGGTATTGGCAGGCCAGTTTTGTATTGCATTGATGTCCTTTCAAGGTGCTATTAAACTATTATGTCGCCCGTATTGATCTGAGTATGATCACTTGTGTGGGAAAAGACTGCTTCGTGGAACGCAGTATTTAGCCGTGGTAAATTCGTGCTACAATGCTGGGGACTTCGCAGAAAGAGGGCGGTCAGCTTTAAATAATGGAGTCTGAGCAGCGCGCCTTCGTCCTCGGTTTCCATTTCGAGCGTCTGCAGACTTTCGTGCCGACGCGTTGCGAGGGAACACGACTCGGACTCGGCCTGTGGCTGTATATCTTCAAGCGCCACAACTCGTGCGGTTGCCCGCAATAGCGTGCCGCGGTATGGATATCCCTGCAATATCAGTGTTGGCCGTTGCGTCATTCGCCGTCCACTCGAGCCACTAGAGTGGCTGCGTTCTTATTCTGCAATAGGCACCACATAACGTGCCTCTGCAGTGCACCCCTGCCCGCCGCGCGAAAGGCATCACGAGTGAATTCATTCGAGCTGCCCCTCCCGACGGTCATCCTCGTCGACCTCGGGCCTTGCGCAACGGGCGGACGCAGAGTCCGGAGCTCGTCGTGTACCGCTCCTCGAGCCGCACTCGTAAGGAATGGCCGGCGTTATCTTATCGCTGTCGCAATTGAGCGAGCCCGCACTCGGTGCCGCCTGGCTGAATCAGCGCGCCTCGCCGGCGACATTCTCAGTGTTCCGAGCTCATCCTTCGTATCGCGTCGCCACTATTCATGCGCGCCCGTGCCCACTTTAAAACCGCGGCGTGCACCGTCTCGTGCGAAGAGCTCCCCGGCGTAGTTTCGTTTTCTGGGAGAATCGGGCCTCTGCCTCCCGGTATCGGGATCCGAGACCTTCCCGGTTGTCACCGAGGCGTGGTCGTGCAGACCTTGGCGATAACGCGTGCGAGTCGTGGGATGTTGCAGGCTCTGTGACGCCAGAGAATCGAGCAGTCTTCTTCAGTACCGTTATCACTGCTGTCGCGCGGTATCGATACTGCTCCAGGGCAGCTTATCGTTTAAGGTGAAGGTTGATACAACTCCAGTATACTTTCTGCCCGCGTTGCTTTCCTTCGATATCTCCGGTCATTCGTGACCTGCGCTCGATATGCTGAGGCTCCCGACAGATGCAGCCATTCTCGTTTCTTGGAGACTCTCGTTCAGCAATTTCAAATGTATTTGTTCCACACATGCTTTTGCTCACTAAGCGTATCGCGTTGGCTTTGTTCTCCCGCGATTGCTCTACTTTAGTGACGGCAATATGGGACCACTTATCGCTGGACTCGGACGCGTTTCGGTTTTTCTGAAAGGCAGGGCGAAGTTTCACCTGGTTTGCAATCCCACTGTCAACGAGACAGAGCGGTCGCAAAAAGAAAACTTTGAAGGAATCAGAGGTACGTTAGTTGGACTGTTATAGTAATTTGTATTTGTACACTGATATGCAACAAAGGACGAAGTATGACTAATCAGTCTACTGTTGACTCCCTGCTTTGTGCACAGCGTTGTTCTCGCGAGGAGGAACCGTGACCGATCGACGTGCTTGCACACATAGCTGCACTTACCGCTCAAGTGCGGCCGCATAGCTTGGCGGTCTTCTCGCCTACAGCAGCACGCATGGCAGAAGAGGATGTTGGTCCGGCTCTCTTTTCCGCGAATCATGTGACGTTCAGCGGGCTCAATGCAACAGGCCATGTCCTTTGCATTGTGTGAGAAGGGCAGCGGATATTTGGTATGCACTCGTAACGGCTACAGACTGCACAATTCGCCATCCATGATGCGATACGAAAACAGGGCCCTCGTAAAACTGCCGCGCAACCAAAAGACAGTATTGAGTTTTGTAGCACTGAGACAGACGAGACTGCGGTCGATAAGAAGGAAAGGTAGGGAGGTTAATCGGAAATAGACTTCCTGTTCGCTACCCTGCACTATGGGATGAGAGAAGAGCGGAGACAAAAAGAGCGGCGGCGTGGAGGAGGAAGGAGGGGGGGTCATTACCTTGAGTTACATCCACTAGACCAGCGCCATGGAAGAACGTTAACAAAGCTTTGACCGACTTCCGCGGCGGCACCTTCAGTTGGCATTCTAGTACAGCCTGTCCGACAGAGCCCTGTCGCTAAGACGAGCCAACGCGGCCGCCAGTGAGTCTGTGCGCGCTGTAGCGAGTACAACGGCAAAGAACGTGTTCTATAGTTCCCTCGCCGCCGCAGTGACTACGGGCAGGGCTGCGCCATCCGTGTCGATTCTGAAAGCAATATATTTTGTAATAGGGGCGACACCAAGCCACAGCCGTCAAAGAACTGTTGTCTCGAGAGAGTCCACGTAGCGGTCATGTCCAACTGTCGGGCAGTCGATGCAGACGGGTTTCAAACTCGGCGTGTTCCACAACGTTCTTTTTCCTGCATTTGCAACGGCATTGAAGCTCAGCGCTGCAGGGAAATCGAGAAAATTCAGCCGAAATTAGACACGTTTTGGCGAATTCCCGTGGCACGAGCAAGTACAGACGAAGTTTCATCGGCACCTGCCGTGGCGTTCGCTTGCTAAGGTTCAGGTCGCGGGATCGAGTCCCGGTCACGGTGACCTCATTTCAATAAGGACGAAATACCAAAAATATACAGGGAAAAAGAAGCACCCGTGTACGCGTGTACTTAAGTTTCGGTGCATGTCAAAAGACCCCGGGTAGCCAAAATTAATACTGAGCACTCCACTATGGAACACCTCAGTCATGTCGTGGTTGTGGCACATCACCCCATCAATTATTATTCCTAGGCCATTTCGTTCACACCGATGATGCCGGCGGCGGCCGAAACTTTCCTGCCATTTTTTTTTTTTTTCACAGCGTAGCGCTCATTGATTTTGGATACAACGTCTGAGATCTTAGTCATATTAAAGGGAAAGTTCTTGCTGCACGCACTTGATAGAGGTTTGCGCTTACATCACGAACGGCTGGCGTAACTGCGAACACTGACTCGTCGCATGCGGCTGAAATGTTACCGTTTTTGGAAAGGGTGCCACACACTGTGGCGGTCTAGCTTTAAGCGAGGAATTTTCAAACCCTTTGTTGCTTTGAGCACGGTAGAACTTGACGTTCATCGTTGGTGGTATTGATGGGAAGGCAACAGCAGCGGACGAGCTTTTTCGAGCAACTATACCTTAGTATTCGTGCAAAGTATGTGTCGTCCCAGACAGATTTCAGAGTCCAGGCTCCGTACACCTTTTCATAGTAGGCTTTCTAGGCGCCGCTATAACCCCTTCTGGACTGTGCGTGGCAACTCCCCCCCCCCCCCCCTCGGTTGTTCGAAGAAAGAAGTTAGGCTTTGTGCAACCGTACCACACCCCCACCTGGCAGCGCTTCCTGCCTCCTGTGATAGCGTCTGCAAGAAGCTTGGTTCTTGCAAATACCAGAAAGGTCAAAATACGCAGGGGGCTATCGGGAATATTTACGAGGTAGTCAGTGGTGAGGTGGCGGGCATACGATGCACCGTTCCGCAGAAATGGTACGTTTACTGTGTAGTTAGATTTGTCAAGAGACGAAGTGACGCAGGATAAATGCGCTCGTAAAGCTTCGTCTCTCTGCGACGTATCCGTCAAAAGTTCGACTGTCAGCCTTCCATACACTTGTTCGTTCCCGTGTCGATTGTGAGGGATCGATTGTGATAATGAACGCTGATTGTGACACGCTCGTCCTGTAAGCTCGTGCGGTGGCCTTCTTCGCTTCATTTTCGCCGGATCGCGCGTCAATAACTCGAGCTGTGCTAAACAATGGCGGCCGTTGCCTAAGACCCGTTACTCAGCGTTGAAGACTCGTGGTATGTTGCACATTCCCTTTCCGTGATAATATTGCAGAAAATGAACGAGTGTGAGCCGTTCAAGAATCTCCGCTGTGCGTAAGTTCTGGTCCGCCAAAGCGCGCCAGCTACGTTCGTAATGCATGCGAAACACTTGGCAGTATGGCCGCAGATTACGGTAGGGTAATTTTCTCGTGGTACATTGACTTATATTACCTTTTAGCTCGAGGGGTTTGCTTATGATGATGGTTGTGGTTAGGTTCAGGAAATGATGATAATGATCGTGGTTCGGTTAGGAAAGGACGCTAATTTCTGCAGCCCATGTAGGGAGCACGGCTAAGCGTCCGTGGGGGAGGGGGAAAGGGAGAGAAAGAGATAGAGAGAAAGGCCGTAGTGGAGGGCTCCGGAAATTTCCACCACCTGGTGTTCTTTAACGTGCACTGACAACGCACAGCACATGGGCCTCTGAAATTTTCGCGTCCATCGAAAATGAGCCCGCCGCGGCCGGGATCGAACCTGCGTTTCTTGGGTCGCAGCCGAGTACCATAACCACTATAATAGACCACAGCGGCGGACTTGCTTATAACAGGTCAACAGATAGCCTCCTCGATGGTAAACCTCCTCGCGAAATTATCTCAAATCTCTTTAGCGCCCTGTGCTCCGCAAACGTTACGGCTACGAAAATATGCGCGACCACATGCGCAGCGTGCGTCGTGAATTCAAAGTGTTTTCTAGCAAGATAGCCGATCTCCGGGCGAGCAAGCAGAAGTTTTAACTGTCCAGTGGCTCAGGCTGAAATGGTATCAAGCCAAAATAGAGAATGGAGGTAGATAGAGCTGAGACGTCTGTGACGGGGTTTGAATCCGGAAGCGCTGAGAATTGCAGAGAACGATCAACTATCGAAGGCGAACTTTCTGCGACGGGCGCGTCACCTTGATCCGCTTCAGTAAAACGAATTCTTTCGAGGTGGGCGTATACAGGCGTTATCTTTCTTGACGTATAAGCCAAACTAGAAGAAAGGCTCAGGGGAAGACGGAGGTTTGAACCGATGAACAGGTCCAGTTGTCGGAACGGTGGCTCCAGCGACGTTGTCTTTTCTCATCGTTTTTGGCGATCTGTTCATTGACGTATGAGCGTGACACACGCGCACGCACACGCGCACAAAGAAAAAAAAAAGGCACCTGAGCTAAGCGGTGGTGTGGCTTCAGTACAATGGCTGTATGGTCTCTAAAGGCCAAACCTCATTCGCGCGAAAATGCACGCGAAAGCGACGGGCGACGCGATGAGCGACGAAACAGGCCGTTCGCGCGACGTGTCGCGTAGTCAAAATCGCGCGAACACTCGGTTTTGGAAATCTAGAATCGGTCGCCCGTCGCCCGGAAGTGCCATGCTGATCTAGCCAATAGGAGAAACCCGGGACAGAATGTATATCAATGACGCACTGCCGGTTGCCGCCATGTGCTTGATATTCATGCACTTACGAAGGAAAAACATTATTACAAGGCTATAAAAAACATTTTGTGTACTTTGCGTAGTAAAACATGCTACTCTACTTTTCAAGCCGTGGTCAACGCACCAGTTTCGCTACAAAATCGACGCCTTCATGCCAGCAACACTGGATATCGCTCGCCGAAGTTTTCGCGTGAATGAAGTTTGGTTATGCAAACTACAGCTCGCGCGACGGTAGCCTGCTTCGCGTCGCCCGTCGCTGTCGCGTGCATTTTCGCGCATATGTGGTTTGGCCTTAACTGCGACCACTGCCCTGTCTAGCGTATGAATTTGATGCACTGCGAGCAGATATAAGGACAGGCGTTAACCATTACGCCCGGTTAGTTACCCCACGCCTGGCAGTTTTGTCTCGTGGCGACCGGTGAACCCGTTTCGTACACACTGGTAGCGACAAAGGCATGATTCCGTCAGTGACGCCCCCACCCCTCCTCCCTTCCGAAGAGAAGGTCAGGGGAACACGGAGGCTCGCGACGATAAAGGAATAATTCAGAACGATGAAAAATGGGCGATGTCACTAGAGCCAACGTTGCGAGACCTGTCTTGTTGCGCCACTTCCTCGGCATGAACTGTAGCTGCGCTCTATAGCAGCTATACTGATATGTATCGGCCATTGACGGTGTTACTGTCGAGAGTCGGGCGGAATCCCGTCTGGTCGGAGAATAACATGGCTGAAAAACAAGGGCCCGCGTGCGTGTGCCTATAAACGTCCCTTTATGAAGTTATTGTTTCGTCTGTGCTGCGCATTTTTTTTTTTTTTTCGTCCATTGACAGTGTAGTCCTCACAAAGGCAAGCCCACTTGTAGAAACGTTGCCTTTTTGCGACATTCCCCGTTTTTCGTCGTTTTGAAAGCCTTTATTTTTTCTCGTGGTTGCATGATCGAATCATTGTCACGGCGGCCTCATTTCGATTGGGGAAGGGGGTGGGGGCGAAATGCAAAAAAAGTGTGCTTATATATATCGTGCACGTTGAGGGCCAGCCCCACGTGGTCAGTTACTCCGGAGCCCTCCACAAGAAGGGGCGTGTGCCTCGCATCGTAGCTGGCTTCGACACGTACACAGTATATCACTGCAAGTCGGAATGCCCATCTCCACCGGGCTGTTCCCCTATCCCATCACCATCACATTCCTCCTGGGAGACTGCGCTGACCAGCTCAGCGACGCGGGAGCAGCGTCGGCTGATCCAGCGACCACGTGGAGTGGCGCGAGCCAATGGGGCCCTGAACTAAGGGCTCCACCCTACGAGGAAGATCCCTCATTTCATTTAAATAAATGTTCTCTCTCTCTCTCTCTCTCTCTCTCGATACGTAAAACCAATTGACAATTTTTTTTTAGTTTAGTTTGAGTTTAGTTTTCGCAGTGTTGCATATTGAGTATGCTCAGCGTGCCGTCTCTTGCATCCCGGCTTCGCTTCACCGACCGCTATAGGTGGGATGGCCCGGTAAGCGCAGTGCGCCAACCTTCCACGAGAACTCTAGCAGTGGTCGTGTGTGCGTGGAAGCGTGTGGAACTAAGGCGAGTATATGCTTGCTGGTTCGGCAAACGTATAGCCACTAAATGGGGCGGGCGGTGCCGCGCGGACTGCGTGCAAATTCGGCGAATTGCCGCTCGCTTTTTTTTTTCTTTTTCCAGCGCGCTTATTGGCTTTGTAGCGCAGGTAGACCACGGCACACGCGGGAGTGCCCACGCCGCTCGCCGGCAGCGGACGCGCATTACCTGGCGCCATCAGCTACAAACTTGGCACGGTTAATGAACGGCGGAGCGCTGTGTCGGCGGCCGTTTCAGTTGCCCCCGCGATAACAGCGTGCGTAAGTCACCGGCAGCAAGAGCATAATTGTACGCTTCGTCGACTGCGCAATTGCAACACGTTCAACCTCGGCATGTTTCCACCTCGGGAGCGTTGTATATATGCACGAACCGCGCCGCAACATTTAGTGTTGCGTGAGCTCGCCTCGTTCCCTCAAGCACGGACGCCTACACGTTTCAATCGGAGCCAAGAAGACATGGCCACGCCATATACGACGCACCGGAGTCGCGTGTTCGGGCTTTTTATAGTGTAATGCGCCGGCCATTTGAGCGTCAGTCAATAATGCGGGGAGGTGCGTCCAACGAATGAGGAAAAAAAAATCGCTCGCGTACCGGGAGGAAACGCACACCGGCCATCGGCGACATCGGCTGCGTTACGTGCATTCAGGAATTCAAGTAATCCACACACAATAAAACTAGGCGCGGTGCAGGCAAGCTTTCGAAAACAATGTAGGCTAAATCTGTACGGACACACCATGCATGTTTCTTGAAGCGCTATACTGCACGATACGAGCCGCGACATTAGTGATTCCTTTCTATAGAACCTTGATCCGCCATATTCCTTGCCGTTCTTGAGCGGTGTGCGTGCTTAACTGCGTGCGGCGCCGGTCTCTTCTCGGGGCCTTGGTCCGTTGCATATGCATTGGTCAGATCACGCTGGTCACCTTCACTTATGTTCCTCGCACTTAGTTCAGGTCGCGTCTTTCGCTAGACGGAGGTAAAACTATGAATTGTAAGTGCAAGGTACTCGTTCATTGCCGAACACCCTCCCCGTTGCCCTCCCATATTCCTCCTGTGATGATGATGAGTGGTGTTTTGTGGCGCAAGGGCCAGCTTTGGCCAAAGAGCGCCGTGAGTTTTTTCTCCTGTCAGACGGGATGAAACAAACTTGAATTTATAAGCGAACCTTCGATTCACTACAACAGCCCCATCTTATTTGTGATGCCTCCTTTTACATCATTTGTTTAAACAGGCGAATCTATACTATTCGCATGCTGTGAGGAGCAATTCTCCTTCTATTTTTATTTTTTTTTAGATATAGTCCGGAAGCACACTGAACTGAGGGGACAGACAACCGTAAACCTCAATCATAAGCCCCACTAATGGGAGGATACTGCCTCTTACTGAAACGATCACTGTTTTCTCATTAAACGAAGGTTCCTGTATTCGACTATAGCCGCTATAAGTAACATTTTGTTTCACGCGAGAAGTTCCTGGCGGCAGAAATGACGGCGGATTTCTCCCGGCAATCACTGCCTATGTTACCTTATATTAGTATTTGTCATTTTATACTTTTGTAGTTCTTGATGCTTTTTTTTTTTTTTGAATGCGTATGACATTATCACACGCCTTATTTATGGCCACACTTTCATTTTTTGTTTAATATAGATTTTCCAAGTTAATGCTGGCCTCGGTTACACCACTCGCATATTTACAACTCCTATTGTATCTTTTGTCACGGGCCGTTACGCGTCAATCAAATGACGGTTAATACCAATGCTTGCTGCTGTTAGCACACAGCGTGTCAGCAGTGTAGTCCCCTGAGAAACATTCAACAATGCGCCCTAACCTTGCGTATCGCGTGTTTTGTCTTCGATTCATACCTGAGCTCCGGTAAGCGCCAACGACAGAAGCGTTGCCGTGTCCGTCGTTCCTGTAATGGTCCCTCCAAATTAGCTTGCAAGGACCGGCGCTGCAAATGACCCCCTGCGCGACGTCGGAGTGTGGGCTATCCTTTTTTTCTTGCATCCTTTGCGGCTGATGGACTATTAAATAGCCTGCGAAGGTGTCTGCGCCGAAATGGTGCGCGAGATCCACCTCAGGGAATTCAATCGCGATGCAGTTTGGCTTCGCTGTGGGGTTTTCAGCCGTGCGTATAGTGGCCCATACAGCAGTCGGTACACTTTCGTTCTTGCTTCATTTATTTTTCTGTCGCCGGTTTCACGTGGTAGTCATAATGAACATCGTGGATATTTAGCGTGACATTGTGTTTACACACAAAGTTCCTTGTACTGCTAGCAGTTCGTGTTCATTGCTGTACGTCGGAATTGGAAATCGTCGCGTTTTCACTGACACTGAGGTCACAATATGGGCTCTTTGTTGACGGCTCAATTGTGCAGGTATCTTTGCCGACCGTTGTCAGCAAAATGCGAGAATTGCAGTTCCCAGTCCACTTAAAACTCAACTTTCTCCAGGTTGCGTATACCGGGATGTCTGCGCATTTTCAAGTGTATAAAAGCCTATTTCGTCAGTTAACGAAGGTTGCGTAGGGCTGCGCTCCGGATTGTTCAATATGGCGCACATGTGTTAAATGTCTGACATCGATATTGGCTGTCCTGACCCTCCTTTTGCTGTTGGCCGATATGCCTTCCCGTGTATCGTTTTATTTATTTATTTATTTTATTTATTTATTTATTTTAAAAGTTGTATACAGGCCTCGTAAGATGCTCTGGGTAAAGGGGCATCACAATAGGAAAAAAAGCGTATATGGCTACATACTATTCACACACGTAATCGGCATCACAATAATGTATACAGTTGACTGCCTGTCCACATTAGATTTCACCTGACGTGTTTATTTGGGGTTCGGATCTCTTGAGAAAAGAAATACTTCCCCGGTTGGGAGTCGAGCGTCAGCATTAATTCCGTCCGTAGGCCGTCTGGCGCTTCGTTCACCCGAGGTCGGAGCCAGTCCTTTAGCTTCCCTTCGTGTTCTAAGTGCCGGCTTAGCCCGGCGAGTTGTCCAACCTGTGAGCGTGCGAGCAAATATAGTTGGGCGCTTGTTTGGTCTGGCCGTCGCACCGCGCATCGTGTCTCTCTGCGTATCAGCAGCCCGCTGTTCAAATGTTCACCTCGACCACCATTTCCTGACTAGGAAAGAAAAAAAAAAAAACTGTGGGATGCTCCAGAATAGGACCGTTGCTATATAGTCGCATAGTGCAGGCTTCAGCGCCGGAGTGGCGTTTGCTGGGGCGACTGTGTTCATGCCTTGCATGACGGCAATATTGGCCCACCGCGCGTTTGAAGGAAAACCGCTGGCGCCTTGGGCTGCGAGGAGGTCACGTTTCTGTTTTCTTTACTCCATTGCGAAATTTCTCGCGGTGTAACCTCCGTCTTTCGCACACATTACCGGCCTCGGCCTTTGCGAACACCCCCCCCCCCTCTGTCAGACAGGAATCGGTGCGGGGACGAGCATTAGCGCGCACTGGCAGCGAAGCGCACTTGGCCGCGAGTCAAGTTCAGTCGTCTTGACTGGCGACTGACGCCGTTTGCCCATTCCGGGCGGTGCTTCTGCTCGGACGGCGTTCCTGCCAAAAGTTGACTGTACAAAGGAACATTGTGTATAAATGCAGCAACGGGCAGCTCTTCAAGCGCAGCCCTCGCTTTGCGGCGGTACACTAGAGATCGCTTAAACAGCGCAGGAAAGAGGGTCTTACCGTTTGGAGTTTGCCTTTGTCCGTGTCTGTTTATCCCTTTTTTTTTTTTTTTTTGCGGTGAGTCTTGTTTCTTAGCTTTATGAGCCAAATGTATCGGAGCAGCAAGTTTTCTTTCCGTTCCCTCCGCTGGTTTTACTTAATATCGTTTCGTTTCCTATACTATGCATCGCGACAAGCATGAACTGACCCAGAAGCGAGTAATGCTCATGAGAGCAGGTGTCTGTAACCTTGTGCTTCTTCGAGCAAATATTGAAGGAAAGGATTGTTGGATTGCGACGGAGTCTCGGCATTGATCAGCTCACTGACGTGTGGTGCGCACAGAAAGCGTTCGCGACCGTAGCAATTAACTCGTAGTACTTGAAGCGAAGCGTTGCCGAGTTGACCATTCACAAGTGCGGAGTGAGATCAGGAAGCTACATTACCGCGTTTAACAAAGGACTTCGTTTATTGTAGGCATATGAAATAGGCCCTTGTCCGTCCAGCATTGGTCGTATAGGCAGGCTTGCGATGAAACTAGTGGCGGTGGTGGTGCTGTGGTGTTCGACAACATGGACTAAGATGCTTCTTGTCTCTCCTGCACGTTTGCTCATCCCATCTTTTGGCCCCTTTCTCCTTGAATAGGGTAGGAAACCGGACATGCATTTAGTCGAGCTTGCTTCCCACGCACTCGGGCTTTTTCATCGCGATAGAGAACTGCATAGTGTGATCAGCTGTGTCCACTTTCTTTCTTCTCTTACTCGTGTTAACCTTCCCGGCCTTCTCGTGTGACTTAATTTTTGTTTTCCCGATGTTTGTCTACTGCATATAAGAACTTCCCGTCACAGAAAGCGTAAACTCGAAATTTCCATCCCCGCGTCGGGACCAAGGGACCGCTAGAGGTCAGCCACTGCTCGCGCTCTCTAGAGTTCACTGTAGCACAGTACGTCTCTCACTCTGGAAAGCGATTTGCACACGGTTCGCGGAACCGAGGCTGTCCCCTCGAGACCTATAGTGCATTTTCCCGCGATTCGAGTCTTGAAGGCTACATGGACGTACTAGAACTCTCGACCCTTGTTGCGAAAAGAAAATCGCCGTGCACCATTGCAAACTGCCATAGAAAGCGGGAGAGCGACGGTATGTTTTCTGACTTATACTTGCCGCAAAAATGAGCTTCCTCCTATAGACCCCCTCCCACGCGGACCCACCGCTTGCGGGCAATGATGCGGCCGACGCCGCGGCTCGAGAACTTACACGCCGAGCCGCGACGACCGCTGACAGTCCTGACGCCCCGCCCTACGCGCGCGCGATGCGGGAGTGGACGTGGGGGGATCGCATGACCACTTTCAGAGACATCACACAACACTACAGATTGAACAGATGGAAGTACCCTTACAAAAATGCTATATGTGGCTATATCAGGAATTGGGAAAATGTGGCTATATATGGCACGTGCCGTATGTGGCCGTATTTGCCCAAATCGTTTTAGAAACATATGTGGCAGTGAAAGACACACACGAGGAATGCCATGTAAGATTCTGATGCATATTGGGCAAATACGGACACGTACGGACACGTGCCATATATAGCCAGATATACATATATGGCCATATATGCATATCTGGCTATATATGGCACGTGTCCCTACGTGTCCGTATTTGCCCAATACGTATCAGAATCTTACATGGCATTCCTCGTGTGTGTCTTTCACTGCCACATATGTTTCTAAAACGATTTGGGCAAATACGGCCACATAAGGCCCCATACGGGCATGTGCCATATATAGCCACATTTGCCCAATTCCTGATATCGCCATATATGGCATTTTTGTAAGGGTACCGACCACCGCACGCGAAACTAAACAATTTAAGAAACAGGCGGTTGTCCGGAGACTAGACACACACGTATCCAAACACGGTGATCCTTCGCCTCTGCCACCGAGGCACATATACGCCTGACACGTGTAATGTGTGCGGAGCCAGGGCGACGCTGCAGCACACGCTGTGGGCATGCACAGGTAGCACACAACAGGATCCCCTTATAAGATAACGGGGTAGACATGGCAGTCTGTGGGCGCGATGTGAGGCATCCCTGCTCAGGCACAACCCCGCCGATCAAATCTGGGCCGTCCGGCACACCGAGGAAGCCGCCCGTGTCCAAGGGCTCGAGGCCGTCAACTATAGCCGGGGACTAGTGGCCCTACCCCGACCAAATTGCCATACCTATTTGTTGATTAGCTTTCTCCCTCTACACCCAGTATAGGATCTACCTTCAGTTACCTTTCCGCAGTTCTAAAGAATTTTTTCAGGTGTTTGCAATTGGGAGAGATCGCATGACCGAGGAACTTGCACGCAGGAGTGGCGGTCTAACACAATTGACAAGCGGTTTCCGTTTTCTTTTTTTTTTTTTTTTCCCCTTTCCGAGGTGTGGAGTGAGCCACTCGAGCGTTTACCTTTCGTCCTCTGTCGATCCAGGGACTACCCTGCTTCCGTATTCACCGCCCGCTCATGCCGGACTTCACGAGTTCATGTCGTGTGTTTATGCGCACACAGTGGAAAGCGTGCCTCTCTGCCGATACTAGTGGTTCTCCCTCAATCGAGTGGATATGCCGCTCTTCGGGCGAACCGGGAATGCTACACGTCGCCGGCGCGTGGAGGGCCCCCAGCCAAAAATACGCGTCGTAGCTTCTCTCCTCGGCCGCAGCATCTCAGCTTATTTTCGGCGTGACTGCTCCCTTCGTGATTTTGCTTCGCGGGGACCGAGACCGCGCGTGTAGCCTGCTTGTAGAGCCTGTCGGCACCGAGTCTCTCTCGGAGAGAAATAATTGGCTTTAAAAACTTCTTGGGCGCCGCTCTGGTCCCGTTAATGCGCGATATTTAAATGTTGCCTAGTCGTTTTCTTGCTGAATAAGTATATGTATAATGTATGCCTTCTAAAATGCCGGTGCGTGTGGCGTAGTCTGACATGGAGTGTCCACCGCTGCATACTATACTGCGCACTGAACGGCATTTCGTCGTCAGACAACGCACGATGGGGAAGGGACGCGGTGACGATAGTGGGCCGTGTGTATATTGGGCGCACGGATGTTCCCAATAGTCCGAAGTCTCACTGCGATGCGCTCGCTAACCACTCTATGGTAATGACCCGAACAATCACTTAACTCGTTCAGGATCACGATCGACTCGCATATGGAAACAATTTTTATATGCCTGTATTCTTGGTTAGCCTTAAACGCTTTAATGCCGCATATTCTTGTGCACACCACGTAGGCTGAGAATTAGGTTTAGCCGGTCTGTTCTTCTTGCTTTTTTTTTTCGATCTCGACTGTAGTTTCAGTTCGATGGTACGTAAAGCAACCTTCAACGTTTGGAGCAATGGAAGCCTCGAGTTAAGTCATGTGGGCGCACTCTCAAACCGGCGAGAAGTCACTGTAGAATAGCATAAAAATTCCCGAATAATAGCCACCGCCTTAAGAGATGTAAAGGCGAGCGTAGGCTTTTGGAACTGTGACCCGTTGCCCAGGTGTTCCAACTCACATCACTGGGACCGGAATGTGGCATAGCCTGTAATGGTTAGCATTCAGGGGACTGTGGCTCGATCATGCCCCGCATATGCGGGTTCGACCCCGTTTTTGCTTTTGCCACGGTCATCAGCATACTTAATGATCATGATTTTTCGATAGTTATATTCCTCGTATATTAACGCATCGATATATGCGTAATGTTATGAAGTTATTGCTTACGTTAATGAGTTAAGTTTTTGTATACACTTACATATTTCGGAACCACTTTTCCAATATAACCGCAAAACGGTACAGCGTGCTTTTGCCTTAAATCACACGGAAATTGCCCCCCCCCTCTCTCCCTCTCTCCCTCTCTCCATCGGATACCGCGCACGTGCAATCCCGAAATTCCGGATGTGTCCATTGGCCTAAGGGAAGCCTTCGTGTGCTGCCTCAGTTCCTTTAACCCGTGCATATAACGCCACAAATATTTGAGTGGGCTAATTATGCGTGTATGAGACGCGGTATACGGCTAAATGTGTGCGAATGCGCCTAATACCTCAAAAGTACCCGAGAGAGAGGAGTTACGCAACCTGTGCGAGATGCCTGTCGGGAAGCAGGCACCATGAAACAGGTTCTTTGCGGAAAGGCGACCATCGTCGGCAAGCCAACCGATCGACGAGCGGTTTATGGCAGGAATTAGCCCCTCCACAACCGGTCGTGCGAACTCGGGCTGATTTTACGTCGTCGTGCCGTAATTACGCGGTACGCTCGTGGTGACGCTCCAGGTCGTCGTGTCGCACTCGGAAAAGAGAAACGACAGAATGGAACTAAACATTTTTTTTGTTTACTAATTAGCCATGACGCTATACCGCGTCTTCTTTTTTTTTTTTTTTTTTTTCACTACTGTCAACGTCGGCTTACGGCATAAAATCGTGTATCATTGATTGATGTTGAGGAACAGTGATGTCACAACTGACTCCGTTGACACTTTCAGTGACGGTAATGGCTTCGAAACTTGTTTAGTCGGCCGCTTAGCAAGTTTTTTTTTTCTCTTTGTTTGCCTTAGCCGAAACACTCCGTGGGAATTAGTTGATGCGGCGTTGCGGAATCAGATTAAATTCTAAGCAACGCTTATCCAAGCGTGAGCGAAAAGCGAGAGCGCTTCTGGGATTGGCTTCAGTGCACTTCGAGGAGTCGGGTAGTCTATATGTAGTCATGTGAGTGATACACGCGGGCTGACTTGGAAAAAAAAAACTGGACTCACGAAGCGGGGGTTGTTCCGAGCAATCCTACCGTGTTGTGCACTAACGTTTTCTAGCGTATTCCCTGTGTAGAGGAAGTTACTTTTTTTGCGTATGCTGTTTAGATCTAGCAGTGTGCTCTTAGTGTTTACGTCGATTTGAGATTAATATAGTTTCTGGACAACGTTTCGCTCTATCATAACCTCGCGTCGTATATACGCTACTGTCTCCTCCAGACAAGATCCCTTACAAGTTCGCAGTGCCGAAAACAACCAAACGTCGGCTATGTGCGACGCGCAGTGTTCCTTTCGTTCGCCCGTCGGACCGTTGAGACCGCATACGCTCGCGATTTGTATGTTTTCCATTCGCTTGTCTTCGTTGTGTGTTGCGCGTTCAGTACAGGGCCGTGTAGTCTGCCGTTCCCCGCAGTGCGCAATTAGTGACAGCAACGCGGCGTCCTTCTTGGAATGCCTCGTGTGCTGCGGCCAGAGAACGCGTTAGTCATCACTGTTCCGTTCCTTGTACGAGTGTGCGCTCTTATCGGAGCTGTCTCTTCATCGGCGAAAAACGCGTATCCTGCTTGTCCGGACACGAGCTGCAACTCGCTTGCATGCCGGGCACGGTGCGTGCGCTCTTCGCCGGCCGCTATTCTCGTCCCCTATATATCTCTGCCAGTGCTCTGCATTTGGCGGAGAGCGCTCGCTGAAGCCAACGCGTGCGGCCTGTGTGACGCCTGCGTACTGGAACATTGTGCAGCTGCTTGTTCGTGAACGGGGATGACCAAGCGAACCGATGTATGCATGGACCCACGATGCAACGCGCTTTTACGAGCACTACACGGCCGCCGCCGTAGTGGTTCTGGTGCCTGGCCGCCGATCCGACATACACGGGTTCACTCTATCTCGGCAGCAGCCGCTGAATTTTCGATGAATGCTCGATGGCCGTGCACTGTCAGTGCGGGTTAAAGAAGCCCGGGTGGCCGAAACCTTCGGAGCCCTCCGTATACGGCGCGCCCCTTGGTTTTGGCTAGTGACACCCTAACAATTATGGCACAACTGCTCGATCATACCGCAAACGCCGAGAGTTGTTGCAGTGCTCTTCGCAGCAAGGCGGTGAACATTATAGGCGCTAATCCCGTCATTTGGGAAATCACCACCGTGCGTTGAGGGATATACATCCTCTGAACGGAATTACGGGCCTTGTGAAATGACAAGTGGCCTTATATTTAGCGCAGGGTCAACGTTGACTGCAATCCAGAAACAAAATAATTTACCTATTCGGAAATGCATACGTACTTCTCAATAAGCTGCCAGTTAACGAGAATTTTTCACGTCCGGGGTTCGAACCCAGGACCGAATCCTTTCAAGAAGGTCGCTGTACTTAACCAGCCTGAAGGGTAGCAGAAGTACCGCGGTGGCGCATTACTCGACTCAGGGTCTCTGAATCACAGCGGTGGATTCCAGTTTCCATCCGCCTAAGACTGAAATTGACGGTCGTCGATTGAATATAGTCAAATTAACTGTAGTCGGTGGGGGGAAAGGGGAAATAAGGTGGCATACCACCTCATTCTCCCTCCCTCCCCCTCCTTTCCCTGATGTAGTGCAGTTACCTATGCCTCTGCTGGCTCCTACTGCATTCGCTTTACCGACGATATTGAGCCGGCGTCCTCGTCCGAGACGGCTGGCACGATGACCAAGTAGGCGCACTAAGATTTTGCGCAAACCACGTTACTAAACACTCGCTGTGCACAAGTGCGGCGGTGCTTGTCCCGCTTCCATCCATTTCATTTAGCGCTGTGTCAGTTATTTTTTTCTTTTTTTTTTTTTGCGCTCACAGTGTCAAAGCTTTCAGTGGCGTCTCGCAACTCTCCATTGCCCCCTGTCACTAGCTTGTTTTCCTTCGCGCCCGTCTTGTTTGGCTCGTCATTCTGCAAGGGCCAGCCAACGCGCGAGATGGCATATCGTTTATTTTAGTGAGCAAGGGCCCATGCCGTGTCGTTATTTATGGCTAGGTGGTGGCGAAAACCACTGCTTCTTTCCGCAGCCGTCTTTCCCGAGCTGCTTTTTTTTTTTTATGTGCGTGAGTGTCAAGTGTATCTTTCCGGTTGCGCCTCGCTGCGCCATTTCCGTGGCGAAACTTGGTTTAATAACTTCTGGCTTCAAACTCAGATTTCGAGCTGACGCATACCCATATTGCGTATGCGTCATTTTTCGAGATTTAACGCAAGCATGGTTCGCAGGCTATGCACCTCTGTTTGTAATGCACAAGACATAATCACGCACCCATCATAACATATTAGGCGCATTGAAGTCTCCAAATACATCTAATGAATGCACGCAATGCAGCTTTTTCTCCCCCTTCCTTTCGAAGGTCGGAAATTCTTTGACTCGTTCTATTTTGTTTGAAACCTTATTGGTATTCTTTTCTTTTTTTGGACGACACGATGACCTGGCAGGTGTGATCCACGGAAGTTCCGTCGACGAGGCAGGTCGGAAGGAAAGCAACGGGATGAAGAACGAAGGCCACCGTTCCCGAATGAGCTGCATATTGAACCACTGAGGGACACGCTTGTTGCGAGATGTCCCGAGATGCCGCCGTGCTGCCGCTTTCTCACGCTCTTCGCGGGCTGTTCGTTTTACAGCCCCTGGAAATGGCCCTTCGTCCTTGGTCGCAACTCGAGGCCCGCCTTTGTCAACCGCCCGGCCCTAGAACACATGCTTGGCGAGAGAGAATCGGCGCACATGTGCCAATGGGAGCGCACGTTCGGTCGCTTCCTGCCTGATCAGACTCGGCTCGTCTCTTCCATCTTTCAGGGCGTGCGCTTGCAGCGGCGCAGCCGAGGATGTCAGTGCTGCTCAGTTACTTACGCTCTCCAGTTTGTTCCGCGAGGGGCTGGCTTTCCCAGCTCGGTGCATCCGGCGACCTCTTGACGGACGCGTTCCACGTTACGCAAGTTACGGGACCTTCAGAACGCACCCAAGCAGCCAGCGGCAATGGTGCGGGGGAGTCGCGAAAGCTGAGCGTTCGCTGCGTCCATCCAATCCTTGACATTATTCGAATGCGTCGGCAGCAATCCGCCCACAGTACCAGCGGGCGGCTAGAGGGGCCAGGTGGTAGTGGACTTCGAGTGCAAGATGACTTGGCCCGTTTCGGCCCAGCTTTGAGTCTGGAGATCCAGCACGATATGCGGTGTTTCCTGGATGGAACGTGCGCCACTCTCTGAGCTGCAGAGTTGCATAAATGATGCAGCAAGTATTTATAGAGTTATGTATGCTCGGCTGAGAGCGCGTTCTGTCGATAACCTTGCGGGCGTGTAACGTTAAGTGGTACTGTTCACGGAATGCGCCATAATGCGGGTTAACCACTCCGCCCTCGGCATCGGTCTATATAGGCACGAGTAACATGGGAATTCATCGTTAGTGGATGCTGCCCTTCGGACCGGCGGATGCGTCATTAGGTTGTTTTGCTTCAGGTGTCTTCGACAAGCGTCCAGTGCTTCCGCCAGGTTCATCGACGCCTCTTTGCTTTCTTCCATGTCCTCCTGCGGTATCCTCGTGTTCGTGCATGGTTCAGCGAATGCCGTGAAAGCAGGCAATATGTGGGCTTATTCAAGAAGAAATTATTGTAATACATGCACAGTGAATGGCTCTGTGTACGAGCGGCCATTTAGAACTGCATATTTAACGCGCCCTTTTGGAGCCAACATGCACTGACACTTATTCGCATCGTCGTCTTTCACTCAGCGCTCAGATACGCTCGGCTGAATGTCTTCCTGTGCTTCTTCCGTGAAACCTGAAGTCATGTTTCATGTGATGACACAGTGAAGGAAGGAAGGAAGGGAAAACAGAAAGGCAGGGAGGTTAACCAGAAAGGCGTCCAGTTGGCTACCCTACACTGGGGGAATGGGAAGGGGGAATAGAAAGATGAGAGACAGAGAGAGAGAGAGAGAGAGAGAGAGAGAAGGGGAATAATGAAAAAAGACGTTGTAGGACAAGTCCAACTGTCAAAGGCATTTGCACAAACCAGTCATCTTCAAAAAGCGCAAAAGTGCTTTTAGTGCCCTGTGAGCCGACGAGCGATGAGGGCGGTGTTCGAGTAGCATCTGTACGGAAAGTGGCCGATCGTCAAGATGGCGTAGCGTCTTAGCAAGTGTTTTCCTTTCCTCGACGAATCGCGGACAGTGGCACAGCAGATGGTCCAGGGTTTCGTCGGTGTCGCACATCTCGCATGTTGCACTGTCGGTCGCTCCAATTAATGCGGAGTGTGCCTTTGTGAAGGCAACTCCCCAGCCAAAGTCGACAAAGAAGCGAGGCCTCATGTCGAGGAAGTCGTGATGGAGGGCGGAGATGCAGGGAAGGGTTTAGCTGGTACAGTCGCGTTCGTCTGATGTTTGGTGAGTTCCACAAAACCACTGAGAGACGGCGTGCCAGGTGTCGAAGCTGCATTGCAGGATCTGTCCTTCAATGGAATTGAAACAATGTTCGCTTAATGATGTGAAGTGCGAGCTGCGCCATTTGCGGAATCGTTGCCACTGATTCCGCTGTGACTGGGCACCCACTGAAAGTCAATCTCGTGGCCATTTTTCCTGAGGTGGTGGTGAAACACGATTACATCGTACGTCAGCTGCTCGTGGCATCCGCGCCTAAGAGCTGACCGTATGCACTGCAACTCAAAAGGACAGAAAGTTGAGCGAGTTGGTAACAGTCCATAATCAAAAGAAGAGGCGTGCAGGACACGGACACAAGGAGCGCAGTGAACACCACGAACGCCGACTAACAACTGCAACGCCACCTTCGAGTCCGAAAACACAGCCCATTTCCTCGGCCCCTCAGTACTGAATTCCAGTGCACGACGTAGAGCCGTGAGTTCTGCCGCCGTGGACGTCGTGACATCAGACGTCTTTAGTCGAAGCGTTATCCCCTGCGTTGGTACGACCACCGCTCCGCCAGAACTGGAGGACGTAGTCGATCCATCAGTGTCTACGTGTACGTGGTTACCGTACCGTTCGTACAACAGGTGTAGGCTGAGTTGCTTTAGCGCAGATACTGGTAGGTCTGTCTTCTTCTGTATCCCAGGAATTGTGAGGTGTGAGTGAAAGTTTGGAATGATTTGTGTTGGATGTGCCTCAGTTCTCTTAGTGTGACCTGAAGTAAGCCGTCAAAGCGCTTTTAGAGGAATCTTAATTTATTCGTCTCTTGCGCTCCGTGATGTCCTTTTTTTTTTCCCCTCTTTCTGTGATTGGGGAAACTGCGCGCTGTCTGCAGTATGCATTATGAGGAAAAAATATCTCCTGAACGCATTCCCTCATTTCTAAATGTCTTGTGCTGGATTAAGCCGGAGCGCATTTCCTCTTAGAATTTTAGCCTATTCCCTGCCTTCGATTCGCGAACAATGATAAACTGGGCATTGAATGACTGTCGTATTGCATCTGTATACGTATTCACCGCTACGTGGCACTTTCATCCCGTCGTCGAAATTCGCATTAGCTGTCGTCGTCGACCACGTATGGCGGTTTCTTTCCGGCAGCTTCCTGAATGCCTGTCGCGGATGCAGACGCTCCTAAATTCGATGTGTCGTCTTCTCTCCTTGATTACCTGGCCCAGAGCCAAAGCGTGCGTGTTCCATGTGCGCGAGTGCAAGCGATTCTTTCGTCGGTGCCTCCCCCACGCATTGTCGTCTCTATATCGGCGTCTCGTCGTCCCTCTTGCTTCGCGGATTGACAGATCGCCGTCTGTGATCGAGCGATCGCCGTCGGGAGAGTTTCGGGGCCGCGCCGCGGGAGGGCAGAGGTCACTGCGACCTCCGGCGTGCCGATTGCCACCGCCACGGCTCGTTCGCACGACGGTCTGTCGTCCCCCGCAGAAAATTCGCACAGCAGAGGCACGTACCGATTAATCGTAACCAACTATACCCAAGCAAGCCAACAGACAACGAGGCGAAGTTGTAGACGAAGTTATTTGCAGTTTCTAACTGTAGTGCAGTAATTATGACAAATGGAAGGTCCAATGCTCACGGCGCCGTTCTTGCGAGTGGCGCCGGCACACACTTAGCAGAACACGTTGCGGGGCTAGTTGGTCGCGCACTGTTTAATTTCAAACACAAGCATCGCATAGATTTAGACGCAATGCCCGTGTGTAAATCTTTGCGCTGCTTATGCTTGAAGTTGGACTAGCGCTCCCAGGATTACACGCACAAGAATACTCAAAGTGGACGCGGAGAACGACAGCCATCCTAACTCAATTGGAAGAGCGTCAAACGCGCAATCGGAAGGTCGACGGCACGCTGTTTTTCAAAAGTCCACTGCCGGAATCGAAATTCCGGCTTCACTGACGAAATAATTTGAGGCGTAGCTGATTATTACTGACTTTTTTTTTAACTGTTACAAGTCGGTATAGGATGGTATTACTCGTTGGTGTTCTGCAAGTTTGTGTGTGCTATTTTGTTCCTCGGAGAGAAGAAAGTAAACTTGGGGTAGCCCGCACAACTGAGAGGTGCAATGGGCTTAAGCCACTTAAAAATAAATTCATAGTGAATATTTTCTCAAAGTTAATTTCAGAAAGAAATATGTTAGGGCTAGAGTATCTAAATGCCATAGAAAGGACGGAAATGGGATAAGTTCAGCTGATTAAATGTAGAAGTTAGGTCATAAGTACGTAGTCCAAATGTAAAGTGTCGAGCTAGTGGTTAAGAATTTGTCAGGGTAGTGTGAATTAGGTTAATGTTAACGTAGTATGTAGTGTTAATGTAGCTACGTGTTAGTGCACTTGTGTTAAAGCAGTTTTGATGACTTTGAAGTTTAAGGTGCGAGACAAACGAGATATAAGACGAGTCCGTGTTGGCGGCGTCTGGTTCCTTTGTGGGTGAATATTGCCTTTTGGTGCCTTCGCTCAGGAACCCTGGACAGTGGGCCAAGGTTGCTTTTTGGCTGGAGCCGAGTTCTCTTGAGCGGTGACACCTGCAGCGTGTGTGTGTGTGTGTGTGTGTGTGTGTGTGTGTGTGTGTGTGTGTGTGTGTGTGTGTGTGTGTGTCACATCTACGCCACCTTCTACAAAAATCCATGTCAGTGTTACAGTAACGCGACCAACTTGGTATTACTCAATGCCGTCTTCCACCTCAGAATATCATAAGTTGACCTCTGGTAATTAAATTAATTATCCAACTCAAGGATCGCTGGAGAAGCTTAATTATTCAATTATCGTTCTCTAGGGATCCACTGTTACCCTTAATGACCAACGGTTGTCTTGTTTACGCATTACATGGCCCGCCCACGTCCATTTCTTAATTTCTATTAATGTCTCCTTAACACGCACCACTCCACCACTTACGTAGTTGTTGACAACAACCGTTTAAATGTTGGCTAAATAGTATGTGGGATAATTCAGAGTCTTGAGTTGGTCACAGCGGCGATAAATACTAAGCAGTTTGCGTCCCGGCAACACGCGCGTTGATTTTTCTTAAAGGGCGGCGCAGGTTAGCTGGTACACCCTGTATAATGCTTTGATCAGTGCGAGCGTTACGTGTATGGTCTAATCGCTGTTAAATTCTCCAAGACGAGGTGGTTAGAGTTATACCGTCTACGCGTCCAGCCGCGTAGAGCAATCCGCAGTAGCCGCGGCCTCGCTCACCTGCATTGGTAGAGATGTGTACTGGTTTTCATCTCGTATTATACCGTGCGTTTCAACCGCTGGGACCCCGATGCGCACACTCGGACTCCTTCCGAGTCGAGTGTCTGCGCGGCGTTATTGCGACTCTCCAACGAACCGTTTGACCAGCGCGGCTACTGCATACACGACATGCCGCGATCTCGTCCCTCGATCGGACCAGTGTGTGCGCACATTGATGAGCGGGCCTCTTCACAATTCACTTTCGACGGCCCCGGCAGAGTCCACTATCGCGGGTGCGTTCTGCGGACAGACAAAAGCGATGAAAATCTATGAACGGCGTCATCATGGCGCTGGTCACGGAAGCGCCTTCTGCAACGTCGAGCGGTGCATGTATAAGTAATACTGCCTGTGGCGCGCATGATGCGCGCAAACTCGGCGACGCCCTCAGCCGCTCGTTTTCCGACAGCCTTCAATATCGCGATGGCCCGCGGTACGACTGCTCCGGGCCCTTCCGACGGTGCTCCCCTTTCACTGACCGTCTCGCCATCCGCTGTGGGGCAGGGATCCTGGCACAGTAACGTCGCGTTTCCTTTTCAGCTGCTGTGGCATGGCGCACGTAAACAGTTGCTTTCTTTTACCTAACAAATGTTTTATTTATGAGGGCGTTCGGTTCTTCTTCAATTTATAGAGCTTGCCCTTAGGCATCCTACGTAACTGTGAAAGAAATGCTACTGGATGTGAAATTCCGTAAAACAAAGCATCGGAGGGCGCGGGGCCGCATAAAGGGTACACGCAACACTTCTTAACGTATTCATAAAACGGTACCAATCGGTCGTGCAGCCTCATGTGAGCGAATTATCGCATTGCGTATACCAGGGAATGACATAGGTAGAAACCATACCCGCTTTTTTTTTTTCGATAAATGACATCGTAAGGAGCACCGAAAACGTCGCCCCAGTATGACTTAGCATTAATGATTTTATGATTTAGGAAACATCCTCAGCTTTATTTGGATTGTGAGCTCAAGAAATGAAATGTATGGATTCCAAACTAGGGGAAGAGCTCAGGGGAAGATGGAGGCTTGAATCGATCAACAGATCCTTCAAAAACGATGTAAAACAGGGAATGCCGCAGGAGCCAACGTTTCGACAAGTGGACCTGTCTTCCATCCTGACGAAGACAAGTCCACTTCTCGAAACGTGCGGATGTATCGTTAAAAAAAAAACACAAAGAGAAGTCAGGTGACGCTGTCGGTTCTCCTTGTGACGTGATTTCTTGAAAGCTGGCGATTTCCAGCTTTATTTGAAGCCCGGTTTCAAGTTCCCTGATGCGTGCGGTGCGATGACATTTGGCTCGCATGCTCACAGGAGCCTCCGCGACTGAGCTGTAGCGTCTGCTGACTTCCTGTTCAAAAAAAATGTTGCAGGGCCACTTTAAGTTGTGAAGCACGGATGGGTGCTATGCAAGGAAGGCTCCACCAGTCTCGCTGGAGTGCTCCGTGGCGATGTGCAAGCTATAGATATACGTCGTTTCGTCCACCGCGGGCAGTACACACTGTGGCCAGTGTGCGCTCGGCTACCGTTCGCGTCGTGCTAGCGAATCGCCAACGATTGGGGTCGTGCCGTGCCTTGCTGTGCGATTTTACGAGCGTGCAGGATGTTGTACAGAACTACTTCACGATGCGCGGGGTCGATTAGTGGCCTCATGTCCACGGCGAGAAGTCGTTCGATGATACCTGGACACTCAAATTTATTTGCTCGGAGAGAGGCAGCCAGGTTAATAGTACTGCTGTGTTCTCTGCCCACGAAGAACACTGGTTAGTGCCAATGAAAGACGGGACAGGAAAGAACACGCCGAACACAAGACACACGCCTTGTCCTACGCCTGTCATGTGTTCTTTCGTCTCGTCTTTTATTCGCGCTAACCAGTTCGCTTCCAGAGTATGAACTAGCCCAGCAACTAGCCCTGTTAAGATATTTGCTCAACTGTATTTTTTTCTTTTTTGCACCGTTTTAGCCATTCGACACGTGTATACCGACCTGATCAAACTATCCAGCTTAAAATGAAAAGCTATAATCTTGTTCTTGCATATGTTACGTTTCCTCTTTTTATCTCCCTTCATTGCTCATTTTACCTTGTGCTTGTTTCAAGTCCGAAACCGGTCTTTTGAAGCTCGACCGCTGAAAGATCCTGCTATGCTACGTTTCTTACGGCTAATGGCAAGTGTACCTCTTGTTTCGCCAGTGCATTTGTCCCTCTGCAAATATCTGCAATGCCTTTGTTAAACTTGCTGCAGTAAATAGCACGTATCAAAAGAACGTTCTGTGCAAGTATACGGTATTCTTTCGGACACTACACCTGCCTCCTGTTCGTAGATAGCAGCCAATCGTTGTGGTCCTCTGTGGCACTTCGCAGACTGCCCCATGATTATTTCCCTTTGCCCTGTCTGTCTGCGTTTCCTCTACTAATAAACTACGGATATTTTGCAGACTTTGCTTATTGCTGCTTACTGGTTTGCCGTCTTGCCCAGTCCATTCTATCAGAGGAACCGGGAGCCTGTTCCTTCCATGGCGCTCGCCCTCCTCCCACACACGTCTCCGTTAACATTGCCGCACTCACTCAAAACCCATGCTACAAACTGCGCTCACTGTAGACTCTCTGCAGCGCGGCCTTGGGAGCTTTAGTAAAGATTTAAACTTCAACCAGTTTAGTGGCGTGCTACGCCTTCAAGTCTTCTCTTTTTCTTGCCGCGCACTGCTAACTAGTAGCAACGGAGTGTTTCTCTTGGCACAGCCTGTGCGATCCTTCTTGTGGTTTGCTTGCGGTGCGTCTGCGACTGCCGGAACACCAACCGCTCATTCCTGGCGGCGGTTGCTCTACGGCTCGTTTTCGTCGGTTTTATCTTTATGCCTGCATAACGTAAACTTTGAGTACGGCTTTCTTTATGGAACACTAATACAGGGGGCGAGTAGGAGGGGGGAGGGGGGGGGGAGGTAATTTTCACATTTCTTGAACAGCACTCAAGACGTTGCTGCTCAATGGGTAGGAAGATAACTTACCCAAAGTCACCGTCATTTTGAACTATGTTGTGGGAAAATTACGATAACCTTTCTGCTGCGCGTAAATCTCGTCAGATTTCTTCCTTTTATCTCCATATCAGTGGACTCAAATTCAATAGGTGTACGAAAACTCGCAGGGGACGAGAAACCTCACAAAAGAATGCTTTGACAGATTTTAGTCCGTGAATGGCCGATGCGGGAGAGCCTGGATGCGTCATATTGCGGCCCGAGTTGTTGCTAGTGTTGCAGGCTAGCCCACACCTACAAAGTGCGTTACTTTATCTGTGTGAATACCTTCATTGATTCGTTTTTTAAAGAAAATCTTAAAAACGAGTTTATCGAAATGTGTACCGCTGAGGGCCTTTATTAGTAAACATATATGCGCAGACAAAGGTTTCCATCTCTCATCTCGTCGTTGTGTTCGCGCCAAAATTTCACCAGCGAGAGAGGGGCGGAGTGAGAAATTCAACTGGAAATACAGAGATTAAATGGTAGAGGAACTCCTGGTTTTCTACCTTACACTGGAGCATAGCTAGAAAGGCTTAAGCAGTTTTCAATACACGTTATATTGTTTCATACATAGTATACAATGCTGCAGAAGCTAACACGGGCTCTCATAGTACCTGTGTTCGTGCCGATTTTTTTGTCAGAAGTTGTGGGAAATTTGTTTATGCTTATTAATAAGCAAGGCCATATTACTGACCTGTCGTAACTTATGCTGTTATGTCCGAAAAAAAAAAAAAACGTTCAAATTCGTAGAAAGTCTTGCGCATATATATGTATACGATGTACAAACATCACTCGTACCGTTTGCGTAACATTTCTAGACCCGTTGAACAAAGTGAGAATGGCCATCTTGCTGGACGCCCTCTGTTTCCCCTGTATTTTCACGCTCTACAAATACGAATGTCGGGTTAACCAGCTCGTAATTTATGGCAGACGCGCGCAACGCACCCGCAAATCGGAGATGTCGAACTCGGGTGCTTGCCCCGCGGATGGATGTGGCTGCAGTACCAACGAGCGCTTCGCAGGGACTGTGCGGTATATGTAGTATAGCATTCGAGAGCACGCAATAGAAAGGTAGGGGAGGCCTTCGTGGGCAGATCGAGCAACTTCGGAGACGTTCGTTGTGCGCGATGCCTCACTGGCTTGGAAGGCACTAATGCGCTACGCCATGTCCTTCAATATCGGCAAATTGTTACGTAATTAAGCGTGGAAACGTATTGACACGTCACCGACAGTGACCACACCTGGACAATGACTGTCGACCGGAAGTTTCTATCTTTAAACGTTCACTTTTTTGTTCACTAAAAGATCGAATTTTGCGAAGCACTGACGCCTCTATTCATGTTTCGCACTCGGCCTCTGATCAATTTATTCGTAGACCTGATCAGCAGAGCTTGGTAGTTTTTTTTGTTTTTTTCCTATAACCTTTGGTCGCCATTGCCGTGGATATACGTGCTCCTGTTATGTAATGGTGAGTTAGTGCCGTGTGAGAGCCGCATTCTCCTCACGTGAACGTATACCCCTGCGGCATCTCGAGCAGTCGTTAAGAGCACGTTGGGATGGTGAAAACCAGACAGCCTTGCTTGCGTTCGAGAAATGCTGCACGGTCCTTGTTAGTAGGTGAATCATGAATGCGTAATGTGCCTGATTTGCATGTGGTAGCGCAAGGAGCACATCTGTAACCGCGAATCGCGGTATGAGACGCGGACTTGCATAAAGTGTGCGAACCTGTGCGGTTCCCGAGCGTGGCTCCGAACACTGCAATGGTTTACACACCTGTTGTTTTCGTGTAGCGGAAATACTTCAGCCTCGCGCGCACAAATTACACAACTTCGCTCCACAGGTCGTACGTGGTGTAGGTCGGTTGACTTGGAAATTGGTATAGAAAGTATCTTGTTGTCCTCGTATGCGTCTTCTACAGCGTGCCATCGTGCCATGCACCATGTTGCGCACAAAACTACTTGTTTAAAATAGCAAGTTTTTGCGTTCCAACGCACAGACCAATTGGATTTCAGAATACTGTTAACGTCCAATGCTCGCCAGAGCATCATTTAGTTGGTGCCGCATATCAGATGCTGCCATGGAGACTTGAGAAGTAATCGCACGTATTTCGCATAATCATTCTCGAATTTTCAGTCAGTTGCATTGTTGCACATCGTCAGTGTCCTCCTTACGTGATTGAAGGCAATGTCTGTATGGTTTTCTTTTCCTTTATCCCCCCCTCCCGCTGTCTCTGGCCTCGACTGACATACTTTTTTTTTCTTATAGTTAAGGTATAACACATGTAAACAAGGCACGCCGCCGCGATGGTCCAGCGGTTACGGTGCTCGGCTGCTCATCCAGAAGACGTCGGTTCGATCCCGGCGCCATATCGGGTTGCATTTCGATGGAGGCCCTTGTACTTGTGTTAGGTACAAGTTACACAATCCCAGCTGGTCGAAATTTCCGGAGCCCTCCGCAATGGCGCCCGTGATGAGAGCGATGACACCGTCGTTTTAGCACGTGCAAACCCCAACAATTATCGTGTCAAGGAAGGAGTTCATTTTTCTGTCGACGGCTGCCCCATTTTCACTTGTTTATTATTAGCATGAAATAAACAGTAGTTTTAGTGCTAAACGCGCGCATGTGCTACATGAAATTAGAATAGCTGATAGTTTGCCAAGGAGCAATCAACGACAGAAAATCTTTTTACTAATACTTGTCAAGCGCAGCACGTCTTCTCACTGGTGTCAGACGCAGCGCAAAGGTTCTGGACGCCGCAGCGGAGCAATTCATCTGCGTTATTTTCTGTTTTCACGCATCCTTCATTTCGGCAGTAGTGATTGACGCGAGAGTGAGAGGGTCACTTCCTCCCTTTCCACTTCGCCAGTCTGTGCTGCAGGAAAGCTAATTAAGTGAGCGCCATGCTCTTAATGACATATGTTGCAACCACTGGCGTCTGTGTGTGTGCGTTCGGAAACCCAGATGTACGGTCTCGCGTTTCGCTCTTCCATGTTTAATTCAATACTTGCCCTCTTGCGATGTAAGGAGAAAGATTTTTAATTAAGCCGCTCCCGTGCTGTGCTCCTCCTCACTCCAATTTTCGTTTCACTGTCATCGTGCACGACTTAATGGTCCTAACGGTGTGGTATATGCGCCTTTGTGCGTCGTGCAGCGCGCGCACACGTGTGTGTGTGTGTGCGTGTGCGTACACCGTAGTGCCGACTTCAGTACTCCTTCGCTTCCTTTATTGAGCGCATGCGGGTCCTCGTTTTAAAGACGTGCGACGTGGGTCGCCTACGGCGGCGTTTCCAGCCTCTGCAGTTGCCTTCATGAGATTACTTCGAGATTTTTTTTAGCTGGCTTCATCAGAACCTACGCACTGACCTTTTAAAGCACGAGTCATAGCTGCAACCGCCCATTCTTTGTGCTCGTATCCTAAATGCCAAGAAAAAATATTAGCCTCACGGCTGTATTACAGGCTGGGTGGTAGTTTTAATTTGTACAGTGGTCAACGCTAACGAAACGTGCCCCTATGCGAATAGACAAGTTAGCTTCGGCCCAGTGGGTGCGATAGTGTGCGCTGATCTGAAGCGGCCGAATTCAGTGGATGCGGGCTGGTGTTACGAATACGAGAGTAACCTATCAACGTCTCTTGTTGTGCTCTGCAACCCAATTTTCTCGGCAGACAGCCACGCCACTTCAAAGCCGCTGCTTTGGTTCTTGGGCATTGCGATGTTTGCGCATAATGCCGTTTGTCTTAAGAAATTTATATTTGATTGTCTTAGCGCTTGCTATGAAACGATGCTATACAACCTAGTCACTGGACTAAGGTTCGATGAATACTGTCAAGTGTTCTAACAGCTGAGGGTAAACGTTAGCACTCATTAAGCCAACAGAAGCTGATATTAGCTATCATTTTCAAACAATAAAAACCATTGGTCATGTCAGCAGGTGCCGCTATTATGAAAGTAAATACGGCATAATGTCACGAAGAGTCTTCTGTAATGAGGAGCCACTCTTAACAAAATGACTGGCAAAACGGGTGTTTTCCTAATTAGCCTTTCTCGTCCCTTGTTACTTTGGTGGCTTTCCGAGGTACTGTGCCGTATAGTATACCGTACATGCAGTCACGCACCCCACTATCGTTTGTACTGCGGCGCGTGTCCTTGCGTGTGCGAGAACGCAGCTGTGCTCACGTTTCTCCATTTCCTTGCAGGTAAGCACACACGGACCCGGTTCCTTTTCCGGCTGCGAGAAGACTCCAGTGTCCCGGGCTCGTTCGTCTCCGATGAGTAATTGCTTCTTCCCGCTGAGCCATCCTGCGGGCATTAATCGCCCGGCCAGAGAGATGCTATTTTTCGTCCCGACCCGAAGGAGGAACAGTTTTAACGAGGGACACTATGTTGACTATTTTATATGGTTCGCGTTATCGGAAGTAACTGCCTAACTTTCACCTCTCGGCCGCTGGATGTACGCGATTCGCTGCCAACGAACAACCGAGTGAGAGCGCTGTTTGCCTCCAGCGTCTGATACCTTCGCTTTACTACTTTCTTTGCACGACAACGTGCTGTCGCACGCACCGTCGTTTTTGGCCAATAGGCGACACCAAGTAGCTACGCCCTGGGTGGGACATGAAAGAACTAACGTACCCCCAGAACTAGAACTGTGCCTAATACAGTAGTAGCAGAACGGTGCTCGTGATCTAAGATGCGACCTTATTGCCTCAGGGCTTCATTAGTGGAAGAATCAACAATGTTTGCATACGCACGTGCATTATTGCTGCCTCCTCCGTTTACAAATATCGACGGAACCGGAAGCGGTGTCAGAACAACTGTCGGGCTCCTTAACTGTCACACGGATACTCTGCGCCTCCTGTTTCTCTGTTGCAGAAAGTTCTCAGTAACTGAATTTATCACTAGGCTACTTCGCTCTTAGCCTCTCTTTCCATCTATTCCAGGGTAACAAGCGAGAAGTTTCTCTTCCGGTGAGGTGTTCTGCCTTTCCCTCCGGTGTATATGTTTCCGATAGGAACACAGTTTAAGGCCCTAAATTTAAGACTCAAATTACTCAGTTATATAATCAAGTCATGTACCCCGCTAAAGCGTGTAATATAAAGCATGTGTTATATAAGGCGTGCAATTGAACCGTCTCTTGTATCTCAAATCAGAGGGGCTGGCCCGCACTGCATATTGAGTGTTGTGCATCGCTGTCTGCGTTCGTTTGCACAGATCTGTCAATCATCCTGCCTGCTGAAAATTTGCGCAGGATCGAGGGGTCTGTTTCCTGTCATTTCTGGCTACCCGCTCGCGACATTTAGACCTGACGCCACTCTAAGGATCCCTCTTACATTTAAATGAACATCCTAATTCAGATTCGTTGAGCAAGTGCGAGTTGCACTGTCTCGCTAACCAGGTTCTTCGTTTCTCATTTTGTTTCTTGGACCTCAGTCAAAGGGACGGCCGCTGTGGTACGCTCTTCCTTGCGATTTCATTTCGTGAAGGTTCTTGTTATTGTCCCTTCAGCATTGGTGCATGAGACCACCCTAGTGAGCGGTCGACCTTCCAACGACTGCGCGGACAGCACCCAAAGCTCTATGCTGCAAAGGAAGCTTCAAGAGCAGCAAAGAGGGTGTGCCCCGCTAATGAAGAAACTCGCGCGAACTTTTTTCTTTACGGCATCTCCCCCCTCTTCCCATCTCGTTTCTTCTGGATGGCGCAATTTATCCCGATTGGTCGTGGCCCAATCGATTCTCCATGGTCGTCGAGCGTGGCAACGTTCGCTGTGTATAGCGTCAGTGCACAGCTGTTTTCTTCCCCAGTCTCGTCATTCCCTTCGGTCGCATTGACACCCCGTGGCAGACCATGCTCTGCGTTCTTGAGAAAAAGTGCGAGGTAAAGGAGGATTCGCTCTTTTTTTTTCTTTTTTCGTTCTGTTTGCGCAAAGGCAGATGCCTGCGTGTGACGGCGGAAGCGAGTTAACGGCGAATACAATAAGCGCAATGGCGACGGTATGGCGACTTTTTTTTATATTGCCGCAGGAAAACTCCTAAAGGAGCTTGAACAACTCGTGTTAAGTGCACTGGTACTCACAAAAATCGCTGTGAGTGGCTGGAATGCACTTATAAAATGAACTAATATGGCGCATGGCTTGGGCATACCCCAAGGCGCGGAACATTTGTCACATCGTCTACGTAGAGCGTCACCCCCTCACAAGGGAAGGACTGAGGAAAGTAGAACAATCACTCGAGTGGCGTAGCGCAGCGTAACGCAATTCCTGGCAAGGAGCAGTGGGAGGATGTCTTCCGCATCTAGAGTCCCGACCTTCAGCCGAGAAGTGTGCAGGAGGCCTACTTCGAGTAATATGCAACCCCTCCCCGCCATCTGTTTCGTTTACCTCTTTCCTTGACGAGGCATAAGGTTTTTTTCGAAGCGGTCGCGGCCTTGTGGAAAGAGAAACAGGCACGCCTTCACTGACGCTCCCAGAGTGCGTCTTGTGGCCGTGAGGAAAGTCGCACGCGCATGCCATGTGGTATGACGCATGCGTCGGTGTGGTACACGCGCTCGCACAAATAACGGGGACACCAGAAAAAAGCAGATACGCTCTTATGTGCGAGACATTATGCAAATCTATGGCGTGCCACCAGGCTCAAGTAGCAGCGATCGCGGCCTTTGGTTTATTAATCCCGGCTTTTATGCTTGGAAGTGCTATGGGGCATTCTAATGTTCCTTCTATTGGGGAGAAAGCCAGAGCAATGCGATGCAGGAACCGGCCTACAGCTGTGCCTCGGAAGGGCGAAAGAATGCTTCGGACACGCTGAACACCAAACAACGTTGTTTCTTTCACTTGCTGCTATCATAGCCCAGCACATCACTGTGCTGCATTTTTCTTTTACCTTGTCGCGGCTACCGTTATATAGCAGGTGTTCATTAGGTTTTACCACCGACCTCTGTTTCGAAGATTGTTTCGTTATGATTTTGTTTACTTTCATATCTTCATCGTTTTGGTCTAAGGCATCGAACTTGTTCTTTTATTTTTTTGCGACTTTTATTTTTCGTTCTTTACTTTGATTGCATCTAGGTTTGCGTTTTTTCTAGTAACTAACTTAGTTTTGTTTCAGCTAAGTACAATCTTCGCTTTTACTAATGTGTGATCGCTACAGTTTATCTTGCTTACTACTCCTTCTGTCTTGATTTATGCCTGATTCATCGCGCATTATATAGTGCATTTCCTTTTTTTTTTTTTTTTTTTTGGTTTCCCATGTTAGGGCCTTTCCATGTCCGCTTCCTATTCTTGTGCTTCTTAGAAAAACGTATTCATTATTCGGAGTCGGTTTGTTTCTGCAAACTGTACTCGCATATCTCCGTGGTTATTCCTATCTCCAACACCATAGTTGCTTATCGCCTGTTCTCCACTTGGTTTTGTTCCTGCTTTTGCGTTCAAATCCCCCATGACTATTGTGTGTTGTGTCCGCATCCTTTTCATTGCTAATTCAATATCCCCGTAGAACCGTTCTACTTGCTCGTCGTCGTATCTCGTTGTTGGCGCATATCCCCGGATTACCTTGTTTGTATCACTTAGTTCTATTTCGGCGCATGCTACCCTTTCATTAATGCTGTAAAATTCGTCTACGTTGCCCGCTATATTTTTGTGAATTAGGAACCCAACACCGTATTCTTGTTTTCTGGCGACCCCCTGTAGCAGAGGACGTGTCCGTTGTTTAACAGTGTGTATGCTTCACCTTCTCTCAAAGCAAGATCTAAGCAAGTTCTCCCAATCTACTAAAGGCTTAATAAAAAGCGCCAACAAATGAAAGCGACTTCGTCAAAAGGTAAAATAGAATTCGCAGAATTATCAAATCTGATCTGGAGAGCCCGTCAAAGAGATGTAAGGAACTTTAACGTGAGCGAAACTGAGAGCAATAAGTGAAAGGTACCAGCATTAAATCGGCCAAAAATGAAACTGCACTTAGGGCAAAATATAATGCATGCGCTAAAATATAAACAAGGTAACGTCATCAACAATTTCAACGAAATCGTAAAGGTAGCCGAGGATTTCTACTCTGAAGTGCATGGCTCTCAGACAGACCATGAAACCTCAGAACAACACTGAGGTTCCATGTATAACCACTGTCGAAATCAGAAAAGCCGTTAAAGGAATGTCCCGCGGTAAAGCAGCTGGTGACGACGGCATAACGGCCTACTTGATCAAAGATGGAGGAGACATCATACTTGAATTGCTTGCGTCGCTCTTCACGAAATGTATCAAGACATCTAGTATACCGCGCAGTTGGAGAAATGCTAATATAATCCTAATCTACAAGAAAGGTGACATGCAGGAGTTAAAGCATTACAGACCAATTAGCCTACTTCCACTAAGACAAGCTATTTACGAAAGTAATTTCTACGAGGATAAGAGAAACACTCGACTTTAACCAACAAACGGAACAAGCTGGTTTTAGGGAAGGTTACTGAACAATGTACCACAGCCGCGCTATCAACCTAGTAATTGAGAAGTACGCGTAATATAACAAACCTCTTTATATGGCGTTTATAGACTACGAGAAAGCATTTGACTACATAGAAATACAAGCAGTTCTAGAAGCTCTACGTCGACAAGGGGTACCTGACGTATACGCGAAAACCATAAACAACATATACAAAGATTGCACAGCCACGCTACTCCTACATGAGAGAAGCCGAGAAATTCCGATCGGGAGAGGTGTCAGACAGGGAGATACGATCTCCCCGATGCTATTGAATGCATGTTTAGAGGAAGTCTTTAAACGTCTAGAATGGGAAGAAAAGGGAATTCGAATGGACGGAGAATATCTAAGCAATTTACGATTTGCAGACGGCATTGTGCTCTTTAGCAAGGATGGAGACGAACTACAAAACATGATTGATGACCTAAACCGGGAAAGTATTAAAATTGGACGAAACATGAATAGGCAAAAGACCAAAGTTATGCTCAATAACCTAGCTAAACATGAATTTAAAATTAACAGTGAACCTTTAGAATGTGTAAACGAATACGTGTACCTGGGACAGTTGATAACAGGAACTCTTACCCATGAAAAAGACTTATCCGTAGAATAAGGATGGGCTGGAGCGCATTCGGCAGGCATTACGAAATCATGACTGGAAATTTACCGCTCTCGCTAAAGCGAAAAGTATTCAATCACTGCATTCTCCCAGTACTAACGTACGGTGCAGAGTGGGAGATAACGAAAGAAAAATAGAGAAAATTAAGGAGCATGCCGTGTGCAGTGGAAAGCAAATGAGTGGATCAGATAACAGGAGCAGCTGGTATTCTTATGTAAGTTAAAGGAAAGAATGGACCTAGGCAGGACACGTCGTGAGGACAGAAAACAGATGGGCAGTAAGAGCGACGGAACGGATACCAAGAGAGGGAAAACGCAAGAGGCAGGCAAAAGGTTAGATCGCGCAATGAAGTTCGCGGGCATAAAGTGGCCCGCTCAGGATAGGGTGCATTGGATAGGGCGCATCTGTGATGATGATGATTAGGTGCAGCCAGCGCACGTTACGAAAAAGTATTGATAGTTCTTGTGGACCGGCTCATTGGCATTGTGGCTCGGACAGCCGTAGTCGATCCCGCGTGTTCAGCGTCTTGCGCGGTGTGTAGTGCGGTGCCCTGGTGGTGGACGTTCCGCTTGGCTGTGGCGGCAGCACAGGAAGGAGTGATAGATTCCCGATCCAGTCTCAACGCAGGCTCGGTTTCCCGCCGCTTCGGCTGGACGTGTTTTTTGAGCAGAGGCGCCGCGTCGTCGATGACGGCTGTTCGCCACGGGCGCCCGACAGCTTCGAGTCGATGAAATTTGAATACCTGGCTGCCGCTGCGGGGAGCCAGACGGATGTGCGAAACCGGAGAGCGCCTCATCGCCACCGTATTTCTTTTCTTTCCTGCACGCGTGCAAAACGCGTACAAGCACCCTCGGTTTGGCAGCTCTCCCCGAGCTCTTTCGAACCGCTCTGTGCCTCTGTTGTTGGGGCGAGTTTTGTTTTGCTTCGGTCGTCGCGCCATGTCTCCCTGCGTGCATGGCGTTCATTGACTCCGCATGCCGACATCAAAAAAGTCTGATGCTTCCATTGTGATCTCCGTTGAAAACTCGCAGTGGGTGAAGCATATACAGCCGGCTATGGTATACATAACGTCCGCGCTCGAGCCAGCGCGGACACCGCCGTAGTGGTGTGCTATGCTGGAATTGCTTCGTCATTTGCGTATTCTCGCAGGCGCACAGAATATGGCGACTGTCAGAGCTCTGCGTTTTTCAAAGCGCAGGGAGGCCTTTTCACCACTAAACCGCGGGTGATTCCGCGAAATGTTGTTACCGCGCAGACTGTTTAAATTGAAGAGGGTCGCCTTTCTATTTTTGGAGGTGGTGATGGGGAGAGGGTGTGGCAGTGGGGTGCGGTGCGCGGGTGCTACACGGGAGGTGGGATGCTTGGTCGGGTGCCTGAACTGATTAGCCACTTCCACACTGTTTTTATCCGTTAGTCTTCGGTCAAGACTCGTCTAGCTTTCGCATGCCGTTCTGGTTTCGCGCAGTCCAAGGGGAGCCCAAAGTTGCACATCTCGGTTCGGTCTAGTGCACTTATAGGCGCCTATAAGTGGTAAAGGCGACGCCGTGTCTACGAATATCCACCTAGTTGTATCCACCGTTAATGTCAATGCAGCGGTCTTCGCGGCATATGGAGCACCCTTCTGTGCGGGACTGCTGCAACGGCCTTGAAAATCCGGGATAACGTCTGGCAGAAATTGCAAAGGAAACACGTAAGGGATGATGTTGCTGAGCGCACCGTGAAAGTTACTCATGGATGTTCTACCTTGTAAAACTGACATTCGAAATGGCTTCAGCTTTAGGGATCCCAGTCTACGTGCGTGCGTTTGACCTTCGAATTTGACGGCTGTTGAGAGCTTTGACAGGCGCTCATTGAAGATGTCATTATGTAACTAACCACAATGTCAAGAACGGGCTGCAGAACCTATTCCCGTTAGGCATGTCACATCGACAATTGAGATGTTAAATACCGCAACTATTTCATTTACGCTTAAAACTGCCTCAAGTTACGCTGAGGGTGCTCACGGCCGGATGTGCGCACGTGGGTAGGATAAGTTATTATTTTCAAGTTTTCAAGGCAGTTTAGGAAGACAGCTGGGTATAGTACGTGACAACTTTAATGGGAATATGGAATACTGAAACTAGGACAGAATGCTAAAAGGAAAGACGGAGCACGCAATAAAATCAAGTTTACGCTGCCACTGTTATGCGTCCTCTGCGCAGGCCTGGGAGTTTATTCTGCAGGTGAGATCGCCCGACGGCCATTTTGTGTGCAATCTACACTAAATCGACGCCATAATGTTCAAATACAACTCGCCGAGAAGCAGGCATTGCCAGTACACGACGCACGCGTGCCAAGGTTATGGGGCAGAATCGGTGCTTGCATGGATGTCCTTCCAGGCGCCAGTCCAGATATGCAAATTCGCTTTTGCCGATCCTGGCAACAATGCGCGTAGATGATAGCTGAGCTACTCGCACGGCGTTCTTGTCGGGCTATCGGCACTCCTTTTAGGTGCGTAAGAGGTGCACTCGAGACCGCGTCGCTCAATCCGATAGCGCCGTTTCTACAAACGTAAGCCTGTGTAAACCGTCGTATCTCGGCGTACACACATTATGCGCGTAAAGGTCGAGAGCCGGTGCCGTTAGACACCGAACGCGTCGCCATTTCACGGCACTTTGCAACACCGTCGGATGTTGCCGCCGCCCTGTAGGGACGTCCTGAGTGCGGTGAGACGCGCGCATGCGAGGCTGGGTGCTGTGATATGGATATGCGAACCTAAATTGGCCGCACAGACCAAAGGCTGCGCTTTGTCTCGCCCGTTTCTCATCCGTGGACCCTCTTGATTACGATAGCTCCGTCCACCGCAAGCGGTGGCCGTTATAGAAGCCCTCTTCACAAAGTCGCATCGCACTCCTTTGAACGAAGTGCAGCGTTTGAGCACTGGCGCTTTCTTGGAATGGCGGCTGTTCCTTCAACTACGTCGTGGTCGACTCTCGTCTATTTCGGATGTGCTCTGCACGTTCGCCAGAGAATGCTTCTGCGTAGTTGGGCCAGGAGGGCGTCCGCTGTATTCTTGCACGAGTAAATAGGATGGACGTTGCCAACTTGGACTATGCAAGCCGACTGACATTCAGCTCTCCGTTTCCTTAATTCCTGCGGACATACTGTATAACCTCTTGCAGTCCCTGCCCATCTTTCGGATCTTTATTCGTGGCGAGTTATCTCTCCGCCGGATGGATCAGCGCCTACCTTTAACGACGGTTGCCCCGAATCATTCGCAGGCAATGGTGGCAAAAAGTATTCTAAATATTCGATGGTCAGATAGGACACGTCGCCTTGCGCTCATACGAGGACGATCACCATTGTTCTTTGTAAGCGACTCGCTTTTTCGAAAAAAATAAGTGATATGACCGTTATAATTGTGTTCTGTGTGCGCATTCAAGAGCACGTGCGTCCCTGTCATTCCGCTCGGTGGACCGGCGTCAGTGCTGTTACTCGCAGTTGAGGCCTTTCTGCCAGCGACATGTATTACCTCCGCAATTCGCGTACGACTGTCAGCTTGTATGCGACGCTCTTTGGTCGACACCGGCTTTTGAGCCGTGAAAAAAACATGAAATTACTAGCAGCTCCCTGTCGAAACTCTAATTTTCTGGCGCAGCCTGTATGCGTGAAATCTGGGATTTTTCTGCCCCTGCTACCAGCCTTTGACTTTCGATAATCGCGAGTAACCTGAAAACATGGCCGAAGCGTACTGAACGTGTGCATGCGACCGAGAACGTGAGCAGCCCATGGAAAGAAAATATTTTTTGTTGCAGTTGGATCGCTTCTGTTCCCAGTTTCTTCGAAAGAACCAACCGTTGGGATGCGGGTTTTTTGTTATGATATTGTGAATGCAAAGTCCTCGAATGTTTATAGATTTGGTGGTTTAAATGACTTATCACGTCTTCCTGCACGTTTGAAGTGCTCGCGCGGCACAACCGTTCACCGGCCACCCCGTATATATAGGCACAGGATCTTGACCTGCAATGCAGTGCCGGTGGGAGATTTCTCTTGTGCGTAGTTGAACCATAAGGATTCACGGCGTGCGCGTTAACTAAAGGTAATCCGGAACTCTGCACGATCTACGACGTGGGAGTGCAGGAACCTCATAAATACCAGGAGCATAAATGACAACGCGTGTGTAGTACATACGCACACGCGTTGTCACTGATTTACGTGCATGAGTGAGCAATGTCACGGCTGATTTACGGTAACACCGAGCATTCCCAAGTGCTTCTCCCACTCGTCTAGGTTCAGTTCGTGGAGATGCATGATTTTTTTCTTTGCTAAGGCCGTCGCGCGTACGGTCGTCCGTAGTTTGTGGAATGTGTCGATTATGTCAGTTGAGTATAGCACGCCGTTCTATAGTCTCTTCTCCCCGTCGTGCTTGTTTTGTTTTGTTTTTTTCGTCGGTTTCTTAATATCACTGTGAATGAACTAGCGTAAAGAGCAGCACATTCACCACACGGGGAAGCTGTCTGGCTGCTCACGCGGCAGCTGCCCGTCGCTCCACCACAAGGCGCCTTGCGATGCGCAGTTGCGATGGCTCCGTTACACGTTGAAAAAGGTTTCAACAAGCTGCAGGAGTGCCTTTCAAAGTGGGATCCGTCGTCACACTTGAAAACTGTTCGAAGTTCTGGCAACCAATCGGCTGTCTCCGGTGCATGCCAATGATGCCACTGTCGGGAAGTGTTCCTGCTTTCGAAACACGCGGCGCGCACATAGGAGCACGTTTTGGTGTCCAGGCGGGAATCCGTATATTCGAGCTCACGCCGGCAAATCGGAAGAAACCGTAGTGATCGTGCTTTCTCCTTCATAGTTACGCGCACATTTAAGTCAGTAGTAGTAGTAGTGTGTCGGAGGCGTTTATTAGAATATGTTCCTCCATGGCACCACCTGACATACATTTCGAAATTACCCGTGAAATTTCTTGTTTCACTTACTAATGTCGGTGGCCCGGTTCTGATGCGATCGCCATTGAGCATCGGCGTTTAACTCGGTCCAGCATCTGTTTTGCGAGCACAAGTCGTTTCTCCGAAGAATGTTGCACACACGCGGCACGCACCGTTCTTACCTCACTGGAGCGAGGGCATTAACATGGAGATTTATTTCATCGAGCTGACGCCGAGATTTTGTACACTTGTCCATAATCTCGGCCGCCTTGTCGTTTTCGATGCTATCTAGCGCAGCGGCTGACGTATCGTATCGTGGGGACGTGGCATTTTTACCAGACGCTTTTTAGATGTCTCTTTGCTACTTCTCGCCTCCATCTTAGTGCGTCAAATCCTTGGCCGTCCGGCTATTGTCGCCTGCTGTCTTTGTTGCCGGAAGTTCGGTGAGGCGTCAAACATTTCGACGAACGCCGGCGAAAATTTTGGATCGATGCCATCGTGCGGGCGCTGCATTCGACTGGGCCACGCCAGTACACCATCCCCCCCTCGGTTCCCGGCAGACGCCGCTGGCCTACTTTTGCAGCGGGAGCGTCGTATCTGATCATTCCCTGCACACGATGAGTCCAGGGCTTTCGGCCACCATCCATCCACGCTTACAAAACAGTAGAGCGACAATTTGTTGGGCACTGAAGTATACAGTGAAGTGTAACAGAAGTCCGCGAGTTCGTTACGCCACGTGAACTCGATGAGAGGATGACTGCACTTTGCTTTAGCGCAGTTCTCTATACATATCCTAATATATGCTGCCGTTCCGACGCACGCGTTGTCCCTGTTTGTGATTAAATGGGCGATGGAGCGAAGCTACAGCTATACCGCCTCAGCGCGACTTGGTGTCGTAAATGTGCCCACTAGTAAAACCGCTAGATCGATCTTATGGGACCGTGAAACCCAATTATCAAACTTGATTAAGGCGTGGCATGTGAAATGGTGCACGAGCTGGCAAAATTTGTGCGCGCTTTGTGACATAGTAGTTTTAATACCGCGACTGGGTCAGGGCTAGGTCAGCTAGTATACCCCCCAGGTAAACGATAATAGCACCACTAGCGCCAATTTGTCCCCTGGTGTTTGGTAGGCCAAACTGTGAAACAAAAAAACAATAAAAAAATTGCTGATGCTGCTATGGCAACGCTTTTGTTGATGAGAGAGGAGGAAGCGCCGAGCTGCTTGTCGTCTGCTATGCGCTCGACGAGCGCACGACCGCTCGCTATTTTTTTTTTTTTTCAGGTTGCGTTGCTTCTGCATATCTTGTTGTCGACAACTTTCGTTTGCTATTTTCTCGGACTTTCAGCACAACCACAAAACATTTGTTTGTAAATATTTCTCGTTTCAATGCGCACGAGCCAGCAAGCCTTGAAGCGTGACAGTTTTGTTTGAGCAAGAAAACGGTGTAGTCAGAAAATGGTGGTTTATTCACTCATTTTATTAGCAACGCATTGCAAACGATAAAACTCAATAGATGCCACAATAGCACAAAGCAGTGTATCTCGTACGATAAATACAAATGTTTGCATTCTGTATCGGTTACACAAGCATAAGAGAAGTCTTCACACAATTCATAGTATACAGAATATCGCTGCAGGGGTCACCACGTTTATTGGCTGTACACAATACAATTCTCCAGAAACGACGGTTCATAGTAACACGTTTGTGAATAATGAACTGACCATGCAGTGCAGATGACCTGCACGTTGAGCCCAACACTACCAGCCCCTTTTGCTATGAAGCTTGCTGGTCGAAATAACCTCCTATAGCAAACTAACTTTCTATATAACTCAGCTTGTGCTAATGTACCATTACATACTGAGCAAATTATGTTTACGTTATAACACTTGGCTATGTTTCTCGATATGTCGCGTAAACCCTCGTTCAGAGTTGTAGCACTGCTAACAGGGCATCATTACAGAATTTCACAGCAGCACATTGCAGTTATTCCTCGCAATTTGTAATGCCCGTATATTCTATCACAGTTTAAGCATGAGTATCACAGTCCTACAACATCAAACAACAAATGACACCCTGTAGACACAGCTTTCCATTGAGAAAAAAATGCCGTGTAGGTAAGTGTCGATGGCTAATCATCATTCGAAACTGGGCTAGGACAGAGTCATGCGCAAAGGTATTACGGAAGGCGCACCTTTAGGACTTGGAAAAATGTTCACAAAAGTAACTCAGATCTACGGCATTTAATGAATCAGCCTGGGCAAATAGCTCAGAACAAGCCTACTCTGACCGGTTTTCAAGACATTCCTCTAATATGCCTGAATTACAGAAAGCATTTATTTTATAGAGCCCATAAGCTCAGCTTCGTGCATAATGTTGGAAGCATAGAAGAAATCTGAGCTGTATTATTAGTTTTGTAATTCATCATTATCAGCCTGTCTTATGTCCACTGCAGGACGAAGGCCTCTCCCAATCCTCTCCATTCTTGCCTGTCCTGCGCGAGCTGATTCCATTTGATGCCTGCGAATTTCTTGATTTCGTCCCCCCATCTTACTCTCTGTCGTCCGCGGCTACGCTTGGCTGGAGGTAATTTGTCATTTGATTTTCGAAGACGCCTTAACAAACCGATGAAAGCGCCTTAACTTTGCTGGTACATTTGCTTGTGGCACAGCGTGCTTTCTTGACTTACTAAAATATTTCTGACTTTTCTAGAAGGAGCTTCTTCCTCCTCATTTGATATTAAAATGAAAGTATGCGTGGCAAGAATGCCGAGTACTATTAGTACTTGTGCAACCTCACCACATCAAGTACAAGTTCTCAAAATTCGTGTTCGCAGCAGTTAATTATAGCGCAACAATGTGAGCTATGAATGTCTGCACAAAGACAATACCTTGCACGCTGTTTGCGCAGACATCGAAATGCGCTAAAGTGTTTTGTTTTGGCAGGGTTCGCGTAGGCACTTTCGGCGGAGTGGTCCCAAGAGAGGCAGTAGCCGTCGTACAGTTGCTCCTGTGTGAGTCCCTCGAGGTCTGCCCTTCTGGCGTAATTTCGCCCTACGACACACCTAGAAAATGAAACAAATACCGCCATGGAAATCAATAAACACGTAAAAGCGACACTAATATAGAGAGTGCGAAAAAGGGAGAAAAGAATGTGTCACAGGTTACACGGAATGTAAGCAGTCACTGCTTACACGAACTTCACGTTGCATGGAATGTAAGCAGTCACTGCTACGTAAATAATTTTGGGGGCTTATTTTTTTTAAGCATTCAAATGTTGTAGTGCCGCTACAAGGAACTGGTCGTCGGAATGCTCTAAAGCCGAAACAGTTCGTCGAAGAAGCGCATTCGGCGAACATACTTCGCACGATTTCTTCTTAAAGGAAAAGATATTAAGAGCCACCGCCAACGATACCGATACCGAAGCGAAATTTCCGTCTGCGCGTCAGCTGGCATCAATCGGCTCACGAGAAGCTGTCCACAAGTAGCTTTACATGCTTGCTACATTACTGAAAAATGCGCATTGCCAAGCAAAAAACCCACTGTAAAGCACCAACAGAAATCTTTCGGTTCGTCCTGTAGCTGATTTGATAAGGATAGCCCTCGCTACTCCGTACCGAACAAAAAGTGTGCTTACCGTTCGTCCGCTGGGAAACGGGAAAATTTCGCTGCGCTGCTTCTTCCCGAGTTGTGGCACCAAAAAGCACCGCAGCAGGCCTTGTGTCCTTTTCCTAGTTTCGCCCACATTTTGAGCGCGTCGTACTCACAAACACCGAAATGTTCACCTTCAAGGCACATTAAAGAAATTCCACACGTGCACAGTGAAAACGGCAGAAGCAGACGGACGGAATGGCAGCAGAAGAGATAAGAGCGAAGGCGCCGCCCGTCGGCGCAACGAATGCAGCGTCTGGATAAACATATAGGGTGTTAAAAAAAGGAAATACCCGAGGATACCATTTTATTTCTACACATAATTGCATAACTTTACTTTATTCATGCGTAGGTAGCAAAGATAAAGCCACACATGCAAACATTGCTGAATTTTCGCTTCCTACCAAAACAATGGCGGACGCTTTATTTCCAATACCGAAACTAGTCGAAGTGTCCGGCCCCTGACTGGGTCGCATAGCAGCGACGACGCGAGTCGTTGTTATGCGCCACCCAAGGCGCTGGTGCGAGCACAAGAACGGCCCCACAGCGACACGCGCTTGCCGCGCCGTTGCGTGCTGGAGTGCGAGGAGCACCGATCGTTTGTCTGAAAACGTGCTCTCAGAATCATTCTCTCCGCAACCACGTCCATTGCCTTACTATAGGTGCAGCGAATATTTGTATAAGGCTCTTCTGAAGTCGCATAACATTTTCTTTATTAATGTGATGTTTGGAGATGCTGGCGCACAAATAAGGCACCAGCTGTTCCTTGGCTTTTGAGTGTGGTGAACGTTGAACATGCGTAACTCTAAATGTTCATTTACCGTGCCGTGAGCGTTTTTTTCTTAGTCCACGGCCGCATCTGTCCTTTGCTTTAACAGCTTGCCTTAATCTGTACAGAAGCACCGAGCCAAAAGTGCTACATTATACCACAGCCGCCGTTTCATCGCAGAATAATGTATGTCTGTGCAGGTAAATCGGCACTCCTTACAGCCAAAGGACACGAACAGAGATTAATGTAGCACGCGAAAGGAATTTAGCTCGCTACGGAGGCGGCAGCTTTTCTCGCTTTTGCGCCTCTACCGGAGCTGTGAGCAGTTTGTCGAGAGCTGTGCAAATGCCGGAGACGACTGGGATCTTGCTTTTCCTGCTTGGCCGACCTTGGGTTTATTCCATCCCCGTGGCGCCTTACACGACTCGTCGCGGCACCTCGTGACATTGGTTTAGTGTTCGCGCTTACCGCATGGTATAGTTAACTTGTCTCTACCGACGGCGTGTCGGAACGTGCGGCCTTGCACTGAAAACGGCAAAGAAAAGCTAGTGAGTTCGCGGGTCTCCAGAAGACGTTCCCTCCGAGGTGGCAGAGCCGTGTCCCTGCCTACCCATCGCGGGGCTTGCAATAAATGTTTGAGCTTTCAGGCGCATTAGTCCTCTCCATGTTCATATACACCATCGTCTATTTTAGAGACTTGGGTTTCTGCGTAACGACTCTCATGGAATTACTTGCACTACGTTACGTTTAGAAATAGTTACGTAATTCGATCACATTTTAATCGGCTGCCTTTTTCGGTCACCACCTACGTGTAATCGACTGACGAGTTGCTGTAGAATAAGACATGCTGCTAACCAAGCAAATTTTAGGTGATCCTATAGTCCTTAAGTGTGTCGGTGACACTCGCACCTCGGTGGCGTCGTGAACTTTGTCACGTCATGTGCTCCCCCCCCCCCCCCCCCCCCCCATAGCCTGTGCGGGTGTGAACCGTTCGTCATTTCGGCTTTCATTATCTTTATGGTTGAATGACTCTTCCGTATGAAAGACATACGCTCTCTTGTGACATCTGTCATGTTCAACTCCTAATCTGTCCGCCTTCGTCTGTACTTTTTTTTTTTTTCGTTTCGTAACGCGATCGAGAGTGAAAATAGCCGTCGCGCTGGTTCATTCGCTCTTTAGTATAAAAGACGTGATGTTTTATCAACCATATACAACCCTAACATCTCCTATTCCGTATAGCTGATTTTTTATTTTATTTTATTATTTTTTTTTTTTGCTTTAACATAAGGTGAACATGATGTTCTGCGCAAAAAACAAGTGTCACCCGGTGTCTGTGTCGCCTAAAAGATTTTCTTTCTTACTTTTCATTTTTTTATTGAACTTTTGCTGGGATCGAATAGGAGAGGTCGGTGCCGTATTAAAGGCACCGACCTCTCCTATTCACCACTTCAATAAAACAACAAAAAAAAATCTCGGCATAGCATGAAGGATATTTGCAAGCCTTGAGCTCTATGTGGTCCCTGTCGGAGGTGGCTCGTTCGTGCACACAGGTTCCCCGTAATTTCAAGCCCCAAAACGGTCACGCTAACTGCTGCCTCTGCACGTTTTGCGTAGTGGGGCGTGAGAGGGGTTCGCTGATACATCTATTACGAAAATTTGCGCTGAGAACTTGGTTGTCCCGCATCGGTGCCACGTTCAAGACTGGATTGAGTTCCGTTACGCTGTTTTATGAACCGTATCCTGAGGTTGCTCCAAAAACGCGCAGGAGTGAAATGCATTTGTTCACCGTTTCGTCGGGTGCACGTCAGTTGCGTTTTTGAGGGCCAACATCGGCATTCTCTCGTTGCTTTGTTCGAGCACGCAGTATCGTAAACCGAAGCTAGTTAGAGCCTGCGCCGCGTCGTCTGTGCGGTACCGGTTCCTTCAAAGCCGCCCCTCCCGGCACTCGGGGATGCAGAGAGCGGATCGCTTTAATTAGCCTAATTGGCAACTCGGCGGCCCCGATTATTTCCTCTCCTCCGCAGAAGTGCACCTGCCTTCCGGTGGCGATAATGATGGCCGAATTGACCCCTCGCGCCCTGCCGCTCGCTCCTCCTTCGCAAATCGATGTCGAGGCGTTCATGTCCCGTTCACCACGACAGCGTCGTCCTCCTGGCAACGATGTCTGTGTTTGCGCCACAATTTTCTCGCAAGGAAAGCAGTGTTTTACAGCAAAAAGAAAAAAAAAATGAAATCCACGAGTACACTTGTGCGTCATGGTTAGAAGAGAGATCGATTTATTTTGTTGTAACCAGGCTCCCATCAAGGGGCGCCCGTCTCACTGCACAGATCCATAGCCCTCACTTGGCTAATTGTAAGCGCGAAGTACTGAAGTACTTACTGCGAAACCAATAGCGCACCAAAACCAAACTCCCAGCTACTCCGCCACTGCAGAGAACGTTACTCGCTTTGAGCATAGTCACGGCACTTCAGCTGCTACGACTTGCTGACTCGGTGCTCTGAACCCACACCTCGGAGTAGAAGGTGGGAGGCTATAGAAACGCACATCCAAGCGTGTCGAGATATATACATACTACGTGTATTCGGTTGTTTGGCGAACGAGCACTAAAACGCCATAAAGTTTATCGACTCTCTTGTTAAACGCGAAATGCCCTGCGGCTCCCGCAAGGCTTCTCGTTTGCGTCTAAAAATCAGTCGCGTAGCCGGAGGGAGGAGGAGGTGAAATCCCCCCCCCCCCCCCCTCGAACTTTCTAGTGTGTAGTGCGCATACACGCGCACGCATGGCTTAATATATATAACAAGTGTAGTCGCACCACCACTTTGTAATCAAATCCTGGCTACGCCCCTACTGAATATTTATCCTACATTTGCGCGCTCTTACGTGGGAGTTCTCACGCAATCTTAGCAAATTATTAGTTTATCAATTTGGTCACGTTACGTATGTCATTAACGTTTTCAAAACCCTGGAATGTGACGTTCATAAATCGTACCGTGGTTACGGCAGGTACGCCTCCTTCCCTCTCCGCTTTCGTTTCCAAACTATCAACACTCGCGGGCACCCCAAGATGCGCAGATCAGTTGCGTAGGGTGACATCCGTGCGGCTTCACCGTATTGCTTAGTGTTTCCCAGATGCTGCAGCGTTTTTCGCGACGGAATACAGGAAGTGTGACCTTCGCCCCCGACAAACGCCGATAGGTGCAGGCGGCCTAAACACTTTTTCAAAATCAAAACTTTGTGTGCCCACCGTGCTGGCATCACTTTCTCTACAGTAAATTGTGCAATCTATGAGATGTATACAACGCCCGAACTCAGTTCTGAAATGGCCGACGCATGCTTTGCCTGTATATAGTATGAAACTTGAAGTATAAACTTTTTTTTTCTTTACATGTTAGCGAATAGCGGCGGCGTGGCGCCGGCGGCATCAGTGCGTACATATGAGAGAAATCCTGTCTGTACTTCAGCTCGGGACGACGACATAATGAGGTCAATAGCGAAGAGAGACGGACGAGAACCGGCGTATTCAGCATGGTATGGCCGATGGCTCAATAGCGAAGAAAACAAAATGCGCACATTAGGGACAACGGTTGATGTAGTTAACGCTCTTTTGTGTATAAAATTGGCGCCGTTTATTTCACTCCCGCTCTATGCGAGTGAAACCTCTAAAAGTCACCTTGCCCCAGGTCAGCCCGATTGGCGTGTCATTTAAGCATCGTCGCCAGAAAATGCGTCGTCCCGCCTATACCGACCTAACGGTGCCTTGGCAGACACACTCTGCCGGGAGTTCTCCCGTGGGTGCTGTTCGGCACGTCGCGCATTGTTTAGACGTAGCGGCATTCTCGAGGATTTGTGAGGCCGCAGTTTTCGTGGTGGCTGGCTCTTGTGTACCTTCAGGTGGCGCGCTTATTTATTGGCCGCAGTATCGCGATGCTATAGGTTGGTCCACGTGTAACGGCCCAGCCCAGCCGAATGTCCACATAAGTGTGCGTATGCCATGACTATTACTCATTTTTGCTACGCGATGCGTATGTAACCAATGATGCGGTATCTTGAAGTCCCCTGTTTAGTGCAGGTCTTTCAGCTTCCGTAAATGAGGGGGGTACTAGGCTCCCGTATCGTTTGACACGCCTGTATCTCTTCGCATCGTAGGCTGCGACACTTTTTGAACGTAGCCAGAAGGCGGTGCTTGTCAGTCGTTTAGGCCTCTGTGAACCTCCTGCAAACATGTGCGAAATGCTGCGCTGCGCGCACCAAGATACACTTGCAATTTGGTTTTAAGTACAGCTGCTGCTCTTTCATTAAATGACGTCTTGTGGTCGTCGACCAGATCGCTTGACTTTTCGGTGTTCTCAAATATAGATACATATATTGTCTTCATTTGTTGGGGGGAAAAAAACCAATAAATAAGGCATTGGAGGAGATATTTCTGCGATCGTGGCATCAGCTGTCATCTTTGTCTCATGCTGCATAGTCTGTGCGTCCAGTGAAGTCATTTGTTGAAAGAGGAGGCGCTTTGCAGCTCTTTTGAAACCGAATTTCAAATTCCGTGCAGTGCGATATTTGGCTCGCATGTTTGCAGGAGCCTCCACGACTGACCGCCATCGTTAACTAAGTGTTGCAGGGTTCCTTTAAACCGTTAGTGCAACCCTATATACTCACCGAGATGGCGCTGCTGCGGAGACGCGGGTCCCTCACCCCTGTATCGTTCTGTACGCAAGTCTGCACTCGGTGCGTATTACCTAATTACTTGAGGTCACTTTCTCGGGGCCCCGCCACGGTGGTCTAGTGGCTAAGGTACTCGGCTGCTGATCCGAGGGTCGCGGGATCGAATCCCGGCCGCGGCGGCTGCATTTCGATGGAGGCGAAATGTTGAGGCCGGTGTGCTGTGCGATGTCAGTGCACGTTAAAGAACCCCAGGTGGTCGAAATTTCCGGAGCCCTCCACTACGGCGTCTCTCATAATCAGAACTGGTTTTGGGACGTAAAACCCCACAAAACAACAACAACACTTTCTCGGGGAACGGCTTGCGCACGGCAGATATCTTTTCATCTGAAATCCTTGTGACGACATCTGCAGCAGCTTCTGGCGCACTCTTACGCAAACCGCCTTTCCTTCAGAAACACAGCTCGTCGATACTTACCTCTTCCTCGCGCAACCGTGGTTCACTTCGTAGACTTAGACATACTTTACGGCTTTCGTGAGGACGTAAACTGTATGCAGAAGGGGAAACAAAAATTCTACGAACTCTAAATGTTTACTTTCAGTCGACATGCGACCATTTGGACGCTGTTCAAGGTTACTCTGTGTTTATCCCTGCGCCATTTAAGTTTACTTTTCTGTTCGCAGGAAACGTCTCTGAAGGAAAACTGTTTCCATTAAGGTTTTCATTTTTTTCGTCTGCCTCCTCCCCCCCGGCGCAACTTCAGAAGAATGGCTGTTGAGGGAGGAAGGTTTCGTGATACACCGAAACACGGTGGATGAGTGGACCGTTTTTTATTCATTGCTTTTTTGCTTTGCGCCGCTTTGTTTAGCTGTTGGGCAGTTATTTTGAGCTCTTTTTCTTTTTTGCTACTTCCTCTTCTTCCTTTTTCTTGCGCTTTGCTGCGATTTTAAAGGAACCCTCTAATGTTCCAACATCGCTGCTGTTTGTTCATTATTGTGGTATCCGTGCTTGGAATTTTTGCAGCGGGGTGCTCAGTGATATTCAACGGGCAATTTGTATTTAATTTTTTTTTTTGCTTTTCTTTTGTCTTCGCAGCTTTCGAAACGAAATATCTTTCCAGCTTCGCAGTGTCGACGTGTGGTGCCTGTCAATTCGGGAAACGCTGTGCCAGCTGTCAAAGTTGTCAGGCGGCATCTCCGGCAGCGTGCCGCGTTAGATTCGATGGGCTCTTCGTGGGAGAAAAAAAAAGCAATTTCATATCGCATCGTCCAGACTCGCCATCGATACAGGCGACGGTCAGGCAGATATGGAAAGAAAATGCTGACTACAGTGAAAAGCCGCAGAAATATACGCCGAAAGCCTGAGAGGTTAACAAATGAAGAAAACCATTTTCTGACTTGGGATGGAAAAGGGGCAAGGGGGCACGAAGGTTAGCGCGGAACGAATGAGAGGTTGACGCACGCCAACAGAAACACGATTTAAAATGGTAAGTTGGGCGAGTGGTCGATTATTTAAAACGAAGAGCTATTATAGTAAAAAAAAAGAAGGCTGGACACGTTGAAGGAGGAAACGAAGTTGCATTTTCTGCATACGATGGTGTTCATAGTCACCACATTCTCGAGACAGTTACTCTTTCGTGTGAGGGCTGAAGATGTGCGAAATCTCTTTTCCGTAAGCCCGACGCCCATGTTCTTGTGAGTAGCCCGTTTGAAAAGCGATCCGACAAACATCCTCTGACCCCAGTATGCCGCAGCGATGGCGGTGGCTCAGTGCGGTCTCTTTCGGAAGCAAACTTGTAGCATGGCCGTCGCCTGCCCCGTTCGTGAGTCAGCCGTGACTTGCCTTTTTTCCTTTGTTAATACTGCGCGCCCGCATAACACTTAGTGGTAGCGCACAATCTGGTGTTAACCTGGACTGCTATGACGGCTATTCCACCCTTGATACCTCTGTACACCTGTCTCTCCTAGGGGTGCCTCGACGTCTTCCTCTCTCGCCGATCCGTACGCGGGGCACCGTGAGAGGACATGGGGCATCCTAGCCTCTTCCCTCATGACTATCTTTCGCTTCGTGGCGCATCGTGTTTGTATCAAGGGGTTTCGCATAATGCCTCACAAGTCGATATCTATTGCTTGTTTTTCCGAACAGTTCGAGAAACGCTGCATCGCAGACATGTTCACGCGTAGCACTGCGTCCGCGTGACACCCGGTTCCATCTGGTATCCCCGTTCTCCGCGAGCGATTTGTGTTGTGTAGTGACAGTGTAGCAGAGTGTCTGTGCATGCTTTGCTTACGCGAAGGTGTTGGCGGGCTCGGGAAAGAATAGGCGATTAAGGTCCGTATTCATAAACCTACCTTGTCCTTATCGCTTGTTTTCCTTATCTTCCCTATGCCCGTGTCATGCTTCGTGGGCAAATTACTCGGGTGTCTAAAAACGGGCCTTATGGTGGCCTTTCGCATTGTTTACCGTTTTAGTCCCCTTAACGCGCCATAATGTCACAGGGGCGGTAAGGATAACAAGCGACAAGGATAAGGCAGGTTTATGAATAGTCCTATAAAAGCAGGACTGTACAGACAAGACCGCTGGCCGGAAGGCGCGCTGAGCGGGAGCCAAGAAGCTTGGCGACCTGGGCGTGCCTGTAAATCTTTCGAGAGAGCGGTATGTCTGACAGGGCCCTCTTTACTGTCCCAACTTCCTTCCTTGCTTCTTTTTAATCTTCGGCCACCTCATTTCATTCGGGGTTGGCTCGCGTACCCTCGGCTCGTTTTATTTTCGTTCTCTAATGAAGCGCGCCGTGGTTCTCGTCGCAACCACCACCCACGTCTTGGCTGTGTCCCACGACGCCTTTCTTCGAGCTTTAAAGATTACTCCCCGCTTAATGAATAGAGACCTTCGCCCCAGTGAGCCGCCGCTCCACTCCCTTTTTCTGAGACCCCGCAGGGCCCGTCTTCGAAGCCGTGTTTTTCTTGGCTGACCACAGTGTTTGTGTCTGCGGCCGGTGCTCCAGCGCTGAGGCACGACTCCACCGACTTCGAAGCGGCCGCCGTCAGCGCTTGATGAGCGGCGCGCCACTTCGCTCTGTCTGCGTGTCTTACGCGCCTCGTCTTCGCGCCTCGAAGTGACGCCGAACTATTGCCACTTCTTTTTCAACGCCGCGCTGCAACGAAGCTGCATTTGCGCTGACGCAGCGAATGAGTCACAGCCGCTAGGAGCAGCGTGCGGTATACTTCATGCGAGTGGCTACTGCCTGCGGCCCCGTGGCTTGACTCACGGCCAGCGACCTCATTGGTACGATATACATACCTAGATGCTGGCACACCTTAAGTGGCGCGTTTGCTACCTCTCACCTATATAGTTTAATGCCGTATACGAACGAACAAGGCGGCGCCGAACAAGGCAGTCTGTCGCCAAGTCCGGCGAAGTCGAGGTACATTGCGGAACGGGACAGCTCACACAAACATAAAAATATCATTCCAGGTACACTACAAGGGATGGTAATGGATGGTGTTTCTTGGCCCAAGGGCCAGTTACGGCCAAAGAGCGCCATGCCATGTGGTGAGAATGGTGGTACTATGAGTCTAGTGGATATGATCTGGCTGTATAATGGCCTAAAGGTTCGCGTGACAGTGGATTAATGAGTTGGGAGATGTATATATGCATCTTGGCTGTAAATAGGCCTAAAGACAGTCGCTGCAAATGGCGTAAAATACGTACACTATTAAAATGTGCGTGAAGTGGGTGCAATAACGATAAAAGGCTGTGATAAAAAGCAAAGACAGCTATGATGCAGGGGCACAGCATGCAGGGTCCTTCAGCACAAGGGCTGGTAACTTGCAGCAACAACCTCCAGAGGGAGGCTGTGCAACAAACGACCAGGCAAAAGTACTTCTAAAACCTTGACCTCTGCTAAAAACTTCGCTACTGTCAAAGATAAAAAGAGGGTCCTTCCCTAAAAAAAGAATACTGGGTGGGCAGGTATGTGCTCGCGGTATACAATAAGGGTAAGTAGTTTTTTTCTTTTGTCGCTCTAACTCTCGGCATTAGATGAGGACATGGAGAGCGGTTACTCTGTCGCCACATTTACCACATGTTGGAGGGTCACTTCCGGTTAAAAGATACGAGTGTGTCATGTGTGTGCCCTATATCCTTAACCGACAAATTTGCACTCGTAGCTAGTCGTTCTCTCGTATATGTCCAGTTTCCCAGTTGTGGCTTGATTGTGTGTACCTTGTTTGTCTTCGTATCCCACTGTCTTTGCCAGTAGTTTCTTATGTGACGACGAAGAAAAGACTGTAGGTCTATGGCTGGAGTGGTGTCTTTGTATCAGCGTCACAAAAGGGTGCTGACGTGGCCTTCTCATCAGCGTCTACATTTCCCTGTATGCTTCTGTGACCTGGCACCCAACAAATAATGACCTGGCCACACGTGCAGGCTGAGCAAAGCGCATTATAAAGCTCGTTAAAAACGGGGTCCTTTAGTTTCTGAAAACTCAGTTCTTCGGACAGCGCTTAAGGAATCGGTAAATATTATCGCCTTAGGTAAATTGATTTGCCTAATATGTTGGACAGTAGAGATGATAGCGTATGCTGAGAAGATACCTGTGTTTGGATTTATCGCGCCATATAGAAAAAATGATGCGCCCGCGGCTGCATAAGCTACTGGACTAGACTTCAAGACATCTGTGTAATATTCCGCACACGTCTACTTCGATCGCCTGCATCTCAAGAAAATGCGATTGTGCCTCTGGCGCATGCTTTGATATTTCAACAGACGACGTGTCGCACTGAATGCCCTTCGATTCCCAGGGCGGCGCAATGGGTACACGAGACATCAGAGTAATTACACTACGAGGGGATACAAAGTCAGAAATATATATAGATCAATTAAATCAAGCAGTAATATGAAATACTTCACTTCTCAGTCGGGCTTCAATTTGTCAAGTAAACCAGAAAGCAATTTTAGATGACAGATAAGGTAGTTTACTCAAGTGTGCAGTGTTCCATTTTCGTCTGTAGTGTCGCACGTTTTACTTTCTAGAGAAACAACCCGTAGAAGCTGACGGGCACTTCCCTATAGTCCGGGGTTGTCTCCGACGCGCCCGCCTTTCGTCGTGGTCCGATGCTTCGCCTCGCAAGGCATGCTGCAGGTCGAGGCCCAGCGAGCGCTTCTCCGTTTCGCATCGAGCTAGGCGTGCGCGTTGAACCACCGACGGTGGCAAACGCGGCGCGCGTGCCCTCGACTTGACGCCGTCCTTTGCAATGCTATGCATAGCTTATCTTTGCGAGATGTTTCCCTCAATCCTGGCACATGCCCCCACTGGGGGATTGGCCAAGATGTAAGAAGTTGAAATAGTTAAGCTATGGAATACCAATCAGCATCGAATAATCAGGATGAAATTAACAGTGCAGAGTACGAACTTGTGAGAAGAACCGGCGAGATGCTGCGCACCATACAAACCGCTCTGTCTTCTTCCTGAGCACGCCAGCCGCAGTTTTACCACTGCAGTAGTAGTCTGAGGTCATGCGCTCAAGAACGCCGCACATTGGGCATTGCATAGAAGTGTACGCGCACTCTTGGGGACCAGAACTAGTGATGATCATAGATACGCTGCACACTTTACGGTGAGCTTGTTTGCTTTTATTCCGCGAAATGAATCGCGAGCCTGGCAGCCACGTCCTTGATGAATCGGCATGGGCACCTCCTGTTGCGTGAACAATCGATTTTTCGTGCAAGGAGCCGACGCAGAAAGCAGTCGTTCTTAGCTCAGTGCTTAATTCCCACTCGGCGCTTGTTTCTTTTTTCTTCTTTTTAATAATAATAATGCCATCTATAAAAGGCGTAATTGAGAGGCTCAAGCACAAGTTAAAGCGTGTCTTCCTGTTAAGGCACGTGGATGCACTGTCTTCTTGGATCGAGAACGATAAGAATGAACGGCAGAGAAGTTAACCAGAAATAAACTTCCTGTTTACTACCCTGTACTAGGGGATGGGAAAAAGGAATTGGAGTGATAGTAGAGAGAATACAAAAAGAAATAGATTAGGAAATGGAAAGAGCATTAGTCTAAGTCATTTCCATGTAAAAACGAACGACCCTGTTCGCTGAACGACGTTCTGTGCGAAGCTCGTACCAACGAGCTCAAATTTTAGCTGTGTAGATTATTATTGGCTGTGGGTTTTCGAGGAGTGTGTGTCGTTTGTCACCAAGAATTCAGCTGGTCATTGCTTGTAACCACTTCAGTGTGCACGTTTGCCGGTCTCGAAAGACATTGTTGGTTCGTAACGTCGGTTTCTGCAGTCTTGCGCAGACTGAATAGTGCTGCAAACGTATTCCCTATATTTGCACATCGGTGTTCTTGCCCGTGTGCCGGCAGGCTCGTGTTGCGGCTTCGCAGACGTAGTGCCGCGCACTCGGCATGTATGGTTGAATTTGCCTTCTTTATACATTCAACTCTCGCTGAAACATTAAAACAGCGCGCGCGCGCTTCTTCGAACCATAAATTCCCGACTGCGCAACCGGGATAGAGCGGGGCCGTTATTGGTACCGCTAGGGCGGCTTCTATATCCGCACCGCTGCTTCGCCTCTTCTTTTCCAGACTTGGACGCCCCATAAATCAACCGAGAATTCCGCAACGCAAGTTATGGCCTTCGCACGTGACACTTCGCTGGTGCGTGCCTCTCCCATTTTGTCGGATCGCTCCGTTTCATTACCTGCCTTCGATCTCCTCGTGATCCGTGCAGTGCGCCACTGAGCTGCCGGTGCCTATTTTCTGGCGAAGAAACGCCGGCCCTGACCTTACGACCGGTTCGGTTCTCCTGGCTCTACCTCGACCTTTCTGCACTGTTTCGACCGCGCAGCCAGTGCGTTCTTAATCCATGTTATTTAATGACATATCCCGCGAAGTTTAATACGGTCTAACTCCACTACAGAGAGTAATCGGCAACGCGTCGATAAAGCAGCGGGTAGTGAGCGTAAACGCGAAGCATCGGTTGCACTGCGCGGACCCTCCGTTGTGCCGTGCTGCGCCAGGCCGCCGGCGCCTTCACGCACTCTCGTAAAGTCGGCAGAGCAACGGCGCTGCCCGCCTTTTATTCTCGACCAGCGCTAGGTCGCCCCTCCCCTGGCCGATCTTTCTAGCGTGTAAATGTGTGCCACGAACGGGATCAGTTCGTAACCCGTACTGTTCACTCGCACGACCTGAAGTTCCCGAAACTCCGTTCACCGCGCTCAAATGCCGATTAAACGCTGTCTCACGTGCTTTCTTAATGTGCTTTGATTGCGTATCGCTTCAAAGTACCTTCTAAGTAGGCCTAAAGTGTGTTTAGCATGACTGTTAATGGTGTTTCACCTTTTGAAAAAAAGATCTGCCGCAGATGTATACGCTTGCGCATTTCGTTTTTCGTGTTGTCTCGAAAAGGATACGGTTCAAGTGCCGCGGATTTCGCTGACAAACCCATTAGTTGTTGTTACATTGTAGTTCCGCTGAATTTCTGAAACATAACTCCTGCGCGCTTTGGGTCGTCCATACACGGCTCGTCCGTCCGCTTCCCAGCCTGCGAATGCATTGTGGCAAATACGCCTCCGGCCCGGTGGAATCGATCCTTCATGGGCGCGCAGTACAGCACCGTTCAACGCTGCGTGCAGGATGTGCGCTGCCCGCTTCGCTGTACTGGCTACGCTTAGCGTCGGTTACTGCGTCCGAGATAAGTGCACTTTAGTGCATATGCGCCTGTAGTCCAAGTACAGACCTGTACGTGCTCTCTGTACGCGCTGTCAGATCGCCAGTTCTGAGGATGCTGGCAGCTGTCTGACTGCGTCGCAGTGCGATTACGTAACGAGCCTGAACCGATAACTCGCGTGTTTCGCTATGTCCCTTCGCGTGTCAACACACGCGCCCACACGCTTGTTCTCACAGATTTCTGATCACGTGAGTGAGCACGTTACGAGGGCTGGAATAACTGTATACCGCGCATATATCCAGTTATTCGCCATGCGATTATTCGCATGGCGAATTCACGAGGTGTCGCGCTGCTAAGCTCGCAGACACGGGTTCGATCCCCCGCCACGGCAGCTGTATTTCGACGGTGCGAAATGAAAGCCCTTGTACTTATATTTAGTGAACGTTTGAGAATGCCATGTGCGGGACATTAATCCGGTGTCTCTCATTACTTCGCGCCTCATCGTACCTTCCGCAAAGTGGCCGAATAAAACCCCGTAATTGAAATTTTTTTATCGATAAGCGCGATAGGCAGCGTGCGCGAACGGGGCTCTTCTCGTAAAAAGACGATCAAATAGCGACGAGCCACGAAGTGCGTGCATAGGGACGCATCGTCGCACATATTAGCTGCATGCATAAAGCATCGGAAACTATAGAGGCGAGCCTCGTACCGCGCGCCCGACATTTTCCTCTTAACGCGCATTCGCGGCCATTGAGCGCCACAACCGAGGCTCGTCCTTGCTGCTGTCGACGGACAGCCGGCTGGCGTCATATTTGACTCTGGGCGAGAGAAGAATATTCGCCGCTTCTCGTTAGTGCAGGGACGAAGCTCGCAAATCCCGCAGCCTCTTTATTTGTGCTCGGCCGGTGCTGCTGTGCTCGCAGCAGTCGGCTGCCGGTTTGCCGGCAAGCAGCGAATCATCGGCCTGCATTTCATAGATAAGCGGGGGATGATGCGTTTTTCGTGGCTGCGTCGCCGGGCCTGCTGCTGGCGTTTTTTGCGCGCTTTCCTTCGGGGCCGGCGCGCGATCGAACGCAGCGCAATGTATTCCTTGCCATCCCCTCTTTCTCAGTGCTTGTGTCGATTGGAAGCGTATGGTTCGTGATACGCAACAGATGTTGACGCAGGCATATTTAGTTTAATGTACCACTTCATTGCTAGAAGCGTGAAGAAAATGTCCAGGCATTCATACGAGCTCTGTCCGACAGTTAAACGAGCAGTTTCACGAACTTTAAACGTTTTCGTATTGTTGCTCTAAATAAAAAATCTGGTGTAGAGAACCCAGAAACAACTATTGTGGGTTCTCTGAACGCAGTGAATGTTTGCTACGGCTGCCTTAAAAACACTTTGGTTTTCGAGGGGGTGGTTTCGTAGTGACTTGCAAACAGTCGGACGTAAGTCTGAGTCACGTGGGAACGGAAACTCATGATGGAGTCGCAGCAGCTCTGTTGGCTGATGTCAGTTAAACATGGTGCACGCAAACGATATTTCATTATCGTCCATCAACTCCGACTGCGATTTCGACGATTTTTGGGAGGCTGTAGTTGTACGTCATGGTGTTATCCTATTCCAGTGGGGCAGGCTTGCAGATGCTAGGTGAAGTCACGTTAAAATACTTCATACGTGGTTCCTGGCTGCGGTATGTGCAAACGTTAAGAATGCATGCAAAGAAACGAAAAGTGTCCCCTTTTCGCTGCCTCGAAATCGTGTCGGTGCTCCTTTAAGCAAGGTGCTAAGCGCGTAAGCTAAGGGTTTAAGTTACGGCTTATCGAAGACACGATAGGGATGGGGAATGGAGAGCATCGTATAACCAGGAAGAAAGATTGGGGAAGTGGGGAGGTTATTCCAGAATTGCACCATGTGCCTAGAACGAGATGCGGATTGGGCTTCTGATAAGGGCTCCTAAGGTATGCGACCTAAGGTGGTCTTAAGTCAGGCACGAGTCACTTACGACAGAGCCAGGTGTGACAGTCTCCGCAATCGTATTGTTCGCGAACTATTCCGGTAAGCAACCACTTGTGCTCCTTGTTCTGCTGTATACGTTTAAGGGATCGGCAGTACCCCTCTTCGCTCAGTGGCCATAGTTTATGGACTGGTTGAACACACCCGCCTTTCACGGTAGATCTCTTGAATTTACTAAACAGCTACGTCAACTCGCCTAATCACAAACGTACGCCTAACCATTTTCGTTTCTAGCGCCGCTGTACGCAGCGCACTCTTTACAGCGCCCCTCTAAAAAAAACAAGCATCGTCGTCGAACAGCCGCGCCCTTTGAGCGTCTGCCGTCTCTGCTTGTTTTGTCTGCGCAGTGTTTACACTGCGATGAAGAAGCACAGCGGCTGCCAAGTCGGTCGCCGTCCTCTGTTTTTTGTTTGTAAGCGCGCCCTCCTGTTTGAAGTGGCATTGTTTGCTTCTCTTTCCGCAAGGTAGCGCCTCGCAGCAAGAATGGACCCGCACCCTGCAGCTCGGCAAAGTTGCTCTCTTGTTTTTTTTTATTCATTATTGTCACAAGCGTCTTATTTCACCATCCTCGTCTCTAATAAGGTGGTAATTTCCATGTATAAGGTGTCCCTGCTTTTTTGTTCTTTCTAAGTGGAATGCGGGAAAATATCGTAAGGTTCATATGCGAGGTTCGTGATAAAGTGAAATGACTTTTCGTTTATTTCGGAATAGGGGACATTATCCAGTTTCTTGCGTGTCTCGTATTCTGATTCAACGGAGATTATTAAATTGTTACATTTACTGTTGAATCTAACATCTGCACCAACCGCTTCGGATAAAAGTGCCAAAAGAAAACTATTTTCTTAGCCCGGTGTAAAATGCCCGCTATTTTCTGAGCACCTTCTTCCGTATCAAAAAAAAAGGAAAAAAGTAAGCAGCTTGCACTAGTGGTACAAGGCCGGACAAAGCGCGGAGCTTTGTGACCGACCTAGCTTCTTCCGTCTTCTACAAGCTCAACTAAGTCACGTACTTTATCACTTAGCTAGCTGTTACATGGTTTTGGCTGGAACATGTCATGTGACTAGCTGTGACGTCATGTTACGTGATTTGGGTCATATCTCTAGGTTTGGCTTGGCGGGTAATGTCCGGTTGTGACGACCTCTTCATCAACCGTTCCCTTCTCACCCCCAGCTCCCTCTTCCACCCCTTGCTATATACTCTACACGCCTATGCTGTACTTCACCCTCTCTCCTCCTCGTTTCCCTCCTCTCTACCCTCATTTCCTATTCCCACCCTCTCGTTATACCATACACTATACTATACAAGGCCATGCTGTATGCTATGAAAAGCTATGAAAAGCATCCACCTTTATGTAGTAATGGGCTGAGGGCAAGACACGTGCGCGCCCAAATGCTGTGCATTTCAGAGTGCACTCGCACACATTTCACGCTGATAGCTTTGTTTGCAAATAACACCTAACGCCCTGCTCTGAAAAGAACACTGCGTGACTGCGGTGACATTTAGTGGCTACCAGTACCTAGAAATAAAGCGTCGCCAGTGAAAAACACAGTACAGCATTGTGGTTGACTGCTTTCTTAAACGAACTGGCTCAGATTTTGGCCCTTCTGCAAAAAACTGAGAGAAATCGCGATAACTTGACATTTTATTGTGGTATTCATGTTATAGTTCCATTAGCAACTTCGGAGTACAACGCAATTAATGCGTAATTGCCCTAACGCCTGCGTATAAGAAAAAAGAATTTGCGATGTCCAACTCAAGCTACAGTACAAAACTTTTAGTCCAGACATACCTCTGCCGAATGTTATAAGCGTTAATGTCCGGCGCTCGTGTGGTAGGGGACAGTGTTCAATTATTAATCAGTATTACGCGAACATTTCCACCTTTTATTTCGACTCTTTGGTGAATAAAAGTAACACGCAGGCATTTTTTTTTTTTCTGCGCAGCGGTATAGCTACAATGCGAAAACGTTATTATCGAGAGCAACCGCTATTGATAGAACCGTAGCCCGTTTGTGGCTGGCTGTTAATGGTTCTTTAATTTTTCTAGCCCGGTTCCTTCGCTGATCCGCGACATACGCTCTTTCGACCCGCAGAACACGATTCATTCTAGCGGGCGCTTCGGCCCGAAGCTTCACTCTCGTGCATACGTCATACTTTCGTCACGATTGTCCGCTTTAGCTGCCTTAGCTCCTATCGTGGCAACACTTTGTCGAAGAAATAAAACTTGATTTTTCGTTTAAGGCCAACGCTACCGACGTGCGACCTTCTTCTTCCTCTTCTGTCTTGTTTTCTTTCTTTATTTTCATATTCTGGGAACAAGGAGCAGACCACGGCCTGTATGAATCCCTGTGGAATGAATTATACAGTAAGAATGTTTTTCAGTAGCCCGTTACTGCTGCTTATTGAGCGCACCGCAGCACTGAAATGACCGCTTCAATTTTTTTTTCCTGGCTATTGGTACATTATCCTGAGGAAATGCGTCCGTAAAATGTACTTCACACCTTTAATTTTAGAACTCGGGTCATTCTTACACAAGCGCAACTTTCTCATGGTGTGTGCAGTGCTTTTTCTTCCTGAGCAAGCGTCTACATGGTGAGCTCTCTCTGTACAGGTCAATAAGGATGTCGTTCGACAGGCGTCACTTACGGCAGCCACAAGAAAACTGCCGTCTTCATGAGTATTTGTTGTATGATCACCTGCCCGCACTTACTTCTCTTTTCGGACAGTTCCAAAAAGGAGACCAGCTTCCATGTATATGCCCTTCGAGTTGCTGTCCATTCAGGTGCACGTGAAGAGGCTGCGGTGTGACAGAAGTACGGCACAGCAGTCATGCTCAGTGTATCGTTTAACCGCCCATACCTCTATAGCAGAGAGAATGTGCACACGGGGGCTTTCGATCGATATCCCCACAGTGCGCGCGGTGTGGCCTTGGTGAACTACATGTTCATCCTCCGCAGCATGCCGGCCTGTCTTTTAACGCCTTGTCCCGTATTTTAACCGTAGTCTGGACGCCGAGGTCTCCCAACAGCTCACGAGGCGATCGAAGATTCCATTGTATTTAATCATATTGGCTTACAAATGCGGCCTCAGTGCGAACTTTTCGTTTTCGTGAATTCCCTATTGTCAAAAACGCGGGGCGCGCCCGCCTGTGCCCCTGCAGTGTGTGTGACCTTTGCGTCAATGTCGTCTCTGAGTGCAGCGTAGCTGTACGCTAATGAAGGCAGCGAGCGTCGAGTCTGCGCAGGCGGCGCCGTAAACAGATGGAGGAGAGCTGTAGGGAAGACGGCATCCCGAACGAAGGGAATCGTTCCCGAGGAGAATGGGACGCTCTCCTCTGCCGGCCCAACTTTATTTCAAGGCCCTTTTGCGTCGTATCCTCATCCGGGACCTTTCTTCTCTCGCCTTCAGGAAGTGGGCCACTTTGGCGCCGGCAAGTCGCGGCACTTGCCCTTTCTGCTCGTTGCTATGGCGACCAGACAGGCTGCAAGGAGGAGCGAGGGAAAGGGCTGGCGCACGACCGCATTTTCTTGCCTCTCTTCGTCTGTTACGCTGAATCACCGCAGTGCTACGATTGCGCTTGTACACTGCTGGAAAATGCTCGGATCTATATATCTGTCGCGAGGTTGTTGTCGACTGTGTGTGGGGCGCCTCAGTCTCTTTACTTTTTTTTTTTTTCCCCAATATAGCGGACGCAAACGGCGCTTCAAACTGTTTACGAGGCCTCGGTATTACGTAAAGGGGTACAGTGCTTGGCGCGTAACCTAATTTTAGTCCATCGGTAGATGCGGCATAGCAGTTGTAATTTGCCAACACAGTTGAAGGGCTGGCGTAAGGTCTAGCCTTTCGATATGCTGCACTCGTCACCCAGCGCTTATAAATGCCGGATACAGGAGGCGAAACCTGCAAACAATCGTAGCTCTGGACTTTACACGCACACACTGTTCGGCCAGTTGGTCTTGCACCTTGAAATGTTCAACATAGCACGATTTACACACACATACACAAGAAGAGACGAAGCAGACAGGACGGGCGAAGGTTGGGAGATAGCGCTGACAAAAAACATTCAAGCAATCTTCAGATGTAACCCACAATTAGGCCGCCGAAAAGACCTCACGGGGCACATACGCCCAAAGTATTTAATACCTGTTAGTTTTGTAGTTTTATTTCTTTGCGATCTTGCGCAGCTTAATTCAGGCGAGTACAACTACACATCTTATTTGTCTGCGTGGCTTCCATATGGCAAAATACTTGCATCGTTGCATTCGTCAATGGAAAACGTCTCGACTACGGGTCGCTTAGCCATTAGACCACCGTGGCGGGGCGGAACAGTAAGCTGTGGTACTCCGCTGCTGATCCGAGGGTCGCGGGATCGAATCCCGGCCGCGGCGGCTGCATTTCGATGGAGGCGAAATGTTGAGGCCCGTGTGCTGTGCGATGTCAGTGCACGTTAAAGAACCCCAGGTGGTCCAAATTTCCGGAGCCCTCCACTACGGCGTCTCTCATAATCAGAGCTGGTTTTGGGACGTTAAACCCCACATAACAACATAGCTTACTGTTCCGACAGAAGAAAGCAGTTGACGTGCCAGTTACGCGCCGAGGAGGACGTTGGGTTGCTTCCGAGTCTCGAAAACGATAAGAGTAGCAAGGCCTTTATAAGCACACACACACACACACACAAAAAAAAAAGAAAACGGCTTAACGTATTATGTAACACCATTTCACATATTTAGCCAGATATTCGTCGTTTTTTTATGCTGGTGTAGTGTTTGATGGCACTATAAAAAAAAAAATTCCAGAAGCTTACGTGAGCAGAAACTATTCAAAAGCTGTGACAGAATGGACCAGCTGCTTGCACAGAACGAAAATAATGGCCAGGTTCACAAACCGCAACTCGTCGTTTTCTCTTTACGAATGGTTGTTCTGCATCGGGACTGCGCCCAGAGCGCTCATAAACAGTCCTATACGTGATATCGTCTTAGAATACGGTCATAAGAGGCACAAATGTGTGCTTTCAAGCCGTTCGCACTTACCGCATTATCGTATACCAGGGTGGACACCTGAAGAATGGCACCACTCTTTGTGTGTGTGTGTGTGTGTGTGTGTGTGTGTGTGTGCGTGCGTGCGTGCGTGCGTGCGTGCGCAGAGGAGGGGGTGGAGGCAGGTCGGCAATGGCATTCATCGTTTCACAGCCTAATGACTTATCCGTTCACCCGTTGTTTATAATCGCGCCTATAAAAACAAAGGCGTCGCCCTCCTTCCGCACCAAGCTTCCGGGAAAACTTCGAATACACGCACCCCCGCATCAAAGCAGTGGCATATGGTAAAAGTGACGTCAACTTCTGTGCCGCCGTGGTCGGGCTCTTCCGCACTGCCTGAGGCCGCGCATCGCTGCGCGCTTAATCGCCGCACGCGTCGGTTTAGCTCCGCTTTTCTGTGCGGTCCTCTCGTTTTCGCGAATATAGGGAGCGCCTCAAAAGGGGAAGGAAGCGTTGTGGCCTCGACAGCCTTCCGAAAACAATTTGGCCCCGGTCGTTTATTATTTTTAATCACGGTGGCAGCGCTAAGCGAACCTCGGCTGCCGGCGGGAGATGACAATCCGGTCGCTATCGTTTTCCGCTCTGCCTTTTGTCATTTTTATCGCGGCTGCGCATCGCTGCAGCGAGCGAGCCTCATTGTCTCTCGGCGGCGTATTGTCGCGAGAACCGCGTCGCGTAGAATGTTTTCTTGTTATTTTCTTCTTTTCCGGCTACTTTTGTACAAGGGTGCTCTACTAAACGAGCCCGCACACCGCAGGGAGCATTCCGGGAGACGGGACGCCGAGGATGAGGGGCATTTGTGCGCGCCGCGGCCAGTTTCTGGAAAGCGTTGTTTGTGTTGGTTTTGTGGCGAGGCCGGATGCACGCGATCGTAGAAGCTCGTATAACATCGTTACCGTCGACCTGCCTGACTTGTCCGTGTAAGGCGGTTTCCTATTGGTGGGAGGCGGTGGTGGTTCGAGCCGTCCGCGTCGCCGTGGATGCTGAAAAAGTGTTATTTAAGCGGCGACACTGGCCTTTTTTGGAGAGAGCGAACTCGGGGACCATGACGCTCGTCACCACCGGGGGCCAGTCCGGCAGGCCGACGGGGTATGATACCATTTTCTCTGTTGTATAATTTTTGCCCTGTGTGTTTTACAACTTCAAGATGTCTTAGCTAAATAAACCCCCCAATGAGTGCTCTCCCTATTCACCGTGTCGACTCCTCATCCCTTGCCTGCGCGGAGTGGCGCCCACGCCTCTTCGTCTTCCCGACCTTCCGATGCGTCTAACATTCACGGCCCCGACGTTTCGCTACAGTATACAGCTCGCAGCGCGTGCGGCCGCCGCCAGCGGTTCTCTCTGCCGGGACAATGAGGCACGGGCCGCGTAAGAGGCAGCCGTACCGCGATGTCGAACACGCGGCGTGCTTGCTGTATACAGCGCGCGTCGGATACATGCTTTTGAACTTACTGCTTTTCACTCATGTGCAACGCCGTCATACTTATGCTTTTCTCCCCTTTCCGGCTGACGTTGCGTGATGTTGATTCTACATTTCCATTGTTTAGCAGAAAGCTTTTGCGTATACTGACGCCGACGAGATAGGAAGCGGGAGCAGTTGGAGATCATTGAATATACTACGACGCTGCTTTCGTAATGTTGTAACGCTGTGGATTAGGGATGGTCGACTAAATTTTTTAATCGATTAATCGTTAATCGATTTAGCCTTTCATCGATTAATTGCTTTCGCTGTGATGTTTTAATCGATTAATCGACAATTTTTTTATAAGTGCTTGAAAAATGATGCCTTGTTGTTTGAGAAGCGTTGCTTGTGTTTGATATCGACACAAGTATTTATCCGACGCGCTAGAGATCACATGTGCGCATTACCGGCTGCGTGAAAGTTGGCACTTACGCCCACTGAACACAGGGAGCCCGTCGTCTTTGCATGTTGTCAGGGGTCCAAGATTCCGTGGGTGACCATGATTTGCGGACGATTCGGCAGCAGGTCCTCGAAGTCTGCCTACTAGAGCGAACCGAAATCGGAGGCACTTTCGGCGGCCACACTGTTTGGAAAGTCGCACCGGAAACATGCAGCGTGGCTGAGGGTGAGGAAACACCGAGAAAAGTAAAAAGAGACGAAGAGGAAAGGAAAGTTAGACACTCGCTCTTGTAGGGACGGCCACATTTCTCGGTTCGTCCGTTAAATATTGTGGAAACCCTCGATAACACTATAACCACGAAGTGACATGATCTCTTCCTTGAGGTCACCCGTGCGAGACTGCACAGCGGTCACCGGTCTCAAACAGGCCACCATTGCAGGAATCTGAGGGAAATCTGAGGGAATCTGAGCTAGAGTTTTTCCTCCCGGCTAGAATAAACGGCAGTTGTGCCAATATACTGCACAGGTCACGCCTGGTCGCCGACTTAACTCGGTGCTACGCGCGCCTTCCCAATCGCGCGTACAGTTCGAACAGTGAGCGCTGTCTAATGTACAAGAGATTAGAAAACATAGTATTTCACGACTGCCTTTCGTTCGTGCCACTGCAATAAACGGCGGGTTCTAGGCTGGCTGACATGGGAGTTCAAGCAATAGATGAAAGCTGTATTTCACCTGAATTAGGCGAACATACAGAATTACCAAATGCTAAAAAGAAGTTCAGGGGAAGATGGATGCTTGAATCGATGAAAAGATAGCAAAATACGACTTATAACAGGGAATGTCGAAGGAGCCAACGTTTCGACGAGCGGACTCTCCTCTCTTTCTGAGGACGCGGGAGAGTGTGCAAAGGCGTACATAAACGAACGCTGGAGATGGCAGTAGCCGCCCTGGCGTAGACAAGTCCGCTTGTCGAAACGTTGGCTCCTTCGGCATTCCCTGTTCTAAATCGTATTTAGCGATCTTTTCATCGATTCAAATGCTAATAAGGCCTATTTTTTTTCAATAGAAATGGACTGGATGCAAGACGTTCGGTATACCATTGCGCAAAGTTGCGGATTATGGAAAGCGACTATTAGACTTAAATGCAGCTAAAGCGGTTTCTTTCCATTATTCGACTACTGGACCTTTTTCATAATCCCCGAGTGCGTTTCCCTGCACAGCATATTCGCCAGACTAATGGCGGCCCCTGTCACGTTTCAAGTGGAGGCGAGGTCCCAGTTACACGTGCTGGGGTTTCACTATTACGAGTGTTTATGTCAAGAGAGCTGAGTTGACATTTTCTGCGTCATAGCACGCTGTTTTGCAGAAGTGGACAGTTGCCATAAGTTGGGCTAACTGCATTGCAGGAAAGCTAGCATTACATTTATCAAGGGGTGCATAGGCGTTAAGGCAGACAGTTGGGCTAGTTGGTATCTGTGATGATTATTATAAGCAGGTTCTTTTATAGGTTCGTTTTCGGACGACTCTCCCAGGCGAAGCCTCCGAGAGTCTAATCAAGGACAAAGCCGTTTTTCACACAACACAACAAAACACAAGGCTTTTAATTTAAACTATAGCAAAGAAAGGAAAGCTAAACGACAAGCACTTGAGGGACAAAAGACGACATCACATAATTAAGAAAGTAGCGCACTCTAAACGTCTCTATAGGAGCTACGCGAGTCCTGGAGATTTACTCTCTAAGGGTTCGACGGTGATGCGTGAAGTCGACGCGGGAGAAGCGCATGGCTCACCGAATCGTCGATGAGCTTCAGTGGAGACGAACGAGCGAAGCGCATGCAGACGGCTCGGAAAGATGACGACGGATGTCTCGTTGCGACGGAGGACGTGGGCGGCTAGGCGGCTCGATCAGGTGGTTGCAGCATCCCGGCCAGGCGTCTCGGCGTGGAACTCGGACCCGTAGCCCGACTGTTCCAGCTATGCCTACGGGCACAGGAGTTTACCAAGTTCTTGCCTGGAGCTTGCGAGCCGCTGGGTTCCTTTGGCTGGAGACAGGTCAGCAGGAGGTCCCGGTCGGGTGAAGCCCTTGCGGCTCGGGTCCGAAACCCGACTGCCGTCTTCAACGCCCGGGCCGGTGGACGATCCGCTGCCTTTCTCGAACTCTCCTTCCTGGAACTCTTTCGTGGAACCTCCGAAGAATCCCCTGCCGCTCGCTTTTCTTTCCTTTCTGCTTAGTTGTTCCTCTCTGATAGGCCACCGCTGTGCCACCGTGTTATTCAGCCAGTGGCCGCTAGGAACTCCGTGGATGTTTGTGGTTGGCTGCTTTTTTTTCTAATCTTATATCACTTTGCCAGGCCACGCCTTTCTCATTCGTCGTCGTTTTCATGTGCCGTCCTCCCGGTCCGCGAGCATCTTCTCACGTCGTCTTCTTTTTCATTGCGTCCCTTTTGCTTTTTCGCGCGCGCTTTTCGAATTCACTCTGGTCGCGCACTTCACACATCACAGTATCAAGCTTAATGAAATATGATTACAAGCGTCCATTTCCCCTCATGTCCCCTTTGCGCAAGCAGTCATGTCCTATTATGTATATACGGATCACTCATTCTTATCCCCATCATCATGCTTCATCACTCTTTTTCCCCTGTTGCATTGTCCCCAAAGTAGAGCAGAAGGCCGGGGCGTACTAGATCAGGGCACCCTTTCTACCCTCCAATAGATTATCTCTGTTTCTTTGATTGGTGACTAATAATCGTTAATTTGGTAAGGAGTAAAACACGACGGCAATAAGAACTGAACCAGTCAAGAAATAATCAGCGCATATTACAATGTGACACACAAGAAGCAAGTAAAATCTGGGGGTTAAATAAAACGGTGTAGGCAACGGAGATCGGATCGAGTCCATTTCTATTTCTATGGGGTATGGCCGCCTGCGGCTCCGGGCTTCGTCTACATGCGTAGAAATACGCGCTCGACATCTGCGTCTCGGCGTCGGGCACCTAGCAATCATGCGCTACGGCCAACTTGGCATTGTTGGGGTGGGAGCGGGGGGTGGGTGCCGTAATCGATTAATCGAAGAGCTTTAATTGATTAATTCGATTAATCGAAAGGGAGAAATCGATTATGATTAATCGATTAACGATGTACGTTTAATCGATTAATCGTTCATCGATTTTACCATCCCTACTGTGGATGTGGTCGCATGTACAGCCGTGAATAACCTAGCAGCCGAGGCCTTGCTGCCAAGTGTAGCACGCCTGAGAGACTCGGCGATCGTGACTTGGCCATGTTAACCCCCCCCCCCCCCCGTTTGTGTACAATGCCGGCTCTGTACGAGGTGCGCGAGAAGACAATGGTCGAAGCTTCCATTTGGTCCGTATTAGACTGTTACACAAATTCAGGCACCCATACGGATACACGCAAACGGAAGCGACCCTGTCATGTTGGTCGTTAAATCTGAAGGAAGTACGCGTACTGGTGCAATCGTGAAACACAATATGTGCAGCTGTATTGCAGGGGTCAACCTCTAGGGTTCGAGACCGTGCTGTATACTCGAAACCTGTCCTCTTCCGCGCACAGCATGCTTAGCTCATGCAGAAAGGCTATAACCCCGCTTTGCGCTAAGCCACCCTCCAGGTGCACGCCCCCTTAAAGTATTCCTACCTATCAGGTGTGGGATATGGGAAGTGGCCGAGCGTATACGTCGATCACAACGCATGCCCATGATCGCTTCCTAGCAGCCATCACTGCACTGTAAAGTCTTTGCTGCTTCTAGAGTGCCGCTTTTTAATAGCATCATATGCTGGAAAAAAAAATGCAGCCCGTCTTGCTTGCTTTGTCGTCAAATTACTGTTGTAACAGGGTGGGCACAGCTCCTTGAACTTGAAAATTGTTTTTAAGGCCTTCAAAGTCCTGAAATTTCTTTCCCATTCTTCAAAACCCTTAAGTTATAGGAGCTTTCACGGAGCGTGATAGTGCACAACACATTTCGTGGCGGTTCAACGTAGTCCCAGCAAACTGAATCGCTCGCAGCATGCCACGCCCGATTTTTTTTTTTTTTTCGTCTAGCCTGCTTCGATGCTACCAGTGGATAGAGTGATAAGTTACCTTAGCACAATGAGACTAGAGCATCATCAGCTACTTGAAAGTTGCACCAACGCACGCTTTTGTAACGAATAAAACTGTTGTATTTAGGAGCATTTAAAACTTGTCTCGGCGGCTTGTCTTGGATGCCTTGGCAACCCACTAAAGGTTTGTCATGCATACGTCTCTCAGTGTATTATTCGCGACGCGGGGGATTAGGTACGTTTTAAACGTTTGTTTCAAAAAGGAAGTCAAAATATACCTGTGTACGCAGCAAGACAGTATTTTCATCCACACTTGGGATCAACAGTGTCAGGTAGACTCCAACAAAAAAGGTGCGTAATCATGGAGCAAGTTGTAGTTCGAGAAAAGAAGCTTGAAGTAGTTTATACTTTAAAGAAGCTTCCAGATGGATAAGCCAAAGACGCAAGATTAACTGGTGACATCACTCATCTAATGAAAGCAAACAGCCTGAAAAATACTGCATGTTGTTCAAAATTTCTTCTTTGTATGGTCCTTAATTGAAAAGTCCTCGAGGTTTCTCTTGGAAAATTTACGAACCCTGTTGTTGCTTTCTATATACAATCCTTTTTCACTAGAACATTTACTTTACAAACCGTTATTGCAAGCATGGCTGCTCTGCGTGTCGCGCAAACTGCACGGCACGAGGGTTGTGCGACATCACCGACGTCGTGGTGAATCTTGTTGTCAGCCTGTACGAACGTGCAAGCCTTCCGATATAGTGTCGGTCTTCATTGCCTTCGAGTTTCGAGACATTTTTCCGACACCGTATCGCGTCCTTCTGCATGCTGCAGAAATGCTAGCTCGATCATCGAACGGCACTCTCGTTGCGGACGAGCTGGTGAGTTCAAGGTGGTTGGTCCATACCTCTCTGCTACGATCTCATTTCCGAGACACGGAAGACAGCCTAGTTAGATGAAAGTTAAAGAACCTCGAATGGGTCGACCTTAACTACGGGTCACCCGTGCACCTCCGGATTTTTGATGTCCATCCTGCAGTATAGCGCCTCTCTGCGAAGTTTTCTCATTCGCGGTATCACGAGCGCGAGGCAGAGGAAATGCATGGACTGCACGGAGCATCGCCTCCAAAGCGATCGCCTCTGTGTGTTCGTATCCGCTTCTTCATGAACGTTGACCGGACCGGGAAGGGCGCACTTCGTACTCGTCTCGACCATTCAACGCAACATTTCCGCTCCCACGAGGCTTGCATATCAACACAGAGAATGCACGCGCCACACTTCGGGGCCCCTCTTTAGCCAAGCCGAAGAGGTTATGGCTGAAGTTGGCGCCGAGGCGGAGGGCTAGCATAGAAGCGTGGCATGTCGTCGTTGACGAGAACAGCTAGAATCGATAATCGACAGCCGGAACTCTGAATGACATTGTCAGCAGACGCGCATCTTGCGGTGTCGTGGCGTTGTGCACCAGAGCCGAACTGCGGCTTCAACACCAGCGAAGCCCCGCGCAGTCGACCCGTTTCGTCGCGTGACATCTAGCCCTGTTTGGCTTCCGTGTTCGAGGCGAGAGCCGTATACACGGTGCCCGCATGCGAGCGTGCGCCCTTGGTGGTGTAGCTGGCTGAGTGTCAATTAGGGAACAGTGACACCGCCAACGCTATAGGGGCGCTAACAAGGGTGCGTGGGGGAACGTCGCCTTGCGCAATGGTGCTCGACTGTGACAGCTCCCTCCCTCACCTTCCTGCCATACCGTTGTGCGGCTTTTTTCTTGCTCGTGCTCGGCATTTGGCACACCGCGAGAGTGCTCTCGGGCGTTGCGATATGGGACAGCGCGTAGGCTGCGCGCACTGCTACAACACGCTGGTTGGCACCAAAAAGGGGCGTACAAACCCTGGCGTGCTTTCTGTGTGCCTCGCCCCTCCATCTTCCCCCTCTTTGATTTTTCTCGTGAAAAGTGCCTGTGGTCCAAGCTTCGCGTATTGTTGGCAGATGTACGCTTTGCAACGACATTTTCGGACTCTTCCACTGAGCTCGCGCTACATGCCGTTCGCATGAAGTCTAAGCGCAGCGTTTCGCAATATCGAGACCTAAAATGATCCACAGCTGTGAAGAGATTGATTGTTATGTCCCAGAAGCACCATATGATTGAGATGCCGTAGTGGAGGGCTCCGGAAATTTCGACCATGTCAAGTTAACGTGCACTGACATGGCACAGCACACGTGCCTCGACATTTCGCCTCCATCGAAATGCAGCCGCTGCAGCCAAGATTCGATCACGCGACCTTCGGATCAGCAGCCGGGTGCCATAGGCAACCGCGGCGGGGCAGCAGTGAATAGACACGCGCGTGCACTTATCAAGGAATGCTCATTACAGCCGCTGTCGGAAGAGCCGTGAGCTCTAGAGGCCGACTTAACGTGGTATTGCGACAGTGCTGACATGGGTAATGGACTGTTAGTGAACCACCTTATGAAAGGCACGGAACCACCTCGAAGACAATGCAGTTGACAGGGCAAACTTTGTCGGCCTTTGCTGCCTACAGGCCTTACCCCCTTGTGTGTGTGTGTGCGTGTGTGTGTGTGTGTGTTCAATGCTTGAATATGTGCTCACGACTGCAGAATTGGTCTGTGATGCTTACATATGCCCTGCAATTCTTTTAGGGTTATGAAAATTCAATGGTACGAGCATAGCATATTGTAATGTAATGTCACTACATCAGCCAACAGATTGTTTACTGCTTTCTGTCGTCTATGTGTAACACCCTGAAAGTGGTCTTTAAATAAAATGCGGCTGTGTCTCCGCTTCAAGTGTCGGTGAGGAGAATTGTAGAAAAAGAAGTGAATAAAGAGCGCACGCTCGTACATACAAGACGACGGGATTAGAGCGGCCATATACCGTGTTACGAGTCAGCTTTAAAATGTAAGGAAAAGTTGCTTCTTAACCGTCTGCTGTCAACACCATATACCTTAGGGAGTTCCTCGAGAGCGTGCAAAGTCTGTGATGTTCAAGTGCAGATGCCAATTTTAGAAACTAAATTGAAGATAGATATGGTGCCCACGCAAACTGCGACCTTGGTGTCTTAATTTGGATAAGTCGTTGAACCTCGGCTCATGCTTTGCATCTGTCCTTGTCGATGCGCTGATTTCGTGTCATCGAATGTACGACTCGATAAATAGTAGCTACGAAATATGGCCTCAGAGCCCCGGCGCCCATGTTTACTAGTGCAACTCTTATTGGCCGCGCCTGGTTGCATGACCTGGCATACAAAAATCTGCCAAAGTAATGACACAGCCGCTACGTGGGGCAGCGACCTTGGTAGTATAGTCTCAACAGTATATGTACGGAAGTTAGTCCATTAACCCAATCTCCGGAGTTTGTTCGCCTGGCTCTCTCGTTGGTGCCAACCCGTCGTTGTTTCACCGCTGTTCTCTTCAGACTCAGTGGTCTAGTCATGCCACGTCAACTCGTTCAGCTCGTCCGGCTTTCTTTTTCAACTTGTTAACTATACTCGCCGACTAGCGATCTCGCTTCTTCGTCCTCGTCGTATGGTTGACCTTTCCACATTTAGCTCGCGGTTGCTTCCGTGTTTGAGAAACGTAGACGTCAGTGCGTACAGCAGCCTCCTTTATCGGCGCCACTTTCATGGTGCGCGTCAAGATTTCACAACGGTTTGTCCGGACGCTGGTGGGGATGACGCGGCTATACACGTCCATTCCCAGTGCAGTGAGCAGCCGGCGACTACGAAGACTCGTTCCGCAATAAGTGCTAATTGGATCAGCGATGCGCGCGGAAGCGGATGCGCCAAGCGACGCGCGCCCGCTGTCTGGCTCCGCGCCCGTGCGAACGGGCGAGAAAGCCCGCGGCTGTGCGCGCACGCGAAGTGTGGGCTGACGTGTCCCCCGGGGGACCTTGAGCTTTCATGATGAATGGCCCCAGAAGACGCGTCCTTTAGACTTTCGCTATCCGCGCTCACTTCGGTGCCGATCTGACGAGTTAGGCCCGCGACAGCGATATGTGTACGGCATCGCGACCGTTCCTCGGGTCGCGGTTGGGAAACATTCTGGACAGTTCGCCATGTCCGTCCACGGAGCAATCGGTGAACGCCGCGGAGGCGTCCGGACTACGCTGCCTGCTGCCACCGCAGGTGTCTACGAGCGCCGGAAATAGAAGCGTTCGTAATGAGCCTCATTGTCTTCTTCTCGGTGGCCCGTTTCGTGGTTCCTGGCGCGCGGCCCTTTGTTTCCGTTGCATTTCTCGAGCCGATGATGCGCGGATGATGCATGTTTCGCTTTTGACGCTTACTTTGTCGGCAGCGCGCGCGCACACGTCGTCCCGTTTCCTACCGAAAACAATTCGTGCTAGTTCCTCGCTTTGTCTGTAGGCGGCGCGGGTTTTAACGAGCCGAGGGCGTGCCGTCTGCGGAGTGTCGTTCCGGGCCGACCACTGCGTGATGGATGGTCCCACGCGGTCCATCGATTCGGCAGACCCGGCTGCTCGTCCCGGATGGCCCCGGGCACGCGACAGAAATGTGCGGAGCGCGCTCTTTCTTACGCGCATGTGTTGGACAGCGTTGTGTGCTGTTCCATAAGCAACGATGTAGAAATTCTGATCGGCGTGTCGCGCGAGCTCGCGCTTTACGAAGGCTAACCGCTACCTTTCCCTGCGTGGCGCTGCCGTATATTCGCCTTATATTTTTCAGTCCTGAATTTCAAATGAACTCTATTCAGAGCTTCTGCTGTTACGTCGACGTCCTGCAGAAAGCGAGTAAGATTCTGGAAATTCTAGGCTCTGTCCCTGTTAGTTCGGTCCTCCATTACAGACTTGGCCAGTATATTTTCCCACCTGGATCCTACTGTCTTAAGTGACACTACCGGTATGTGCTGGCAGACGGATGTTGCGGTGGATACGAGAGACACTCATTAACAGACTCTTCGTAACTGTAACGTGCGAGCTGAACATTGAGGTCGTTATTTCCGTTGAAGGTGCTCAAGTATTAAGCGCAAGAAAATGTGCAAAAGAAAGCGTGTCCGAACAATGGCATTTAGTCTCGCTTCGGAAGAATTCTGCGCTCGATGACCTTGGCTCTGCTGCACGGTACCTATATGGTGCTCGTTCGTCCAGATGGCTTCGGAGCGCAGGTGCTACCGCTGCTTTCTTTTATGTAGTTGTTCCGTACCGGTCAAGCCCTTCAACTTGGGTTATCGCAGGGAGGACAATAAAGGTGAAATATCTGCTGAATGGACATTGAACTGTGCAAGACGTTTACTACATGCGAACACAACCATCTTATTCATAATACACGTTAGTGCGATGCCAGTGCATTTAGAACTGCGCTCGCTGTGTGTCGTATATGTGGGTTGCTTCGCCTGTGCTTAGTTACGGTTTCCAGAATCAAACACAGCAGACCGGTCGGCAAATGTTCGTGTGTAGGTTCGGTTTAGTCTATAGGTGCAGTACGTTGTCGGAAGAAAACGCCTTCTCGGACATCTCTCCCCCCTCGACTCGGCCTCATTTGCACATTGCTTGTTGGCTACGGCGTCGCGCTGCTTCCATCGATGTCGCTGTGTGGGCGGCCTAATGACTGCGATATATGCAAGAACCATCCTTTTAGCTGCTCGTTCAAGAAAGGAACACGAGCCCTGCACACTGCCGTGTGCCTCGTTTGACGCAGGCCCGTCTTCCTGCCTCCAGCGTTTCTTCCGAGATTTCGACACAGCCCGTCTGGATAGGACGACGTGGCGTCTCCGTTCATCATCTCGGCGCCGCCTCCGGCAGGCGTTGAACAACGTGCGGGGGCCTTGTATCCGATTACGGGAGTAACACATATGCGCGAGCGAGGAAAGGCTGGCCGTGAAAGGGCGAGCGTGATCTATTAGGCTACCCGTTATCCTAAGGAGTTGACGTCAGCTTCCAACGCGGCGGCGATGCAGTCGAGGCATGCGCCGTCTCAAGGTCGCACACAAATCCGCCTCCGCGAATTTTATGCGCGCTCCTGTCTGCTCGGTCCAGCGGTTGGGGTTGCGTGCCACTGCCGAGCTGTGTGACAAGCTGTCGCCTTTTGCCGGTGCATTTGCGCCGTTGGCGCCTTGGCTTCCATGGCTTTCAGAAGCGCCGAGGGTTACAATTCGCGTCGCCTTTAATGTGACCGCTTTATCCGCTCAACTGACGTGCTACTGGAACTGCTCCAGTCGCTTACCCCAACTTGCGACATATCGGTCTTCGTGCACATCGAGTATGTAGTTGAGCGAAACAATTCTGTGACAGTACCTTTGTATCCTGTGACCCGAAGGATTGCGCCGTAGAGGGCTCCTCCGGCGTTAGGCCACTAATCGGCAACGCCAAGGACATTCGTACTGTGTGTGTGCGTGTGTGTGTGCGTGTCGTCATCACGAACGCCACGCACACCATTGGGGCTCATGAGGTAAGAGTATGCGCATAGAGGTCACAAGAGTTCAGGTTTTGTTATTACCGAGAAAGTACTCCCTGGGCCGTGCAAATACCTTGCCACCCATTAGATATAGCTGCCAAATCCACCGGTTGTCTGAATGCGTGCTTGGGGCGTTGAAAAGCTTCCAAGTCATTCATAATGGCTCACCGTCGATGTTCGTAAGGCCTAACACCTTTTGCGTCCCGTAGGGTAGGGAGCTTTCTAACCCTATAGACCATTAACCTTCATAGTTATGTTGCAGCTAAGTGCGGAATTGCGTAAATTGACTCCTGGCGACTCACGAGATCGTGCCCTCGGAATTCTCAAACACGTTACTCCCAACAGAACTCCGATAGCCACCATCACTGCGCACGTCAAACTAGAGCTCTTCTCCTTCCTTCGCGCTTCACTCGAGCACGCCATCGAGAAAGACTGGCGGGCAGACTGCATTCGCCGAAGCAAGGTGCAATGCACTCGTCAAAAGGTGCGACGTCTCTCGTCAGACACGTAGTCGCCTGTGGGCACGTAGCGTGCCTTTAATTACGGCAAGGCGGCCCCCTCCGCAACGGACGCAGCGATGAGTCATGCGACGAGGAATGCCCACGGCGCCTTTCTTTATCGTTCTTTTTGTTATTGGCCGGTGCGGCGCACCTTGTCCTTCAAGACGGTGTGCGGATACTGCTTCAGGCTATACGAAAGCTCGTTTCACGTCCAGCGAGTTTCGCGTCCAAAGGCCTGTAGCTTGCACCTGTTCGCGAATACCACTCACCCGGACAAAAAGGAACCGCACTAGCGCTTAATGGCCCACTAAATGCTCCTTTCCAAACCCGCGCAGGCTTACCCAGCAGTGCTCGCTTAACGTAACTGGAAGTCGAGCGTCATTCAATCGCTGCTACGTTCGAGGAATCGCCCCGTCGTGGAACTGCTCCAAGTTTTCCAGCCGTCGTGTTTTATAAAACCTCCGTGTACAGGAGCATCGAGTCAGCCGTAATGACGTCGTGTACGCATCAAACGGGCTGCCTGAAGGGCAGCGCAACGTCCTCTGCAGTGCTCGTGGCGCGAAGCCAACTCATTCAGGCGCCGACTGGCCGTGTTTTGGCGGCCGGATGAGCAGCGTGCTGTTTCGTCTGCGCCGGTCAAGCGATGCTCTATGAATAGCAATGAAGCGGCGCTGTCGGCTCGCGTGGTGCGCCGGCTGTGCTGGGTGACAGAGTATCGCTTCTTCGAGAGCGCGCTCCTGTTTCCCGTCCTCGTCTGCACGCGAGTGTGAGCACGCTAGACGTGTCACAAGCCTCGTTTGACACGGCTTCGAGGCAGGCGTGTACGGGCACTTCGGTATACTTTCGTCGTCTGCGAACATTAAGCTACGCGTGGGGTGAAAATGAGCTTGCTCTAAGAACCTGCCTGCTAAACGTAAGCGAAATGCAACGTGAAACCAGCGTATATATGCGCATAATGCATCAGTACACTCCCTCTACGCGCCGTGGATACAGAAACGATTTGTAGCGCAAGAAATACTCGGACGCAAGACAGGAGACGACACGCGAGTGCCTACTAACAACCTTATTAATCACCGCACGTGTATGTACTGTGCTCGTCACCGTCACGCGTGCGCACAGCACTAGGAAACGACCACTGTTTTTATCGCGCAGGAGTGCTGACGCAGTCTGACCGTAATGGTTTCTGCCTCTGTAATCTCGAGGGCAAGTCTCAAAGAACATGCCTGCAGTGTAATGAAAAAAGGCAGCACGTGATTTTTGGTTGGCAATCCAAAAGCAGTTCTTATGGCTGCGAGCCTCTTCTTGCACAGTGTATTGTCAGCATAAGTGGTTATACTACCCCCTAGATTGTAGAAGCAGAAAGGACATTAGGTTCGGCTTGCGTCAACACTCCTTCTCTTCACCTGCCCGACAAAGAATTTTCCCCACTTAGTGCTGTGTGCACGTGCAATGATGATGAGCACAATGCAAACACGTGCGCTAATCAGTACGACTTTGTTAGTAAGCGCTTGTATATCGTGTTATCTTCCTTCCTTTTTTTTTAATGCATCTTGCGCTACAAATCGTTTCTGATGCCCAACCAACGGGCAATTCTCCGCAGCCATGGATACGGTTCGTCCGCCTGAGAGAATTTCGAAAGCTTTCACATCAACCTGAAAAAAAAAAAAAAAAATGTGCGTGAAGGGCAGTGCATGAAGAATGTCTCGTTAATGGTGCCCCGATCACGGTTCGTTCATGACCAAATTACTGATACTTCAAATGTATTGGAACTATCCTATTTTGAGTGCTTGAAATGTAAAATCGTTCTACGTACGTGCGCTGCTCTTGTGAATTTATCGCATGCAAAACTCGCTAGATGTGCCTGTCAGCCTTTATTTTTTCTGTTCATCTTAAACGCCGGTCCATGTCCTTTCAGCATTCTTTGGCCCCTCTGAAAACGCTCGAAATGAATTTCCTTGTAGTGACATAATTCCTTTGACGTCAGTGCGAACGCCTATTCGTATCGATTTCCTATCGTAGGCTAAAATTTTCAATGTCTGCGATGAAGGGAAGAAAAAAAAAAAAAAAGCTGGCCAAACACCTTGATGCCCAAAGTCTAACTCATGTGAGAAACTAATGAAAACAGTGGTATTACTGCGGCTGCTTCATGTTCTTGAAAATCACAATGAACCAGTCAGTTACGAACGTGGCAATGTACTGGCTATTGCGTAAAACTATGAAACCTGGGTTCAACCTATGTAGGGTCACATTGTACAAGGGTCACATTTCGGATTAAAAAGAAAGAGTATATACGTGCAAACAAGTTCAGGGCTTTATTTTACGTGAGCTGTACAAGAAGCCGACGACGTCCGTACAATGGCGGAGTTACCGTGCCAATCCGACGTCAGTGTCTCTGAACCTAGCAGTAGCGAGTGCAACATCTTTGCAACTACAGCGCTCCTAGATCAAGTCCGGCGGCAGCCAAAGCCAGTGGAGCCCTGGACGTAGGGCTCCAACATTAGGAGCCCCAAGTTCACCCTTCCCCTTTCCTTCTAATGTTCTCGCCCTCTCTCTGTTACCATAGACACATTGCAAGGGACTGCCAACTGGCCAGAACGCGTGAACGAACCTTTCTGCATTTGGAAAGACCTTGATTTAGTGATGGAATCGAACACCATTTCGCGCTTGGGGTAGGATTTGTTCTTAAACTGAGTTTGCAAATGGCGGCAACCGCAACGTGGCGTCGCCTGCTGGTTAAGCCTCGGTGCTGATTCTTGGAGTCCTTAAATTTCAGCACGTCGCCTGCTTCTGTTAAGAAAACCCTAATTATGGCCTAAAATTAGTCCGTATATAAAAAACGCATGCCCGCCCCATGATTTGCTTATTACGTAGTAAAAGGAGTTGGTGCCGCAAAGCTGCGTTGCAACCGAAAACCTGCGTTTAATGCGCGCGGCGTCTCAGGGGCCTCGCCGCGCATGCGCTCCGTCACGGCAGAAAGTGGCGCGAACACGCCAGACGGCTGTCAGTCGCTGTTTTCATGGCAAACGTTTCTGTTAAAAAAAAAAATATTTCTCGGCGTTCCTCGTTGCGATGGCACGGTGAGGGAGAAAATAAGAAAAAAAAAACAAATGGGGAGAAAGGAAAACGGATGCGCTGAACATTGGTTGTTGATCCCTTTAACACTTAGCCCATATTGAATAACAATGGATGTAGTAACAGACTGCTCGAGGACGCTTGACCCGTCCTAACCACGGAAGAATTCGGCGAGCTTCGCTCATGGAACAGAGACGTCTCCCAGATTGCTGGGGGTGTGGCCTAATCTGTTTAGTCCGACGAATTTCTCGAGGGATTCCGTCAATTAACGATGCATTCGATGTTGCAGCGCCCGAGCGACAATTGTTGACAAAGTACGACGTGCGCCCGAGCGCACGTCGTACTTTGTCAACAGTTGATCTCACTTCCAAGATTTCTTGACAATTTTTAATCTGTATCGGCACGTTTGCAGGATGACATTTTTTATATGCGATTTAAATTAATGTAAAGCAAGCAGTCATTTCATCCGTTATTTCTCCCGATAAGCGTTAATTTCTTCAACAAAAGCGTTATGGAGGTTGAACAGCCTCCGTGTACACGTTGACGCTGCAGAAAATGCTTCCTCGTAAAATGTCGATAGCGACCTTACTGTCGACGTCATATGTGCTCGCCCACCATTTCGATTCCCAGGAGATGAGGGGCGCAGTACTAAAAAATGTCAACAGTGGATCCTCAGCGCGCGACGAAGCTACGTCTCGCGGGGAATGAACAGGGGCACTGAACTTACCGTGAGGCATGCTGGGAGTTTCCTGCCCAGAGACTGCCGTATCAGCCAGCTTGCACTGATAGTGCTTTTTACGCACCGATTGTGCCTTTTAAGACCATGTGGGTCCCAAAGAACACATATATGCGAGACAGTTTGAGGCCCTGTAGATACCGTGCAAATACTTTATCTTCATTTTCATGACGCCCGCTTTTATCTCCTTGTTCCTGCGGGTGAAGCCTACTTCGCCCGTCTGTGGCGTTATGAACGAACAAGCGTTTCTAAAACGAAAGGGAAACTGTTAGCAAGGATAAAAGGAAAAGATAAGGGAAAAGCGACAAGGTTTACCTGGGCTTAGCGCAGCTTGCTACCCTGCGGTGAGAGCATGACACACACGCAAGCACGATATTAAATTTTCCTTTTCTGCCTCCCCAAGTGTTGAGCCTGGTTAAAAGCAAAGTAGGCATGCTACCCTTCGTACAGGAAGGGATAGTAGGGATAGTAAGTAGGCAGGCATGCTATGGCGTGCGCTGTCACGTGGGTGTTGTTTTCCGCCATTGAAACACAACGACCATCGTATATCATGCCTGGCGCTGCATAACATCTACCCACTTCCGAGGCAGCAAATGACGCTCGCCTGCCCGTTTCCATCCAGCTTCCTTCTCGTAATGAGATTGGACCCGCGTGGACCATTTGTTTGCGCGGCGTGGCGAGCTTGAGTCGCAGAGAATCGCGCGAAGCGGTATATGGCGAAGTGCTGCTTTCCTGTCTCTGATGATGCTTCGATGATTAGTTTCTTTTTTTTTTATTCTCGAGGAATTACAATGGTAATAATATATCTCACTTGCTCGGCCCGCACGTACGTGTGCAGGTCTTGCGTTCGTCCCACTCTATATTGTAAAACAAGTACGTTCACGCTGCGGCTGCGTGGTCTCACCCAGCGCCAAGTATTACATACACAATCCGTTTCCCGGCATCGCCAGAGTGGCCAAATAGGAGCGGCAGCTGAATTTATTGCCGCGTTTTCCAGGCTCCGCCAGCTTGGTATACATATAATGCCCGTCGTCTTCATTGCTGGCGTGCGGGATTGTATAATGCTGCGTGCGTGCATGAGACTGTCTGTGCGGTTGCAACTCATACAAGAACGGCCTAAAACCAAGTGACCGAAGATTCCTGAAGATTCACACCTCAGAAATCTTGCTTAAGAGCAAATGCACTACATAATTTTTCATTTCAGTGTGAAATGTTGATTCTTTAAGCTTTCACGTGTATACCGATTGAGCTTATGGGCCGTTGCACGTGCGACATACCTGAGCGACCTTGTTCGAATCACTTTCGCAGCAATTCCGTACGTTTGTCAGAATTTCGCTTGTCATCTCGATGTCGACACTCGTGAGGGAACTCCGTGTGTTGCCTCGCCACGGTGGTCTGGTGGCTATGGTACTCGGCTGCTGATCCGAAGGTCGCGGCATCGAATCCCGGCCGCGGCGGCTTGGAGGCGAAATGTTGAGGCCCGTGTGCTGTGCGATGTCAGTGCACGTTAAAGAACCCCAGGTGGTCGAAATTTCCGGAGATCGCCACTACGGCGTCTCATAATCAAAGCTGGTTTTGGGACGTTAAACACCACAAAACAACCCCGCTGTGCACTTAGTATACAAGAACTGCTGTTCTTGTGTACTTAATGCACAGCGCGTGCTAAGACGGCGGTGGCCCTTCGGACAGGTTGTGTATGCCGGGCGGCAGCAATCGTGGCAGGAGGCCACCGTCGGCTCGTTGCCGACAGTGGCCTCGGCCGAAATTCTTGCCACCATGGTGAAAGCATTGTATGAAGGCCACTGTTTTCACAGCCACGGCGAGAGCGATGGCAGTGAGCTTTATGGTCAAGCGACAGTCTGGCTGGGAAAGCCACAGCGCAGGCTGACGTGCACGAGGAATCTCGTTCATTCGAAACCGGTGCAGCTCTGCAGTCACAACGCAGTGAAGCTCCGGTCCAACGAGTAACAGACTTCGGGGTACACGCATTACGTGCTTACAATAGAAATGCGCCCGTGCGACGCTCTGTCACGGATACATTTACATTTAATACGTTGTCTTATACACATCAAAACTGAACCTTCGCGCGACATAGCTAGCTTGCTCGTATAAGGCGGCAAGACATTGCACGCTGCATGCGTGCGTGTGGCATCGCAATACACTGCCTTTCGGCGACATAGGACGGAGCATCCGGCCGCGGGAGAGCACGGAAGAAGGGCCATCAAGGGGTACTGTCACGCAGAGCTACACGACCCGAGAAGCAGTAACGATGGGCGGGCTAGATTGCACTCTGAGACAGCGATGTGTGGATGTAGCTAAAAAAAAATCTTCTGGTTCGCTTTTGTGCAGTTACGTGTGTTCGGTTTTGTTACGGTAACTGCTCATGTAGTGGACCTTGTAACCTTTGTGGCGGTCGTTGAGCTATTGCCGTTCACCACGACTAATAACGCAGCCTCAGGCCACAGTAATTCCGAACTCGTACGAAACCGTGGTGCGGACACTCGCACTTTCGATAGATCATTATCATACGGCAGGATCTCGCTGTGCCGTAACGTCGATCATTCGAGCGAGGCGCACGAGACCATGTTAAGATCGGGCGCAACATAGTTGGCGCACATGTGTATCCGTTCAGAGGGCGTTCGTATAAGACTTGTGTTCCCGGCCAAGAAGGGTAGTGCCACCCGTCGTCCGTGACGGATGCAACCACCCCGGCCGGCGCGCCGTTTTCAATTGGAGACATTTGTCTCCATGGCGGCTCCCCGCGACCCTAATTCGGCTCCGCGGCCAGCTCAACTCCGCAGTATTAGCGGCCGTATCTCGCCGACCGAAAAGCCGGTGCTACGAACAACAGCGGTGACTCGGTTGTCGCTCTGCCCATTCTTCCGTGAAAGCTTCCTGGAACTGCCGCTGTGGTCGTGTCAGTTATCGTTAGCGGGGCAACACGGCTTCCTCCCGCTACGTTTGGCCGCATCGCCCAGCAGTAACAGCACTGCGCATTTCGCTCGCAAGTGTGTAGCGTAGTAGTCCTCGGCGCCTGAACAATTTGTTTATGGCGCGTAGCAAATCTACTGGCTCAACTTTCGCGGCGCCCTCTGTGACGACTTGTCGCTGGCACGATAAGTTTGTGCGAAAGGAAGCTCGAGTGTTTACGTACGAGCGACAGAGAATGGCGGTCCCTGTGGCGAGAAAATGCGCGATCGATGCACGCGGCGGCTCTCCTGTCAAAGCTTTGAGTATTTAAGGTCTTCAGAACCTTTGCAGAACCGCTGCGGCTGGCTCGCGTGTACGCGCTTCATTCATAGACGCAGCGCAAAGGGGTGCAAAGCGCTAGCCGATGCAGTCTGTAGGAATCGATGTCGCGGGCACGCTTGACGACACATAATGGGGAATCTCGCACATAAGTCGCAGCGAGGAAAGAAAAGCCGAGAACGCAGATGTTTGCGACCCCACGTTGGAGTAAGGAGGCCCTGGGACGGCGGGATTCGTATTTATCGCCTTATAGTTTCTTCTAGACATGTGTTCAGCTGGTAGGATGGATCTTCCTTAAACATATCCAAGTTTTTCTCACAATGACATATTTCATGCACCTCTCTTACTGAACAGCTCGACAACTAGTATCCCCTATTCCCGTGGGTCATTCTCTCCGGGAATATGGGCACACGGATGGTGGACGCAGGCGCGTATGCAATTCCACTCTCGTTCTTGCATTTCGCTATCCTGGACAGTACTTTAAAAAGAAATTCCACCGTATGCTCTTAGCAGCGACGTTTTGCAAGAAGCCCGCCAGCCGATAATCCGCGCTGCTCTTTTAAGCGCACCCCAACATTTGCCGAGCACACGGACATTTTTCCCCCCAGCGTCTGCTCTGCTCACGCGGCACAAACTCCGTGGCCGAATAAAACTCTTACGAGTCGGCGAACCCGAGGATGCCCCCGTTCTCCTCGGCACAGACGTTCTCGTCAAACCGCGGTGCACACCCCGCGGCGCCCCTATCGAGAAGGGCGATGGAATCGGCGCTTCTTTTTATAGAAGTGCCTACAGCGGGCCTCGCGAGCTCTGCCTACGCCGCCGCGCGTGTTTGCTCGCTTCCGATCGGTTCCTCGGCGCTGCGGCGAAGGCGAACCTCGGCGCGATGTTTTTTCCCAGGGCTGCGTGAAATATGGGCGGCGGCGAAGCGACCTCCACGGGAAGGCGCCTGAAAGCACGACCCTCTCGCTGTTCTTGCCTCGAAGGATTTGTACGCGCCGCCGTTTCCCGAGGGGAGCGCTGTTTCTTTACTTTCGTCGCTGTGCCGCGTGCCACTGTCTCGACGTCCGATTACGTATTCCCGTCTTTCGATCGGGCGCAACACGCATTCGTCCTTCTGGTCTCCCATCCGCAAAGCTACCTGCTTCTGCTTCCTTCGATATCCCCCGAGCAATCCCGGTGTGGCTCGGTTTGGTTGTCAACCTCGCGGTGGTGTATGTGCAAGTACTGCTCGTGAAATAAGCACGTGTCGAAGCACAGGGCAGCAGGACGGACGCTTCAGTGGCAGCCCTCACCACTGACATACAAGCACGCTTTTTAGCGTAGTCAATCTAAAGCGACGACATGAGCATGCTTTAGTTCGGCTTCGGCTCCCACTCACGAATTGCACCATCAAGGGCGCCTCTCCTCGATGCGGCACCGCGAGACCGGAACTGAATGAACCATTTCTCGGCTGCTGTCGCCATCCGAGGACGCAGGCATCTTAATTCCTCCACGTTTTACGAGTTTAAGCTAGGTTTGATTTCTTTTTATTTATTTTTTTTGCAACATTCGAGTGGAGATTCAATGCGGAACAAACTTTCGTTCCGCTCGATGTCGTCTGACGCAGCAATTTCGCTAGTGCTGCGGAACTTAAAAACACGACTTCTTAGTGGCGGTCTCGTGCATATAAACACTTCGGGCGCGGCTTTTTTTGATCCCTGGCCTTCGCGGCAGCATAGCACTTCGCAGCCGCCGACATGCGAGGGGCCTCAGTCGACCTCTCTAGTGGCCTCGTCAGTTCATTTTTTCTTTTTTTTTTCCATTTCCTTTTTTTGCACACCACACGTCGTGAGAACATCCTGACCTCCGTTGCATAACCTTTCGCGGAAACGCTACACGAAAGCTGTGTACGTTGATGCGGTCGATGCCGCGCCCGTACCGTTCGTATTTTTCGAGCCGTCCGTGACCGGCGTGTGTCAGCTGACGTGGACCTTCACCTCCCGGACTCTTGTTCGCACGGACGAATCGTTAGGCCAACTCCCGGTGGCTGATCGTGTGCCGTACCTGCCTAGACGGCTACAACTCACGCAATTTCGTTTCGATCCAAGAATACCACGTAGTACAACGTGTCTATTCCGCCTTTTCCAGTGATCCTTGACTTCCTCTTTCTTCGCTTATTTCAGCAAAGTCGCCCCTCGACTCTTACAAAGATTCTCTTTCACTGTGCACTCGTCGCTGGGCTCACAGAGAATTCGCGATCGCCACTACTGCGAGTCAAGCTATATACACCGCCAGCGCCTGCTGACAATTCCGCTGGTTCAGGTGCGATTAAAGCTGTACGCGGACATAATGAATGGTCGATATTGGAGGCAGATTCTTTCGTTTCATACGTGCTTTTTTTTTCTTTTTTTTTTCTTTTTTTGTAGCTGGTACGTATACCCCTCTTAACGTCGCTGCTCTTTCTTTGCAGGTAAGCTCAAAAGTCCCCAACTTCTTGGATTTGAAATTTCCATCGACAGCCGAAGCGAACGTGGTCGGTATAAGCCGAAATCTGTCGTCACACGTGAGCCATTCCTTCATTATAACTGTTAATCCACACACGGCTTGCAGGTAAGTCGGCGTTTCCGTACCAGTGTGCGGGCACGGTGAGCACTGCGCGCTTTTCGCCCATTCGGCTAAAATGTTTTGCGCTTTCTTGGCTGATTTTCTTAACATAGCTGCCTTGGGTGGCATGGAGTTACTGGAGGCGTATTTGTGTGTTTCGGTATCAGATTCAGTATTACATGCTGGGAATGTTTATTCGCACATCTCTACTTGTAATATATGAAGGTTGGACCAAATACGAGGTAACGAAATAGATACTAGGCGTATGAGTAAACAAAAATGTTGCAGCGAACTTGTTAATAAAGCATGTGAACAACGTAATCAAAGAACACCATGCAAATGCGTACTTGCTAACCCTGGCGCCCTTCCCGAGATATTTCCGACTGTAAGGGAACGAAAAGCCCTGCCGCACCGCGAAAATTAAATAGAATATCACTGCGGTTTTAAAAGCTTTCTGGCCCTGAGGAACCCTAACGCCAAGTTTGTGTGTGGGCCTCGGTATTGGCAGTTTGGTGTTATCTCAACGAAGAACACGCGATAACATTTCACACTGCAGTGTGCGTGAAACTGACTTCGCCGCCGTACAAGATTGTGATGCGGTGAAGCGTGCAAAGTGTGGGAATGGGCCGTCATGACATTTAGGTCAGAGCCGGTTTGGCTCTGCACGCGTGTGTAATCGGTCGCCGACGTCAAAGTCCAAATGTATTACCGACAATCATTCGGAGCTGTGTTTGATGTCGCTGTGGCCTTGCAAAGCAAGGAATAAAAACGCGCGCGATTACCTTTCTGTGCCCCTGCCCTTTCACACACCCCTCTCCTAACCGCCTTTCGAATCTCCCGACTCTCGAGGTCCCTTGGTCGGCAGGCATGGAAATGCTGCAAACAATTAGAAACAATGAATGCTTACATTATGTCAAGTGCCGCTGAAATGTAGCATGGGGATCACAACAGAAAGTTTCAAAGGAATTTTTCTTTTTTGAAACGCATCTTGAGAGAGGGACGAAAGCCGTACATTGGGCGAACACCACCGATATGATAGAGTAAAATAATTACGCTTACATTAAACTTATTCATTGCGGTGAGGGTGTTGATCCCTCTCGTGTCGAGTAATGTATCGCACAGTGACGCTTTTCGCGTTCTTTAACGGGCGTTGGTACGGCAGTGGCACGGATGCATGACCTTCATTGCCCTCAAGCCCTGCAGTGCTTTAGTCGTTCCTTGTGGTTGTCGCTGACTACGTCGTTTTATTTAGTCGTCGCATTTCTTAGCGGCGTTCACTTTAATCGAGAGCTGTTTATACAGTCATTTGGTAGATGAGTGCGAACAGTGAACTAATTCTTTTTCACCATAGACTGTCAAGCGCATAAGTGCCCCTTATTCCGCAAAAGATCAATGATCTCGCTACTGAGGTCTGTAGCAGCGAGTCTAAATCGCGTACCTCTGAAAGCACAACCCGACGTGAGTGAGTGAGTGACAACTTTATTCATCAAGGGGTTGATGTGCTTGCTAAGCTCAAAGACTGTTCCCGACGGGCGGTCGCATTTCGATGGGGGAGAAATGCCGGAACACCCGTGCACTTAGATCCAAGTGCGCGCTAAGGAAACTGGGAGGGTCACAATCCGGAGCCCCGGCATGGTCTAAAATCATAGCGTGGTTTTGACAACTCCAGAAAGAGCATCCCATCTGAACAGCGCGAAAAGGGAAAGACGGATCGTTCACGCTAGCACCTACTGTCGAAACACGTGTAATTATTGAGGCAGCTCTTAAGTGCTATCAAGCGCGTGTCTGTGCGAAGAAGTTTCATGGCTGAATTAGGAATACATCATTCTAGGTTTTTTTCTTCCTTGTAGAACTTACTTGAATGCGTTGCCTACACACGACCGAATCATGTCTACAGAATGTAGATGAAATGCGCGCTGTGTGGTCGCAGTGCACGCCATGACGTGGTGTACATGGCTGCATGCGGCTCTTTCAACTGAAAGGCTATACATTGCACGCGGAGTTTCTGTGTTCCTCTAACTAGTTCCGTAAATTGTGCAGCTGCATCATAGCTTGACAAATGTTGTACCACCATGCTAATGTTTGAAAGAAGCCTAGACATCCCTCAGGGAGCCAGAAATTATTTTCGGCAACACGCGACTGCAGCAACAGTAATCTGAGCTGCATTAGTTCAAAGCTACGTTATGTGTATGTAATGCCTTGAGTATAGTAAGCTGGAAGCGTTAGGTTCGTTATAACTCATAGCCCGTCACCTCAGTTAAATCGCGTCTGTTTGCGCCAAACGCAGCTGGAAACTGTAAAGTATTCTTCACACTATCTGTAAAGTATTCATATAAACCCCAGTGCTTGCTCCTATATCCACGGGCACATGTGCTCATTCGGGAATCGGAACTTAAAGCGTTAATTTCCTGCAGTTAAATTTTACCGCTAACTTGGCTGCAGAAGTGTTTCAGGTAAAGCAGGTAACTTCGGTTTTCCATTCACACGAAGGTCTTAGCTAGAGAAGTTGTCAGAAATTCACCTGGGTAATTTGAGCTTCTTAATTTGTGTATGAGGGCCATGTAATCCTATGCCCCGTCTCGATGCCAGCTTGAAATTCTTGTAGACTACCACTGCATCTGTGAAATAACTTCGAATGATCCGTTCCTAGGCATCGAGTGTTCGGGACTATATGCGAGCACTATAGCAAGTGGTGCCTGAATTCGGCTTCAAAAGGCACTCGCGGATTGCGTTGTTTTATACTGACACATTTCTATTCGAGCCGCAGCCGGCCAGAAAGCTAGCTTCCCAGGCGTCTCGAAACAGTGGGCTCCAAAGAAGTAAAGCAGCCTACATAGTGAGAACTTTGATTGTCGTGCGCGGCGTTTTTTTTTTTTTTTTTTTTTTTCCATGCTGCGTTCTTGCGAAAATCTCGCGCCGTTGGGCAAGCGCTGTCCCTCGAGTACGTGTCGTCTGTGGCTCAAAGGAAACTCGCTTCGTTATTCTTTTTCTTGCGCCTTCTTTTCCGGTCTGCGGCGCGGCTTCCAAAGAACAATGCCGCACCGTGGCGGGCGTCCTTCGTATTTATCGCGAGCACCTGGTTACTTGCGCCTTGCGTGTAATGCAAATTAAGAACAAGCAGCCTTTTGTCTCCCCTATGTATATGCAAATAGGCGTCTGCGGTCTCTTTCGAAATGTCTCGAGGCTGGCTGACTATCAAGCTTCGGGTGAGGAGGCAGCTTAACGAGGCTGCCTGACACTCGCATCCGTGTCACGCGAGCCGTGAAAGGCTAGCTGACAGGCCGAGCGCCGTTAGCCGCTTCGCGTGTGGCACGAAGATCCAATGTGATACTCGAGGCTGAACGTCGTCTGTGGACGCGGCACAGCCAGCGGCTTTGGACCGTACAAGCGCATTTCTTGCGTCGCAAAAACGAGTGTCCGAATACTCTTTGAACAGAATTAAAGGATCCAACCTCCTTAAGGGATCCAACCTCCAAATTTTGCGTGCAGTTGCTACGGCGTGTCAGTAATGCACGCGTCATACAACTTGTTCCTATAAAGGGCTTCCAATGTAGTACACGAGCCGTCTGGTGCGTGTTCCTGCCAAGAATGTTAATATGAAATCGTGGCAGCCCCTATCGTACGCAGGCAGCCAGCTTTCTTCGGAAGCTGGTTACCCCGTTCGGTATACGAAAGTGACTATTATTCTGGGCCTTCATTTCTGTATATGTACTTAGTTCCCCCCCCCCCCCCCCCCCTTTTTTTTTTCCGGCCTGTGAATTGGCTGGTAGTGGCACCCGTGTCGTAGTGCTAGTTTTTTCCCCCCTGTAGCGTCTTTTCAACGGAAGTAATGTACATTTAGTTACAGCGCCGACGCACAAAACATTACCGAAACCTCTCGACTTGTTCAGACGGGGCAAAAGCAAAGGGAACGACACGGACAGGCGCTTGTCCGTGTTCGTTTGTTCGCTTTGGCTCTTCTGTCTGAAAGTCGAGCTGTTTCCTTAATTAGTGCTCTGCAGAACCTACTGGTCCAATCTTTGACGTTACTAAGTTGCACCTAGTGTAACTGTAGGCGCCGTTCCACCTGTTGAGCTTACGAGGAATGTGGCGTCTGTCGTCTACTTTTCTTAGCGGAAGAAAGTCTGTGGCACGTTTTAACTCGTACATACAGAGCGTAATAGTACGCCACTTCGGATAGGTATGTACAGTCACACTTTTGGAAGGCACACAGGCGTGACTTCAATCTGTTGTCCAAATGCAAGACTGGTACAAGCATCGTTGCTCTGGCCACGTCGCGGTTTAACGCTACATCACACGTGCAAGTGCCCTCGCGAAGATATCGTGTTATTCATTCATTTAATCTCAGTCCAGTCACTGACAGTATTGCCGAATCAAGGCGTAATGACCGTGTCCACGCTGTCGAGATCGCCTTGAGGCAGCTGCAGTAAAACAGGAGTGGCGCAGCCTCGCAGCTGGCAGGACATGGACACGAAAAAAACATCCATTTTCGCGGTGCTCAACTTACGTGTTGCACAGATCTATTCCAAATGGCCTTCAGCTTTAACTATGCGGAAGGCTCTTGTATTGATGGCATCGGACTTCGAGGCAGAACGCGTCCTTTGATCGTGATAAATTGTTAAACGCGTATGGTTGCTCGCAATGCGCATGTTTTAATATGGTTAGCTAACTGTGCTAAAACTCACACTACATTCTTCCATTGGATATTAAGCATATTCGCTTCACACGAACTCGTATATGCGCTCTCCTGGCTGTGCGAATGTTCGGAACCACGTTCGTACGCTAAGCGTAAACACCTTAATTTTGCCTTAACCTATTGTCGCAGTGTCGCGACTGGTACCGAATCTAAGCTCGACGCTCAAAAAAAAAAAAAAAGAAAAGAAAGGGAGGGGTTAATTCGGGCACCATTTGTGACCATCTGCCCGCAACCTGTCGGCATCAGAATGGCAAACGTACCAGAACATCTGCGTATTCGGTGCGATGGCTGATATTGCTATCTCTAAGACTGTTTCGCAGAGTGTGCTATAAACGTATTCACCTATCCAGTCCGAGCTTTAGTGCGAAAGCATGGAAAAAGTTTTCTTTAGGCCAAAAAAAAAAAAAAAATTCAGGCCCGCGCGAACCATGCATCGCAGCCGCTGTGTACATTAAAAAAAAAAAAAAAGCAGCCTTCGTAGAGGTCGCCGTATAAACTGTTCGCGGACATCTGCAGCAGGCACTGAGCAGGGAAAGCAGTCGTTGTAATGTGCACACAAATATGAAGTATCCTTCGTCGTTCGAAAAACTATTATGCCAAGATGGACCCGTCGCGGCAGCTTATCAGTTGAGCTGTTGTTGGCCTGCTAAGCTCGATGTCGCGGGATCGAACCGCGGGGCCATGGTGGTCGGATATCGATGGAGGCGAAATTTCAAAAAAAAAGAAAAAAGAAAGAAAAAAGGCCCAGGTGGTCAAAATTACTCCGGAGCCCTCTGCCACACGGGGTTCCTCGCAACCATATCGTGGTTTTGGCGCGTTAGACAGCAGCACTCATTATGCCAAGATCATGACATTCTGTTGGTCGCCATCGATGTTACGAGAGGGGCCCGCGCTATTCGGGCTACGACAAAACGATGACCACGCCGCTGAAGGTCATGAATCTTCGCACATGCTTTTGTAACAGACGTGTGTTTTTAAAGGGACTCTGTCGCTGGAAGTTTTTTTTTTTTTTCGGTTATAAGAATGAAAAGAGCGGTCCTTATGTTGACGGAAGCGAGCGTGCTCTTACCCCATAAAAAAAAAAAAGGAATATTTCGAACTTGGCCCGAAAATCGTGAAAAAAATGACCGGTGGCGCCATCCTTGGTGGTGAGTGCCAATCTCCAAGTGTCGCGAAAAACCAAGAAATATACGCAGGTTCAATTATCGTACTTAAAAGAAAAAAAAGAATTCCTGCTTACAGCTGTATTTGACACAGATCGGGTAGCGTTTTTCACAACGCAAAGTAACTTTCATTTTGAAATTAACATTGCAACGTCTCAGTAACCAATGTTGCCGGTGTCTCTATAGGCATACAGAAGCCTTGACCGCAAAGATCGAAAAGTACCGTTCTAAATATTCTTCATTCCCATCGAAAGCACTGCAAGCTGGTGCACTTTCAATGTTCTTTCTGCTGCGATAAAAAGAAATCGACCAAGGACAGCAGACGGCCCCTTAAGCCATTAGTTTACTTGCTGAGAACACTGGTGCGATCAGAGTACGACGCAATTGCGAAGCAAGGTGTGCAGCTCCTACGAGCGTCACTCCTCGCGCGATGGAATACCGCTGCTGTTGATGCTCTGTTGCTGGCTGCTCATCTCGGGTTAACACCTCCGGCACTTAGTTTTTATGAAACGGTCAAAACGAGACCATGGCAAAACGAGAGTCGTGGCAGACTTCACCGCTGTCGAGGCTAAGCAAACGCTTGCGTGAACTGGCCCAATAGAAAGCTGTGGCCAGGCCGCTGATGAATTCACGCACAGATATGTGTCATTTGGCCAGCTTTAAAACGGCCGCACATATGCAGTCACACGCTTTCCCTCTCTCTCTCTCTCTCTCTGATCCTTCGATTCACCCCTTTCCGTTCACCCAGAGCAAGATTTCTTGCACGTGACGTAACACCTTGTGTATATACCACGGCCGGACTCGACGCTCCTCTCCTCCGCGTACGCAGAGGAGAGGAGCGTCGAGTCCGGCCGTGGTATATACTACGCGTCCGCTACGCAATGCTTTGCAAATGCGTAGCTCCGCGCGTGAGTCCTCCTGCGATAGAAGTGCAAGGTTCTTCTTTTTAGGGGCGAAGCTCCTTAAGGTTTGGGTCTGTCCGTCCGCGCGTTGTGTGTGGGCAACGCCACCTAGGGTGTGGGAGGCGCGCCCTCGGCGCGTGCCTCCCGGCGCGCGAGCTCTCTTCCATCTGCTGTCGTGTGAGAGACAGAGAGAGCGAAAGGCGCGCGTTGACTATGGAAACGCTCTTTCTTAGATGAACGCTCTACCAGCTCGCAAAGGAGGAGAACGCTCCCTCACCCGCGAGAGACAACGTTGGCGCAGGCAGCGTCTTCTAGCGAGCTTCTTGATTGAAAAATACCGACTGTCGCGTTGGAGAAGCGTTCACCGGCAACCCATATATATATATATATATATATATATATATATATATATATATATATATATATGCGCTGGATCTTGCAATAAAGTGCCGGTGGGAGATTTCACTTGTGCGTAGTTGAACCATAAGGATTCGTACCGTGCGCGTTAACTAAATTAATCCGGAGCTCGGCACGATCTACGATTAACATCCGGAGCTTCGCCCACTCATCATCATTCACTCCGTGGATATGCTGCCTTTTTTTTTTAAATTTTAAGTACTAGTATCGCGTATGCGGCGTGCAGAATACACAACTCGGAGCGCCCGAGTAGGATCCCGGAGGGAACATACTTTTTTTCATTATGCGCGATAGCTGTGACGGGCATCGGCGGCGACAGTGGCAGTGGACATCGCCACCAGAACAGGCTAGCTAAACGGACCAATTACGTTAAAAAAAGAAATTACGATACGAGGAATTATAAGGCACTTAAAAGGAAGCGACAGGGGGCGTCTGCTGTATTACGTCTCGCGCTTGAGCCCTTGAGCTGAAAGCGCGTGGAGATTATTGACACCGTGGGACAGAGGTGCCAGGAGTTCAAAAAAAAAAAAAAAAGCTGCTTGCTTCACTGTTTCACTCCACAGCTGCGCTTCGTAAACAGACCGGCGCATACACGACCCGGCGCATAATTTTCTTCCCGCGACCTTCAGCGGCGATGTTCCACGTAGGACGGAGTGTAGCGTGCATGGATCCGTACTGTGCACGTACACACACACAAAAAAAAAGAAGTCCTGATGAGTGCTTAGCGGCTGTGCGCACCCACCTCTGTGGAGCTTCTCTGGCCGGTGTCTGCGGCCAGCTCAAACGTCTCCGCGCAGGACGTACACCCGTGGGCCACGACTTCGCGCGAACCTACTGCCCCTGCAGTTTCATTTCTTCGAATGCGATAAAGCTGAAGGCGTTAATCAGCTCCGACATGTTTCTCGGGAGAAGCTGATAGTGTTTCACTCGAATACCACGAAATCGTTGCACGAGCAGTCGCTTCTGAACACTACGTCTCGTCTTGCTTGCGCCCTTCCCCCGAAAGGAGCACACTCGTGGACATGAGAAAAAAAAAGGGTTCCCCGACGCGTGCACCGAACATATTACGTAACGGGAAGGTGCACGGGCGGCTCGCTAGGAGGTGTCCGCCCTATTAGCGTTTCTGCACCGGACAGGCTTGAGTGACATGCGGTGACACAGACGTGGACGGAAACGCTCGGCCGGACCAATTGTCGGCCTGGGTCTACCAGGCAAACACCGCCTGTGACAACACCACCGACATCTCTGTTCGCGAGTGCTGCGCTTCTTAGTGCGGCATACCTGTTGTGGACCTTGCGTGGACTTTGGAGGCAAAGCAACTGTGGACTTTGCGTGGTCGCCATCGCTGGCGCCCGCGCTATCTCGTCAGCCATCAGGCGTGCTGCGCCTTTATCACCTGCTCCGTTCTAGGCGCCTCGCATGTACTCGCAACGCCAGCAATGCCCTCGCCACACACCGCTCACGTGAATGCGTCTAGGAGTGCCAGAAGGAGCGCGCTTGCTTGATGCCGCTGTTGTGGGCCAAGTTTCTCGTTGGTGCAAAGTTCACGCTGCTTAGCGCGGTGTAAAGCACGTGCCAGCAGACATCAAAACAACGCGACTTAGCTCGCAGCTCTGCTGTGCCGTTCTCTGCCGCTCGACAGTCACATGGTACTTAACGCGCCTGTATGCTTACTATTTTAATGAGCCCATGTTCACAATTCAGAGTGCCCCTAAAGATACTACCCTTAATTCGGATATTATATCATGCATTGCTATCGCATTCATTGCCTCGCCCTTCTGGCGAAACAGGTGTTTTCTTTTTTTTATTTTTTTAAGGCACGAGGCTGCAATGGCATTCTGTACGGACTTATCATTCGACGAAGCATTCGTTCTAGTTGCGAACGTGAACACGGGACTAGTTCCTTTCTGAGATGGCTGCTCTACACCATCTGTGCCGAGCAAGAGGCTAGCCGGTCGCTTCGCGAGGGCGTATTAATTGACAATTACATTTTCCTCTTTCGCGTTCTTCCGATCGTAACGCTCAATACGGACCTAGTTTAAACTCGCAAAACATTTAACAACTCGTGCTCGCAAACTGTTAACGATATCATCGCACTAGTTTTGTTATCGTTGCTTCTAACACGATCGTAGCCGTAAGTACAGTTGAAGTAAAGAGCTTGTGCCAATTATAAACGCACGCCTTGGGCGAATTTAACCAAGTCGTTTAATGTGAAGCTGAATATGTTATGCGCTTCTTGGTGCACCGTGAAATTAAAACAAAGCAAGGTGTAGCGCTGGAATTGCTGTTAGCCGCGCTAAAACCGTCGCTGCTTAGAAGCCGTCGTCAACGTAAAATAAAATAAAGGTGGCCGCCGTGTACTTACGCTTCGTATGCATTAGCCCCTCCGCTACACAGTGCGCCGCAGTTTCTTGCAACCTGCAGGAAAGCTTTCTCATTTATACGGCCGAGTGAGGTGCGCTCGTCGTGGAACGCGATATCGACCTCACCCGGCCACAGTGGTCTAGTGGCTATGGTACTCGGCTGCTGATCCCAAGGTCGCGGGATCGAATCCCTGCCGCGGCGGCTGCCTTTCGATGGAGGCGAAATGTTGAGGCCCGTGTGCTGTGCAATGTCAGTGCACGTTAAAGAACCCCAGGTGGTCGAAATTTCCGGAGCCCTCCGCTACGGCGTCTCTCATAAGCAGAGCTGGTTTTGTGACGTAAAACCCCACAAAACAACTAGTCATTTCCTAACTATCAAAGGTGCCCATAAACTGGACCGTAACTTGAAGCTACACCTGCCGTTAAGAATTTGCCGCTCCGGTGCAACGTTGTTATGCCGCCTCTGATTTGGGGTGGCATTTATAAAGGAATATCCGTGTCGCATCTGGATGGCTGACACATTCTGCCTGAGATTTTTGCAGGACTGAAGAAACGCGGCGCTGCGCATTTGCATTCATTATGACATCCACCGCTATACGAACTTCAAATGGTACTCAGCAGGCTGGAATCGAGACCGTTTTCAACAGCCAAGGTTCTTGGACCCTGGCCATATGCTTCGATGGCCCAGAAGGCGGCGAGGGCACTACTGACGTACCGTGAAGTCGACAGGTCTCTGTGACCGCCTCTATATATAGGCAACGTGCTTGTGCGCAAGTGTGCGCTTGATTGGTCTCTTCTCTCTCTCTTCCTCTATTTCTCATTCTGTTTCTCCCCTTTTATCCCTTTCCCCAGCGCAGGGTAGCAAACCGGACGCGCGTTTGGTTAACCTCCCTGCCTTTCCTTACCTCTTTCTCTCCTTCTCCACGGAAAGAGCGGCTGTAGAGCTGATTGCTCGACATCCTTGCCCTGTCGACATCTTTCGTGTTCTAAACTTCTGTCGAGTTCGCTCCGTCTCCTGCGGGTTGCTGAGCCTCGTCAGGCTACCTTTAGTGCGATCAGGGTCCCGCAATACTTCCTATATAGCATTGTAGCCGACCCAGTATGGTTGTATACATATACCGCGTTTACCTGACAAGCATCGATCCAGAAGTGAGCGTATCGAAACGTTAGCTCTCACGAGGCGGTAATCCGACAAACCGGCACTTGCCAGACGATGCGAAGAGCCACTTGAACACGATACACGCGAGCGATCGGATATGTACAAGATAGTATTCGAAAGTGGTACGTGCATCGTGTAGGAACTTGTTTCTAAGCTACACTCGGTGCTCCATTGTTTTTCTTCTCTTTGTGACGTGCTTCCTGTCATCCTTGCAGCGACGAACTGCATGGTTTTCTCGCTTTTAATTGTTTGGTGCTTTTACACGAGGCTGCACAGCAAAACGGAGAGCTCTGTATGAAACACGAATGGATACGCTTACGGAAAACAAGACCATTAATTTTCGGAATAAACATTAACAACGTTCATCAATGTTATGATCGCCGTATTCGTTAGTGTGCGTCGTTTACCTTTTACTGCGTCTGATAGCCCAGCTTTACTACAGCTGCTATGTATAGCAAAAATGCCCTTACAACTCGGCGAATCGCGGCTTCTGTTGGACCTTTCGCGGCGTTCGATATATATAATCTGTAAGTACGGCTCTCTGTTTCGGCTCATTGCTATACGATAAACGTTCGACCAGACACACCGCGCTTTCCGCCGCATGATCGTGCTATAAACTAAATCACGGTCTCATATTTCTTGTGCGTTGGTATACGAGCTTTGTCAAAGTGCCGTTGACCTGTTAATGCGAGATCCTAGCAAAGGCCCTGCTATTGTGCAAACAACAAAAGATGTTCAGCCGTTGAATGAGATTTCGCAGAACCTTTCCTCACATGCACAGCCCCTCACTTCTTTCTTGACGGGGCTCTCTAAACCAATTAGAGGCTCGTGTGCGCGCCTTTGATGTACAGCAGAACCGGCGCATATCCTCTCGGATGTTGCGACGGGCTGCTTTTCACCTAAAGCTTTTTTTTTTTTTTTCTGAGGCGTCCGCCGCAACATTATGGACATTACATAATGTTGTGAACTACCCTTAAGGTTCAAATTAATGATGACTGATCATGATGTAGGGCTGCCCAGTGGCTGACACGTCTTTTCGTTTTCCAGGACCTCCTAGTTAAAGCCGCGCGTATCGCTTAGTCTTATGGGTCGCGGTTATTATCCGCAATAGTGGCTTCCTTGGCCTAACCGCAACATTTAACGGGGTTGTGAAAAACATGTAGCTTCCTGGTTGTAATTTTCTCTGCTTCGGTAAGCGCTAGACATGTTGATTCCAAAAACATTTCGGCGCAGTATTTAGTGCACATTTAATAACGCCCCTTTGAAATCCTAGCATTCTTGCTCTTCAGAAGGGACTATGCGACACCACAGTCCGATAGCGTGGGTGGCTACATCGCCGTAACCAAAGCCCCCAATGTAGAGACACCTGTTATGCAACCTTTGTACCATGCTGAACACATCACCACTATCGGTGACCACAGTTACGCCCGAGATATCCCCAACCCCCCCCCCCCCCGGGGGGGGGGGGTTGAGGGGCCGCTCTGTTTCAGCTTGTTTTCGTCCTCGCAGGCGCTGCTGAAGCTTGATATTTAAATATTTTTGGCGCGGTGACTACATTGCCAGGGACTCGTGGTTCAATGCAGCAGCGGTGCGCGCGTTCCCCGTAGCATTGCTCAGTCACTGCAAACGAACCTACCCGCCGGCCGAAACTCGTGCGACCGGTGTACGCGCCCCTTTGTGCGACTTCGTCGTGCGCATCAGCGGGCTCAGAATAACTCGGCTCCCGAGGGAGGATCCCCGATGCAGTTAAAAGAGCGCGCCGAACGCGAGCTCGGGCATCGCAGAGAGGCGCCGACGAAGACAAAGGAGCGCCGACCGCGCTGGAAGCAAAACAAGATTGACGGCCACACGGCGAGACCAACAGCGAGGAGTGGATGCGGTTGTATGTCCGACGTCGTAGCGCTCTGTGTGTATATATTTGCGACTGAAGTGCCATGAATGGCCCAGTGAGCGGCTGTACTGCTTTTGAAGTAATGAGTCGAGTTCTAGCATATCAGTACTAGTGGAAGTGCGTGCCTGAGTCAGCCGTCGATTAGCTGAAACAGAGAAGAGACATTGTCTTAACAGTTGTCTTGCGCGTAGACCGGCACGTGTAACCGTTTGACAGGCGGCGCGCTACCTTTCCTGAGCATGCGCAGATAAGTTGTCTTTCTTTTTCTCCTCAGTGTTCTGGTTCAGTCGGCGTTCGTGTAGTCCACTCCCCTTGTGTCTGCGTTTCGCACGCCTATTTGCATTTATGAATCGTTTCGAACTTGCTCAGCTTTCTGTCCTTTTGAGGCGAGACCCGTTTCCTTGAAACCGACGTGGAGCTGCGAAACATTTTTAATTCAAGAAGACCACCTTAATGGCAAATTTCCAGAATTAGCATTCCGTAACTGGCATTGCGTAGAGTTTTGTGTGACCAGAAGTATCCAGTCCTCAGAAAGCAAGCGTGCGAAGTGCACAGAATACCTGCGTACTCAAAGGTGAGAAAACGTGCAGGATTGATGCACGACAGCTACATGATGCATGCAGGAAATACGCTCTGTATAAAGGGGGTGAAAAGGTCGAACTCATTTCTGTAAGGACCTATTTTTGTTTCGAAAACATATGACCAACTGGTCAGAATGCGTCAGATGCTACTTTGCTTATTTTTCCTGCTAGACTTGCCGCCATATTTTTATTGCCGCAGATACGCATGCAGTACTTACAGCTTCGCTTGTACGTTGCGAACGGATTCGCCATGCATTGCACATTCAAGACCAACTCTTATGGAAGCAAAAGATAAATCCACATTGCGGTTTTGCCCCTTCCATGACAGGCCTTTTCAGAACATTAGACCTCCTCAGCTTTTTGAGCGTGCACGCTTTTCTGGTTTCGTTGTGTTTACCTAACAGTTTCCGTGAGATACATCGAAGCGAGGGGCACTATGTCTGCATCTTACGGCGTATACAAATGCTGCAGTGGAGCTTTGAATAAATGTTGCGGCCTGAGCGCCTCCTCTTGTCAAGCGCGAGCACGGGAAACTGTTCTAATATCGCATATAAGCCGCGACTCTATGCCAGGTATAGCCTAATCGAATGCTTCGTTAAGGAAGCAGGCTACATGTGATACGCCGATCTGGCCACGTGTATTACGCAGGCGCACGTTGCCTTCATCTGCAGGCTAAGACGCACTTCCGTTGCTTAACGACGTCATGTTCCTTGGTATGCTAAAAAACGGCTTGAGGAATTCCTAATAATCATTTTCATGCATTCCGGGACTCTGGAACACGGTACTAAAGAATGTAAAATCGGTGACGAGAAACTCGTTGGTTCGATCGCTACGATTCGCATTTTGCTAGCGAGCTTGTACATTTTCGCATGTATGTATACTGTGGCGACGCAGGTTGAACTGCCAAAGTTCTATATGCCAATTTTCTATTCTCAGCTGAAACGGCTTGTTGTGGGCTAGTCCGACGTTTTGAAGATTCCGTCAATACAATACCGCAAGTACAGTCTGTCTCCTTCACATATTTTTACTAGAAGGTCATCCATATATTTTCCGTGTATAGGCCACGGTGCTTCCCTTCCTTCCTTATTTCTCTCTCTCTCTCCACTGTGCTTGCTGATATCTGTGCTTAGCAACTTAAGTTCAGAACGCACGTTTGGTCAGCATGCATTCTCAAGTCCTCAATACCACGCGCCATCATTTTGGAATAACTTCCCAAGGACATTGCCTTAAACTGGGTGCATGCGCATGTGCGACTACCAAGAGTACGCTACATAGTATAGTGTATTCCTTGTTCTGCTGTGTGGAGACGTGTTCCTCGTCCATTTTCTAATATTTCCAGATTGAGACGAGCTGTCCGGTACTTGGATTTTTGTCACCATGACAACCCACTTCGGTAGTGATAATGCATTTGTACTATGCGCTGGCAATATATCTGACGCTTATTCCGGCGCTTTTCTAGCGCACCCACACATATTCCTTCCCTCTTCACTCTTCTTGAATGAATGAATTTAAGATGCTTTCTTCCAAACGAAGGGTAACATCCGGCCTCCTGGTTGTGCTTGGATCGTGTGGCCGTGGCAGAGCTCGGTGCAGCCGAAACTAATACGACGCAGAGAGAGGACTACCTCAGTGCTCAGTGCGAGTCACTCGCACTATAAGTGCAGTCCCTTGGCGACATAAAGGTCCGCGCAAGCTCGGCCTCGTCACAACAAAACCGACGAGCCTTTCGGACGTTCCTGGGGCACGTGGACGTCTCTCTCGCTTCCGGCGTTCGTGCCCGCGACGATTGAACGAGGACCATCAATCACTTCGCTTTAAGCCTTTGCTGAGAACCTGCGACAATCAAAAGGCCGCGGTCCCCCTCCCGTGCAGCCAGTCCCCTATCGCCAATAATAAATCTGAGCTCTGCGCCACTGTCGCCTGCGCGGTGCTGCTCCACTTAGCGAGCACAGTTCACTGCCCTCCTCCTCGTTGATGACTGGCGTCCCTGCCTTGGCGCGCTCCTATACTGTTTCGTGCTGGCCCGACTATAGTCGCTGGCTTGCGAAGAAGGATTAGCAAAAGGAAACTAGACGAGCCATTTTTAATAGCAGTGACAGATTTAAATTGGGCTCGGCCACTCGTCGACCTCGGCATTGTCTTGATTGATGACCGCAGTCTGCAATTCCTGGAAGAGTCACAAGATCCCTGTGCCAGACAATTTGATTAGGCTGCGTGACTTGGTGCTGCCCGGAGCTGTTAGGTCGGCGCCTGTTTTTTCTCAGGAATTAGACACCGTTTTTTTTTTGTATATTGTTCGTATACGGCAATTGCGTTACTGTATATTTCTGTTACCATTTATGCAACTGCATAATTGAATTGATTTGAATTTCCAACAAGCGCTTGCTCAGTGCGCGAAAGTTTTGCAACTGTTTCCGTCCCTTACGAAAATGGAGTTATTGTTGAGGGACAGTTGAACAATCGCTCAAACAATGAATTTTCAAACTGCATTTCACTCATTGGGTTCCCTCAGAGCACGCAAAACTGAAATACGGTTCGTACCGTTCAACGATTAGTAAAATTGCTTAATGTATTGATTAACTGTTGACTTACTGTAGTGCAGTAGTTACGCTCAGCATATCTAATTGAGCACGTATGTGAATGGGAATGGAAATATTTTCGCAGCACAGATATGATGTGCGTTCCTACCGACTTAACCACGTAAGACACACACACACTCTTCCACATACCTTTATTTGTCTTTCGTGTAGTGGCCGGTAAACATGACTTTCCAGCAAGCAAAAAATACTCCGGCGCACCAATTAACACGATGCAGCACTACACGCATCATGCACGCTGCGTATGTAGCGTACACGCTTGGCCCGCGATGACTTTGATAACGGCGAAATATTATCGCGTATGTTGCAGCTTCTTTGAACTCTCGTACAACGTCATGGAGCATATGCCGCCGGCAATTTTGAGTTGTTGACGGAGCGCAGTCAAGAGGTTTCCAGCGCGCAAGAATGTAGGCCATGGTGTGTGATACGAAATATATATTGGATATATAAAAACCCCCGTAATCTTCCGTACAACGTTCCTTCAGTTTATCTGTTCACTTGATACGAATGGGATGCTACGTCTTGGTCGCAATGCGTCCACCACGTCTGCTTTACTCGTACGTAACGTGTTCTTCGCAAGTCCGGCGGCACGCTTCTTCGGCCGTGACCCTAACTAATTGTTGTGGTTGCCGGTCGCCGTTGGTTGTTCACCTTCGCGGAAAGCCGGTGTCACCACCTGCTACTCGACCTCTCCCCGTCTGCAACTCTGATTGACGAGCCCGCAGCGGGGACACGGTTTATCCTTCGAGGCAGCGTCGATCGAGCGACGGACGGGCCCGTTCGCGTCTCGAGCTGCTCGTTAGCCGCGACCGGCCGGATGTTTAGGCCGAGGGGTCGACGACTTTCTCGCGCCGACACCGTCTCCGCGACCCGTGCTGTGCCCCGCCGGTGCGCCGTCGCGAGCTCATCCGCTTCCCTTTTCCGCCGTCTTTTTTCCGCTCCTAATTGATTCCTCCTTCCCAAGCCGCGCGTACACACCCTCTAAGTGGTGCGCCTTTTAGAGACGGCTGGCGTCACTTGGCATCTCAACGATCGCGCTGCGTTGCCCGGATTAATCTCGCCCGCTCCGTGCACCTTGCCCGGAGCAGGCAGAGCGTCCTTGCTTTCCGTCGGACGGCAGCCGTAAATCTAACTCGTGCCTCAGAGCGGCGTAACCGCTGGAACTTCACCGCAGGTGTCTGTAACGAACGCGGAAGCGCTGAGGCATTTTTGTTTGCGGTTTCCTTTCAGGTGCAGGGCGATGTGCACTATTTTCCCGACGCAATTTCTGAGCGAAGGCAAACTCACAGCAGAGATCTTGTTAGCCCCCCTGTCGCGAGCAATGTGTTGGTTCTCTGCTGCCTTTCTGTGGGTCACGGTTAAACCACCGATGAGTTCAACCGCAGTTAAACACCCTGGCATTGATTTCACTTCAATGTGTAGGCTATTAATTCATATGCCGCGCGCTGAAGTGCACTCTTAACATCCGCGAATGTAACCTTAGCCCTTCCTGCTCTTCCTTTGTTGCTCTCCATAGACGTCTCCCTCGAAGGACGTTACTCGAGTCGCATCTTCCTAAATTGCCCTAACAAGCCCAAACCCCCGTGGCAAGATCGCAACATCAGGAGCGATAGGAGGCTGCTCTGCGCAGCTCACAACCGGAGCTACAGCGTCGGACAGTGGGCTGGGCCAGGAGGGCCAAGAGTGCTCGGCCATCTACAGTGGCCCGACGGCTCATCGCCGTCCTGCTTCCTTTTTCCCCTTCCCCCCTCGCATGATTCTCTCGGGAATCAATAGTTGGTTACCTACCTACATACACGAGTCACGCGCTGTTGTTGAGACCGACGCATTTGCAAAGGGCTACAAGCGCCTCTGTAGTGGGCAACGTCAACGCTCACAGCCACTCCGGGTATATAGTGCACCGATTCGACATTTGTGTTCGTGTACCTGACCGACTGTGACAGTGATTTGCGCTGGACAGGATGCTGCGACGAGCGTAACTCTGCGCGTGGCCTTTAGATAAACTGCGCCTTCTAGCAACGAGAAACTCGACCATGGTGTGCATTTTGAGCTACTTTAATCTTTCTTTTTTTCATACCCCACGCAGTGCAGCAAACGACATGTGCCTCTCTGGCTACCTCTCTAGATATCAACCATTGGTGCCGTGCTTTCCACGCGTGGGATGCTTGAATGCCAAGCGTGGAGCGCTGTTTCTCCTGCCCTCGGCGGCCACTTAACGCGCCTCTAATTGAAGGGCGGTCGCGTTTCTCCTCTCTGGGCGAGTCGTCTGCCTGGCGTGCGCGGGGAATGCGCCCGAGTTAATGGTCCGTGTCTCCCAGTCGGCGCAGCGCTGCCACGCGAGGGTCGACGGAGGCCAGATCCTCTGGGGCACAGGGCCAAGTTGTTACTACACCGCAACGTCGGTGCCGTGAGCAGTCGTCGCTGCAGGCCATAATCCCGAGATGGCCGGATCATTGACACCTCAACACCGCCGCGCTTTCTCTCTGTGCGGGGGCAAATTATCACGCAGTTCAAGGCACTGATTCTGTACCGCGTTCATTCTCTCTTCTAATGCCGCATGGTATGACGTCATGCTATGCACTATAGCGTTTGTTATTAAGCCGTCTCTGAGTCACTATCCCCTTGAAGGTCATTTATACACAATGATGACGGATCGTCTCCCTCTCTTGAGGTCAGTGTACAAAATACTTTCACCAACAGCGCGCGAGCTTCATAAAGTTGACCGACTGTTGACTTCATGTCAGACGTGCGCATCATTAACGAAAATGAAACTGTGTAGCACGCATGCAGGCCGCAACTCGCGGCTGATGAAACAGTTCTGCGTAGCACTGTATGCGTTGCAGCAGTACGCCCGGTGCGGTAAAGGCGGTGTCTATGGCAGTCAAGCTAGGCTCGCGGTTCTGCAGATTCTCGCCAAAATATCTCTGACGCTGCATGCACGCGAATGTCCAAGCATGACCGTGGCAAGGTCGGTAAGCTATCGCACCTCGAGTGTCCTATTGTGAGCGCATTCAAACGCGAGGACCTATTGGTTCCTTCCACTCCGGTAGCCACTATGCTGTGTGCTCTGTCCTATAATCGACGCTATCTTTAAGCGCGTCGATTTTTCTGCTGCTGTTGCGGTAGCGCACTCGATAGCTTACGTTGCCCGATGAGCGAGCTTCTGCTCTTAACGAGCGTGATTTCATCGCACGAGAAGTGCACTTGAGGACGACGCGTATCGAATTAAACGTACAAAACTGCACGCACGTGATATCTATTGTACGAGTACTCTCCGTCCGCGCGGGCGCGCAGTGTGGGTGGGGGTGCTTATAGGAACGCACTCGTCTGCACTACTTCAGAGCGCTGCGCACACGGTCGTTGAACCGATCCGTGTTCTTGCTTCGAAGCAAGCCCCTTTCATTCGTTCGCTCAAAGATCCGCATTTTCGGAGACGTGCCTGTGCAGTTGGCAGAGCGTTCCCCCTGTCGACCTCCTGCCCTCGACTCCTTCCACTCATTGAGCATCACGACGGCACTCGGGAGCACCAATTAGCCCAATGCGAGTTGATTGGGATACGGTTTCTGTTATGCCCCTCCTCTGCGCCTCGGCTGCAGCGCTCGTCCTCCTTGTGCTGACCGTGCATCGCGTCGAGAGCACTGTTGCCATCTTGCGCTCCTACATAGAACAGAACCCCGGAATTCTAGCGTATCATTGGCTGCCGTTGGTTCTTCTATATATAATAGAACGCTCACGCTTTCTGTTTGCACGAGAGCAAGAACAGATTTACGCAAACGTACTTAACATGATTGTCAGCGCCTGTGTCGTGTCGTCCTTTGGTCCTTGTCGTTAACGCTGCTGCTCCAGCATAATGAATATCCTGTAACGTAGTTTTTTTACTTGGAAACCTTACCTCGTGTTCCAGTGGAGGCTTTAACCATTTTTTTCGTCCATAGAGCAATGAAAGAAGTGATACGGAGCAAAAATATAGATGTTCGACTTCGCGGGAAAATCCTGTACTTATCGTGCCCGAATAAAATATGTACATGGAAGAAACGCTGCTCGCGAATTCGTTATCCGATCGCGGCGTTGTGCGTCCGCGATGCTCAAAATCACTGCCGCCTTTGCGACAGAACGACGTAAGCGTCAGCGTGTCGCGTGCTCTGCATCCTCTTTTTAGTTCATTCTTTGGCAATAGGGCCGCTGAATGTACTCCACCTGGCTAAATTACAAGCTTCTCTAAATCTCTTAACATTTATCGGCAGTGGTTTCGTTTTGCTTGCGTGAACGCCGCCGTGTTTGGCTGTATATTTACCCGCATTGACGTGTTGGTGCTCTTGTAGTGGGTGCAAACAATTGGAGCCATCCGATCTCGTGTGAGCCGGCCCTTCAAAAGCACTTATGCGATGAGCGTGTCCCTTGATGAAGCTAGTTAAAGCTGTGTAAATCAGAACGTACAAACTGATCTAAAACTATAACTAAGGCGAGATTATGTAGTGAAGTATAGCGCCTTTGCGCTCGTAACTGTGCGCGTGATCGGCGCCCCCGGGTTCGGCCGATGCTATGATACTCGTTTTCAATTGTGCCTAGTAAGACGTCTATTTATTCAGAGTAACTTACGGGCTCATTGAAGGACATTAAAGGAAACAATTGCGTCTCTCATAAAGCTGGTTTTGGGACGTTAAACCCCACAAAACAAACAAGGAAACAATTGTTACATCAGACAAATACATCAGCGGCTTCTCCCGCCCTTCGTCTTGCCACAAATCGTCTTTCACAGCTAAAGCATTAATTTTTTTTTAAAAGTGTATTTTGCATCAAGCCTAGCGTATGTACCCGTAATACCAGCACTGACCATCGTTGGCTATCCGCCTCTGTAACGTTGTAACCACATGTGAAAGCTACTGCGCCTCGTTCCACTCGCTCGCTCAGACAGGTTCTCTTACGAGGACTCTCCGTAGTGTTCTTAGCACGTGCTCGTATCTTTCATTCCAGTGATGTATGAATATAATTGCACTTACATCTGTCCTAGCGCGAAACTTAAATGTAGTGAAGGAACCGAGATGGAGCGTCATTTGTACACCCTGTCATTCATTTTTCTCGACTTTAATAGTATCATTTCGCATTACGGGCGTTCACCTGTTACTACGCGTTTCCATAACGCAACTACGAAAAGGGCTCAACTCGGTGTGCTTGATCGTATAGCGAAGTTTTATGTAGCATGCATTTGGCGGAATAAACCACATTTCCTAAAGTAAAGGCAGGTTTATGAGTATATACACTTTGAGAGCGCTGCGCATTTAAGTACAATGGCGTCTTGGCTCTGTGCCGAAGTCTTCGAAGCTTTTGCTATAAGATGACAAATCTGCGTGAAACGGGAAAAAATCGCCGTTCAGTCGAGGACTCTTTTGTGGCGCTCTCAATATGACCGGATTCGTGCTATGCGAAGAGTGGAAGGAACTGCAGCTACAAAAGCAGCCTCCGTGCGCGTCGCACTGATCAAATGCCGTTGGAAGATGGCGGCAGCGCGGAGTGCCGGTTTGCTTGCCTTCGCTTCCTCTAGAGAATCAGTCGCCGAAATTGGCCTCCTTAGGGGAAATGTATCGCCGTATTTTCTTGTAACCAGGGTCTGGTAAGTGTACAGTCCACCATGTCCTCACCAGAGGCGTGACATTTATACGAGCTCTATCCAATCCACTGAGCGCCTGAGCTTGCAGACGACGTCGTCGCCGATGAGGCACGGCGGTCGCCATGGTGACGTTCCCGCATGTTCTTCAGTCGTTCGTCTTTGGCACGATAAGGCTGAGGCGCGACTAAAGACAGATATTCAACAAATATGCCCGTGCTTCCGAAAGCGCAACTTTGAGTTGGTTTGTAAAGATCGCGTAAACAAAGTAGGGCTGCAAGGAGAGAGTGAGGACCTGCAAGGTGATAGAATGAAGCCGCTGTAGGCTGAGTGGGATAACAAGCTGCAGTGCCTGGCAGTCGTAAACGCCTCAATTGAAGCAGTGTGTATTGTCCGCTGCGACACCCGGAGCCACACGTCGTTACTGCGCGCTTCAGTCAGATTTTTTTGTGGTCGTCTTCATACATAAAGTTGTAGGGTTTGTTATACTGATTGCCATAGATAAATCTATGTGCTTTCCTTAGTTTCCTTCTGCAGCAGCCCTTAAAGGTGTAAGCAGACGTCGCGCGCAGCTTGTGATCACTGACTATAGCCTCCGCGGCAGCCTTTCTCGGAGGCCATGTTCCTCGGCGAGCAGTATACGAGGCGAAGAAAGAGCTCTTCTCTATTCTCATCAGCTTTTCGTGATCGTCCATGTCTCCTTTGATCTCACCGCCAAATTTTTCGCACCGGCTCCACCATGTATAAACTGTCTGAACTTTAAAATTTCGTGATGCAACTTGCCTTTAAATAACATTAGCATTTACGGGTGGCTTAAACCACGCCTTTACGTCGGTGCCAATGCGCGGACCCCTTGCTACGCGTTCGACTGGATGCAAGTGCTACATGTGCGAGTGTATGGTCGATCATCGTAAAATTTGCATAATGTATGTTCAACCCTGCGCACGGTAACAACCTTTTCTTTTTTTTTTCTGGTGAACGTGGCTCCTTCTTTCTCACTAATGTATCCAGGGCATCACTTGCCTCGTTTTCTGCAACCAGGCGAAGCTTCTGCTTGCTTATTCTGCTTTAAAAACTCTGGGGGATGGAGATGTCATCGACAGCTCCGCTGTTGATACTGTGGAGCAGTCTTCTTTGAAAAATATCGGACCCACACCTGGCGCCACGGCATTTTTCTTTTTTCTACGCGTGCGGACGTCATGCGCAGCGGAATAACGAAACCGGGTACGCATAAACCGAGGAGTCGATCTGCCGCGATGCTATAGGCTTCATTCCACGCAGCGCAGTGCTTCGTCGTCTTGTCTTTGTGCAGTTCGCGCTGAAAATCTGTTCCTATGAAATTCCGACAAGCCCAAACCCTTGCGAATATTCCGCGCTATTTTCGCCAGCTGCGTAGCTCGCAGCGGCACGTGCCTCGCGCGCTTGCTGTGCTGAACGCTGAAAGGCTGCCACGTGTCGACGATCCTGAAATAGCGTAATACCCGTGCTCCTTACTCAGACCACGTAAACTTGCGCTGAAAACTTAGTTGAAGTTGTTTACGCTACATTTCTAGTATTTACGCAACGCTGGCAGCCATAAGCTAGTAGGGTGTCTAACGGAAGTATTCAAGCACAATTTGCACAAAGATCATGCTAGGAAAAACTAAGAGAAAGAAAGCAAGATTATGAGATTTCATTAGGATTTAAGATGTAGTGCATAAAAACATGTGCAAGATAGCACGTACAGAAATGTACTTAGTACAATATTGTTTTCAGTATATACATAATTATATACACAAAATCAAACATAAGCGAAACGTCAGATGTACGGGAACGATACTTGGGCTTTTGCGCATGTTTATAGTGTAATGTTCTTCCTGGAGCAAATATTTTAAGTGCGCTTGAGAAACCCTTCGCAAGTTTATGGAATGATATCTTATTCCATACTTTAACTCCAGCGAACTCCAGTAATCGTTCATCACAGACGTTGTTAGTAGGCGGAAAACAAATCGCGCGATGTCGTGCATCTATAGGGAGGAGGAAGATGTCGCAGGGCGCACTGTGTGCAGTGGCATCACTGATGGTCAGTGCCATCTTGTCGTGCGCAATCAGATTTCCATCTTGTGAAAGAAAGGTGCGCCGTGTTGATTATAGGCAGCACTGTTTATTATTCTATAAGTTGTGCATCACTGGCGCAATACACGCTCGTAAATTTACGCCCATCCCGGAACGCGTGCCACTTGTGTGAAGTACCCACTGTTAACGTGAGCGCGACGACGCTAAATGGTGCACACAAAAGAAAGTTGTAAAACAGTCAAGGCAAGCTAGCAGCACAACGGCTGCAACAACGCACCTTTGAAGGGAGCATTGCCTGCGCAGCGAAATCTCGCGAGATAACGCGCGGATGTCTTCTAAAGACTATACATGCACGTGCTGAGCGGCTGTTGGAAAGCCAGCTATAGTCAGCCGACACTTCAGAGCAGTTGAACTATATAAATCCGCGCACGCATGTACGTGAATGCGTGTAAAAAGAAGCGCCTCGCAATTACGGGAGTGCTGTGGCGGCGACGTTTACAATATTTCCGCGACATGCGCAGCCTCGTGCTTCGGGTCACGTTCTGCCCGTCGGAGTAACTCGATTCTCGTTTGCCGACATTCGGCCGCATCGACCGCCCCTAAGGCGCACGCCGGTCGTGTGGCCGCGATTAGCATGCTAACGACGGCGGGGTTGCTCGTCGGCGCACCGCTTTTCGCGAGTCCCACCTGTTAGCCCCGCGAGCGGAAATAATGGGCTTGTTGCTTCCGCGCGATGCGAAGACGCTGACTCGGGGCTGCGTACGGTTGTCACGTTGTTTAGCATCTGGCCACTTACGAGCTTGCGTGCGTATATGATGGGCCCATATACGTTCTTTCGTCGGTCCATAAAGTCCGAAATGAAGACGAGCGCTATTAGCCCGGCAGTGGCCTATGCTCTGGCCCAACTGCTGCGTCGCATGGGCTGCAGAGCACACGATCGACACTTCGATGCTGCATGGTGACTGTATTAGAGCCAAGGCAAGCGCATTGGAGGCACACTGAAGGCAGTACATCTACTAAGCACAGCTTACCTTTGCAATAGGAAACACTGGCCGCCATTTGTCCCGTGTGTCGCGAACGTCGTGTAACGCATCTGACATGCGGGAAGCGTACGTCGGCAGACAGAACGCCGCTTGAATGACGTCCTTCGGGAGCGCCGTTGTGGTGCCACAGCAGCTGCGTGTGGCCACACTGGTGTTCACGGTATAAGCAGTGTGGGTGCCGCCCTGAACTATGACGTTTTAACCAAACACGGAGACCAAATGACCCACGAAGTTGTCGAAGCTCACATAATTCCTGTGTTGAACGATAAGTTGGTGAGCACGCCATCTGTTTTGCTGCAAAATAAAATGCGTATGTCATCAAATGCGTCATGTACAAAATCAAATGCTACAAAATCAAATGCGTAACCTGTCACGAAAACCGCTTTCGCGGCATGCGCGCACGCACCACCACGTAAGGAGTACCGCTCCGGGGTTGTTCAATGTCAGTTTTTTTTTTTTTTTTTGTACTTTATTGACGGAACCCTGGCGTGTACATATATGTCCCAATAAGATGCAGACGCCACCGCTACGTGTAGTTGTTGTATGCTTTTTCAGCGTTCTGGTATTTTCCACTGTCGCTATAGCTCGTGATGTTCAACCACCTGGCGTTCGCTTTAATATTTATAAACACACTTCCCCACTACGGCGCTGGCGCTCTGGACTAAGGGCACAGTCCAAAAACTGTCCAGTGTCCTTAAGCTTTTCTCCATCTCTAATGGTTAGGTCCTGGCCTTGACACGTATGAAACGCCTTAACAAGCTTGATTTCGCTTTATTCGCTCGGCCGCAATTATTTTACATTTGCTTTTTTCCCGTAATACGTTAATTAATCAAGTCATTAAATACAGTTGGAGCACACGTGGTTACGAGAATAACTGTTCGCACCCAGCACCGTGTTGGCTCTGTCCATTTGCGCGGCACTTCCATATGTATATATAAATTTTCGCACAAATTACGCGGGATATCCCATTGCATCCGAAACCGACGGCTGTAAGAATAACCGTTCTGGCTTTCAATCAACCTTTTTCGTAAGACCCCGCTCGGGCCTGTTCAAACAGTGCCGGCGGTCTTCTCCCTGTGTGTCGCTACACGCGGAGCCTCGAGTCGGCGCCCACTGCCTTTCACAGCCGACGCAATAACGCCAGCGTCGACTCGCAATCGCGGAACACCGTGCTGCAGGTGATGAGTCAGCCCGTCGTCGAGTGGGCGCGCCCTGCCGTGCATATTGGCTCGTGGCGTGGGCTGCCGTGTGTGGCCGTGCCGTACTTGACAGCGACGCGCTATCGTCGCCTCCGGGTCGTTATGCGGCCGAGGTCGACGTTGCTGGCGTGTTGACGAGGTCTTTTCGTGCATGTGCGCACGCTGCCTGCCAACTTCCAGCGTCATCATTCTATCTGGCAAGCCAAGTCCGGATGAACACGTTAATGAGCCGCTCGTATAGTGTGTGTGTGTTAAATTTGTCCCCCTGGTATGGAAAAAAAAATTAAAATAAAGTGGGGGTAGCCCGCGCCACCAGAAGGTATATCGGGCTTAAAGCCAATCGCACCATAAAGAAATAAGGGGAAGTGTTCCCAAAAAGAAAATTTTGTGGAAAAAGCCAATTGAAAAAAAAATGTATGTATTCGGAAGCAAGGCCTGCAGGGCTTTTCCTTCTATAATAAAGGCAGGAGATGTGTGTGTGTGTGTGTGTGTGTGTGTGTGTGTGTGTGTGTGTGTGTGTGTGTGTGTGTGTGTGTGTGTGCTCGCGCGCAAACTCGCATACGTATCGCACCCGCGCCCTTCACGCAGTGTTCATGTACGCATCATGTGGGTGCTTATTAATACCCGTCGGTCCGTGGTGTTAACGGACAAGTCGCACGTCACTGCTTACGAACATGTGTGACTGCCTGTGCATTTTCAGCCAGGCGTGTATTTCTCGGATGTAAATTGCACCGGCGTTGGATTTCACTGTTGTCCAGCACAGTGACAACGGCTGCTAATCCTGGTGCTAAGCAGTGCCCATGTAGCTTGGCGCTGCTGTGTACTGAAAAGCGAGAGCGTGCAGGTGAATGTAGTTGCCTATACTTCTAATTGCAGCTTGTGCGTTATAGTGTACGGCTAAAGGCGAAAAATATTCCTCTAGTAATCATTAAACAAGCCGTACCCTCCAACCAACCAGCATCAACCAGATGCTTCGTCATACGGTCTGCGTTCATTGTGCCTGCCGACAGACGCTTCCTCTATGCGAGGCTGGGAACAGGACCAACTTGGCATACCTTTTAGTGATTATTATTATTATTATTATTATTATTATTATTATTATTATTGAACTCCTACGACTTAGCTCGCCGTTGTCCGTCACTGCCTGCTGAGGGCTCACGTGCGAATTCGGTAAGCGGCATTGCTCTTCGACGTGCCGAGCCATCGCGGAAAAGTGTACTCCAGTCATCTCGGGATCTGTCGTGCCGCACAAGAAATCGGCGTCTAGCCCACGCGGGGCGACGGGCAAGCGGGCTCGTTCCTTCGGTGCCGTTCAATCTTCATTCGCCACGCATTGAAATTGAAAATGAGGCACCCGCGTTTTGGTCGGCAGGTTTGCGCAGAGGGGGAAGGAGTTAATAGAGAGATTTAGTATTGCGGAAAATCTTTGAGTTAGCGTTTGCGTGTCACGCACGCTAAATTTTTGCGGAGTGCTATTCGACAGCATTCCATAGCTCTTAAGTATAGCGCGAGACGGTATACGACGCGCCGCAAAACGCAAACCTTCGCTGCGCCATCTAAATGCGAATAGTGAAAGCGTCAAAGCCGCTCTAACTCCGAGGCGTATCGGCCGTCGTTAGTAACTTAAGAACAACGCAAGCGCAAAAAGAATTATTCAAAAGAACGCCTTGCAATAATAATTGCATAAGTGTTGCCATAGTCTGACGAGGCAGTTTCGCTTTCGTTGTGCATCTTGCAATAATAATTGCATAAGTGTTGCCATAGTCTGACGAGGCAGAGTTTCGCTTTCGTTGTGCATGTGTAATGTGGTCAAACTAGAATCCACAGCGAAAAGATCGTTGTCTTCTCGAAGCGAAAACCAGCAACACGATTTATTGTGAATCAGCTAGTCCCACAATGCAGCAAAACGACACGACAGATGCGAAACGGGCAGCCGTCAGTTGTAGGGAGCCGCCATGCTTTCCGCGCTAAACAAACTTAGCGAGCGTTTTGCGTCTCCGCTAAATTCGGAAAATAGCGAGCGATCGCTAAACGCAAAGCTGGAATAGCGCGCGTACGCATGCGCAGTCTGACCCCGCTAAATTTTAGCGTTTAGCGGGGCGCAACTTAAGCTGCACTAAAACACTCTGTAATAAAGGCTACCGTCGAGAAGAGGACGGAGGCAGCGTTAACGAAAGACGAGCGCGGCGGCGCCAACGGATATCGTCAAGGCACTCACTTAGGCTAGTTGGTTTTGCATTGGAAAGTTGCGCTATGTGTGTTTCGTCGTCTTCTCTGTCCGCGTCCAAAGCGCATTCCCACCAATGACATATGCTTCTGTCGGGATGTGATTATCGCGGGAAGCGCCCACTCGAACGCTCGGGCGCGGTGATGCACATTGTACGCGGTTCCGTGCCTCGTGCTGCTCCCATTCGTGCCTGCAACACGGCCAACTTCGAGAGGACCACGAAGCCCTTGAGCTGCTATACGCCTAACACTGTTAGGGATTTTCGGTTCCCTTTTGCACCAAGTGAATTGGAGCGTGCTATTGCATGACTGCATCTTCGGCGGTACCAGATTGTGAAACTGCCAGTGCGGTTCCGTTCCATTATGAAAAGCCTGAACACGCATGGATACGACCAGAACTTGGCCACACTTTTCTGTTTGAGAAAGTTAGCCTTTCTTCCTCGGATGTAACGTCACGCAGTGGGAGATGGGCGGCATCTTCTACGCTCTCGAAATTTGTAAGCTGGCATCAAGCCTCGGAATTCAGCGACAGCTACGAGGCCGTAGTTGCGGTGAGCGAGGATTCTCCACAAGGCGTCGCTTTCTCGCGAATCGCGCAACTTCAGCGGCGTACTTTACACTTGTGCGCTTCCCGTAATTGCTGAGTGTCCGCGACTTAGCGTTCTGAACTATGCCTGCCTGCGTTGCTTCCGGAAAGACTTCCGCGGGAGGCCCGAGTAAAGTCCCTAGATTTTCTTTTTTTGTTTGTTTGAAAAAAATATCTAGGGACTTTAGGCCCGAGTAGAGACGCAACTCGGCGCGTGAGGTATGTGGCCGCTTAACCGCCTGAGCGCACCGCATGCGGCACGTGGTCTCCTATAGATTCGTGCTCGCAACAGAAACTTGGGAAAACTACTGGAACGCCCGTGCCGGGCCTCACGGTGGGCATCTGCTTCCTGTTTCAGCGCAGACGCAGTTTTCATAACAGTGCCGCAGCAATCGATAAAACGCGCGTACTCTCGCTTTAATTTTCCAGCCAGGTTCCGGCGTGTTTAATTCCGTGAGATCGCGACTGCAGAATAGCTTCCGGGTACTACTTTGCCTAAATGGGTTTTGCCTTGCTGCAAGCGTTTGGGGAGGGTTATGCAAGAGTGACGCTTGTTATGGTCTCCCGTTGGCAAAGTGTGTGGTGCAGAGACAGGGTGTGCAGTTTTATTTTGGAGGTGCCCTCAGGGATTGCAGAGGGGAGTGAAGAAATAGTCGCATATATCGTGAATGAGTCAACACAAGAAATTACACAATCTTAGGGAGGGAAAAAAAGAATGCCGCGTCGCTCCGCTGGCGACGTGTCCTGGAATTGCGAAGCTTGCCTGTTGGTTTTCCTCCAGAGCTAGTTGCCGTTCTGTCCAATGTCGGGACGTTACAGACGACATCCGGATCTGTCACCTCACTGTCGACGGGTAGAACGAGCCGTTACGGCGCCGGAATGTTGGCAAGAGACGGACCGCGTTTAGCTGTAACTGTGTAAAGCCTTTCTCGCACCTAGCTGATTTTGGTGCGTGGTCTATTTATTGACACGACCCTAAAAGTTCCCACTTGGAGATGCCGCGCTTTCCACGCTGCTACCGTAATTAGCCTTTAGTTAAGTCGCGGACATCGTCTCACGAAGGCGCGAAGACGAAAATGTCATTCTGCAACTGCGACTTTTCCACGGCCGAGGCGGGCTCCTTCCGAGCGGCGTCGCTTCAAGTGCCAGGGCTCGCCTGACCGAGCGATGCGCTCCCGCCGTTCGCTTGCTCCGTTCGTTCTCCGCGTTGTGCGTGAACAAGCCCTTTTCAAAAAATATTACACCATCTCTCCGAAGGGGACCATGGGCTGACGCGGAGCATGGCTGGGAGTTTCAACGGTGCATTTAACGGCGGTGTTTACTGGTTTGCAGTGTTTTCGGTGTTACCTTTGCGGTGAACCTTGCGTGTTATTACGTTGTTAACTTGGTTCGTTACCACGCATCGCGTGACCGTTGTCAGAGTGTGGGTTGATGCTGATGCGTACGTGCATCAACCCACTCGCTGACGGAACTGTTGCTTCCATCACACACCACCAACTTCTTTCATTGGAGAAGGAGGAGATACTACTGAAGCGAAGCGAAGCGCACGCGCGCTCTCTACCCGCTTTTATTGCAGCAGCTGTTGGAGAGAGGGAAGGGAGACAGTCGCGCATGCGTAGTGTGAGTGCGGACGCCGGTTGACGCGTGACATACCCGCGAGCAAGAAATGCTCCGCATCTAAAATGGATGTTTGAGATGGCTATAGCCAACCAGCACGAATCTTTTTGTTTGCTTTTTTACCACCCACCTCTTCTATTTATAATTGCAAATATTCATTTCTGATGTCGCACCGTAAAAAGAAAACGCTTGAAGAGGAGGTCGGTCATTTTACTAAGTAAACTGGAAATCGCTGTCTTGTGTGCGAATCCGCAAAGCAGCTGTTACGTTTCTTTGGGTGACTGCCAGCGTGAAGGCGAAGATCATCACCTGTGCGCTGCGAGAAACTGGCAGCCATGAAACGCGCGCGCGTACTGCGTTCGTTTAGTGTATGTGCGTATTATCCTTGTTTATTAAAATCGCAAGCATAAAAAAGCGCAAATATAATTTTCGTTCAGTGAACGACATGCAAGATGAAATTAACAGCGTGTGTCACACCTGTTTAAATTTTGAAGGCGGGAACGTGCTGCACATCTGGTAATGTATGAAATTATAGATTAAGCCATACTAGTGCAACATACGTTTTGGTACCAGACATACATCGGCCCGAAAACAACGGAATACAATGACAATGAACGCAGGATGTCCCGTGTTCCCTCGTTTTAACGCCGATGCATCTCTTCCAACTGGGTCTGCCTGATTGTCGCCACCTATATCGGAAACAGGCGATCCAAGGTCGCCCTGTAAAGGCAACACGTTATCGCATTATCGCGCGCTAGAGAAACAGCTGTATGGTTCTTTAATAGTCGTCATGCGGCGATGCACCTAAAATGTGTCATCGTCGTACGGAAAGGCCGCAACGCACTCTTTCCCGAGACGGCGGTGCTACGATAAGCGGCGTGGATATTAAACTCGCACATCGCCAACAAGTTGGGACACTTTGCTGGTTTCTCCCGAACACTTCACTCGCGGCCATTTCTTCCCGTTGAGTAGCGATCTGTTCACGTAAGCGCGCTGTTTTACTATTCTCGCTGACTCGCTTTTCGACGAATTCACCGCAGTAGAGAAGCGGGGGGCTTATGACGAAAACGCGTAGGTTATGCCTGCTTTTGTGAGACAACGAATGCGTACACTGTTGTGTTCTCACTGAGCACGGCAAGTTGGCTGTTCGCAAAAACTGAGCAGCCGCAAATAGCGCTTGTTCAAAGTCGGTCAGTACCGCTACTTAGCTTTCCGGTATTGTGCACGCGACTGAATTCCATGGCAGCCGTTCCCATGAAACGCATCTCTGAGAGGCATGCCACTCGCAAACACTATAGCTTACCTCGACCACCGGTTCGCTTGGAAGGTTTCTGATTTTGCAAAACATATCTGTAGCAGCTCGCCAGACAGGCTGGACGTTCGCACGCGAGGCGCCGCTGTATTTACATATGTCGTTTGCCCACTGCAACCTATATACAGAGCGATTTCACATGCGGTGACCGGCAGCACGCACCCGTCACCTTCGACAAAACTCCGCGATCCAGAAACTTGAGCGCTAAGCGAAAGCGTCGCCGTGACCACGGATATCGCAGCCAACTTTATTTGAGCAGTGTCGCCAGAGGAACCAGCCTTTTTTGTATCTGCCTCAATAAGTGCATGGTGTTTGCAAGACGTCCCCGATGAGAAAAATGCACGTGTTGGCATGCATGTCGCCATTCTCAACCACACGTAGCAACGACCCTTTCAATGCATTGCCCAGATGCGCAGCATGCAGGCTTCCCGTAAACTGCTCCATAAGGTGTGCACCACGAGCGGTCCATACTAATTAACCTGAGTACTTAAGCAGTCATTAGAATACTTTGATGATCGCTAATTACTTATTATTGCTGCCTGGCCATGCTATGATGCGCTTATGGGCTTCATCTGGTCACGCGCCATTTTTGTGCCATCCGTGGTGACGCCCGATGTTCTCACTACTGCCAACCGGTCACCGTCGAATGCCTGCAATGTCTCGCCGTTATGCGTGGAAGTGCAAGGACACTGAAAGGTGCCTCGCCTATCGCGTCGTGTTGTTCGTCGGAAACCTTTCCTTTCAAATGCATATCTCGCTTGGTTGCATCGTTTCTTTCCGCAATAGTTAAGAATAGCGTTTATTCCGCTAATCCTCTCCGTCCAAGCAAGATCGACGTCACAAATCAGACTTCCATATGTAAAATGTCTTCGTTTTTGACTAATGCCATCATTCAGGTCATGGACGCCATCACGGAAGTTGGTCGTCGTGTTTATTACGACGGCGCGCCAGCCGTTTCGCCTTCGCGCTAAGCGTTTGCACGAGTTCGATTAATCAACCGATCTCTCGAGTGATCGCCGCCTTGACGTTTTGCATCAAAAGCGAGGCACGCGCTAAATATGCCAAAATATGGTTCACGTTTAGGCGACCCCGTGTGCTTACGTTATGTGAGGTACTGCAGTGGCGCGCGCAATAATATAAAAATTCTGAGCGGCCTCTCTTAACGGTAGATTACTTTCTCAGCTTTGGCCGCGCTGCACATCTTTGGCGTCGGGTTTTCGGAGACAGGCGCGTCGTTTCCACAGCCGCTTTCGCACCGGAGACCATTGATCCAGATGGTTCTTCTCCGCGCCTCCCCGATCCTTCTTGATGTCCTCCATTTTCTCTCCACTCTGGGCTCCATTCCGACGATGAGCGCACAGTCGCGTGGCTTCTCCTTCTCGCCATGAAACACGTGGCGTTTGTATCTATATCCCGGTCTTCCCTATCTTCCCACTCGGGGGCTTCTGCCTGCGCTCTTTTTTTCATCTCTCTCCGTTCCCCTTTCCCGACCGCGATGCTTCTGCGGGCGCAGCGGGGTGCGCGGACAGCTGTCGCAGCCAGCCATGTATCGCGGCCGTTATCGATGGCCCGTCTGCAGCCACACGATGAGCCGCCCCTTTCCTTCGACTCTCGAAGCTACCTTTTTTTTTTCTCCGATTTAAGTGTGCCGATTCGTTAAACTCGACTGCATGCCGCTTTGCGAGAGACGTGGCAATATGTTAGGCACGGCGCGAATGAGAGCAAGCCGGCCTCGATATCTCCGAGTGAGCAGTCACCGCGCGCCGAAAATAGTCCATCTCCGCTCGAAGGAAACGTCGATACGGCGGATGATGCCGCAGATGGCCAAGGAGGGCAGTAATGGAGGGCAGCCTCTTTAACAAATGCTGATGGAGACGAGATACGCGAGGATGGGCCGGATCTGAGCTTGCACCGTGCAAGCCACTCTTCTTATCCTGACGTCAGTCGATGTTTCTGCGCTGTGTCGTGCCTTAATCTCGCCTTTAAGCATATTTCGTTAACTATTAATATGCAGGGAGCCATGCGTTGCGCTCGCCTTGGTATTTTAGCGGGCGCTGCTGAGCTCCGGGTTCGACTGCCGGCCAGGGCGGCCACGTTTTGCATGGGGGCGATACGCAAGCGCATCGGTGCACTTACATTTAGGCGCTCGTGAACGAACCCGGGGCGCTCGAAATTTCCGGAGCCTTCCACTACGTCGTGCCTCGATCGTCCCGTGGTTTCCGCACGCAAAACCCCGGCATTTATTCTTAATCTTTCCGGTACTAGGTGGCCAGCGCGTGAACACTTCGCGATTGCTGCAGACATTCGAAATACGCGAGTTCCTTGGACTTTCGCGATCGTTGCGCAGCTCAAGAACGCGCGATGATTGCTTTTTCCCAAATCTCCGTCCGCAGTCAACGGACTGCAGGAGATGTGCACCGGAAAGCACCTTAACAGGATGAATTTAAATTCAACTACTGCACACGCTTTGGGAGGACCAAGTCCTCTCCCGTAGTTGAGTCCTAACCAACGTTCTGCTACCGAGTTGCCGAGACGAGACACGACACAGTGCGCCACCTTTCCCAACACTCCCAGACTCTATTACAGGAAGAGACTCTCCGCCACCCACCTGCGGGCCCACTCTTGCAGTACTCAACTTTCCACAAAACCGGACCACGATGGTTAGACTCGAGCCCGTGCTGCGATTCCTCCCCCACGATTGGAACGCGAAACTCTCGTTAAGTATAGGTATAAAAGGCGAGGTTACTCGCAATGCTCAACCGAACTGAAACCGAGCACAGCGGACGTGCTGATTAAGAGACGCGCAGCGAGACTCGTTCTCGGAAGCTCCGGCCTCGGCTGTGCCTCTCCGTCGGACCCGACTGGCGTGTCCGAGAATCGAGTCGAGCCCAGCGCAGCGCCGTCATCGCCTGCTCGCGATCGATGACCCTTGGGACGGATCGGTCGGCTTCACAAAGGCCTTCTCCGACAAAGCAGTCGCGCGCCCCACTCTCGCCGGTGCGCTCGTTTCCTTCCACTGCGGGGCACTAGGCGCGCCCACTGCAGCGTATCAATTGCCTGCAGCGTATATTGCAGTCCGAAAATGCGAGTTGTATTTACGTTCGCTTACGTAGATGTCTTAAGTGTCATACTCAACGCCAGTTCCTTGCTGCATGTGCCAGGTGGCGAAATCAATAGCGCAGCCTGTTTGCACGGCGCAGCAGCACCCCCCCCCCCCCAAATTTCTTTTAATTGAAATCTTAATTACTGAGTATTTGCGCTGTATCGCTTGCGTCACATTTTAGTGTGCCTGCCGTGTCTGTAAGCAACCTTGCAACACAATGTCGGTTTCCAATTGTTTTACAAGCAGGCTAAACTTGCCTACACGCAGTGTACGCTTAGAAACGAATGTGCAGCTTGCGGTCACGCTGCAACGTTGCCCTTCTTTTGGTCCTCCAGTGAAAACTCCCATGCGATGAACGAGACAGGTGCGTTGGTTGCGTTGGGGACCAGTCTTCAGCTTTTAGGTTCACGTCTCGGTGCTTTCAACAACTATGCCGGTAACAATCTCAGACACACGAGTAAAAACACCGATGTTCAATTTCAATCTTTTAATATCGTCACGTGGTCGTGACACACGCAGCACTCGAGACGAAGCACGCAGGACTCAAGCGATGTCAGGCGAACTGTTTATTGGGCGAACTTGTGCCCAGCAAAACAAGGCCAATCACAATTCACAGCAACAGCGGCGTGAACAGTCGTCGGTCGACAGAAAGACTCAAGCGGCGTAATGCGTCGGCTTTTATACACGCGTCATAACGCGTTCTCGCATTATCTCTGGAATTCCAGAAGTCACTGAAATGTACGCGTCAGGCATGCCGAGTTTCAAGAATGATCGACACGGTTCCCGAAGTGACATGCAAGATAAATGCGGCCTGCGTGGCGCGTAACAGAACAGTGATAACGGCGCTCGCGAACAATCGCAGCAAGCGCGCGATTCGTGGGAAGGTGATAACGGCGTTCTCTTTTAAACAAATGAAAACAACCGCACGTGTCAATATTTAAGCCACGTAAGAGTTCGCCTTATCAAAAAGTTTGCCCTATTTATCGAGTCAATCTGAGCGGGACTTCCGACCATGAAAACGCTCAAAGTACGCTACGCCAGCAATTACGCTATGACTGCGTGCATTAACGGCACGATCTCGGACCGAAAGTACTGTAGTCGCTTGTGTCCGTGGTGAAAGAAAATCAGTTTGCACCCCTCGGCTGTAACGCTAATACTGTTGCGTTGTAATGAACAAAGTGCTGCACAGCATAGCCATATCTTCCATCGCTTCGAAATTTCTCACTATAGGGCCGAGTGGAACGGAGATAAAAAAAAAAAAATTCCAGACCACCGTGTCACCAATGTCGTCCTAATCACTCACGTTCGCGCGCTAACTGAAAGGGCTGATATGTAGACGGAGCGTTGGCCCTTAAGGCATGTCATTCGGCTTACAGCTCTGCCGTTACTTTAAATCTGGCAGTGGAAAGCTATGCATGACGTGTAAGGCAAATCCTTGCTTGGCAAGCTACTTCGAGGTTTTGGAAGCAAGCGTACAATCAACAGCAAAAATTTGCGGGATCCGAAACTTCGGAAAAACCTGTATTACACCTTAGCTTCGCAACCTAGCCTCAATTTAAGAGTTTCAGTGAGTAGATGTTTTTGCGATGTATAGGCTGTAACATTTAATTCGACGCTATGTTCAGAGGCGAAATGGTTATATATATCTTTCCCAAGTTTCCGATCCCGCAAACTTTTGCGGTTGACTGTACATTTTAGCGGCATTGTGTGCTTCAAGCATAAAACGCTTTTGGCTGCCGTTGTCGGCGACCTTCGTGTATCCTTGATCCAAAAGCCAGAGCCGTCATCCGGGTACTCAGACGAGAACATCCAGGCATCCGGTCAAAAGTTGAAACCGATCAGACTTCACGCGCTACCACTGCTACAGCACCTCATTGCATAAGGTAGTTACCGGCCTAATGAGTTACAAAAATATTCTTTCCATGTTAATGTTCCTTAACATCACTGAAACAGTTCAGATACGATGAACCCTTATTCCCCGTTTTAAAGAGCAATGTTCCAAAAGCAGACACGAGACACTGTCACCTTTCAACGCCAGAGCTTGCGGCAAGCAACCGGAATCTCGAAGCGTGGCTGGGTCGGTACCGGAATTCACGGGCGCTGTGCAGACGGTAGAAATGGGTTGTAGTGGGCATTGCAGAGCGTTCAGTTCGGCTCCCGAGACCAGCTCAACTTTTTCTCAAACTGTGCGCGTGACATTGTTGGCCGCGGAGGATGTTGGAAATCGTGCTCACGCGGGGACATCGAAGGGGAGAACTTGGCTCGTGACCGGCACGTGTGTGCGCATTAGACTCGTCACCTTGAGTACGCCATGCTAGGACGGCCTAGCGCTCCGCGCCAATAAACCCAGCAGAAGTGTCCTTTTCCCACGGCCGGGTTGTGCCTGCTTTGAGCAGGGCTGCCTACCTCAACGACATCGAAGCCCTCCATGGTGTGCGAAGGAAGCGAGTCACTTCATACTTACTTGAGCTCTCGATTACGTGTACAAGTCGTTTTGATTTTTCTGTGCGTATCTGTCTGTCGCACTACATTTCAATCTTCCTGTTGATCTATTTCGGTTGCGACCTCGGAAACTACCCTTTATGGACGGCTAATACAGCAGAAGAAAGCTGTGAGGTGTGTTGAAGGTGTTGACTACAGAGAACGACACACTGACTTTCGTTCCACACATGATGCGCATTGAAATCATTGGGATGCTGGCTACGTTCATTACATTTTCACATGCAAAGACTGAGTTTTTGAAATCTGTCGCCTTCCTAACCATGAATGATAAAGCTGTTCGTAGTAGATACCGAAAAATTTATACTTTCGTGCCAGAAGTAACTACGGCAAAATTTACACATCCTGTTAATTGTCAAACAAAGTACATACGAAACGAAAGTAGCATTCTTCCTTGCATCCGAACAAGTTGAGATGGTGATGCGTAGGTATTGTGCTGCGTAAGCAGTTCCCAGGGGTAGAATATTTCACTTACTGACACATTTACGCTCAAACTCTACGGTTTCTGTAATAGGGTCGTTTTCAGGTGCTGAATATTTGCAGCTGTTTAAGTGAATACTTGTTTTTTTTCTTCACTGTCCGTTGCGAGTGTAACCTTGCCGGTATGTATCGCGTTATTGCTTCCTCTATGAACTGGAGATTTCGTATGCACTTCCTCATGTTTTGGCCTTATGCGCACCAGCTATACCTTTGTCCATTTTAGTCTTTGTTCCTGTGTTTTGTTGTCCGGTGAGAATGAAGGGGAGGTCGAATTTTTCTGAAGGAAACGAGCGATCGACCGCGATAAGGCATCAATACATTCTATCACGGAGTCCGCTTTTCTATCACGCCGCTCGCTCCTTCGCACGCTTGATATCCGGTTTCCACTTTTGTTGCTGTCCGAAATTCTTTTTCCTTCTGAAAGACTACTACCATAGTAGGTTTTTTTTTTTTTTTTTTTTTTTTTTTTACTGCGCAGATGCTTTGCCAAACCAATAGCTTCGACGATTCGGTCTCTCGCGGTGGTATCGGTGTCCCGTTTATTCTTTTTAGGTCGGCGAGTGTTTATGCACTTTCAGGGAGTTCTCACGAGCTACCAGATATCCTAGTGTCTAGCGCGGCACAGAAACACAAAAGGACAGCAGAAAGGCAGAACTAACGGAGCAAGTTTGAGGGGAGAGCTGCGGAAAACGATTTTTCACGTTTGCGCCAAAACGCGCCTGTCTGCTGTGGTCGAAAATTCTGCCAAGTAAGACAAATGGACTCTTAATACTTTCTCCTGTCTTCTTCTTTCGCTTGTTTCGGCTCTGATTCTTCAAAATGCCCTGCCGCGCTGCCCCCCCTCTTTTTTTTATTTCAGGATTTTTGGTATACGCTACATCTAACTGCCGCGTGTTTTTGCTTAGGTGCGTGTATAAGGCGTGTGTATGTATTGTGCATCCCTCTGTGCTGCTGTGAACTGTCGCTGACCAGTCGGGATAAACATAGGAGCCATTGTTTTGTGACTCAGAAATATTTTTTGGAGCGTCAGACGTGCCGTTGGTCACATCACAGTGGAGCACGTGTTTCTTGAATACCCCGCGCACCACGAGACATTTTTGAACGCCAGATAGACATGATTTACCCCAGTCCGTTAACGCTACTCGGCATATTAGACCCAATGCCCAGTCCTTCAATGCAGCAGCAGGTTTTGTATTGTTCCATGTTCTTACACGAATTGGCCTAATCGGAAAACATTAGATTTACAATATCATATAGGAAAACCTACCTTTGCCCTCCGTCACATTTTTTTTTCTACTTGCTGTGCTTCGGAATATTTTAATTCCCATCCCTATGCAGGGCAGCATGCCAATGGTTTAAATCTATTTTTCCCACGAATCTCTCCCTCGCATACGAATATGACACCTAAGACAAATGAAGTATTTTACACACGAAAAAAAAGACACGACCTCACTGTTTCGAGACTTGTGAACGAATGTCGGTCGAAAACACCAAGCAGTGTAAACCGAATGCAGTGCACCTTGTCGGGTGCAGCAACGTCAAGGATGGCATGGTGTGAGCGATCCAGGCCCACGAAACATAATTTCTTGGCGAGCAGTAAGAGCGCCTTTGACATAAAGGGGCCCTGCAACGCTTTTTGAATACGACCTGGAAACGTTGTCTGTCAGTCTTGGAGGGCCTTGCGAACGTGTGAGCGAAGTATTGTCGCACAGCACGCACCAGAAAATTTGCAGTTTGGTTTCGAATACAGCTGGAATCCGCCTGCTCTCTCTTCAACATCACACGGAGCACCGACTCCGTCGTTTGGGACAGAACATATCATGGGTGGTTTCATAATGGCGCACACATCTTCAGCAATGCCTTGCTTTGTTTGTTTTGTGTTCACTAAGTAAGGAAAGTGCGCGTGTTTCTCGTTCAGGACGCCGAAGAAAGTCTAACAATCCGGTAGGTTCCTCTTGCGGCGTCGTTTGTCGAAATTTCGAGCAGCTGATTTCCAGCTGTATTGGAAACCAAATTTGCGAATTTTCTGGTGCATACAGCGCAACATTATGAGCTTCCACGATCAACTGACATCGTCTTCTGGCTACCTACAAAAAAACGTGGTACGGGCCCCTTCAGTAACACTTTCGGCTGCGCATTTCTGTATACACGGTCGTCGTCACTCTCTCCCTTTCGCTTCCCCGAAAATTCTTCGACCGACCTTTTTGTCGCACTAATGTAGTCTGTCCCTGGTTAATGGAATGATGGACGCGGAAGTTCTATTCACTAAACGGCTACGACGCATACCAGTTCCAGTTTGTTTAGGTAATTACTGTATCTCTTGTCGAAGCCACGCGTACCGTTCTGGAAAATTTGCCAAGGATTGGCGCACGTTTCGCCATTTATCTACTCAACGCAAAATATCTTTTCTAGAGGAGCTCTTTCCTCTCCAGAATCATTCTACGTTTATTCACGATGCCGTTCCGAAAGCGCCATAATGTAAAACGCCCATTTAGTATATTGCCAAACAACGAAAGTTCTTCCTCTAGTTATGCGAAAGCGCTAAGCAAAACTGTGCCATAAGCTTGCACTGTACATAGAACAGTTGGGGTACACCCCCCCCCCCCCTTTCGCCGTTTCCCTTCTTATTTTAGGGGCGAAGCTCCTTAGGGTGTGGGTCTGTCCCTCCTCTGTATGTATGTATGTAGCCACCTCTAGTTTAGTTTATGAATGGCTCAATGATGGCGTTGTGTGTCCAGGCTGCTACCTGGACAAACGCATCATCATCATCATCATCATCATCAGCTACCTCTTTCCTGAAGCCATGCACTACGCCACGAAGCGCACATGGAAACATGCACCACGATGACACTAAATACCCAACATTAACGAAAGACTGCCCGTTTCTGACGACGACGACGATGATGATGATGATGATGATGCGTTTGTGCTAGCGCGTTACGGCGCGTGTAAGAAGCTGGTGTAAGACGCTGTGGCCTCTCCCCCTTACTAGAGTGTACTGCACGTTTCTAACGCGTTTGTGCTAGCGTCCCCTTAAACGCGAGATCCCAGTGTTCGAATACATTGTTTCTCACGTCTTTACATGATGATCGACTGGGCGAATTACACGGAAGATTCACGGTTTACCGATGATTCACTCCGGAGCTTCGCACACTCATCATCATTCACCCCGTGGATATGCTGTGATTTTTTCGTTACTTATATTTGCCTTGCTTCGGTCTGGAGCTAAACACAGCGTAGCCCTGAGATGGGATGGCGGCACTCTGGGGACTGCCTCAACGCAATACTTGCGGGTCCCCTGAATCTCCAGAAAGCGAGCTTTCTACTCGCTATTTGCCGTGGTAAGGCTGTAGCAACGCACTTCGGCGCCGTCTCACAGCCCATTAACCTGTCCACTTTAAACGCTTCACACACCTATAGGACCTTTGCGACGCAGCCTTGTCGATCCGTAGGAGCAGACTTCCTGCACTAGCTATTCGCGTGCGGCCGCCAGCACACCGCACCAAACCGATTTTCAGACGTTCGCATTAGCGTTGGCACGGCTTGCTTCAGGTGCGAGCGTCAAGCTCGTTTCCTACAACCAAGTGGGCGCTGGCCTCCCGTCCGCGTCGACTGTTTTCCTCAAATTCGCTGCCAGCGAACACTGGCGATGTGGGTTGTGACCATATGTTGTGGTACGCCAACCGACTGTACGACAGTGACAGCGTTTTTGTGTTTTTTTCTTTCCGCTCTTTTTTTTTTTTTTTTTTTGTAACGTTGCGCCACGTTGTTTAGTTCAGCTGTGCACGGGCTAGCCCAACACAGTGCTCTGTTGTGGTTCATGGTGTTTGTAACCTTGGTGCAGTTTGTGTCCGATATCCGCGCAGAGGAACAGAGGAAGCAGAGAGGCCGGAAGGTTAACCAGAGGACGCCGGTTGGCTGGCTACCTTGCTCTGCGGGGATGGGAAGGATGAGAGAAAGGGAAAAAATGAAATTGGCAGATAGTGCGCGGAGTCGCTGACGCGTAGGGCATTCCGCTATTACACGGTGAACGACGTTCGCACAAGCCCGTCGTCCTTGAGAAACAAAACAGCGCTTTCACTGCCTTGTGAACCGACGACGAGCGATGGGGACGGTAGCATCTCTACTGAAGGCGGCCGATTGTTCAGTTGTTGTATGGTCAGTGTTTGCGGTTCTACGTCAAATCGAGGGTAGCTATAGCACAGCAAAGTAGTCAGTGGTCTTCGTGAGTGCTTGCGACATAATACTGAGCCGAAAAATTAAATGCTCAATTAATGCTATCAGGTTGTCGGGTCGTTGCGAATGAAAATAGAAGATGTAGGGGAATCGAACCAAATATTCGCGGCGACATTTCCGTAACGCTAAAGGAAGGAAGACAGACAGACACAGACAAACTCATAGCATATCCACGGAGTGAATGATGATGAGTGGGCGTAGTTCCGGAGGTTCATTGTAGATCGTGCTGAGTTCCGGATTAATTTAGTTAACGCGCACGCTACGAATCCTTATGGTTCAACTATGCACAAGTGAAATCTTCCACCGGCACTTCATTGCAAGTCAAGATCCAGTGCCTATATATATATATATATATATATATATATATATATATATATATATATATATATATATATATATGGGTGGCCGGTGAACGGTTCTCCAGCGCGACCAGTCGGTATTTTTCAATCAAGAAACTCGCTAGAAGACGCTGCCTGCGCCAACGTTGTCTCTCGCGGGTGAGGGCGCGTTCTCCTTCTTTGCGAGCTGGTACAGCGTTCATCGAAGAGCGTTTCCATAGTCAACGCGCGCCTTTCGCGCTCTCTCTCTCTCTCTCTCTCTCACACAAGACAGCAGATGGAAGAGTGAGAGAGCTCGCGCGCCGGGAGGCACGCGCCGTGGGCGCGCCTCCCACACGTAGCATCATTCATTTCTTCGAAGGTAACGCGCTACTAGGAACAACGGACGGACAGACCCAAACCTTAGGGAGCTTCGCCCCTAAAAAGAATTTATTGGCTCACCACCAGCGATGGAATTAAAGGGTAACTTTGGCCACCTAAGGCCTTCACGAAACTCGTTATTTGACTGGCTCCTGTACTCTCTAAATTCTGAGTCTTCACTGTTTTTAGTTGACCTGCCAAAAACACACAGGCTGCATCACTGAAGGTGCGTCTGCTGCAAAGCCTATATAAAGACAACGCGCGCTCTTTTATGTGGGCAACGAGAACCTTCCGTTTTTAATAGTGATTGAGCTAATCTGCTAATGCGTATAAAAACTGAACGCCGCTGTGACACCTTAAATGCGTCGCTGTAACCGCGTTCGGGAAAAAAAATACGTTGGAATACTTAGTGGCGTTCACGGTCATTTGCTATGCACGCATGTTAGTGCATTCAAGGGCGCGATATCGGCACATTCATTTCTTCAAGCGCCTATCGTATACTTTACAAAACACTTTCCGTCGTCAAGCACCTCTTCTTCAGATTTATCCCTTCCCCACCAACTCATCGCCTTCGGTCTGGTGTCGGCCCTTTGGTGCAGAGTATTTTGCCCTCCGTTCATGTTATATTAGAAACCAAACACTACTACGACTTTGTTGCCCCCAGCTTATCAACGTTTGCCTGATCCCCGCGCGCTTCCGGCGAAGTCGTCACCCCCCGCCCCCTAACCCCCACGATGCCGTGCCAAAGGGGCCACTTCAGACCGCTTGCGAATGCACGGAGGCAGCTCAGCTAACAAATAATAATAATAGTAATAATAGTAATAGTAATAATAGTAATAATAATAATAATAATAATAATAATAATAATAATAATAGTAATAATGTCACTACTGGATATTTTTATAGCGCAGCTAACGCACGCAATTTGTGAAGTAGTCCAGTACTCTCTCTGAATATTTTCTGTGACGCAGTGAGAACGGCATTCAATATTGTGTATTTCTTGTGAACTATCGGCCATCAAGCTGCTGCTTTCTCTCGGAGTATAGTCTCTCATTTCGACACTGTACTCTTCTTCCACTGTGTATAGCGGCGTTCCATTAGGCACTGTAAGAGCTGGGTACAGCTTTCTCAGGTTTCTAAAGAAGCGCCCAAGGCCAGATTATTTTCCCGTGTTGTTGGCAAGTTGCCGAACGGTCCGTCCTTGGTGCGTTTTACTAGAATTTCCTATGCTTTACCTAGTCAAAATGGCGGCACGATGTGGCGAAGACTTCACACAGACGAGTGCCAGAAGCCTGTGCATCTGTTCTTCCGTGTAGCACTCCATACGGGCGAGCAATGGCCAGTGTAAGACTTCTACAACACTAAATGCGCGCTTGCTTGGCCGATGTGAGTGTACGTGGTGAGGATGAAATCTCACCGTTGATGGACGAATGCTTATCTGCAGAGTACGCTGTAGCAATTAAAAAGAACGCGCCCTTCGATACATTGACAACGTTACCATCTATCATATAGGGGTTATGAATGCCTGTGCAGTCTTGACTGTTGCTAGAAACGACGCTTCAGAGAGCAGCGTAGCACCAACCCGAGCGCAGATAACTTTTTTTTTTTTCCCCAGCTTGCTGCATTGTTGCTGTAAGTCGACCAAGTGCAGTACGGAGAAGCCGTCGCCGCAAGTCCGCCACTTTGTCCGCACTGACGCGTTTTCAAATCTCGGGCACGTTGCTATAGTGTTGAGCTAATCATCACGGGCAGGCCGTGTTGTGGCTGCGCCGCGCCTTCGACGTTTTCTTTCGTTGCTCCGTCCACAGCGTCCCCCGCGGCTGCCGTCAGCGCCTCTTAATAATGCACGCCCCATGGCAACCGATCGACAGCCATGCACTCGCGTGCCCCCCCACCTCCCCTTATGGGCCTGCGCCTTGCAGTGCTCTCCGTGTGCCCCTGTACGCAATCACTGCTCTGGACTCGCTGGCATTTTTTTGGACTCGGTGGCATTAACCAGCTAGTGTGTGGTAGGCGAACTTGCGTTCTCGTTCGCTCTCGGGGGTCTAGCTATGCAACGGTCCCGTACACGGGAACACTAAACACGATTAAGTGTGCGGTTAGGCGGTTTTGTTTAGGAAAGGGAACGTTGATTATGTTTCGTTATCCCAGCAGTTGCCACGCGAGTTAATGGCCTGCCCGCGTTGCTTTTCGCTCATCGCAGCGAAATGTTGCGCGACGCGGCGATATTCAAGTACGTTGCATGTATACCTCAGTGATTTTTACAGCTTGTAACTTGGCCCGCGAACTATGAACAGCTGGCGCCAGCTAAGAGCTGTCCGAATATTTATCGTGACCGGAGGAAACGCGCACAAGGAAGTGCACGCCATAAAGAACGGATAGTTTTCATTTTCTCATGCCTTTAGGCCCGAAGCAGAGACATCTACTACAGGTTCGGAACGAAGTGCCGCTCGCACAGCTGAAAACAAATTTTCAGCTAAGAAGCTTTGGGCAAGGCCCCCGACGGAACTACTTGTAAAGTCGATTGAAAATCTCGTCTTGGGTTATCTTGAAGGGTTTCTTGGCGCAAGGACTTACAAGATTGAGTGCTTCATGGACGATAGCGCTTCAGAAAAACTAGGATGCAAAATTGTGAACAAGGCCGCCGTATGCGAGAGCCAAAATGCCCTTTAACTTTTTTTTTTTTTACGATTCGTGTGCGCAAAATCTTTCTCATCTCCTTTTGCTTTTGTATTTCTTTTCCTTCTTTTTTTTTTTTTTGCCGCGATCAAATCGCCTTCTCTTCGTAAAGTACTCTGCTGTGGAATTATAAAATCGCGGAGGTGATTGAGCGTTGACGTGAACACGCTCAGAAACAGATACCTGGTGACTACGAATTTGGTTGCGCCCCGCCACGGTGGTCTAGTGGCTATGGTACTCGGCTGCAGATCCGAGGGTCGCGGGATCGAATCCCGGCTGCGGCGGCTGCATTTCGATGGAGGCGAAATGTTGAGGCCCGTGTACTGTGCGATGTCAGTGCACGTTAAAGAACCCCAGGTGGTCGAAATTTCCGGAGCCCGCCACTACGGCGTCTCTCATAATCAGAACTGGTTTTGGGACGTTAAACCCCACAAATCAATTACGAATTTGGTTGCTTAGCATTTAGAAATTGAGCTCTGCGTAAATTATAGGGACATTAAGCATTTTATTGCAACAAGTTAACTTTTCAAGTGTAGGGATTTCTGTGAGCGGTGGCTTTGTTACTCCACTCTATATACGCGGGCTGTAAATACCAACTGAAAAAAAAGTCTGTCTGTGTCTGTCTGTCTGTCTGTCTGTCTGTCTGTCTTGTTTTTGTTCCTTACCTTCACATTTGTGGATTTCGTTTTAGCTTCGTTGAGCAAAGGCCTCTACATCTGTGACTATAGCTGGCTTTAATAGAAGACGTCTGCCTTGTCCAGCGATAAAGGCGCAGTGTACATAACCATCCTTTAATAACGTTCGGTAGCGGTGTGTGCATTACAGGGTCGCTTACGGTTGTCAGAAGCGCCGCACCTTATTGCATACTTACTTTTAACGAACACGCACGGTGCGTGTAGATAGTCTTGCTTGAAAGGAATCTATGCTACTGAGCTGACGCTGTGCATCTAAGTATTTGCCAGCTTCCGCAAAATAAAATGCATTTTACGCTGCAGAAAGTGGAAGGTGGCGGTAAAGAGCTGATAATGGAAAGAAATAGAAAGGGCCTGCCAGGAAAATCGCCATGCCTTCTTAAAGATTTTTGCGTTGTGCGGCGACACTGGCATATCACCATTAGCCGCATACTTTACCGGCGAGGTCTTGGTTTCGTCGAATGTGCTGTCCTTGATTCGCATGTTTGATTTCTTTCTTTTTTCAAAACAGAAATTTCTTCAGAAAAGATAAATTCATCACTCCCTCTTCAGTGTTTGGTTCGTACACATCACTACTTAGCTGTACTCTAATAAGCAAGGATACGTAAATTTAAGAACTTGTTCATGTCCGATGTGCTGGTAGAGCATATAAGCGGACAGACTCGCAGGAAGGGGCAAGTGCGAGCTGTCATTGGAACGAGAGGCTGAGTGATGATACGTGTGGACACGAAGGGAATTCGGGCCACAAATTGGGGGCAAAAAAGGCGCGGAACATATCAGCGCTCCATTTCGGAAATGCTAGCCGTCCAGCAGCTCCGAAGTCCTCTGCCGAGCCGAACATGTGGTCGCCGGTTCGATTCCAGCGCATCCAGGCCTGGGATGTAGAAAGTCTCGCTCTTTTCGCACGCCAAGATCGGAGCTAGCTGGCTACTCCCGGTGTTCTGTTATGTCATGCTTGGCTTTCAGACACCAAACTTCGTATTTTCATTGGATCTTGAGAATCCTTTTGATTTCGCGGTGCCGACGCGACTAAGCACGACTTTAACGGCAAAGCTGTTCTATCTCGAGGTAAAATGTTCGTCGCGACCTGAAAACACAAACGGGTACTAAAACAAGGCCTCGGTACGCGTCCTCTCTCGTTAAACTGAAACAATTCTTCTCACCTCGGTAACATTTCGCGCAACCAGATCAGAAAGGTTTAGCTGCAACACACCTCAAGATTCTTTCGATGCTATCATCGCAAGAACGCTAGCTGGGTTCTAGCAGGAATCGAACCCAGATCGTCTGCGTGGCAGGCGGCTGTTCTACCAAAGAGCCGCGCCAGCGGCTGACGCTGCTTCGGAGAAAGCTCTTATATGTGGTGAATAGCAAAGGGATGCGAAGTGAGGCTGAGAAGAGTAAAGCATAGTATATCAAGGGGGTGGGATAGGAAATCGAGGGTGGGGAGGAGGGATTAAAGGTGAGGAAGGGGGAAGTGAGGAAAGAGTAAACCGTAGTATTCGCAACGAGGTTCAGAAGGGAAGTGAGGGTCAGCAGGAGGCAAACGAAGAGGGTATCAGGCCACCAGCGCCGCAGTTTATAGTATAACAAGGAGGCGAGGGCTCCGCTCTGAGCCTTGCGCCAAGCTGCCCGCAATTTCTTTTTTCCTTCCAACAAAAGACCATTAGCCAGACTGTACTGCATATGCGAGCTTTCTATTATAAAAGGACGGCTGTATTGTCAGCACACGTGAACAGCAGCATTCTTTTTGTCTAAGCAACGCGAAGATCTTGCTCGTCGATTCAAACTTAAATCGCGACTTCATGGGCGAAATTTCTCGGCATATTTTACGAGGTTCGCGCGGTGCTTCGAAAGAAACGATTTAGGAGCTCTGCTCGACCGCAACAAGTCCTCGCACGCCGGCGCGGCAGTGTTTGAAACGCCTGGGCGCACGCTCGCTCGTCGAGGGAGCCGTGTTTTCCCCTCGGCCTGGCTCGGCTCCCTCGAGCGGAAGGTGCCGCCGACAAAACGGGAAAATGACTCGAGCCGCCGCCGAAATGGGTTCCGCGCCTGCGGCCACGTTCCTGTGGCCCAGTATCTCCTTTATAGCGGACTCGCTGTACTTGCCTCCTCTGTGTGGATATGAATCACGACGGGCTCCCTTTTTCTTTCCTCGACACAGATGGGCCGTGATGCGTCTCGAAGGCCTTCGTGGCTCGGGTGCCCACCTTCCCGTTTTCTGTCTCGCGTGCGTGTGTGCGTGTGCGTGCGTGTGCGTGTGCGTGTGTGTGTGGAAAATAGGAGGGCGGTGGGGCGTTTCCACGTCCTCGTTTCGTCGATGGCTAACGTGGGCTGGTTGGAATCTAGTGTCTAAACTCGCGAAAACACCGAGCTCCTACACAGGAGAGCGGCTTCGTTACGCTCGGTGTTGGAGGGATCCCTGTTGAGCGATTTTCATCGATTTTCGCCCCCAAAGGAGCCTGAAAGCGCCACAACGCACGTTTGCGTGCATTTGCAACTGTGTTCGGGACGAATTCAAAACTGTTCCCTCGTGCGAGTGCCTCCAAATACAGCAGCCAGCGCCTGCGCGAGTCAAGATTTTATTGGTTTTACCAGCCGGTGTGCATAAAATATACGTAGTTGCCCTCGTCGCTGTGCGAATCCGTCGTGCGGCAATGTGCGAATTCTGGTGCGATATCGCAACGCCCAAGTGTCAAAGCTGGCCTATCTTTGTTGAAGGCGATTTTTTGCTCTTCCTGGAGTGGTTTAGAGCTGCACACTGGTCACCGCCCTAAAGCGGCTGCCTCAGTTTCTCCTAAACGAAACCTACTTTGCGCAGCACCCGTATTCAGGCAGCTCTGTTGGACTAGTAGTTACGCCATCTGACGCCATGTCGGTGGAGTTTCCTTCAACCCTGCAGCGCCGCCAGCGATAGTGCTTGAAGCTCCTCGAGATCCAGCCAAAATGCGCACCCCAGCAGCCACATAATCGTAGGACCATCTCCTGCGACTCGAATGCCAGTGGCTCTCGAGCCTTTGCGGAAACAGGTACACGCTCGCTTCGTGATCATCTGCGCGTTCCTATACACCAACTGTCAGACGCCGCCACTGTTGTACGGGGCTCACCACGTCGCGATTATACAAGGCATTCACCGTGCCCCTCCAAGTGCCGCAAAAAATGCCTGCTCTTTATAAGTTGAGGCCTCGTAAAGTCACGCGGACTTCGTAGGAATGGCCAGTTGTGTGGCGGCATGCTGCTTGCGTTGCTGTCACTGCAAGACACCTTTACTACACTACGGTTTGCTCTACAAACTGAACTTCCCTGCCTAGATCGAAGACCACTTCAGCAATAAAAGATCCTGGGTCCTTGGCCCAAGCGTTATCGCGCACACAATTCCACAAGTGCCCTATTCTCTAAAGTGAACTGGATTTCGCGAACCCTTGTGAACAGCTAGAGGGTGTTCGTGATCCATGTGTTCATATTAACTGCCTTTTTTTTTTTCGACACTATTTTTCTCCATCTCATTTTTTATCGATTTCCTCCTCGTCAGCTGTGCCGTAGCCAGCCGAGAACGTGCCATTCTACCTGCCTGCCTTTCCCCTTCGTTTTTGCCTCTCGTTCGTTCGTTCGTTCGTACGTAAACCCATGTACCTGGACTTCAGTGCACTGTAAATTTCTAACCTTAGCTAGCGGGCCCACACGGGCATGTGCGTGCGCTAGTGCTTGCAAGTATCCTTTAAACCGGCTATCCTATTTAACCGGAGGGAAGTTAATCCTCTCTCGAAAACCGGTTATTCTATTGTCCAGCATTCAAGAAATGGACATCTAGAACATCCGATTGAAATGACGGGTTATACCCCTGTTACACGGGCGCCCGCAACCACGGTTAGCGTAACCGCGGTTAACAATTTCAACCGTAGTTAACGCCAACCGTAGTCCACCGGAGTTACACGGGCTATCGTGTGCGCGGTTGACAGAAGCTCCGCCCACATCCAGCACATCGGCATAAAGTTAAACACACTCGCAAGACTTCGTATCCTCGTCATTTAGGTACGAGAGAAGCAACTTTACACAACCCTGCATCATTATATGAGGACATTGTTGATAAAACTGCGCCTTTGCGAGCGACAAACGCATCACAACAATCCACCGTCACTGCGGAATGTCCGGCGCTGACAACTCCGAGCGTTAGGCCTAGCGAGGAGTACGGCGGTGCCGTTCACGATCAAGCGCTACTTGAGCTCGTCACAGAGCGCTTCTTTTTGCCCTCACGATTAACATTAGTACTCATATATCATGTCTGAACATTTGCGATTAGTTTTACCTGCGTCTCGGTGTGAAAAGGAAGATCTGAAAGGAAGCGAGTCGGTTCGGCGAAGCGACCGGTACCGCTGCAGTGTTTACCTCTCGCATCGCGACATGCGATCTGTCGAGCAGTGTGGAAGTGGCCAATGCGTTGCAGAAATGGCAAACTTTAGAACTAACTTTACTCAGTTATGAATTATTTTGCGTCATAAGCAAATCGGAGTCAATATTTTAAGTGCTGTTGCGAGCGGTGATATAGCAAAAGCCTCGGTAGCCTTGGCCCGAGCGGTACGAGCAGTACGAGCGTGCGGAAGCAACCGCGGTGCTCTGCAGAAGCATGCGTTTCGACCACTTGGGTGCGCTGAGGTAATATTATCGTCCAAAAATTGTATTACTGCTTCGTATATGCCGCAACGGGTAGAGGGCCACTTTCGGGAAGATATCTGCAAAGCGCCGCTGAGCTCGGGAGCGGTACCGTCCGCCATTTCGAGAGAGAGAGAGAGCTCTTTATTGAAAGGCAGAGAATTTAGCCGGCGTTGAAATATCGCTGACATGCTACTCTGCGTGGGGAGGGAGTTTGGGGAGAGAAAGACGACTAGAAAGAAGTACAAGATAGAGTGAAAAAGAAAAGAGAAAGAAAAATCGGGCTTTGTGTCTTTGACTGTGATGCCTAATTGCGTCCAAAGATATTCAACGATTGCACCAACCCGCAGTGATGTGATAGGATGTGTTGCATGATGAGTGAGTGATGGTTACGGCGGAGATTAAAGTCTATCGAGTTGACCTATACTATTTAAGTATGTAAATAAAAAGTCCATCGCACGTCTCTGTTGTGTGGGGCAAGCTAGAGGGCCTAAAACACATTGAGGTGATAAAGGGAGCTGCGTAATTGACTGCATGCAATGTTGATAGAGCGCACGCTCATCATTGTACGCTCGGCACTCAAACAAAATATGCTCTAGGGTTTCAGTAGAGCCACAGTTGCTGCAGTATGGGCCATTTCGTCCGTTTCCGAACGTCGGTTTACGCTTAACCGAGCTAGGCAAGCTCGGTTGGCGGCCAACCGCGGTTAGCGGCCTAGCCGCCGTTTCGTGTGCCGTGTAACTGCGCTAACCGCGTTTAACGATAACCGCGGTTACGCTAACTGTGGTTAAGGGCGCTCGTGTAACAGGGGTATTAGCCGGCTATCCGAATTCATGGCTTCATGGTTGATGTCAGCAATAGATTATTCAAAGAGGGCGCTATGACGTACTAATTAGTGCATCATTCGCGCTATATCAAAGAAAACCTGAGCGTATATATATATATATATATATAATCATCAGCCTGTTTAGGTCCACTGCAGGACGAAGGCCTCTCCCAACGATTTCCACTCCGCCCTATCCTGAGCGAGTTCGTTCCACTTTATGCCCGCAAACTTTTTAATTTCATCGCTCCATCTAACCTTTTGCCTGCCTCTGTTGCGTTTTCCCTCTCTTGGTATCCATTCCGTCGCTCTTACAGTCCATCTGTTATCTTTCCTCCTCATGACATGTCTTGCCCAGGTCCACTTCTTTCTTTTAATTGATATAATAATATCGACTACTCCTGTCTGTTCTCTGATCCATTCTGCTCGTTTTTTATCTCTTAGCGTTACCCCTATCATTTTTCTTTCCATTGCACGTTGCGCGCTCCTTAATTTCCTCTCTAGTTTTTTCGTTCAGGAATTGGCCTCCCTGGTGAAGTACTTGGCCACCACCTCCCACAAAGGGGTACCTGGCGTATACGTGAAAACCATAAACAACATATACAAAGATTGCACAGCCACACTACTCCTACATGAGAAAAGCAGAGAAATCCCGATCGGGAGAGGTGTGAGACAGGGAGATACGATATCCCCGATGCTATTCACTGCATGTTTAGAGGAAATCTTTAAACGTCTAGACTGGGAAGACAAGGGAATTCGAATAGATGGAGAATATCTCAGCAATTTAAGATTTGCAGACGACATTGCACTCTTTAGCAATGATGGATACGAACTACAAAACATGATTGATGACCTAAACAAGGAAAGTATTAAAATTGGGTTAAAAATGAATAGGCAAAAGACTAAAGTTATGCTCAATAGCCTAGCTAAGGAACAGGAATTTAAAATCGACAATGAACCCTTACAATATGTAAGCGAATATGTATACCTGGGACAATTAATAACAGGAACTCCTAACCATGAAAAAGAAATCCTCCGTAGAATAAGGATGGGCTGGAGCGCATTCGGAAGGAATTACGAAATCATGACTGGAAACTTACCGCTCTCACTAAAGCGAAAAGTATTCAATCACTGCATTCTCCCAGTACTAACGTACGGTGCAGAAACGTGGAGGATAAGGAAAAAACTCTCTCTCTCTCTCTCTCTCTCTCTCTCTCTATATATATATATATATATATATATATATATCTATATATATAGATATATATATAATATATATATATGTATATGTATATATGTATATGTATATATGTATATATGTTATGTATATGTATATATGTATATATGTATATGTATATGTATATATGTATATGTATATGTATATATATATTATGTATATATGTATATGTATGTGTATATATATGTGTGTAGATGTATATATGTATGTGTATATATATGTGTGTATATGTATATATGTATGTGTATATATATGTGTGTATATGTATATATGTATGTGTATATATATGTGTGTATATATATATGTGTATGTATGTATGTATATATATGTGTATGTATGTATGTATATATATATGTGTATGTATGTATGTATATATATATGTGTATGTATGTATGTATATATATAGTATATGTAGTATATATATGTATGTATATTATATATATAGTGTATGTATGTATGTATATATATTATGTGTATGTATGTATGTATATATATATGTGTATGTATGCTATGTATATATGTATGTATATAATCAGAAAGACAGTGACAAACATAGGATTTATTTTTACGTTCCGGCTGGCCTCAGCCGCGAAACGTCAGAATAAATCCTATGTTTGTCAGTGTGCCTTTCTGGTAGTACTATATTATCCCGATAGCCAGGAAGAACTTTTTTGAGATATATATAGATGAGTAGTAGACCCTCGGAATTGACAGCAAAAATGCGGAAAGCGTTATTCAACGTTTCAGCCGGAGACGGCCTTCATCAGGAATTCCTGATGAAGGCCGGTCTCCGGCTGAAACGTTGAATAAACGCTTTCCGCATTTTTGCTGCCAATTCCGAGGGTCTACTACTCATCTCTGCCTTCACGCCTCCGGCCTATTCACCACCATGACTGCTATACTGCTATATATATATATATATATATATATATATATATATATATATATATATATATATATATATATATATATATATATATAGAACCCCGCTGTTACGTTCCCGGCTGCGAGACTAAACAGCGACGCAACAAGGACCAAGACTCATTCGTGGCCGTTACGCAACGGTGGTTGTCGCTCGTTGTCCGGAAAGTGCGAGTTTTTCAGTTGCATTCAGGCACAGTTTGCGTTCAAAAATACGTCGAAGAATACAAACACTCCACTTGCCCAATTTTTAATGAGGTCGCCCTTTGCGAAGGGTGTCACAAAATTGCTAAATGTTTAGAGCATTCAGAGTTGTGCGCGCGACCGACCGTGCTTATATAAATCGTCGAGTGTCATACCTAGCTGCCCTCGCAGATCGTGTACGTAATGCGCTCGTTTTCGTGTGCTTGTGCATTTCAGCTGAATCTTTTGAATTATGAGACAAACTCTATTAGAGCTTTTCAACTCGTGCGTCAGCCTCTGCCAGCACTAAGCTTTCGACATAGCGTGACTGCATCGCGGCGCGGACGATTAGCTTTGAAAGCTATCTGATCCAAAATGGGCGGTCCCAGCGAGCGATCTTTGAACGCGAGTGAAAGCCTTTTGTAAACAACCCCGCTTTGAGCGCGACGTCGAGCTTCTCGCACCACGACTAGAACGTAGTTTACGGCGGATTCGCGGTCTTTTTTTTTTTTTTTTTCGCTTAAACATCATCCTGCCACGACCTTAATGCCCCGAAAGATCAGCATCTATGAATGGATGCTGCCGAAGCTTGGCGGCGTTCTTTCGCCATAATAGACCGCTGCGCAAAGCAGGCCATTGAGCTTTTGGTGACGGTGACAAAACGCGCTTTTAAGCAGATGTTCGCGCGATTTGATACACTTGCGCGACACAGCTATTCGTTCTTGTATAATTTTCATTTGCTTTTCCTGTAAAAGGCATCGCTTCAGATTTATAATTTTCGGTTCAGCAGCGTCAAGCAGAGGACGGTACGGGTTCGGTAGCCTTGCTTCGTTCTCCCGATTGTTCCAAACCACACGCGCGTCCGGTTGACCTCCTTGCTGCTTTACTTCTAATCAGTCAATCAATCAATCAATCAATAAAAATAAGTAAATCATATTTTTCACGGACAAAGGATATGTGCAAAATCATTTGGACCGATAGCCTACACGGGCTCAATACAAAATGCAACAAAGTGTGCACAGGTCATCTAAAAGAAACAGATGCACGTGTATCATTTACGCCTATGATGCATCATTCCAAAGCTGTCAGGCTCTAGTTCGTCAGAACCTCTCGTGTTAATGTCGTCCTCATAAACATGACAAAAAAAAATAGGTGTGGCTTTGCTAACGCGAACACCAGCGGAGCAGCAGGGGCTTAGCAAAGCAATGCAAAGTTAAGCAAGGGCCATTCTAGACGTCACTGGAATGATATTGTCACGCTACCACGTGAATAAAGAGGGAGACATTCTACAAGAACAGCTTGTTGACACGAAAGCAAATCTGACAGACACGTCCTCTTCGTCTTTGGAAAAATCGCGAAGACTCGCATGCGCATTAATGTCGCCAACGTAGTCGTCGTCGTCGTCTGCATACGCGTTATTTGTCCTTCCGAAAAAAAGAGCATCGCCCCGATGCTATACTAAGAATGTCGTTTGCGGCAGTAAAAGTCAGTACTAAGACCAATCTCGGTAGGTTAATTTTGCAAAAAAGAAAAAAAAAAGACGCTGTGCGTTGCATAGAAAACCTTAAAAGAAATGACCACACAGCGCCGTCTTTCTACAAGCTAAACATACTCGGAATAGATCAGCTTGCTTTGCATGCACACACCCGCACACCCTGTCCTCATCTAACCGCTCACAATATCACCTAAGGCATAATCGACTTTAGAGCACCAATGTTCAGAACTAAATGTGGCACTCAGACACTGGCCTACTTAATACCTCATTTTCTCAATAATAATCGAGAAATCGCTGATGTGATTCGCCATTGCAGTTCGGCATACAGCCTCAGGAAAAGGGTTAGATTACAATTTGGTTACCCCTTAACACGCCTTATACGCTATATGCACCTTTTTCACGGCCTTGATATCTGCGTTTAGCCCCTTCATCCCAGACCAACAGCTGTCTAAAATAAAATTAAATTCTTGCGTAGTCTTTCGCTAATGTACGGCGTCATGCGTACAACATGCACAAGTTCAGGACGGTGCGGGCGGCGCCTCGTGTGTGCCTCCGCAATACTCGATATATGCAGACGACGACGATATCGTCGCCGTCACGATTAACACAAACACGTGCGTCTCGTACCGGCCGGGGTGTTTCATGAGAACACACCTCGCGCGGGTTAAAAAACGCGAGTAGGGGACACCGTTTCTTGTAGCTCGGGAACGAAATTTGGACATAATAACCGGACACGTGTAAATATAGGAATCGAACCACGAGGCAAGCACACTCATCCACGACTGCTCTTCCAGCGCTTCACGCATTGCAGATAAACCTATCCCATCAGCAGTCGTGGTTAAAGCGTTTGAGCTCAGTCTGCACACACATTAATCCTATATAGTCCCATGGTCGAATGCCAAACCGTTCAGCAGAGAAATTCCTCGCTGATTGCTTCGCATCGCCTCGATTCCTACAGTGCGCGAGATCTGTCTAATCATATTTTTTGTCTTTCCCTCTGTACGGTCTCTCTGTTTCTCTTTCGCTCACCCATAGCAAATTGTTACAATCGTCTCGGCACAATGTAATCGCGTGATTCCCACAAATGCATATTTTGGAGCGTGGATCTTTATGATGCTCGCCATCGCATCGTGGGTACACGGTTTCGCATACCACCTCGCCAAGAAATTTTATTTTGTTCAGTTTATTTCCGTCTCTTATCACTTTCTCTACCTCCCCAGCTCATTTCACTCTCTCGGCTTCGCTCTATGCTGCGGACGTCAACATGACCAGCCTAGTGAGTCTCGTAAGAGCTGCGCTGTAAAATGAACGCGGGCTTACACCGGAGCTGTAATGTATATATATCGGGTAAAGTGGAGAAAGCTTCAGGCGCTCCACCCCTAAATCATATCGCCATTGCAGTGAAAACTCCAACTGTATGGAGGGGTAGGTGCGGCTAGCCAGTACGGCGCGCTTTTGGCGTTGTTGCGCCTGCTACTTTCTCAGTCGTACTTAGTCCTCCGTTTATTGCCGCTGCTACGACGAGTCGTCCTGCAAATACATCTGACCGCCGGTTATCGCAAAGTACTGCTGAGCAGGAAAAAAAGCTGTCTCCTCAGGGCGATGTTCCAACTTGCTTCACCTTCGATGCATCGTCCTTGGCTTTTCATGCATGTTTCATTGTTCCCTCGCACCTGGTTTATTCACGAAAGTGATCGACTAGGCAGACGTATGCATAAGGCAAGTTTTGCGATTGCGAAGTTCTGATCATGCCACTCGCGTTGCAGTGACGCAAAATATTGGAGCAGAAGCTGCCGCACTGTCAGAGGGCACGTAAGAATTGTCCTGAATCTCAATATATAACCAACGCATGACACTAGAAGGCGACATTAACTAGCTGATATGAGCGACCATTTAGCCAGCGTTGGCCTGTATCGAATCGTTACTTGTAGTAGCAGATAAAGCGGCCTGCCATTTCATTCTGCACCGGCTATATGGTACGGCTACTTGCTGCGGCAAGTGAACTGTCCTGCATTCCTGCGATAGCACGGCATGTTCATAGGTTCCTACATCTTACACCATTTATCCGTAGGGATCGAAATGCGTTACCGTTTACGGAAGGGCAGATGCATGGTTTTCCGCGGGAAGTAGCCGAAGGATGGCTACGTACCGGCACGATCGTGCCACATGCTTAACAAGAACTGGAGCGATATTCACCACAAAGTGGTTGCGATGAGACGCGTCACACTGTGCCTGATTCTAGAAACAGTCTGGCATACAAGCACTTAAACGCTGCGAGATTTCTTCGTGCGTGCAGAATGTGCCCATCTTGCAAGTACGAGTGAGTGAGCAGCGTCTCAGATACACGACAGTTTGATCTTACTGCAAATTTCATTACGTGCTTGTGTGAATGCTTTTTTTTTTTTTTGAGGAATTATTTTTGTTCGGTGCGCAAACGTAAACACAAAGGACAAAGAGAAAGTAGTGAGGGAGCAGGCTGACAAGTGCCGCCGTCACAGTACCTGCCTATACTCGTTCGGGAGGAGAGGCCGAGGAAAGGAAGCAGGGAATAAACGAATGAACAGCACAAAGATATAGCAAGGTATGAACGCGGGTAAATTTCTATAAACCGGAGGCTAAATCAGTTTTCTGAAGGAAAGTTAGCAGAGCTCGGCCTGGTCTCGTCGCTCTCTTGAGAGGGCACGCAGGTCTGATCCCTTGTTCAGTCGCCGTTACACCTTGTTGGTTTTCAAAGACCCCTGCAGTTCTCGTGTGTACACTCGCCCACTTCGTTTCTAGTACGTTAATAAGCAAGTTATTATTTTTTTAATCCATTCATCTGTGAAGCGCGGTGGCGATGCTCCCGAGTGTAGGTTTCACCCCACATATAGTCTTCGTGGGGCGAAGCATCTTGGGACGAAGCGTTGTGTTGTGTACGCTAACTACATTCGTCTACATAACCGGTTTGATTACTACCGCGTTCTGCTGCCCCGCCACGGTGGTCTAGTGGCTATGGTACCCTGCTGCTGATTCGAGGGTCGCGGTATCGAATCCCGGCCGCGGCGGCTGCGTTTCGATGGAAGGGAAATGTTGAGGCCCGTGTGCTGTGCGATGTCAGTGCACGTTAAAGAACCCCAGGTGGTCAAAATTTCCGGAGACCTCCACTACGGCGTCTCTCATAATCATAGCTGGTTTTGGGACGCAGAACCCAAGAATTCAATCAAATCAATTTTCCTTGCATGCACACCCGGTTAGTACTTCCACTGTTCTGTTTTGATTTATTTTTACCATACGGCCTTTTCGCCGTTACAAAGGGAGGGGGATGGGATCATGTCGTCAGCGCAATGAGAGCGAAATGCGTAAATTACATGCGCAGTACATAAACGAATCAATACGAGTGAACCATAACTCGGCGGTTACGACAGTGATACGTCTGCAGAATAAGGCCGCAGAAGTAAGCCTTCCTCGTTCCAAGTAATATTTCTCTCTCACTCACTGTTTCAAGCATCCGACTCGATGCTTGTTCGTTGTGAAACTGCAGTAATCCCTTCTGCTTGGGGTGACCCTTCCACTTCGTTCAGTCCACACAATTTACCGTGTCTGGAGATGTTAAGGTTTCGTCATGAAATAAGATTAGCGTTTCTAAACGCTACAGGTTATCTTGAAGTTCGCTTTACAGTTTATTTTAATGCACACGCCAAACGCTGTCACAAGTGCTTGTTTTCTTTCAGGGAGAACAGCTCAGCATGCACACCACGGTGGTTGACTTTGTGCACATTACAGGCGTAATGAGGCCACTTTAAAAAAGCCTTTCTTTTCTCAATTACTTTAGCAGTCGATGCAGCGGCACAGTTGATGCCTTCTGCCACTTGCATCCTTCTGTTCACGGCAACCGCGTGAACATTATACGGACAGTGGCTGCGGCGTTCCAGGTTCGTTCCCTGCAGTTGGTCGGAATGGGGGACGGAGCGCAAGAACGCTGGTCCACGCAGTCGGCTCATTGCGCGCGAGGTGTGCACTAGCCCGAGCGGGCAAAGTTGAATACCGCAGTCCTCCCAATCCCGGTTGTGCACTTCAGACCGTCCCCCGGATATCGTATGCCCATCTCTGTCATTGCTCTGTGCTCGCAGGTCGATCGGGACATCACCTTTGACGAGCCGGTGAACCACGAAGCGTCGGCGACGTTGGGGCGGCGCTCCGCGGTGCCAGATTCCAGCCTGTCTGGTTTCGCGAGTTCCATTCTGCGCCGAGTACGGAGGGCCTGGTTTTTTGGAAGCAGCGCCGAAGATGACGCCACCACAGTGACCGCCACCGATGAGCCGGCCTCGACGACGACCCACTCGTCGCCGCCTCAGTACACGACGCGGCGCTACTCTCGGGAATCGGACGACTACGATTTCCAGGCCTCGGGCGACGGCATGGGGGACGACGAAGACCAGGAAGACGTTTCTTCGACTACGCACAGTGGCGCCGGACACCCCATGTTCGAAGGTGACAGGAAGCACCCTCACGTTACCGGCGGCCTCGGCAGACCCTTCAAGACGGACCACGAACTTCCCCGTGAGTACTCGTCTTGCTTTCTTAGCCTGTAGGAGGCAAAACGACGCGTACATTTGTGAAGGCGTCGGCTTTCAGGTTAAAACTATAGATGCGCCGTCGAATGAAATTGGTCGGTGAAACTTCGACAAATAATGTCGATATTGGAATGCGGGGGACGTCTTCGATGAGTGGAACAAAATGGCGCTGACGTTTTCCATCAGCCCACCGCCCCCGAAAAAGAAAATGGCGCTCACTGTCAATGATTCTTTTGAGGCGTTTCTCGAGTCGCAGCTGTGCCGAGGGAAATTAAAACGATTGCTTAGACTTACCGCCATCAAAAAGGATGTCGCCAACCCAGGGCTCTTTCTTGCGTATAAAGTTTCCCGAAGCAGCGCATTTTCTGCGCCAAACGCAACGCACGTCTGCAGCAAGTGTCGCTGCGACTCACCGCCACCGACCTTTTACTCACTGCGCTAACGTATACTCTAGCGTGCTCGTGTGATGCCTGTGCGTATAGCAGAGTTTCGTTTCCCCCACCGCTTTTTACAGGTGGATGAAGTCCTCTCTTAAATGTGACCTTCCTATATTTCGGCGCACCCTAGATGCTCTCCTTTAGTGGTTACTACAGTGGTCGATGGGGGGAGGGGGCGATGACGTTCAGGCGACGCGTACTAAACAAGAGAAAGGAAAAGGAGCAAAACGTCGCACTATGCACACACCAGCAAAACATTTCGAGAACACGGACATATTTCAAAATGTGACGTAAGCAGAACACGTGTATAAAACACAAATCTCCCAGTTTTATCCTATCGAAATGCAGAAATTACACACTTTAAAACGGTAGATTAATAATCGTATGTGTGTGCATATAAAGCGTGTCAAATCAAATTCTTTAAAGATGAAAGCCCATGCCTCTGAAATCTGAGTTAAAAACCGGAGGCCAGTGTGTCAAGTGAACTATCGTGTGGCGTTATCATTATCGCAATCATGCAGCAGTTGGCCGAGGGCAAGCGCGCGTCCGCTGTTCTGCGCCACCACAGACTTTTCCTTCATCTAGCACTATACCACTGTCATGAATAGCAGTGAGCTGAGGCCAAGAGGGCGGGTCGAGGGCATGAATGTGCCTGCGGATGGGCTTTCTTTCCTGGCAAATGAGTTCTGCGGAAACCCACCCGCAAGGTGGAGTAACGTTTATGAAAGGGATAGAGTTACTGTATATTTATGCTAGCATAAAGAGTTGCGCGTCTGTTTTCCAAACGCCGCCAGCTGCGAAGCAACCAAGCATTGCAGAGAAGGTGACGTTCAGGCCAACTTTTGTGCTTCTCGGCGCCGCCGCTGCAGCGAACTCAAGTTCAAAGCGAATCTAGCGGAACTTTGCATGCGTTGGAGCGCGTTCCGAGCGTTGATTTCAAGACGCGCATGTTGCGGGACATCTCGAAGTGCTGAGAAAGTGTTATTTTTCAGTTACGTTTTCACAGTGGCTAGAGATTCAGCATTTCTGTCGGAACGCAAAATGACCGGTTGTATATTGTTACGAAGCATTCCTGCTTGGCGAAAGGGCGCCATCCTTCACGTGGCAGTGTGCGCAGGAAAGTGACGAAGACGACGATCTGGAATCTCTCGTGCTGCTGCTGTTGTTGCTGCGCTGGTCTTCCATCTTGGCTCCAGCGGCTGCTCCCTGTATATACATCATCTTTAAATACATTTCTTTACCACTCTTGCTGGTGAGCACTCTGTTCCTGCACGTGGCATTTTGGTGGAGGTGCGGGGTATTTATGCATTTATGCGCCGCGTATTAAAAAGAGCAACGCCTTTAATCTGTCTCGTCACTAAGCTGTCGCTGCGTTTTATTTGCTATTAGGCTTCAAAGCGGTCTACGAGCGTTGGAAAACTGCCCATGCTCGGTCGGGGATGCCGCCTGCAAAAACTGAGCGTGGCTTCGCCGCATAGCTTTGGTTGCTTGCTGGCCAAGATGGCGGACCTACGCGCAACTCTGCTACCTACGGTAGCATATAGAGTAACTCGAGAAAGGGAAAATTAACATCCACCCGTTTTGTAGCACAAGGCTACAAGGAAATCCAAACGGATTTCTCAGACGGATTTCTCAAACGGATTTCCTGTGTTTCTTCGTTTTTTCTTTTTTACAGGAAAGTGCTTTATGCCAGGTTCCACCAAAAGATCAGTGACGTACTTCCTGTAACGGAAGTGTACCTTTGAAAAAATGAACTTGTATTCACATTGAAAAAGTTCCACCCAGGCTGACCCGAACACACCTTCAACCGGTATACTTGAAGAAAGGATCTGGGGGTGCTCTACCGATGCACCACGGCAACATCGCTCATTCGAGGAACAGATGGGCCTTATATGTGCACTATAGTGCTTTAGAAGTTACATTTAATTGTTGTCTGGTTAAAGCAAAGGTGTTTAGTACAGTGAACTATGGTGTTTAACAAGCAAAATTACTCTTAAGTTAACATCACCTCCCTTATACTGCACTCTTGGTTCGCTTAGGTTCGCTGCGCTGGTACCGCCATCTAGGGACGATGGATTGGACGAAACAGACTGTCGTGCTGATTCGCGCCGGCACTCAGCGCTTCGGTGATGTTCGCGCCTCGACCCGTCGACCGCCGAAGAAGTTAGGGTATAGTCAGGGCCGTGGCGGCGTCGTGATGGCGCGTTCCAGGGGCGGTTCCAGGGTATGTTATTCTATTCAGCTATAGCACGTGGTATGACAGAGCAAGCGTGTCGCAAAGCGCGGGAAAAGAAAATCGCATTGAAGAGTTGATGGCGACGAACAATGCGAAAAGCACATAGCCTTCCTAAGCATCATTAGGTCATTTTTTTTAAACCTTCGCCGACACTGTCGCACCGCGAATTTTCGAAGTATGTTTTCTTTACCACTTCGCACAGTAAATGAGATTTTGGTAGCGTCGGCGACACTGTCAAGAGTTCAGTGGCTGAAACAAGCATTGAGATGTCTTTCATTCATAAATGTTAGTGAGTGGCGAATAAAATGCAAATCGCCGCAGTATTGTGCGTATTTAAATACTTCGTGGTTGACTCATCTTCATACATCGAAACAAGCGAAGTTTTCGACACGCTTCCGGAGAGCTTTGTCGGGCGTATCGTTCCACCACCTTTATTAATAGCTACCCGTAATGTGTGCAAGGCTACAACTTCCTGTTCATCTACGCTGAAGCTCGTCGTGGCTTAGAAAAGGCGGACCTGGCACATTTACTATAAAGGCCTTTCGAGGGGGGGACGGTTACTGCAGTTTCTCGCAACGCAACGCGTGTTGCCATGAAGAGGCACTGCTTGGCAACAAATTCAGTTATTCGCGGCGTAACACTACATATATGCTTCCATTGTTCTGGATCATCATGTTTGTTAGCGAGCCTTAGCCTGAACTCATCTCCTATGACCCTGAGTGCTCCCAGCTCGGACTATTTGCTCTTCAGACTGGCACCTTGAAATCATTCCCTGCTAGGGCTTTTCCAGGTCCGCTTCCTGTCACTGCTGCTCGGGTATAGGGTATTATGCCGGTATTATTCTCATTCGAACCTTTTCCTAAGAGCTCAACGAACGTGTGGACGCCACGGCGGTGCAGTGGTTACGGTGCGCGGCTGCGGCGCTTTCAGAGCCGGTGCCCCGTGCGACGTTCAGTGCACGTTGAAGCCCGGGCGGCCAAACTTTCCGGGACTTGTCATTACGGCTAACTTCGTAATCATATCGTGGTTTCGGCCCGTACAAACCCAGCAATTACCATTATATTCAGCCAACGTGTATTTTACCATTTGTTGAGTTAGCGCCGTCGCTTCAATTTCCCTGTTTCCAAACTTTTTTTTCTTTTTTCATTCGAATTTGCATGACTTCCATGAGGTTCGAACTTTGTGAATGCCAATCCAGCGTTGTAGAACCATGATATGCCGTCATCGTAATTGAACAATATAGCTTAGATTCGTACTTCATGTATCATTTACCTTCGGTATGAGGACTGCCGCCCTTTGAATTACGCTGCAAGAACACATAGGGATACCATGACAACCGCGCTGCAGTGTATTTTTTTATTGGGACTCCACACACCATGCGTCCCGCACTAGTTTGATTCTGGAGTTTGGGAAAGGCGCCGTTTTCTGCAGATGATGATGATTGTGGTTCGGTTAGGAAAGGACGCTAATTTCTGCAGCCCATGCAGGGAGCACGGCTAAGCGTCCGTGGGGGTGGGGGAAAGGGAGTGAAAGAGAGACGAAAGGCCGTAGTGGAGGGCTCCGGAAATTTACACCACCTGGGGTTCTTTAACGTGCACTGACAACGCACAGTACACAGGCCTCTGGCATTTTCGCCTCCATCAAAGCAAGTACTTTGCAGTGGGTGTGCACTGTGGCGCGAGACTCTCTCCATCCTGCTCTTCACCTTGTTGCCAACCCGTCATTCGACGTGTGCCCGTCCAATTGACCTCTGGGAGCGGCTGCTCGCTTGTTTGTCCCGTGAGTGCCAGCGGATGGCTCCGTCGCCTCCTTCCTCTGTCGCCCGGCCGTTCACGAGCTCTGAACTCCGCCTTTCAGTCATCTGCCCTCATTCAATCCTTTTCTCGAGCCTCTCTTGTGTGCGTCGACGTCAGTGCCAAGTTCAGTGACCCTTTCGGAGAGAGACGTTCGGGAGCCAGCCGTTCGTGCTCTCCCGGTTGCGTATATACGCTATACCTGGACCATGATGTGCTCTGATGTTCGGCATGCACGCGTCTCAATTAAGGTACACATATAAGAACCGACCGCAGGAGGTCACAGTTAAGAGCAGTATGCCTTGTCCCATAATATCGTGGTTTCGGCACACAAGCTCCATCAGTTTAATAATAGTTCCTGCTAAGTTTAAAATCCGAATTCACGGCGAGTGAAAGTGCAAAGCTGTTACCCTTTGCTCAGTGTTCCTTGGCAGATGCAACAATGGACGAAAAATGCGGGTTCTCGCGGAAATTATCTCATGCTTCCGCTAATCTTGAAGCCTTGAAAAAAACCGTAAATTTTTAGCACATTATGCTGCGAGCGGAAAAATACCCGGACCTCTTCAATATATGGAAGTAAACGGGCAGTATGCAGGCGATCATGCAGAGACTTGTAAAAGTTGCGAACATTTAACTTTTTGTTTTCGCCGACAAGCCCATCCCGGCAGTCAGAGCTGCGCTCTCAGTAAGGTACGCGGAGCGCACATTCCCAAGACATTGCGGTTCCAAGGTGCGCGCCCTCCTTCGACACGTTCTTCACGTGCTTCAATAGAATCGGCCGCAGTTTAGATTTCTGCAATTCAAATGCCACATGGAAAACCACATTTTTCAAATGGCGCAAGCAACACTGTCGATCCTTTCGGTACATCTGAATGGAGCTGTCACAAGTTGTTTATGTAGTGCACTTGAAATAATTGAAAAATATAGTTTCCCCAAATAGTATTTTTATTTACTTACTGAGAAAGCTTGCCGATTCTGACTGATCAAAGCAAGAACCAGCCTTCTTTCCCGAAGTTCTTGTTCAAACGCGTTTCAAATTTCAGTTTCACATATATGAAGTTTTTAACGCAAGACAACCTTTCAAGGCTGTATGTGTAGAGATTTACAATTCAGTATTGACAGACTCTAGAGTCCTTAGTTGCGGAGATACCATTTGACAGGTCCGTGATCATGCTGTAAAGTTCAAGACGCATTTACGAGATGTGGGAACTGTCCGGCTCAAAGCGTCGGTTTTAGTTCCTGCAATTTGAGACGAATTTTCGTTATTGTCGAGGCCCAGTTTACTGACACTGCTTGACATGGTCAAGCAGTGTCAGTACATTGGGCCTCGCCAGTATCACACTGCAACAACTGTGGCTCTTTTGAAACCGTAGACCATATTTTGTTTGAGTGCCGAGCGTACAACGATGAGCATGCGTCCTATGAACATTGCATCCAATCACTCGCACAGATCCCTTTATCACCTCAATGTGTTCGTCTCGAGCGTCTCTCTCAATGTATCACCTCTAGCTTGCCCCACGCAAGAGATAATTTTATCTCCATCGTCTCCATCACTCGCCCATCATGCAACGCATCCTATCATCTCACTGCAGGATGATACAAACTTGAAATAATTTTGTTGGATGCAATCAATCATTATAGACAGAAACACAAAGCCCAACTTTTTTTCGGTTTTCTTTTTCACTGTGTTTTGCACTTCTTTCTGCTCGTCTCTCTCTCGCCAACCCTCCTCCCTACGCGAAGTAGCACGTCAGCGATGTTTCAACGTCGACTAAATTCTCTGCCTTTCAATAAAGAGTTCTCTCTCTCTCTCTCTCTCTCTCTCTCTCTCTCTCTCTCTCTCTCTCTCTCTCTCTCTCTCTCTCTCTCTCGACATGGTACTACCATGGCAAGCTCCTGGAATTTAACCCAGGTGCTTGCTCTCCGTGCGAGTCGACTGTTCTGCCGCTGAGCCACGCTTATGCTTGGAACAGGTTCGAAAAAAAAAAAAAAAAAACACCCGATGTGCATAGGCGTGCGCAGGGGGCTTGCGCCAGGCGTCAAGTCCAGGCGCCTGTATATTCCGTAAACAATGGGTGCTTTAAAGCTGTCCACCCACTGGAGGTCTCATTCATTATTCGTCATCATCTTAAGCCACTTCATTAACGACGTGCGCAACAATACGAGCGCAGTATTGTTTTACGGTCGCAGAGTAAACCTCCAGGTGTCATGTCACAGGAACGTGCGGAGCTCTTTCATTTCACCATCAGTAGCAGCTTCAACAGTGGCCTTCTCGTTCACCCAGCTATAGTAACGTGTGCACCCACATAGGTGCGCACACTGCACTTGCGCCCCAATTCGTCATCCGCAGTAGCAGCCCAATGCACGAGCGTCCTTCTATCGCCCGTTTGTCCAGCTGGTGCCGTCGCCCCGCCACTGTGGTCTGTTTATGGCACCCGCATTCTTATACGAAGGTCGCAGGATCGAATCCAGGCCGCGGCGGCTGAATTTCGATGGAGGCGAATCGCTAGAGGCCCGTGCACTTGTGCGATGTCAATGCACGTTAAAGAACGCCAGGTGGTCGAAATTCCCGGAGCCCTCCACTACGGCGTCTCTCATAACCATATCGTAGTTTTGGGACGTGTAAAACCGCAGCAATCAATCAAGCTTGCGCCGTGTGTTGCGCGCAGTCCGTAATTTGCCTAGTGAACGCCGCTATAGGTGGGCGTGCATCAATTCTTTTCTCCTGGCTCTTTGTCTGCCAGCTTTCTTCTCACTCACTGTACAGGGTAGCAAACCAGGTCCACCATTAGCTGCCTGCGATCACAAGTGCGATTTTTCTTTGTCATAGTTTGTCGTGCAGTGTCATCGGCTACGAAACATCCCGTGTCGCAGCCGCAATCGCGCGCAACCCATTGTGACCGTAAAGTGCTGCGTTCTTTCTCCATCTTCGTCCAACAATGCGGACGCCAGAATTACGGTTGCTCAGCGCTTTGTGCACGCTGTAACATCTTCTCAACCTCTATATCGATTGAGAGGGATGACCTTGCGCGGGTGTCCGTGAGCGGAACAGAAGCGGCTCTCGCCTATTTTTGACGTGCTTCTCTAGGACCTCCTCTTCGGGGCTTCCCTTTCGCGGGTTCCATTCGCGTACGCCCGCATAGCGGGCGGCGAAGGGCAAGGCAACGTGTCTGGAAAGGGTGAGAGGTACCCTCGCGCTGTTTCGATGCTCGCCTGTTCTGCCACTAACTGTCGGTCCACCGGAGAAGCGCAGCACACAGCTTCGTGACTATGTCGATTCGTGGCACGTGCTACCTGATACGTTAAGGCATCGCGCTGCGCTCGTGGCCGACATTCTGGAAACGATGGTTGTCTCATCCGGAACCACCGTCTACTCTGCACGCCGTGGGACTGCTCTTGTACTCCTCTTAACGACTGTTGGTGAGTTCTGCGCCTTTCTTTTAGTGTTACTTACCCGTCAAGTACGGCCATAAGTGTACTTCTGATCATCGGATATAACGTTTTTACACCAAGCTTGCTTGGAAAGTAGCGTTTGTTGGTCTCCCGGCATGCTCTGTGTCAGCGCTCTTCGCTTGGTGTTTGGACTCTAGTACTTTACAATTCTTTGTCTCATCTTGCAGAACATGCGCAGATAGGCTTCTTTAAAAGTTACCCGCTTTCTTAAACCATATAGCCTCCTGTATAAGCTAGGTACAGCTCGCAGGGTGTGTGCGGAATTGTCCATTTCCATTTTTTTGGACCGTTTGGCCCGTATCTTCCCAGTCATCCATTTCTAAGGGTAGGCATCAAAGGCTGAGCACGTCTCTCGTAATAGAGCTACGTCAGGTGCTCTTACCTCCATTTATCTCGCTTATGTCCACCATGTTGGGTCTATCTTTCCTAGTGATGTCATTCGCTCGGGCAGCGCCCCATCCTAACCTTAGAACTAATCAGCAGCAACATTCTTCGGTCTTCACCTCCAGAATGGAAGATATGTATTGACGCGTTTAGTTCTCAATGTATCAGGAGGTGCAGTCATTGAGAGCGAGCCATAACACTTCGATAATTACCTACGTGATGAGTGAATTCAGTGGGATTACGAGATTCAGGTATCTAAGTGAACTGTATACATCACGGTAACGCGTTGTCAATGTGACTGCCATTTCTTTCGGCGTTTAGCGCTTCTCACAGTTCCTGCACCTTCGTGGCCCGTGTCTCATCCTTTTTCTTCGCACTCGTCAAATGCGCGCCTTTTTTTTTTTTTCGGCCTTGTTTTTCTAGAGTGAGTGGACTGTGAAGGGTGTGTGGCACTCGAGTTCCCAAGATTCAAAGTTGGCTTTGTTTGTTTTCATACCCTCAGAAGCACGAATGAGAACAGTTTGTTTCATTTCGCGGACGTTCCTGCCTTGGGCACTACACTATTAGTATACGTAAAATCAGGAATGGCGGTGTCATGCTGCAGGATTTCTTTGACTGCTAACGGAGGAAATCGAGAAATGGTCACTGTCCGGGACGGTGACGACGGAATTTTGGCAGCCGTAACGGTGCGCGCTCAAGGCAACGCCCGTGCCAGGCGACATGTATCGCCGCGTAGGCATCTGGCGAGGCTGGCGCCGCTCGGGCCTCGCCTGTTCCGGGAGTGCCTTCTTCTATAACGTTGCTACTCGGAGTCCTTGTAGCTGCACGGAAGCGAAGTCGGCGTGTGCTGCACCAGAAGACACTTGTGCGAGTTCGTTAAAATTCATCTTCGACGGCGTGCTCTTGTCACTCCGTCCTCGTGTCAAAGACGGTGTATATTGTTTCTATAGGACCAGTTTGCAAGGCGCTCTTCCCATTGAGCGGGAGCAAACCCTTTCACGAGACGCAGCACGCGACACAGCTGTGCATTTTTTAAACCCGCTTGTTCAATGTGTCTTCACATGACGAGCTTTCCCCATTTCGGATCGGCGGTCACCTAGACGAGAGCGCCTTCACCTGAAATAATCCGTGTAATCGATAGTCGCTGAAAGGAAACGTCGACATTCGAACAAGACGTGCTGGCGACTGTTATTTTCGTGTAGTTCAAAGTGTTCAGTTATTCATATATTTTCAGTCCCCCTTGACCTAATCCCCGATTGACCGTTACTCCTGCCGCCCGATACCTGCCCCCACACCACCACCCCTTCGTTTTACTCGGTTTTAGCGCGCCATACAGAGGATCATAATCACTATTGGGCTAGTTAAGTTTCTCCGGCGGCCATGTTGCTTATGTGTCACCAGGTTACTTGTTAATAGCGTGAAAATAGAGCCAGGCCTGCGCGGAATCGCAGGACAGTGACGGCGTAAGCTGGAGGGGCAACCATCTTACAGGCCATTGTAAACGCTTGGGGAAACTAGTGCAAGTACAGGTGGCAGGTATCCCCTGCGCCATAACTCTGCGGGTTGGGCTTCTCTCTGCGCAGCGGTCTGTTGTGCCCGACGTTGCCTTGCTGCAGCCGCGCACATAGCCCTGCGATTCACTTGTTCAGCAGCGGTCCGCACCTTGCGAGGAGGCGCCATCAGGTATATCGAAGAGCCATGTCAGGTTGCTGTCGGGGCTGCGCACGTCGCCTGTCGCGTTACGCATGGCACGATACGACAAAGCTGCTTCACGAGGCAGCGCTTTGTAATGATGACGGACCGCCGCCGCCGCCGGTTACGGCAACTGGCGGCGGCGGACAACTACGGCGCCAAAAACGGTCGTTGTTGTGATCTCATAACAGCTTACGCTGTAATAGTTATCAATCACATCTGCGTCGTCTTCGCAACGCAACAATGTGACGGGCTACGGTGTCTGCGACCGTCAGGCTATGTTGTCGTTGGGGTTTGCATGTCAGACACCCAGGTGATTCAAAGGGACGACAGCTGTCATCGTCCAAACTACCAGAAGCGCTACGGCAACCGCATCACACAACCGGACGACATACTAGTGAGTTTTAGTATATCGGAAAGCAGCAAACGCAAAGATTTAGCGTTAAAGGGGCACTGACACCAAAATTTCGCTGCTAAGATAGCCTGCGAGATCGATTTTCGTGGACATACAGATGTCATCTACCAAATCGCAATGGCGAACACAGCTCCGAAGGTAATTTAAATGAATATTGAAGTTCGCATGCGCAATCGAGCGCTAGACACTGTACATCGCGACATCGACAGCAGCAAAGGTGACCTGAAGGGGACCCCCAACTTCCGCGACGTCACCACGGCAGCCGAGCTCCGACGTCATAGCCGCCATTGCTTATTCGCTGCGGCTGCGTTAGTAGACTGCCGGCGACGCGAGACCTCAAGAAAATAGTTGCCACCCAACAACGATGACAGCAACAGCGACAACAACGCGCAGGACGTGCGACAGGCGAAAGAAAACGAGCACGCGGTGGTTGTTGTGCGGATGTGCGTCACAGTTATATGTGCTCACGTGTCCGAACTCGTCTACTCCATTGCGAGCGCTAGATGGCGCCAGTTACACCGGGCGCCTTGTTTTTCGAGCGCTCCCAAAACAAAACTGAAACTAGTGGGTAATAAAGATGCCGTAAATAATTATCTGACGCGCGCTGGAGCAAATGATGTGCCGTGTTATGGCTAACAGGTCCCCAGCTACGTATTGCAGCGAAAAAACAGCAGACGAAAATTTTGATGTCAGTGCCCCTTTAAGGTTAACGTTACCGTGGAATACACCGGGCATGCGCAGAACGTTAACGTATACGATACCCTTACGTGCCTACGCTATTTTCAGAAATCGTTCAACGCTAACGCTCGCAAAGGGACCCGTACGTCTCGCAAGATGGCGGCGTCAGTCGAAGTGAGACCGCTCGCTTCAGACCTGTCGGGACATCGGCCTGCATTGTTAAGCTCATTCATTACCCGCTCATGTTTATTATTTGCCTTAGGTTTGGCTAATTAAGCTTCGCCAGCCGTGTATTGGCACGACAATGTGTCGCTGTTTTCAAGATACGCTCTCAGTACGCGGCGCACAAGGCTAAAGGAGTACTGACACGAATTTTCGACATCCTCGTATTATTGCTGTAAATGAAAGCACTGGCGTGGAGAACCCCAAAAAGAGTATCATAGGGCCTGGCCAGGCAGTGAATATATATATTTGATACGGCTTCCATAAAAGCCCACTTGCGGTTTCGATTTCGAGGGGGCGGTTTCCTAGTGACGTGTTAACGTAGTCGGATGAAGTCTGAGTCACGTAGGGACAGAAATTCGTGATAGCGTCGCTGCAACTTCGTCGTCTGTGGTCAATTACACGTGGGGAACGCAAACAACGACAATTTCATGGTCGTCCAGTGACTTTGATAGCGATTTCGGCTATTTTAAATAGACTGTGCTCATACGTCATCGCAGTGTCCATTGCCTTGGGGCTGGCTTACAGTGCTGGGCGACGAAAACTTTAAAACCAAACTAAAATATTTTGTACGTGTTTCCTGGCTTTCGTGTGCGGAGGGCGTTAACAATACATGGCTAGAAAACGAAAAATGCACATTTTGAGCCGCCGCAAAGTCGTGTCAGTGCTCCTTCAAAATGTGAGTGCACTCGCTTTCATGGCCTTCAAGATTGCGCGCGCAGGCGCCCGGGATCACGGAGGCCATGTCGCTTTGCTCACATTTACGGTAATGTCGTCTAGATGGCGGCACTACCACCGGGGCGTTTTTCTTCTTGTACATCGGCTGTTTCAAGTTACGACGAGTAGTGTGGTGCATCACTATTTCTAATGCTTGAAATGAAAGTGTAATGTCTGGCGAAGTATTCGTTCAGTCACAAAGGAGATTTGGATAAGCCAGCCTTCGCAGGCAATGCACAGAGACGCGCACTCCCTGGGCACTCGAGAAATGTGCGGAAGCTCCGAGCTCCGGGGCACTGATGACAAGTGGAAAATCCGCCTTCTCAAAGCGGAAATGTCCGCGAAATATCTCATATCGGGCACAGCTTCGACGTTAAAGGGCCACTAAACAGGCTCCTACTTCTTTTTTAAAGCCGCCCAAACAAGCTAACTCAATCATAGAGAAGGTTGCGGCGATCACATTGTGCGAATATGACAGAGCTGCGCGCTACACAGACGCCGTATTTCAAAAAACAATTCCCGCACCTCTTTCCTGCGATTGACCAGTCGCGCTCGCATCCTAGGTGTCGTCACGTTCTACAGCGAACAACCTTGCGCAGTTGTATCTCGTTGATTGGTCGAAACGTCTATTGTCAGATCATCTGGCCATCCCACCGTCGTGAGCGCAGGAGCAACCCAACGTTTCTAGAACGGGAGCAACCGGTACTGCAGCACAAGCGTCAATGACGTCAAATGCTCACATCAGGTCACGTGTCAAAAGTGGGTGGAGTCTCGACGGCGCGCCGCGAGACTCCACCCACACAAGCGGCCACTTGTGTAGCTTCTTTATATTGCACCTATTCGCAAAATTCTTGCGGGAGCATGTTCACATCGCACAGGAGCGCAGTTATATCTTTAAAACAAATTTTGGACCTCGGGGTTGTTTAGGGGCCCTTTAAGGAGGCCTCCCCTTGAGGACACGGACTGCCTGCGTTGCTGCTCTGGTTTCCAAAGTATAAATTAAGCGCTCCTATGTCATCGCAACTTCGAAATGACAGGCAGTACGGGTCAGAAAAGAGACTCGATGGCGGCATTTTGAAACGAAGCGATGTTTTTCGGGTCTGCCGACACAGCATTAACGACACACTTACACAATACTCGACACTTACGCGATTTGCTCGACGTCTTCCGTTGTTTTAAATGTATATTCCAAATTGAAATAAGATATTACGTAAATGTATTTTTTTTATTTGAGAAGCGTAATAATACTGCTTCTAAACAAAAGCGCATTCGTCGACGTGCAAATCTGCTGCATATTAATTGACTTTGCAGCCGCGGCGGCTGCGTTTCGATGGAGGCGAAATGTTGAGGCCCGTGTATACTGCACGATGTCACTGCAATTCTTGGTTAGACCCGCCACGGTGGTCTAGTAGTTATGCCACTCGGCTGCAGATCCGAAGGTCGCGGGATCGAATCGCGGCCGCGGCGGCTGCATTTCGATGGCGGCGAAATGTTGAGGCCGTGTGCTGTGCAATGTCAGTGCACGTTAAACAACCCCAGGTGGCCGAAATTTCCGCAGACCTCCACGTCTCTCATAATCAGAGCTGGTTTTGGGACGTTAAACCCCACAAATAAATCACTTCTTGGTTACACTCTGCACACCAGGGATCTGTACAAAAGGTGGGTTTCCGCACCCTCCAAAAATTAATCCAGGTAACCATTGACTTTGCGCCGCCATCTGTTGAAAGAAGAGCAAACGATTTGTTGACCAATTTGAAAAGAAATCGCAAATTCCTCGGCGCGTGTAGTGGAATAGTTAGATGCCATGTCCAGTTTCCTCCACGACAGATATGTAGTGTTTTGTGATTGTGTTCAGAAAGTGTTGCAGGTCCTGTTTAACACACGCGAATAATTTAAACCAGGTCAGCATAGTGTCAATATTTTTTTTTAAAAGTTCTAGAGGCATTTGCATATATTAGTTCAAACCTATAGGGTCCCTTCGTCAATCACTGGTGAATGGATGGATGGATGGATGGATGGATGGATGGATATTAGGAGCGTCCCCTTTATAACGGGGCGGTGGCCGGGCCACCAAGCTCTAGCTTTATTTCTTTTTACAACCATTTCTTTTCCCGAATCACACATATTTTCACAACTAATTTTTTTTTCCTCGTCTATTTATTTTATCTATTATCGTTCTGCTGTGATGTAACAATCTTACCCGAACTACCTTGCGCTTTTGTTTGCTCCATACTTTTGCGCCACCAATGCTCTAAGCGCCTTTTACTTATATCTATCGCCGGCATGTTCAGCTTTCCCCTGTTACTCCTGAAACCCATGGCCTCCTGTAGGGTAGTGTCCACAGCTACACCTGGGTAGACATCTGTACATTCAATCAAAATATGGTCTGTCGTTTCCCTAGCTTTTCCACAGCACGTACATGTATCCCCTTCTTTATTGAATTTCGCTCTGTAACTTCGGGTTCTCAGGCAACCGGGCCTTGCCTCAAACAGTAAAGCGCTTCCCTTTGAATTATCGTAAAATTATCGTAAATCGTTGCACCGCGCTTGTCCACGCAGCGTCTGTCGCCGCCCGATATTCCTCCTTTCCCCAGCGCCTGATCTGTTTTCAGCCTGATCAATCTCTCTGCTTTTCCTTCCGGACCTATTTCTTGCTCTCACTAGACTTTTTTTTTTTTTTTTCGTCTACTAAGTCCGCGGTGTAGTGTTGTATCATTCGATAACTTAAGGTTCAAACGTCCCTATTTTTTTTTTTTTTTTCAGTTGAATCAGTTCGCGCCTGCATGAGAGCATTAGACATTTTCACGCACCATCCTAATCTCTGAATTGCCCTGGTTCGAATCCTGGCTACGGCGGCCGCGTTTCGATGTGGCTGAAATACAAAGAAAGCGAGCGCGCTTGTACACCGTGGGTGGTCGGAATTAATCCCGAGTCCCCCACTACAGCGCGCTTCCGTTAACAATATAATTTTTGCATGTAAAACCCTTTAAATTAGTGCCGCGTGCTTGAAATGTGATACTGCCTCAACACAACGTTACTCCTTACAATATCTTTTTCCTCTAGTAAGTTTACCTTGGAGTTCGTTTCAAATCACCTGGTACATTAAAGTTCCGTCATAGTATAGAAATTAACATCTACTACTCTGCACTGTCTCGCTGCTGCATTCGATAAAACCGCTTCATCGAGGTCTCTATCCGCTTGATACGAAGACGCGGCAAATGTCGCATATTTGCCGCCTTGCCTCTGGCGCCTTCGGTGGAAAAGCACCTTTAAGTTTAATTTCACGCTCATGCGCATTACGTGTTCCAAATCTCAGAGCCTCGATTGCGCAAGCTCGGAAGACCTTCGTCGTATATGGTGAGTTCCCTCCCGAGGTGTACGCTGCCGACGGTCATCGTTTATTTATAGGCGAGTGTGCCTGCTTCTAGAGTGGGACCCACCCAATCGTGCGCGTGCCTTCTAGTGTAACGTCGACGTGTCTTGAGCTCGCCAAGCCTGGGCGCACCGCCCAGGACCGGGTGGAGAAAAAAGGTTATATATATGGATGACAATTTAGCACCAATATGCCATATGCTCGGTCGCGCGATGATTACGTTTTACGTTGAACATGCACTCTATTCTTGGACGTGCGGTGGCTTTGACGCCTTTTCAGTGGCGATCACGGATTACACGCGATCACGTGGTTCAGAAAGCAGCCACGTACCGCGCGCAGCGAAGCTGCCAAGGCCAAATGAAAATATTTCGCTTAATCCAGCTGTTACTACGGCCGGTCAGGATAAGGTTTACGCGCATAGTAATGTATATTCATGTCTCATTCTCGTCAGTAACACCCTTATCTCTGTTTCACCATTTCCTGTGCTTCGGCTCAATATTTCTGTCGATTTTCTTTCGTTTTTATGAATGAAAGTGTTCCGTCTGTGTGGGTTGCAGAACGGTTCTTACTTCCATCCGCAGTTGTCCAGGGGAGTGTAGAATGCATGTCAAACATGATTGATTGATCTTTACGTCACTAACGTGATATGGTCGTCACTTACGTCACGATTAACGATACTGCACTCAGGTGTGGCTCATAACCGTAATGCTCGGCCCGTGGTATTGAGGTATGCGCCACAGGTGTTTGAATTTTATATAGCCCATATCAGTAACGGGCCAGCTAAAATAGGAATTCCATATGTCGCTAGAACACACCTGAAAATCGCAAAGGTGTACCGTTTGTCGTAGCATGAGATTGAAATGTAGATATAACAGACACACACGAACGGGGCGCTGTAACATCCGGAGCAAACCCACCAAGCGAATTCGCGGTAGGCGCACATCGAACCCGGGACCCCGAAGTGCCAAGTAAGCACGATACCGACAGCGGTCCTCCCTCACGGTGAATACAGTAATTAAGTCTAATGCACCAGCAGTTGTGATCATGGTTCTTGTGTAACTCGGTGCGCTTGCAGTGGGCCTTAAGCGCTGTCAGAGCAATTTAAGAAACAATGCCCATGTATTCGGCATGCATTTTGTCCAACTTCGATTGCTCGATTCTGCTGGAATACAACGAACAATGCTCATTAAACGCAAATCAGCGCAACATTGCCTGCATTTCTCTCCGATAAAATACATGTCTGTGCTGCAATAACGCGAGTGCCAATGTTAGTCCTAACACGGGCTACCATGTAGTCGCCACGGTGTTGTCGAGTTTCCTGGTTGACCCCCGTTTATTAAAGGTCCCATGACACCAAAATTTCAAACGCGAGATGCTTGCGTTAATTGGTTTTCCTGCATACGAAGGCAATCTTGACCAAGTATTAGCGGCGAACGTCGCCTCTAAGTAATTTTAATATGGTTTCAAAGTAAGCGGGAATGCTCATCCGAGCTTGCAGCACCTCGCGGCATCGCCACTAGTGTGACGCAGTTAGTGGGCCATCTGTGACGTTTCACTTTTGTAAGTTGATATCGTGACGTCACAGAGAGACATGGGCGCGCCGCGCTATGGCCTCCGAGCGTGGCCTCCAAGATCGGCTCTCGCAGCCGATCGCGGAGGCCACGCCAAAACCCGTATTTTTCTGCTTCCTTTCCGTGTTGGTCACTCAAGCGTACATTGTACACACGCTATGATGCAAAGCGAGTGTGGCGAGCTGGTCTTGCGCTCGCGCTCTCCGCAACGTCACCGAATCTTGAGCTCAAGTGATCAGTGCATGCGCTCACTTCCGACAGCCGCCGCGCTAGCCCCGCGGCGCTAGTTTCTTGCAGTTTTTGGCGCGCGTTTCGAAGCTTCATTAAAACTGAACAAAATTAACGATGCTGTGACTAATTAGACTTCACGCTGGAGAATTTGCCACTCCATGCCGTGATTACAAGACACTGTTCTACTCATTAGAACATAAGTCTCCAACAAAAAAATAGCTGTCATGGGCCCTTTAAATACTTCAGTTGAAATGCATGGTTAGAATTTTACAGAAGGAGGTCCCAAAGTTTCAGAGAAACTGACAGGGGGACCTCCTGTGGCTACATGAATGAGGTAATTACAAAAGTATATTACAGCAAATACGTACGTACGCTTGAGCAATAACGAACAAGCTTGACTAAAAGTATCAACAATCAATACATAACATAAAGGTAATACTCACTACTGAAAGAAAGTCACTGGTGAAAAATCAAAAGAAAGTGCTAGAACAAGAATAACAGATCGAGGGAGAATAATTAACAGCTATGTATGACAAACGTAGCTCGTTTCATTATCAGAGGTATCAGTAATTGAAAAAGCGAATGTTAAATACGAAAATAGCATGTAACAGTTGAGAGCTTTTAACAGTTAATTACATAATTCGGATGAGTTGGTCAATCCCCGAACAAAATATTTCTTGCTGCGCTAGGTGAAAACGTGAATGTTATGCGACGATTTTAAGTCGAAAGGCAATGAATTCCAAATAGCTATGCTAGTAAATAGGGTTTTGAATTTGCCGTAATATGTCCTTACGACCGACAAAAGATTATTCCGCTGCGAAAACCGGGTAAAATTGGCATAAGTTATGTGACGGTGGCCGATACATGCACTGGAGATGTCCTGCGTAATGAGCCTATAGGCGACTATGGACAGTCTATGACAAAATAATTGTCTTAATGAGAGTATGTTAAGCTTAGAAAACAGAGCTACAAGACAAATAAAATGGACTAAAAGTCATTAGAATAACTGCTTGATTTCTTGCTCACCCTTCACTTCATAACGGGATGTACACAAGGCTTTCGCCTTATTGCAATTTCTTTTCTCTGACACAGCCGTCGGATCCTCGCCCATGTTCCGGAGCTCGGTACTTATACTGAACCAACCGTTCGACGGCAACTTGGCGCGCCAGGACAGCGATACCTTTAAGCAGCTCAGCGCGGAATTTAAAGCGGTGCTTTCTCAAGCCCTGGCGCAGTATCTGCGGCCGCCACACAACGCGGCCTCCGTCGAGGTCCTTCGCTTCGCGCCGGCCGCCAGGCCCGGTGCGATGACCGTCACCTGCGACATCAAGCTACCGCACGCCGACCCTCGGGAACTGCAGCGCGCCATCCGTTCCGTCCTGGACAGTGGTCGCCTCGGCAGGTTTCAACTTTCCGGCCCAGAGTCCTCTTTCTCTCAGCTTGGCGGTGAGTCCTAACCACTGATCTCAACTGTTCGCACTACTCGAAACCAGCCGCGGTATGCCCGCTCTTACGTTACTTCATATGGGAGAACTCGCTTCCTCGATGTCGGTAAATCATGGAGATGCAATGCTGCCTTACAGGTCAGCCTATTCAACACTAGCAAGAGCGGTTACAAGTTCTCATTGGTGCGTTAAGGAAATACATGGTTCAAGCATTGTTTCTTTTGAAGTATGAGCTAGGTGGCCATCACGGTGATTATTATATGCTCCGCCCGCAGCCACAGAAAAACAGAATGCGCTGCGGTGCCGTATATCATAATCATAGGCGTGCGCAGGGTTCTGCATTACGAACAAAGGTTATATATATATATATATATATATATATAATCTGTGTGTGTGTATGTGTGTGTGTGTGTGTGTAGTAGTCGGAGTCGTCATCGTAAGTAAATTTCAGTCTTGTACAGCAAGGTTGCCGCGGGGCTCCCTGAAAGACGCGGGTTCAACAGCGACCGCAGCGGTCGCATTTCCATGGATGAGAAATGATAGAGGCCCGAGTACTTAGATTCACCTATACGTTCGCGTTAAGGAACCTCAGGTGGTCGAAACTACCAGAGCCCCGCACAAAGGCGTGCCTCCTGATCATATTTATTTTATTGACAATATTTATTTCCAGAAATACAACGGTTCTGGGGGAACCTTTGTTTTAATCACGGCAAGTCGTTTGAAAGTCGGCATTACGTGTTTTTATTGCGAGGACAATTATTTGTGCAGTCTCCAAGGTTGAGCGTTGGGCTAGTTGGTGCAACATCCTACTAAGTTTTACAGCGCCAATGGCACACGAACAGCATATGACACACGTAGCGCAAGTCTCGACGGGTTTTTGCTGTCGCCGTCTTGTCCCGCATAAAGTCCAAACTGATAACCCCCCGCGCATCGTACGTTCTACCCGCGGCTAAAAGCACGCGAGTGGGGGCGACGAGCACGGCTGAAGTAGAATTAAAAGGAGCCGGCCCATCACCGTCGCTCGGAGAGCGCATGCGATAACATCACCCCGATCGGGACACCTGCCGTCGAACCGGAGAGGAAACGCCCCGGCCGTCTTTAACAAGCATGAAAAGACGCGAGGGAGCCCCGCCACGGTGGTCTAGTGGCTATGGTACTCGGCTGCAGATCCGAGGGTCGCGGGATCGAATCCCGGCCGCGGCGGCTGCATTTCGATGGAGGCGAAATGTTGAGGCCCGTGTGCTGTGCGATGTCAGTGCACGTCAAAGAACCCCAGGTGGTCGAAATTTCCGGAGCCCTCCACTACGGCGTCTCTCGTAATCAGAACTGGTTTTGGGACGTTAAACCCCACAAATCAATGAAATCAAATCAATCAGAGACTCGAGGGAGGTGGGGAGGGGTGTCGCTGGAGCAGCAGCTGTGGACTTCGCGCGGTCGCCATCTATGGCGCTGGCGCACTATCTCGGCAGCCATCAGCGGGCGGCTTCTAAACCCTTCTACGTGCTGCGCTCTCAACGCGAAGACACTGCGAAAAAGTGTCCCTGGAGCAGCCGCATTAAAGGGCTGGACAGACGGTCAGACTCTACACACACGCAGGTGTTTTGTAGAATTACGTGAGAGCGTACCCAAGAGTTAGCTGCCAGCCTCACTTCGTATAACTTTACAATTTCTTGATATCGCATTCACTGCTTCACCTTTTCGGTGAAACTGGTTTCTTTTTCTTCACTTTTCGTCTGCTCGTTTGTGTACGAAGTACACATGTATGTTAAAGTAAAAGTAGTTTCGCGTGAAATTGATAGCAGTGCATGATGTAAAACTCTTTAGGATACAACCTCAAGTAACTCCACAAAGCGCTAGTATAAGCGAATTAATATGGCTGCTCCAGGGACACTTCGCAGTGTCTTCGAGTTGAGAGCACAGCAAGTAGAAGGGTTTACGAGCCGCCAGCTGATGGCTGCCGAGATCAGCGTGCGCCAGCGATGGCGACCGCGCGAAGTCCGCAGTTGCTGCTCCAGTGACAGCCCCCCCCCCCCCCCTCCCCCCCGATCCTTCCGTTTATGGGGTTACCAACAGCGACCTCGCCGCTAGCAACACCGTGCCGTGGTGTTCGAGCACTCGACGAGCATAGAATAGGGCCGTCGCATTCGCGCGCTCGCTCGTCTCAACCCGTGCGCTGCCGCGCGCGGCAGCCCGCGGCCCGTCTCGAGGCAGGACAGCCCTAGCCGGCGCATGCGGCGAAGGAGGAGGACCTTAGGCGCCACTCTCCGAGCATGGTAATTTAATAACAAGGTTAATAATGCAAACAAAACAGGCCGAATATCAGTCAAATGAAATACAAAGAAAGGACAATAACAATCAATAACACGCGAACACAATACACAGACCATGCATGGGGAGAACCACCTAACCCTCGGCTAGCGCACCTGCGACAGCACGCTCCCAGAAAAGGAAAATAGAAGGAAAAGAACATACAGATGGGTGCCGATCGCAGGACTATAGCGCCAGTATATTCTAGGCACTATAGCAGGACCGCCGGTGGTCGTTGAGACTCGAAATGGCGCGCGATCCGCCCGACGGGTCGGAGCTGGGTCACAAAAGTACGTGCGCACCCTTGCGAGTCCCAACGAATTCTCCCTGAGCATCTCCAGAACCCCAAAAAAGCAAACCTCAGAACCTGCCAGCTGTCCAAGGACTAGACTGGCCACGAACCACGTGGGCAAAGCGGGCAGCCTTCGACGTGCCGCCGCTCTGTCCGGCTGGGAGAGGAGGATGTAAGGGCATTCCGAGGAAAATAGCGCGGCACCCCGATCCCAACACGTTTCATGCTCATTAAAGACGGGCGTTGCCTCTTCGCTTCAACGGCAGGCGTCCCGATCGTAGTGACGTTAGCGAGTTTTGGTATATCGGAAAGCAGCAAACGAAAGATTTAGCGTTAGTAATAGCGTTATGGTAAAACTGGGTGCACTTCGTGGCACAAACTAGCGTTTTAGTTCAGCGGAAGAGAGAGAAACGCCAACGAAAAGGCATATACGCCGCCATCTACATCTTCAAACTGTTAAATCTTTGAGTGTGCCACAGTCATTGAGCAAGTGTGTTAGTGGTGTGTCGACAGGCGCGGAAAACTTCGCTTCCTTCCAAAATGCCACCATCGAGTCTCCATTTTGACCCTTGCTGCCTGTCATTTCCAAGTTGGGATGACATATTGGGAGCGCTTAATTTATGCTTTGGAAACCAGTGCAGCAACGCAGGCAGTTCGATCGTGTCCTCGAAGGGAGGCCTAGCTCCTTAACATGGAGGCTATGGGCTATGCCCGACGAGACATTTCGCCGACAATATTAGACATTTTTAGTTTATCGGACTTAGCGTAATAGCGTAGTTATCGAAATAGCGGGATGGAAACGCGCATGCGCAGTACCGTAAACGGCCGATACGGTTTAGGTGCACACGGTCTTTCCCAGATTCAGCGTTACCATGTTTGCGTGTTTATCATAGTTTACATAAAACATGGCGGCGGTTTCGGACGCCCGCTTCGAATTGAATTTGACGTGACTTGATTTGTGACTGTGTAAAATGGCTTCGCTTCTTCAGGCAGCTTCGACGATGCGGTGTTCGGGATAACCTAGCCGAATTTTTGAGATCGCTTCCCATTTCGAACGTTTCTAGGCCTAGCTAGAGGACATCTGTTTACATTTCTACAACATGTCAATTTATGCTCCTGGCGCTTGGTTCACATATATTTATTTCTCTTTATTCTCGAAAAGTTCTAATGCCACTGCACGCGGGTGTGTAAGTGAACATTTTAAGTTTTATTTCTTTTCACTTTTTTAATGCATGTATCCTTCGCTAGATGGTGCCACAATCACAACTACCGGGCCTTAAACGCTGTCCCGCTAAACTAAAGCTCGTTTCTGCAACGCGGTAAACTAAAAATGTCTATTATGGACCTTTTCCGCGTGTGAAAAGCGCCTCTGGTGGGAATTGGCGAAATCGAAACTGATGGCCCGTAGCCTCCGCAATCGTCTATAACGGTAGATGATCGCGGAGGCCTCGTCTCGCACTTGCTTTTTGGGAAAGATTTGCAATGGACCGTGCGACACCAGGCGCATCGACAGATCTGAGGCGAGCGGTCTGACTTCGACGGCGCCATCTTGCCAAACGTACGGGTCCCCTTGCGAGCGATAGCGTTGAACGCTGTATTCCGAAAATAGTATCGGCACTTAAGGGTTTCCTTTACGTTTACGTTCTGCGCATGCGCGGTTTGTTCCACCGTAAGGTTAAGGTTAACTCCAAATCTCTACATTTGCTGCTTTCGGATATACTAAATCTCGCTGTTATCGCATGCACCCTCGTTATAGGCTGCATGCGCCCTCATTAGGCTAGGCTCGTTTGATCTCTGTTTCAGCCGTGTTTGTCGACCCTTCTTGCATGCTTTTACCCGCGGGTAGAATGTACGATGCACGGGGATTATCAGTTTGGACTTTATATGGGACATGACGACGATGCAAGCAATGCGGTTGATCCCTCTGTCATTGGAATCAGTATAACATGAAAGTGAACTGCCTTTGCACATGAGCAGCAGTCGGGTGAATTGATAGCGGGAGATGGGTTGGATGCTCTGCACATGTGAACCCCTTGCATGTACACATAAGCTGCACCTCCACACTGCACAGGAATTCTCGACAATTGCACACAAGCGAAAGCTCTCGAACAACTCGCATTTTTCCGGAGACATTGCATTGAACGTGCCGGTGCTCTGCGCACACCTGCCATAAATCAGGAGCATTCGCAAACGGTGAAACCATACAGAAAGCTCCTTTTCTCTATTATGAAACCTTGCAAGGGAAACCGAACTGTTTGTCAGCAGATTGTTTTGTGAACGCACACTTCGCTGTGTGAAAGTGCACCATTTGCTTGTCAGTGGCTGTCTTTGCATTTCTGGAATAGAGTGCGTCGCAACGCAACTGGCTATCATATATTCTACACAAGACATTATGTGGTGGTCGTGGCTGAAGCAACGCGCCGCCAGGACCAGCAGGATGCCGAAGACTGTGCGGTGATGGAGGTGTCGACACTATACTGATGGCATGCATATTAGCACAATTTGCAACTTTGCAGAGGTTGCAGTACCACCTCCGAGAACCAAGAGTGCAATGAAAGGGAGGCGATGTTAATTTAAGAGCAATTTTGCTCGCTAAGTACCTTTGGTTTAACCGGGCATAAATTAGATGCAAATTTTAAACCGGTGTAGTGAACATATGACGAGTTTTTTTTTTTTTCCCTCTGTTTTGCCTGTCAGTGGTGTGGTGGTAGTGCTTCCAGCTCCTACCATTGCACTCTGGCTGGTTTCGCATTCGAATCCCAGTGAGTAGTACTTTTTCTCTTAAATGTGCGTTCATTTTTCACACGTCGACTTCTATTACGAAAGTACGTTAGATTCCTTCGTGAACCCCGGCGTAAAACTTTCGTGTTAAAACCCGTCGAGACTGTCCTTATAACTGCTATTGCAATGAAAGCTTTCTTACCACACTAGCGCAAAAACGTGTGCGTTGAGCTCCAAAGTGACACATGTGCTCCAGCCCCTCCTGCCTCCATCCGATATCATGCAGACCCACCCGGAGGCTCATGCGGACGTTCGCTCGCGAGTTGCGCTTGCTCAGCCCTAAGGGAAAATTCAACATTTGGAATGTTCTGCCATTTAATTGCTACAAACATGTAAACTGTGAATAGGAGCGACTTCACAGGATTTACTCATGGTGTGAAAAACATTTCGACAGTCGCACACCTAAAGCACAGCGATTCAGCCTGTCACACGCAGAAATATCCGACCCAAGTGACTTGCCCTGCGGTCGAGCATGTCAAACATGCTTGGCAGCACAAGCAGAGAGCTAGACTTGAGGATAGTTTTTTGATGCAAGTGCACACGAGGTGTTTCATCTGCAGTGCCATCACGATTGCATCGCCAGTCTTCCCATCTTCTGGGCGGCCGCGTGACATCAAGATATGTGCACCAGCATGATGCATCCACAGGTAACGATGTCCTGTGATCACGATTCATGACTTATGTAAGAAACGCTTGTAAACACAGCTACGTGGGGTCAATTTCCAGCAGATGAACAAAAAGCACGCGCTTCTTCGCTCGCACCCACTTGGAAAGGCCGTAGGAACGGCCGGGGCTGCTGGCCACGGCTGCAGCGAGCCAGTGTGGGCACGCCTCACCACCGTGCAGTAGAAGTGCATTTTTTTCTCCACAGGCAGTGCGTTCTTCCATAGATGTGGTCGCATATCAGGCAAACCACCTCCTCTGTTAGTATTGCGTGTTTAGTACTTCAGTGACATTTTGACGATTAAAACATGGTAGATGTAGCAAAGCCCTCCAATGCAGTGAACAATGATGTCTGGGCAAGAGATGGACAGCTCCGGAACGCTAGCTATATAGATGTGTGGGCGCTTGTAAAAACAACTCCAGATAACAAGGGCTGACCTGGCACACACGCAGTGCTAGTTTTATTATTGGGGGCCAAGCGTTACAGCTCTCATTCATTGTCTCCCCGCTGTCCTGCTAGCCAAATGCCCATAGGGAGACTGCAGAAGAACGGAATAGTGTATGTTTTCAAAGCCACCTGGCTACCATATGAACACTGTACTTAATGCTAGAGTTCAGCTGCTGGTACTCAAGTGGCTTTCCATACTCGCCTTCTCGCACCCTTTCATACTCTCCCCACGGGTGTCTACTGAACAGGAGGAGGCAGGGAGACGAGAGAGTACGGTGCTTCTAGCATTTGGGGGCCCTGACACTAATACACTTACTGATATATCCAGCCACTGTACAAGACCAACCTTCTCACCCTGAAAACTTTGTACTCCTTATACTCCTTATCTCCTTATATCTCCTTCTCTCCTTAGTACTCCTTATATCAGCAGCAAGCCTAATTAACCATAAAAACTGTCATGCCACTTTTAACAGCGAAGCTGTTTAAGCTAGCTGTAATTTGTCAGGCGTCATGCAATACATACCACGTACGTGACATTTCATTATGTGATTTTGGGGGAACATGTCATCTGATATTTCGTTACTTCTTTTGTTCGCTGGTGGAATGAAAGCACATGCAGTGCCCAAACTGGCAACATTTAGCTTGATTCCACAATGCTATAGTTTAGTTCAGAATAACAGATTGTTATGTGAGTTGGTGGTGCATTTGGAAAGACGCTGCATGAAAAACTTGACCGACAAAGGGACAGGGCAAGGGCATACTTTAGTTCGTAGGAAATACAGTTCAAGTAAACAGTCAATCCCTTTAGAGTTCTGCCATAACCACAATGCCAACGCATCTCTGATGTGGCAGATATTCAGGTGTTTTTCCATCTCCAGTGTTAGGAATAAAATATCTTGTTTCAACCCACAATTAGATTGCAGCCATACACACCACAGCAATGGCAAATGTGAGCATAAAGGGCAGGTACAGGTATTCAACAAACGTGTAGAGCTGTCGTTTGTGCCTGCAACGTGCCTACACCCGGTGATGAATGTCTAGCTTAGCTCAAGGATTTTACACAGATCAAGGTACAATGCATTCTATATGTGAATAATTCAAACATTCTTTTCAGTGGCAACAGCTCATCCTGGTGGAATTCATTGTGGGACCCACCAGTTCGCCTGCGATAACAACAGGCGGTGCGTTGAAACATCGCGTAGGTGCGACGGTCATAAGGACTGCCTCGATGGCTACGATGAAGAAAACTGCGTGGTGCCAGGTTCTGAAGGTAACTGCCTCTCTTGCTCCTGTGTTGACACTGGCAGGGGGTGTGATCTTTACTTAAAGGAGTACTGACACGATTTTGCGGCGGCGCAAAATATACATTTTTCGTTTCCTAGCCATGTATTGTTAACGCCCTCCGCACACGGAAGCCAGGAAACACGTACAAAATATTTTAATTTGGTTTTAAAGTTCGCGTCGCCCAGAGCAGCAAGCCAGCCCCATTGCAATGGACACTACGATGACGTATGAACACGGGCCCTTAAAAATCGCCGAAATCGCGGTCAGAGTCACTGGACGACCGTGAAATTGCCGTTGTTTGCGTGCCTCAGGTGTAATCGACCAAATACGACAGAGTTGCAGCGACGCTATGAAGAATTTCTGTCCCTACGTGGCTCAGACGTCGTTCGACTATGTTGATACGTCACTAGGAAACCGCCTCCTCGAAATCGAAACCGAAAGTCAGCTTTTAAGGGAGCCGTATTAAAAATATATTCATTGTGTTGCGGGCCACCATGACACTGTTTTTGGGGTTTTCCACGCCAGTGCTTTCATTTACAGCAACAATATGAGAATGTCGAAAATTCGTGGCAGTACCCCTTTAATGATCGAATTAAGTTTGTATATGGTTTTTGAAAACTGTTGGCCAGATTAGTTATGATGGGCTGTGCTAATATTGTCCTATGAAAGTAAATTAACAACACACATACAAAAGGTAGCTCCGGACTATTGTTCTCAAAGTTGGTCCCACTTGGGACTCAATGAGTCACCGGTGTATTTTCCCTTGTTCCATACTCGCCAGACATATTTTTCCACATGTAGACTGCCTGACAAGGTGATTTAACTGCACCATGGGGCCGCTCTGACATGAAAGTGTTTTCATCAAAAATTCATTGCCACGAAGCTTCACTTCATGGTAGAATGGGGATATTATGTGCATATTGATTGAATTTGTCTTATGTAGTGGGTTATATGATATAAATATGGGAAGTTCTAAGACTTGAAATATTTTGCCAGTTATAACTTGCACTGCCCTACTTTTCAAATCCTGCTAGTACTACTACATCCCATTTCCAAAGAAATAGTGTATGACATTTTGTTTCATGTCCATGGAAGTATACTATCAGCCAGGAAAGGTACACTGACCACGACTTAGGTGGCCAGAGTGGCTCCAAGGCCTGCTCTATTTCTGCAAATACCGTATAAATGCGTGTACGGGCTGCATCCCGCTTTTCGAAATACATATCCGAAACAAAGAAATCTGTAAGGGCCACAGCCCCCATTTCCTCGAACCACACGTGTTCAAAATGCACGTGCCTTTGTGAGCTTCCAGGCACCGTTGACAGATGGCGAACTCTCACCATCGAACAACTCTGTGCGGTGCCGCGATGGAGTCGGCCGAGCAACCGACAATGCCCAACAGAACAGAGGACCATATACCCTCAAGCGGCATAAAGTGGGAGGTATCCTGTCGAGAGATTGGCCATGCCATCACAGGCATTGCGTCCAATAGTGCCCCTGGTCTGGATGAGATCCCATCAGGCCTTGTGAAATCTCTAGGGAAAAAGGCCCGAACTACACTAGTCAGATTTTCACAGCTATAATGGGTGACCCAATCCCTGAGGATTGGCGCCGGGGACGCATAAGCTTGATATCCAAGAGAGGGTGTAATAGCAGCCTCATGCAAGACTCTGAGGCCTCACCCCTCGCTGTCACCAGTGTGCTTTATAGGATATTTGTAAGTCATTAAGGACTGGTTGACCGCATGGGCGGAAGCAAATGACGTGCTCACAAAGATGCAAAACGGCTTCCGCAGAGGCAGACTCCTTGAGGATAACCTCTTCATAATGGCTCAATGCATCAAGATTGCTTGCAAGGAAGCATGAGGCCTTGTATGCTGCTTCTTGGATGTTGCCAAAGCATATGATAATGTGCCGCTCAGCCCCTCCAGCGAATGGAATACATAAGCATGCCAGCTGAACTGGTGGAACACCTGAGACGATTACACTGGGGCAACACTGTCGTGGCCAAATTTGGTGGCATCCACACTGACCCTGTGGCAGTGTGGAGGGGACTGAAACAGAAATGCCCACTCTCTCCATTACTGCACATGCTATATAGTGGAGGTGGAATGCGCCATCATCAACTCTGAAGCTGGTTTCAAACTCCAGTTCTCCTGGCAGGGCACACCCAATGCATGGAGAATGCTAGCTCTTGCCTTTGCGGATGACCCTGTGCTGCTAGCCAATAATGCGTAACTACAGCAATTGCTTGATGTGACTGCAAATCACCTCAGTGGCCCGGGTCTTGCCTTTAACTCGAAGAAATTGGTAGTGTTGTGATTCTCTGGAAGCGAAGATAGCACCAGTGCCTTCTGCCTGCCATGCAGCGAGATCATCCCAACGGCGACGACCTACTGATACCTGGGCGTTACCCTGAGCACCAGTGATGAACACCAGGGCTGTTATGTACACGAGACACACCCGAGGCAGACTTCCCAACGTGCTGGCAACTTCTTGCACAAGCGATGTATGTGGAGGTGCAGTTGATTCATGATGGTGCACGACCTGTGGAAGGCAGCGCATGCAGCAAGCCTGACATTGCAAATGCAGTGCTGTGCCTATTGGTGCCAACAAGAGCATGGCTTGAGCACGCCCAGAGAGAGACTGGCTGTCTAGCGCTTGGATGCCATGGTCGCGTGGCAGTAGAGGCAGTGCAAGGGGATGTGGGATGGTCATGCTTTGAGGCATGAGAAGCTGCAAGCAAAATCAGCTTTGAGCAACGGCTCCGAGCTATGCGTGATACGCGCTGGACGCGCAAGATGTTCAGGTACTTGCACTTTAAGGGCATCCAGACACAATGGAGCACTCGAGTGCAGTTCCTGTACCGTAAATACGGAGTGCCCAGAACAGAAACTGAGGTGATAGGCAAAAGTCGTGCCCGAACGATAAGGGAATGGGTACAGGAGTCCGAAATATCTCAATGGAGGGCCAGCATGCAGGCGAAAACAATGTTCGTACTGTACAGGGCGCATAAATCAGAAATTGCACAAGAACCAATCTATGATAAGTGGTGGCAGCTCTATGCTTTTTGAGGCCCGTGCAGGCGCACTACACACGCTTGTATATCACCATTTTGACCCTGCCGCTAATGACCAAGTGGCGACGTGTAGGGCATGTGGGGCACATGCCCAAATATCTGAGCATCTGATTCTCCATTGAAAGACTCTCACCACAACCGGAAGATGGCACTACCATTAGAGACCCTCTATGCTCCTTAGTTCGTACTAAGTTCTCGATTCTGACCCTCACTATCCGCCCGATTTGAACGCACAGGTGGCGACACCCCCCTGGCTTTCCAGCGCCACCCTCTCCATGACTTCAATTCTACCAGTGTCTTCTATAGCCTCTAACGACTTCTCAGTCATGGGCAGAGGTTAACGGGCACCTCACTGAACTCCAGAATGGGTTTTGCCAAGGACGCCGACTGGAGGACAATCTATAGCCACTGCATTGAGACCGCACACAAAGAATGCTGAGGGTTGGTGTGCTGTTTCCTAGACGTGGCAAAGGCGTACGATAGTGCATTACCACGGGCCACTGTTGCATTGCCTAAAGGCACTGGGACTGTCCCCTACTCTGTCCCTAGCAAAAATTCTAATAGAGAAACTAATAGCCTATGAGGTTATTGTCACCAATAGAATTTATTAGTATTAGACTAATAGCTTGTACAAGACTTACAGGAAAACATAATACGATTGTTCTAATAACCTAGACGTATGAAGTTTAATACACAATATAAAATTTTAACTCCCTTAAGGGTGTAAATGACATATCCCATGGGCACGGAGTAAGCTCATGGGCGACACCCTTTTTGTGTGTAGAGCAAATATGGAGGGTGCATGTGCTTTGCAATCGCGCTGTGAGTGACACAGCATTTGATTTTAGCTGCATTTATGATCACACATTATACACTAACAAGACACCGCGGGAACATGACACATGCAAATACACACTCGACCATTTCAAACCAATATATAGCACAGAGAATGTTCACATTATTTCACATCTGTACACAGACAGTCCTGTATATATACTCCAGATTCCTGACCTGCTATGTAGTGCCAGTGGGGAAATTACTGTTATGCGCAATTACAAAATAAGGATACACAGGACATCTGCCAATCAAGGGTAGGCTAACTGGTAGCTGTGCATCACACATCTGTTAATCTAAACCCACCAAATATTCAATGCCAAATTGCCAAGAAATCATACCATCTCTAGGTTCCTCATTTACACCCTTAAGGGTGTAAATTTCTTACTGTGTAAACTAATACAAACTAATAAAGCTATTTAAAGAATCGTTGAGTTGCAAATTTTGTGTTTTAATAGTTATATAAAGCCCTAGCTACCTTGCTTGAGAAAAGATTCATTAGACAAATTTCGAAAAGTCTTATAGAGCATGTTGATATAAATTAGCAAGGCTAATAGAACGATGTATTAGACTAATACAAACACCTATAAGACAAGTAAAGATTCCTATAAGACTAATACAATACTACTAAGACTAACAGAAAAACCTATTAGACTAATACAAAGCTCTATTAGAATTTTTGCTAGGGGTGCGACGTTCTTCGCCGCGGCCAACATATGTGGCATGAGCTTGAGCGATGTCACGGTGCAAAGGGGGCTCTGACAAGGCTGTCCGCTGTCTCCGCTTCTGTATGTTCTCTACATTGCTCAGGTGGAGCATCAACTTGAGCAGTCACAGCTGGGATTTGAGCTGAGCTACTACAGCGAGGGTGTGAAAGAACGCCGGATTCTGCCCGGCCTGGTGGTGTGCCAATGATATTATCCTGTTAGCGGGCTCTGCTTCAGAGCTCCAAAGGCTCGTCACAGCTAGTGTGTGCTGCCAGCATGGCACCACTTCAGCTACGATTCAGTGCAAAAAAGTCAGCTGTGGTGTGCTTCTCTGATAACGCTGCTTCAACGCTACAGCTACGCCTGCCCGACGGAGAAGAGATAGCACATGCCTCCGGATACAGACATCCAGTTTGATGCATATGAATAGTATTTGGTAGCACACGAAGACTACCTCAGGCGGGCCTCAAGATGTTCTGGCAATATATTGCGTAAAAGGTGTCTGGGCGTGCAGCCGATTCCTGATGTTTCGAGAACTGTGGAAGGTGGCGCATGTCCCAGCGCTGACGTTCTGCAATGCAATCCTTTGCCTAACATCGCAGACACGCGAGTGGTTGGAGTGCGGACAGCGATCGGTCGGCCAACTGGCGTTTGGATGCCACGGGCGGGTTGCTAACGAGGCTGTCCAAGGCGACCTCGGCTGGTCCAGTTTTGAGGCACGTGAGGCATGCAGCAAAGACGTGCATGAGGGGAGACTGCGGCATATGAGCAAACACAGATGGGCACGCAAGGTATTTGACTACCTGAACCAAAACTGCATGTGCACGCAGTGGGTCAGGTGCCTTCAGCACTTTCACCGCAAGTGGGCCTTCCTTGCTAACCCAGTGCAGGCTGAGAATGCAAAGGAATAGGGTTAAATGGTGAGCGCGCTAGTGAAGCAGCATGAGAGGGATGCCTGGCGCGCCGAGATGAGCGGGAAACAAACGCTCCAACTTTACGCGAGTGCCAAAACCAACTACAGGTGGAATGATTCTATGAGAACGGTGTTGGCAGCAGCCTGCTTTTTGAAGCATGTGCGGGAGCCCTTCGAACACTCTAATACCGCAGCCGCTTCGACCCTGCAGTTATGTGCACCCAATGTAGAGGGTGTGGCAAGGACTTTGAGACTACTGAACACATTGTGAAGCTGTGCAGAGGACTTCCAACACCCCCACTGCCAGAGACTACCTCACATCCACGGGCGCTCGGTTTCTCCTCGCCCGATGAACATGCCGCAGATGTGCGGGAAGCAGTTTCAGTGACGAAGTGGTGCTTGGAGTGGTGGACTGCAGTGCGAAAAGCGTAGAGGAGACACTGAAGTACCTGTTCTCTTTCATGGTATTTTTTTTCTCCCTTCGGTAATTGCTTTTTTTTCTCTCTCTATTACTTTTTCATCTCCTTTTTAACTATCTTTGGCCTGGAGTCGGTAGGCACCAGCCTGTTTCAAAGGGTATGGCCACATCATCATCATCAGCTTGGCTTCGTAACCAACACTAATGGCTGCACAACCACCGTGAATTTAGCGGTAGATGCCAACCGACACCGCACCATGGCGGTTAGTTATAAAAGCCTGGCTGCGCATGTGGGAGACATTGGTTCGATGGTACCCACGCGGCTTTTCAAGCTATACCCAACTATGCAGATGTGAACAGCTGTGTGCGCGTGTCGGTTTTGTTTTACTTTTTTGTTGTTTCTTTGTTTGCTTTTCTTCTTTGTTTTTTCTTTTTGTTCTTTGTTTCTTTTTTCTTGTTCTTTTTCTTTCTTTTCATTTGGTTAGGGCACTCAAAAGGTGCCTGCCCAGTGCAAAAGGCATAACCACAAATCATCATCATCGCATAACGGACTTTAATTGAACATGCGCTATCCATATCGGCATTAGCACCACTAACTCCTGTTTTGTGCATTGTTTTTTCATTTGCTCGTGCTTTGCACGCCATTTGGCTCTCTTGTACTGCTGGCGTGTTTTCATCGAGGCGTTTACATTTTTGCATGACGGGCAAGCGCCTAAACAGCTACACGGCTGGGTTTAGGTTGAAGGTGGCTGAGTTTGCTTTCAAATATGGGAAGCGTGCAGCGGGCAGAAAATTTGACGTGGACGAGAAGTGCGTTCGATGATGGTGTCCTCAGAAAGAAGCATTGAAGAGCACAAGCAGCAAGAAGCGCACTTTCCAAGGTAAGCCATGCAAGTGTCCCAAATTGGAAGAAGAGCTACTTTGCTATGTGATGGAAGTACGCAACATTGGCTGTAAAGGTGAACATTTGACAGAGATCTGTCTGGTTGGGACGAAATTAAAGGTGAAAAACAGGGGGACACCAACCAAATTGTAATCATTTAAAAGTAAAATTTACTTCTAAACATTAAAAAAAAAAACCCCGACGTTTCGGGTCCCACTCGGACCCTTCTTCAGGGGTGACTGGAGGGCACCAGACAGCAGCAGTGCTTATAAGGCCTTCTTTCTTCTCTCTTCCTTCCTTTCTCCCTTTCTCTTTTTTTCTCGGTTCTTCAAGCCGAGGTCATGCTAACGTTGAATCAGGTGCCGGAGTCCGCTAAAATAGACACTTGGCATTGCACCTGCAGACCGGTTCACGTTTGCAGGTGTCGCCTGAATGTGCCATGATTCCACAAAGAGTCGCTTGTGAAAACTGGTTTCCAAGTCGAGGACGCGGGAGTTGTCAAAATCGATGCGGTGGTCGTGCACCTCGCTGTGTTCAGCTAATGCACTCCTTTGTCTGTCGAACTTGCGGACATCGTTCCTGTGCTGACGTAGCCGCTCTGGGAAGTTCTTCGTCTCTCCCACGTACGACGCGCGGCAATCCGAACAAGGAATGGAGTAAATCGCACCTTGTGCTCTCTCCCTCGGCAGCCTGTCTTTCGGGCGCGGAAAGAAACGGCCAAGCGTGGAAATTGGCTTGTGTGCTACTCTTATTCCCTGCTCGGACAGCACACGTGCGAGCGCTTCGCTGGTACCCGGAACGTAGGGAATACACACGCGTATGGGCTTGGAATGCGGCAGGTCAGTGTCCTTTCGAAGGAGTCGGCGGGGATTAGACTGGCGGCGAGCAACCTTTCCAACGAAGGCTTTTGTGTAGCCGTTTTTCAGAAGGTCGCTTTTGACCACCTGTTCTTCTTCTATCCGCTTATTCTCCGAAGAGCAGACCCTCCGTGCACGGGTCAGCAGAGCCGAAACCACCGCCGCTTTATGGTGGAAAGGGTGGTTAGAGCTGGCGTCGAGATAGCGACCAGTGTGAGTCGGCTTTCGGTACACCGAGAACTGGAGCATGCCATCCACCTTTGTCACAAGGACATCAAGGAACGGCAAGCAGTTGTTCTTTTCACGTTCCACGGTGAACTGAATAGCCGGCTCTAACGAGTTTAGGTGGGCCGTGAATGCGTCCACGGCAGAAGTTTTAAGAATGCAGAAGCAGTCGTCGACATACCGCAAAAATATCTTCGGAGTGATGTCGGCCGACTGCAATGCTCTTCCTTCCACCGCTTCCATCACGAGGTTCGCAGTTGTGACAGACACAGACGCACCCATTGCCGTCCCAGTTCGCTGCTTGTAGTACTCTCCGTTGACAGAGAAGTACGTGCTGCTGAGACAAAAGTTCAGCAGGCAGCTCAGCTCGTCGACGCTCAGGCTTGTTCTTTCCCCGAGGTTCTTGTCGCGCTCTAGTGCCTCCCGCGCTGTGGTCGTCGCCAGCTGAACGGGAACGCTTGTGAACAGGGAGACCACGTCGAAGGACACGAGGCATTCATCTTCGCAAACAGACACAGGGGACAGGAGTTCAACAAAATGGCTGCTGTTCTTTACGTAGGTCGTCGTGTTTCCCACGAGAGGAGCCAAAGTCTTGTGTAGAAAACTTGACAGGGCGCGAAGTGGAGAAGATGTGAAATCCACAATCGGCCTCAAGGGAACACCGGGCTTATGGATCTTGGGGAGCCCGTAGAAGCCAGGAGCACTACCGTTTCTGCACATCAAACGCAGGTGTAGAGCTCTGGCCTCTGGGTGTTTCCCAAACACGTCTCCTAGCAGCTTGTTGAGGTCTCTTTGTACCTGTGCTGTGGGGTCCTTCTTTAATTTGACATAAGTGTCACTCTCAAGGTGGTCTTGCACTTTGCGGTCGTAGTCTTGCCGGTCAAGGACGACGGTGGCATTCCCTTTGTCTGCAGGCAAGATGACATGGCGGGGTCATCGCGCAGCTCTCGTAGGGCTCGATTCTCATCCGCAGACAGATTGGATGGCCGTTTTTTATTTAGGCCATGTGCCAGGATGCCAATCACCTTCAGCCTCACTGATTCCTGGACCTTGGAGTCAAGACGACGGACCCCGTCCTCCACAGCTGCCGCAATCTTTACCAGGGGCGGTCGACTGCCCGACAGATTGAAGCTGTGGCCTTTGGCAAGGACGCTGGTCTCGGGTAGTGACAACTTCTTGGACGAGAGGTTGAAAACACACTTCGAAGCTTCGGAGATCGGAGGCTGTTTTTGTCGCAAAAGTGCTGAGAGCTTCCTACTTTGGGAGACGCGTTGTTTCTCCGCTGCACTCGAGGCGACAGAGCACGCGAAGGAGTTCACAGCGGGAAAGAGTCCACCCAGGCGGTGCTCCAGTTGCCGACGAAGGAAGAATAAGTCCAAATCCAACTTTCTCACCGTTGCTCTGCATTCGTGGACACGGGCGATCACCAAGCGACGTTCGGCCTGGGCCAATACTCTGTGCCCCTCACTGGTGTGTACGAGAGGCTTGACGCGGAGACTCCGAGGCACTAGGTTCCGGTCCCGGCACGTGGAGAAGAAGTCTAGGTGCGTCTTGAACACTGCGATGCTGTGTGAGGTGTTAACGTAGCGTTTGGCAGACACTGCTGTCTCTGGGCCGAAGTCAAGACGTAATGATTTAAAGGTGAACATTTGACAGATCTGTCTGGTTGGGACGAAATTAAAGGTGAAAAACAGGGGGACACCAACCAAATTGTAATCATTTAAAAGTAAAATTTACTTCTAAACATTAAAAAAAAAAACCCCGACGTTTCGGGTCCCACTCGGACCCTTCTTCAGGGGTGACTGGAGGGCACCAGACAGCAGCAGTGCTTATAAGGCCTTCTTTCTTCTCTCTTCCTTCCTTTCTCCCTTTCTCTTTTTTTCTCGGTTCTTCAAGCCGAGGTCATGCTAACGTTGAATCAGGTGCCGGAGTCCGCTAAAATAGACACTTGGCATTGCACCTGCAGACCGGTTCACGTTTGCAGGTGTCGCCTGAATGTGCCATGATTCCACAAAGAGTCGCTTGTGAAAACTGGTTTCCAAGTCGAGGACGCGGGAGTTGTCAAAATCGATGCGGTGGTCGTGCACCTCGCTGTGTTCAGCTAATGCACTCCTTTGTCTGTCGAACTTGCGGACATCGTTCCTGTGCTGACGTAGCCGCTCTGGGAAGTTCTTCGTCTCTCCCACGTACGACGCGCGGCAATCCGAACAAGGAATGGAGTAAATCGCACCTTGCGCTCTCTCCCTCGGCAGCCTGTCTTTCGGGCGCGGAAAGAAACGGCCAAGCGTGGAAATTGGCTTGTGTGCTACTCTTATTCCCTGCTCGGACAGCACACGTGCGAGCGCTTCGCTGGTACCCGGAACGTAGGGAATACACACGCGTATGGGCTTGGAATGCGGCAGGTCAGTGTCCTTTCGAAGGAGTCGGCGGGGATTAGACTGGCGGCGAGCAACCTTTCCAACGAAGGCTTTTGTGTAGCCGTTTTTCAGAAGGTCGCTTTTGACCACCTGTTCTTCTTCTATCCGCTTATTCTCCGAAGAGCAGACCCTCCGTGCACGGGTCAGCAGAGCCGAAACCACCGCCGCTTTATGGTGGAAAGGGTGGTTAGAGCTGGCGTCGAGATAGCGACCAGTGTGAGTCGGCTTTCGGTACACCGAGAACTGGAGCATGCCATCCTCCTTTGTCACAAGGACATCAAGGAACGGCAAGCAGTTGTTCTTTTCACGTTCCACGGTGAACTGAATAGCCGGCTCTAACGAGTTTAGGTGGGCCGTGAATGCGTCCACGGCATTTTTAATGTTTAGAAGTAAATTTTACTTTTAAATGATTACAATTTGGTTGGTGTCCCCCTGTTTTTCACCTTTAACATTGGCTGTGCATTGACAATGGACATGCTGCGCATGAGGGCTCAAGCCATGGCACGTGCGAAAAGCATACTGCACGACGATTTTTCAAAGCTAGTGCCAGCTGTGTGCAAAGATTTTTGAAGCAGAAGGCCCTCGGCTTTCGGCGAAGGACCACGCTGTGCCAGTGGCTTCCCGACGACTACAACGATAAGGTGGTTAACTTTCACAAATGTGTTATCGGCCTTCGCCATGAACGCAATTATAGATTGTCACAAATAGCGAACGCTGACGAGACCCCTGTGTGGTTTGACTGTCCCGAAAACCATAGAGTAGAAGTCAAAGGGAAGAAGACCGTTGTTGGTGCGGACTACTGGTGCTGAGCGCCTACGCTGCACAGTGATGTTTTGCGCCACTGACGGGCGGAAGCTGCCCCCCTATGTTGTACTGAAAAGAAAAAGAATTCCCAAGGAAGTTTTCCCCAGGGGAATCGTAGTTCGCGTCCAAGAAAAGGGCTGGATGAACGATGAACTCGTGCTCGGCTGGATGAAAGCTGTTCGGCAGAACCGCCTAGGTACCTGTTGGCCAAGCGAGTTCTCCCCGAATCTCCAAACATGCAAACCTGAGGGACCACCTTCCCGCCAAAAACATGCCAGCTGTTCAGGCAGACTGGTCAGACCATGTGGACAAAGTAGGCAGTAATTGTCAACAGTGACGGGCTGCCGCTCTGTACCGCTGGAAGAAGGGGGAGGAAAAGGGCATTCCAAGGAAAACAAGGCATCGCGCAGCACGTGCGTCGCTCGGATCCCCACAAAGTTCAATGATACATTTCTGCGGTGTGAACTGGTGGGTTAGTAAAACTTGATCATACCTTCATGGCAGCAGAACTATTGAAAATAATTGAACAGAATTGAAAAACAGTGCTCAACCCTGTTTATATTGCCGTTTCTATGGTTGTGAATGCCTCACCAAGAGCGTCGTACAGCTCGATGTCCACAAGCTACGAGACATGTTTTGGTACGTCCATCTGCTCGGCTATGGCGATGGACTAGTATATTCAGTGCAGGAATGAGCGTCAAGAGCTAGTCTAAAAGAACACTTATTTGAACACCGTATAATTGGTCGCTGTATAAAAACCCTCGCTGCCTGCTGCACCGTGGCAGAATTGGTGCAGAAGTCCACAGCACCATGACGGCACCACACTAGCACCACGTTGCAATGGAAGACCGCAGTGTAACACACCAATGTTACTGTCTTGCATTGCGAGCTGTAGTGCAGGTGGTGATGTGAATGAAATACCAGATCAACATACCTGCGGGGTGGCTTCATTAGGGTTTCATAATTTAATCTGGTCATCAATTTGTAGCCTAATTGAGCGGGTCGAGATTAGTAATGCTTCATGCTTCGTTGCCTGGCTGGAATGAAGTGGAAATGCTTGTTGTTGCCCAACTTAACCTATCCAAGTATCGCCAGAGTATCGCATGCTCTCGTGCTCGCTGGAGCTCTGCTGGGTCATAGCAGCACCTACCCCTCAAGAGCATGTTATTTTCCTGACTAGGTTACTCCATGCAGCAGCTTTGTCAAAATTCCGTGCCCTGATGTTCACTCCTAGTTTGCAGATAAGCTTGGTGAGCACATCCAGTTACCTGGTGTATATTGTGCAAGTATGTGAACGCAGCTGTGTCTCAAGGTGACTGTGTTCACGCGCTCGAGAGACTAGCACTCCTTCTCTGGCCAGCTTGCCTGACACATCTCACTTCATTTGTTCTGATGGCCCCTGCACTCATTGGGTACCTCCAAATACCAATGTTCTGGCACTCTCAGCTGTTATGACTCTCCGTGTGTCTCAACCATGCACGTGCAGCTTCATTGTTGTTGCATGTATGTGTACAGCCTCCACTTCCTACTCGACCCATTTATTATTGCTGTGGTTTTGAGTGCACAACTTCCGGTTTTTGTCAAAGGCATCAGCAGGACAAACAATGCACTATGATCCTGAGGAACATACAAGCACGGACAGGTGGCTGTCCAGCTATGGGGTACCAGTGGATATCTTGCTTCTCTTCCTTTCACCGGTCACCTACTCCTCTGTACCCTATTGATACACCTGTGAACTCTTGTGAATCCCACTGCATGTTGTCTTCTCCACATCATTCATTGTTGCCTGTTTGACCCACCTGTCAGATCAGTAATGTCACTGTCTCAAAGCTGCATGGTGCAATTTTAGGAGGGCAAACAACGTCCACCGGACAGAAACAATTCCTCTTGAGGAACCATCAAACTTATTGTTTTGTAGAGGGTGTGCATGCTCAGGCTCTTATTGAGAGGTGTGCCATTCTGATCATCAGTGCACACTTCTCTTTGCGCCTCTAAAGAGGGACATCTTGCTACAGTTGACTGCATCATGGAGCAGCCAACGCTATCATTCATCCAATCATGCAGTGTACAGTTGAGGTCTCCATAGGCAGAACTTGCAATCTCGCAGATTTCGGTATATTTCGAGAGTGGTAGCCGGGAACTCATTTTTCGGGGTTGGGTTTCTTCTGCATCCACTTCTATATCTTGTCATTAGCACCTTATGCTTATGAACGCCAATGGCTATGCTCTGCTTACATGTGAGAGGTGCATTCATCTCATCACCTCTTCAGGTTACTGTCATGGGCGACCTATAGAAGAAACTAAGTGTTAATTCCTACAATGTTGTGGATGGCAACATGCTCCTTCTACCCCATGGCAATACCCTTTCTCAAAGAATTGCAATTACCCTCGACCTTAATTGCTTTTCTGAGCTGTCTGCATTCTTTGTCGCCTTGAATCAAACTCGCTGACAGTGACTTTTGCCTTGTAAATAAACTGCCAGTGTACTGTTGACACTGTTGCAATTGTGGCCCTTTCAACAATGCTACCAAGGACACATTTGCCACCACTCAATGCTGCTCCCAAAACTTTTTGGAAACCATAAGCCCCAGAGTCAACATTCGCGCACCCTATTGAACAAACACCATTTCTTTTTCAACTTATTACACTGGTCCTCAGTATGGCTACCACCACCACTTGCTGCATATGGACTGACCACTCACCCAGATTGTTCAACGGCACCCATATCTCATGTCCTCTACAGAGTGAAAAATAGATCAAAACATATAACATGCTTTGATGAAATATATGTCATTGCTGATGTCCCTGGTCCTCTCCAGTTGATCTAGTGTAGAAGAAAAATGTAAGTGTTTTTAAGTCTATTATCGTATGCACAACAAAATCGTGCAGTGCTTGAACGCTGACCTGAGGGACACAGGTTCGGTGCCTGCTCTGGCAGCCTCATTTTCGACAGGGGCAAAAACGGTAAACACCTGTTTTGTGCAAGGTCAGTGCATGGTAAAGAACCCTAGGTGGTGAAAATTTTCAGAGCCCTGCACTGCACTGCACCTCATTGTACAATGGTCTTGCCACATAAAACCACATCAATTAAGTAATGCACATACAGTAGAATCTCGATGATACAAATTCGTAGGGATCATGTAAAATTCGTATAAGCCAAAACAAGTTAAAGCTGATCATGAAGATGAACAAGAATTTTATTGGGATCAACTACTTCTTGCTGAAAAAGTCCGTGATGTTCTTTTGAACTTTTTCAACTTCGCTGTCCCTCAAGAAAGCCGCCTGAATGGAATAAAACCGTGCTGCGGTTTCTTCACTTATGCTGCCGGTGCTTACAGTACGACGCAGTACATCGAGGGCATTAAGGTTTTCCGACATCGGGATGGATCGGGATTTCAACATCACATTCACTGGCATCTTCACCATCACTGTTGGACTCTGTATCCTTTGCCTCGTCGACCAATTCTTCGATGGATCGCAGCCCACAGGTCGCTACGTTGTCGTCCGCGGTGACGAAGTCTCGCGCCGAAGCTAGAGTTTCAAGGTTATCCCAACCCTCGATGTGCAAAACGTCGTCATGCTCTTGGTTTTCTTCAGTCGTATCCGCATCCGATTCCACGAAAAATCCACACTTGCAAAGGCAGTTCGCGATCGTGTCCTGGGTCAAATTATCCCAGGACATGGCCAAGAAATGTGACGCATCAAGCAGGCTAATACGCAAGTTTTCATACTTACGCTCAATTTTCGCCAGGAGCCTCCGCACAAGCAATCCCATGAAACGGTGCTTCACATTTCGGATTATTCCCGCATCCAGTGGCTGTAGACAGCTCGTGGTGTTTGCGGGCAGGAACCTTACGGCGACATTGCTGAAGTTGCAGTCTTTGGGATGGGCCAAACACTGGTCGACGAAAAGCAAAATTTTTCTGTTTTTCGCTGCCATTTTCCAGTACAGTCATAAGGAAATTGCGGAAAAAATCTGCAAGTGCGTAAAGTGGTCATTTCACACGTTCGTATCATCCGCAATGGCTGGGGAAACTGTTCATATAACACAGAATTATGGCGCATTTTATACAACGTAGTCCATCCAAAACAACGTTAAAATTCGTACCATCGCGAAATTCGCATCAACTGTAATCGTATTGAGATTCTACTGTATATGTTGACCATCTGCCATGAACTAACTACACAATGCATGAGATTTGTAACACAGCACTGGATTTTTTTGTACTGTCAAACACCGATGTGCAAATCCTGGAAGGAGAAAACTGCTTTTGACTCCCCAAGTGGAATCTGTCTGTGAAATTTTTGAGCTGTAATGCACTAACCACCTTCGAAGACATGAGCGTCTTGCTTGGTCTGAAAGGGAGAACCTGTCTGTTTTTTGTCATCAACATCGTAGTACTTTCATCTACATTCCCACATCTGCATCGTCTTGAGTAGTCCTCTCCTGGCTTGCAAGCACTGGCCTACAGCTAAAAAAATGTAGTTGATCCCTCTGTCATAGGAATCGGTATAACATGAAAGTGAAACCTGTCTTCGCACAAGGGGCAATCTGGTGAATCGAAAGGAGGGAGATGGGTTGGGTACTCTGGGCATGTGAACCATTTGCATGTACACATCAGTGGCACTTCGACACTACAGGGATCCTCGACAGTTGCGTTCAAGCGAAAGCTCTCGAACGACACATTTCTCTGGAGACAATGCATTGAACGTGCCACCAACTACGCAAACCTGGCATAAACCAGGAGCGTCCACAAACTGTGAAACCTTGCAAGTGAAACCAAACTGTTTGTCAGCGGATCATTTTGTGAATGCACACATCGCTGTGCAAAAGGCGCATCATTTGCTTGTCGATGGCAGTCTTTGCGTTCCTGGATTAAAGCGCGTCACAAGGCAGCTGGCTATCATATTCGTCGCACAAGACAGTGTAGCGGCTGTGGCTGAAGTAACGTGCCGGCAGGATGCCGAAGCCTTCCCGGCAATAGTGGCGTCAAAACTACTGAAATTCCAACTGCCGGCACGCATGTTCAAAGTTTACGACTTCACTGTCATTCCTAAGTGGCGGTACCACCGCAGCTGAGAACAGAGTGCAGTGAAAGGGAGGTGATGGTAATTTAAGAGCAATTTTGATTGCTATGTTTGCTTTAACCGGACATCAATTATATGCAAATTGTAAAGCGGTGTGGTAAACATGTAAGGCCCACCTTTTCCTCTGTATTGCAAGTCTGTCAGTGGCGCAGTCAGTAGCGTTTCCAGCTCCTACCGCTGCACCCTGGCTGTTTGTGAGTTCGAATCTCATTGGGTAGCACTTTTTCAACCTCAAATGCGTGTTTATTTTTCGGACATCTCTTTTCATTATGGATGTATGTTGACCCCCTCATACGGATGTTGACCCCGGCATAAAACACTTTCGTGTTAAAACGAATATGTTGTAACTTCGCAAGGAAAACCAGTGATGTTCTGGGGCACTAAGCAGAGAGAGAGAAAGCACTTTATTTGCACTCGTCGGAGAGTATAGGTGATCGGGGTGAGATGCAGCTCCCCCTTTCACCGTCTAACTCCCCCCTAGACGTTGGCAGGAATCAGTTGGCTTCCGGCGGCAGCCTGGGCTTGACAGATGGCTTGTTTTTGGGCTTGTTCTTCCTGGCTATGAAGGGCACTAAGCAGAGAAATTTTACAGGACTCTGGAGGTTGCTGTCAGCCTCTACTTCCCCATTTGCTGTGTAAAAAGAACCGGCACATTTTCTCAGACTTCTTTCTTACTTCTGTTACTTTATATGCGGTGGCACTGTGCTTGTTCTGGCTTCCTCAAATCCTCAGAGGCAACAGGCCCTTTATTAGGTCTGGATAGTGTGAGTGTGCCATCGTGGCTCTGAAATGTGCCCTGCCACCCAACCCGGTACTGTTCCGGCCTCTTTGATCTGAGGACACCCACCATCCTGCACTGATGCTAGCGGTGCAGCAAAGATGGATGCTGTTGGGTCATGCTCATAAATGCTGTTGTCCTACATCGTGACACCTTCCCTGTGAAAGTCATTGGCTATGGTGATCGCGGTTCGACTGCAATAGAGAACTTCAAGGTATTTGAGCGGAAGTGAATCACTGTTTTGGTGCAGTGCAAAAGCTTCACCCACGTTTTAATGTCCATCACCCTACAGTTGTTACTGGCCACAATGCACTGTGGTGGCTTTCACTGCTAAAGAACTTATTGGGTCACATTGGTTTATGGATGGTTCACTTGCAATGTGAGAGATTGCAGTGTCAAGGTCTGCAAAGAAATACCAACACACCTATGCTTTCTCTCGCTACCCTCTGCCCTAATCACCTCTTCATACTAGAATGCATCCAGAACCCTCTTCATCAGTTTTACCTGGTTTATCCATGGTTGACTCATATAGCAGAGCTATCCTTGAAATTGTAAAAGGTTATTATTCACCTCTGAACTGCGAACATTGTTAACGACTAAAATACCTTAAGCTTCACTGTGAGGTTTTATTTTGCATTTGTCATGAAGAGGTAACAAATGAATCCCTGTTGTACTAGGTTCATTGCAATTTGAGGTTCTAGATGCTTTTCACAGCCTGATGGCCAGGAATCTGGGCCTTCACAAGACTTATGACAGCAATGTCTGAAGAAAGGCCGTGGCGGGCAATTACTCCATATTCTGAGTACGTTCCATCCTACGTTCAAAACCAAGGCTGCAAATACCCAACTGCTCTTTATAGCCTCCTGCAACCTCTTCCTTGTCCCACTTTGCCTGCATACCTGATGCAATGTCCACTGGACCACTTCTAGTTGCTATCGGAAAACAGACTGCTTGGCAGAATGGCTTTGCAACTCCCTGTCAGACACGATTGCAATGTAGACTGCCCAATCACGTGAACTTGGATGCAATCCTGCCATTTATTACATTCACTTAAAGTATGGCTGCGCAGCACTCCACTTGTTCTTTTCTCTTGTGGAGTGAAGCTGTTACTCTAGTTGGGCGCAACTTTTCATGGCATACTTGCACAAAACGCCATCATGAAAGACCATCACTTTCAAATTAAAGGATAAAAGCTACAGTAGCTACCAAGACAAGGCTCAAATGACAGCTGGCTGAAGTGTGCATACAGGTTGATGTTACTGCAACCCTAGCAACAAGTAGTAATAATTAATATGGGAGATAACTAATAGATATGGAGATCTCACTCATCTCTCATATTGTCACTTGTACGCTCATACAAGGGGCGTTCAAATGAAAAGGTCCGAAACGATGCAACAATGTAACCATTAACATAGATGGCTATGCAATTGTGAGAGCATGTAGCAAGGCGTCGAGGGATCTAATCAGTCTCTACCATAGATCTGAGCACAGGTAGCACCTGCATGTGCAGAAGAGGAGAGGCTCTTATAAAGAATGCCGTCCAAATGACGTGGGAATGCGTGTGAGGACAGGATGGTGTTAACGTTGCAAAGTTCAAGAATCCCGAGCAGTGAGGTGTTATTTGGTTTCTGTCAGTGGAAGGTGTTAAACCATCCACTATTCATCGCCGGTTGGTGACTGTGTACGGGGCAGACTGTATGTCCGACACGTCCATGAGAAAATGGAGTGCCTATTTTCGTGCAGGCGTGAATTTGGTTGATGGTATGAGGTCAGGCCAGGCAAACAGTCCATCATGGCTGACTTCGTCGACAAGGTGGAAAACCTAGTGAGAAGTGATTGGCATGTCACATAGTGTATGCTGGCGGTGAAGGTGGATGTCAGTGTTCGAACGGTGTGGACAGTTGTTCACGACAGAACAATTGTCCACACTGTTCGAATGCACACAGTTGCTGCATTATCGGAAAGTGTGCACACAAGAGGTTCCAAAAATCTGCTTACCAGCCAGGACAAGGAACTGCATATGGGGCTAGCACTTCAACATCTGCTTGTTGAATTCCTCGAGCACAGAACCGTTAACTCCGATGTGTAGTGTGAGACACTCCGGAGCCTATGCAGGTCCATCAAGAGCAAGACTGCGGCTGCTCACGAAGGGTATGGTTCTGCTCCATGATAATGCGTGTCCACACATATCCAGCGTCACAAAGACAGAACTTGTCAAGTGCTCCCAGCTTGACCATCCACAGCCAAGACATGTCGCCCTGTGATTTCCATGTGTTTGGTCCTCTGAAAAAACATCTGAAAGGAAAGTGCTTCAACTTTGACAACGAATTCAAGGATGCTGTGAAGGACTGGGTCTCGTCATGGCCACAGGAATGCTGGGAACAAGGAATTCTTCAGCTCGTTCTTCAATGGAATCTCTATGCTCATGCCTATACTCGCGCGTGGCCTCCACGATCGGCTGCGGCAGCGCAGCGTCAATTTTATTCGGTGTACACTAGGGTGTACACCAAATAAAATCATTTATGCCCACAGTGCCGTTTCGTACGTTTTCATTTGAATGGCCCTCGTGTGTGTGTGTGTGTGTGCGTGCGTGCATGTGTACGGGGCACATTTCATTGCATATAGACGCCCATATGTTTGAGCACATTAGGATTGGAAAAATGCCAAATAAAGAGTAAAGCAGTAGTGAGGCAAGTTGTATTTCTTCTTTAGACTTGGCAGATAACTCACTTTTGTCAGTCCCATCAAGATGGAATTAATGGAAGCAGACTACCATAAATACATTTCATCTGTGGTAATTTGACTAAACGTCTTTTGCGATAAAGTCCTGTAATATGTACATGCATGAACACATGCATCTGCATGGATTAAATGTGTTCAGCACAGAAACACGTTTAGGAGTGCATGTATTGAATGTAGCTGTCGCCACTTTCTACACATTAAAGGCATCATCAACTGATCAAAATGTGTGAATGGACCTTCGTGCATTAGGAAAGAACCTGAATTATAGGGATGGAATCAAGCACCATTTCATGATTTGAATAGGATTTGTATTTTACATTGAGCTTAAAAAATCGTGGCAACTGCAATGTGGCTTAAATTCCTGCATGTCACTACTGTTCATACAACCATAACTCTGGCTTGAAATTACAGTCGGCACATAAAAACTCATCCCCGCGCTGTTCTTTGCTTTCTACGCAGTAAAAGGAGTCAACACTGAGCAGTGCTGCCTTCGCGGCAATCGAAAGCCTGCTTTTGACCGCAGTGCATGTGTATGGCATCTCTCAGCCGTTGCGCCCATGTGCTCTGTCGTGGCACAACCTGGCGGAAACATGCCTGACGGCTGTGGGCCATTGTTTGCAACATACGTGTTCCATATAAGACTCCATAGGCAAAAAATTGATAAATCTTTCATGGTTTTTCCCCGGTTGCTATTGCATGATTAGGTACTCTGGCTGATAAACTTTCCATTGAAATAAGGAAAACAGGTTCCTTAAAAATTTGTCGGTTCTTTTACACACTTATGAATTGAAGGCTGTTATATTCCCATGTCTTCTTTTACCCTTGCGGTTTTCCTTCTGGTGGGGCCCGTGCCTTCACTTATTTTCAGAGATCTGTCAATTTTCTTAATTTTTTTTTTTTTTTTGCAGGTGTGCAGTAAATGCCCGTGCTTTTTTTTTTTACGATAGCAGTGAAATAAACATTCATAATCTGAATATTTTCTTCCACACCACTTCACACTTCACACAGGCGCTCCACATGGATATTTATGCAAGGCTGATCAATTCTCTTGTGATGATGGCCGTAGGTGTGTAGACAAATTCCAGGTGTGTGACGGCCGTCATGACTGTGCAGATGAAAGTGATGAACAAGACTGCCCCTCTGGAGAAGGTGAAATACTTGCTTTGCACTGTTTCATGCAGAATAACACACCATTTTTGCAATTAACATCAGTTTTGGCATGAGACTGCCCACATCCAATATAAGTACAAATCTGCGCATGAATGGAACCTCCATGTGCAGCCTCTGCTGTTGGCTTCCTATTCAACTTCATGCAGTGGTCTTTTCATTTCGGGCTTTGCACCGTTGTGTACCCTGACACCTCTGTTAACGCTTCAAACATTAATGTACCTTGTGGGACAGAAGAAAACTTTTGTGAAGGCAGACTTTCTGCATTATCCACTGACTTCTTATGGTCAATGTTGCAATGCATCTTGTGTGCATGTTTGGAGCTGGACACTCGGCAAGTGTTCGCACGTGCTCTTTCTCCATCTGGTTTCCTAACAGCAAGTTCGCATTTCTCCTACATTGGATCTTCAATGCTGCTTCTGAATCTGCGATTTTATGCTGCTTTGGATTCTAAGTCCTTTCGCCTTCATCCTTGTTCACACATGCTTTTTCTCATGGCTGCAAGCACAAACTTCACTTCGCTTGTTTGACCTAGCACTGGTGTGCATGCCCCTCGAATTTGTGGTGGTGGAAAGCATTGAACAATTTCTGAAATTGTTCCTTCTGAAGGCTGAGGTTGCTTTGCCTTGCCTGCTATTATTGGCACAGATGTGCATGGCTATACTATATATGATAGCTGAAAGCATTGAACACTCACTGCCACATCCATTTGTTATTCCCTGTGCGCTTTTCTATTTTCCTTCCATGTGCTTGAAAGCACTTGTTGGAAATTTGAGCTTTGATGCTTAAATTTGTGAACTCTTGTGCAGATGGGAACTATAGTGAACTGCTGGAATAGGTGATAGCTAAATACCCCAGTGCATGGCATTGTGCACTGTCAGGGTCCTGCTTTTAACCTTAAGCAATTTCTACAGTACCTCCTCACCAGACTGATGGATTCCAGTGTAGTCCTGACCAGTTTGTTTGTGATGGCCGTCGATGTGTACACTCTACGGGCAAGTGCGATGGCCACCCTGATTGTGCTGATGGCACTGATGAACACGACTGTGAATCAAGAGAAGGTAACTACATTTGAGCAACTTATTTTGAGGTCCAGGTCAAGATGAACAGCCAGTGCGTTTTCTCAGATTGTCCGAAATGGATTGAAATGCTTTTCGTAACTCATGGAAATCCTTTGTGCAGTTCCAACTCATGAGGGAGTTCACTGTGGACCAAATCAATTTGTTTGTGATGGCCGTCGTTGTGTTGATGTTTCTGGAAAGTGTGATGGTCGGCCTGATTGTGCTGATGGCAGTGATGAACGAAATTGTTCATCAAGAGAAGGTAACAATGCACCTGCCATTCCTATTGTCATTTAACAAAATAGAGATCACATTAAGAAACAAAGTTCAACATTCTTAATTGTAAGCCCCTACAAAATTTTCTGCAGTCCCAACTCCTCATGAAGCTCACTGTGGACCCAACCAGTTTGTTTGCGATGGGCGTCGTTGTGTTGATGTATCTGGAAAGTGTGATGGTCGTCCTGACTGTGCTGATGGCACTGATGAGCACGAATGTCCATCAAGTGAAGGTAATGTGCACTTGTCATCCCTCTTGTACCAGAATAGGGGTCACATAACATAGTTCAGTCTCCTTGGTTAAGCCTCTAACATTTTGTGCAGTCCCAACCCATCATGAAGCTCACTGTGGACACAACCAGTTTGTTTGTGATGGGCGTCGTTGTGTTGATGTATCTGGAAAGTGTGATGGTCGTCCTGATTGTGCTGATGGCACTGATGAGCATGATTGTCCATCAAGTGAAGGTAACCATGCACCTGTCACTGCCCTTGTACCAAAATAGAGGTCGCATTAACATAGTTCAGTCTCTTTGATTATAAACCCTAACATTTTGTGCAGTTCCAACCGATCATGAAGCTCACTGTGGACCCAACCAGTTTGTTTGCGATGGGCGTCGTTGTGTTGATGTATCTGGAAAGTGTGATGGTCGTCCTGATTGTGCTGATGGCACCGATGAGCATGACTGTGCATCAAGTGAAGGTAACCATGCGCCTGTCACTGCCCTTGTACCAAAATAGGGCTCGCATTAACATAGTTTGTTCTCCTTGATGGTAAACCTATAACATTTTATGCAGTCCCAACCCATCATGAAGCTCACTGTGGACCTAATCAATTTGTTTGTGATGGCCGTCGTTGCGTTGATACATCTGCAAAGTGTGATGGTCGTCCTGACTGTGCTGATGGTATTGATGAACACAACTGTTCATCTAGAGAAGGTAACCACACACCTGTCACTCCTGTTTACCAAAATAGGGGTCAACTTAAGAAACAAAAGTTCAGATTCCTTTATAGAAAGTTCTTGTAACATTTTGTGCAGCCCCAACTCATCATGAAGGATCTCATTGTGGACCCAATCAGTTTACTTGCGATGTTCGTCGTTGTGTTGATCTGTCTGGAAAATGTGACGGTCGTCCTGATTGTGCTGATGGAACTGATGAGCGTGATTGTCCATCAAGTGGAGGTAAAATGTTTCTGTTGCTGTTCTTGCTCACCCAAGATATGCTTGTCATAAAATAAAAGTTCTGTCTTCTTGCTATATTTTCTGTGTTGTAATTATGTTAATTGTGTGCCATGGTGCAAATGTTCTCTTGAAACATTTAGCAGCAATACTGTCTAGCCGAATTTTTCGTTTAGGACTTTTTCAATGCCGTAGCAGCGACTTGGGTTGACGCTGCCAGTCTTATTCCCCGAAATCTGAAAAGGAAAGTAGTTTCCCTTGCAATTCAAAAAGTGTGTACTTAACCTCCTAACACTTGGTAGAAGCCTCTTCCTCGGTTGGTTTTGTGATGGCAATGATGAATACCACTCTTACATCGGAATTCCACTGCTCATAATTGTTGTGCAGGTACAGAGGCACAAAATTTGTCATTTAGACATCAGAACTTGTGCTGCATGCGCTGTCGTGAAGATTTTCTGTGTACAGAAAATTGAGATTCAAAAGAACTTTCTTCGTGCATTTTTCTCAACTGGCTCACAAGTGTCCTCTTTAGTGTATCACTTCTGTAGGTGTAACTTTCATTGGTTTTACGTGCTCTTGCTTTTGAGTTTCTGTGCCTTGGACAGTTACGTACAGCTCGTTCTTGAACACTTTCCAGTTTCTCCCCCTCATGGTGAAGGTGTTGAGTGTGAACACAATCAATTCATTTGTGATGGTCGACGGTGTGTTGATGTATCAAAGAGGTGCGATGGTCGCCCTGATTGCGCTGACGGAGCCGATGAACATGACTGCCCTTCGACTGAAGGTGAAAAGTTGTTTTGTGGCTTCATTGCTGCTGATTTAGCTAAAGAATTCTATTAGCAGGGGTGCATATTTGCTAGATGTTTACATTTGTAATTTCTTCATAAATGGCTGCCTTGGTCTGGATTGTTGACAGACTGACCTGTCTAAAGAGTTCTTTTTCTGTACACTCATGGAGAATCCACAAATGCAAACCGGTACGTGTCTCAGAACCCCAGAACTATGAGAAAACAATACAGCAGCCTTTTAATTTGTCTTTATATTCAAGGGCTCAGTACATAATTATTGTGTAGCCCTTGCACTGTATCCAAGGGGAAGATTTGTTACTGGCTGCAGCCTTTTAGCTATATTTGTTCTCTACACTTTAGCTGTTAGTGTACTCTGTATTCACATTACTTGTGTGTGCGTGTGCGTGTGTGCGCGCACAGGCACACGTTCATTAATGTGTTGCACTTGTTGACTTGCTATCTGTTTATCACAGTGGTTTGCTTTATTTGAATGCACTGGTGTGCCTCATCAAAGTTCTTTCCCACATGTTCTTTGTGACTCAAAACAAGACTTCAACCTTTGCTGCATTTTGTTCTGTGCTTTTGTGCAATTCTGTTCCTAAGGAAATAGTAGTGTAGAATGTGCATGCTGGTAGATGTCATGACAGCAGCTTTGAAAACGCTTGTGGCTCAGCTGATCTGAAACTGAACCCATCCATCACAGCAGTGCTTTATAGCTTGTTTCCTCTGCTGAGGCAGGTGCCTTTCTGTGTTTCTCCCTGGTTTTGTTCTCTTCAAGTCGTCTGAATGGAAGCTCTTCAGATAGACGTTTTCCCAACTCTCCTTCTTGGCACATGCTCTGCACTGATTTGAGCTATGGTGGCTTGGCAGTTTGTGGTAGCTGTGCTTCAATTTTTTATGCACATTTGTCGCATGCGCCTTGCTTCAGCTTAGGGAATACACATTGATTGAATCAAGTGAGCTTGGAGAGGCTATTCCATTTGAACGTCTGGAATGTTGCTATTTGGCACTTCTGCATTCCAACTGAACTGTATGTACTGGCATGGAAGGTGGAACTGTAATGCTTCTTTGCAACCTGGTGGTACCTTGGCAGCAAGTGATTGCTTAGGCAGCTTCAGTGGCACAGCTAGCATGTCTGTCAGCAGGCATTATAAAACTACTACCCACATGCCTTATTTTATATCCATGCACTTTTTATGCAGTGCATCCACTTCACGGAGATGGATTTCAATGTGGACCACATCAGTTTGTCTGTGATCATCGCCGGTGTGTTGATCTGTCTAGAAAGTGCGATAGTCGTCCGGACTGCCTTGATGGATCTGATGAACATGATTGCCCATCGATAGAAGGTTGTTAATTGCTTCAGTGTTACACATCTTTAGTGTTACACTGTTGTTTGAAGTCCGCTAATATTTCTCTAGGAGCACATTTGGTGCTTCTCAAGGCTTGCCTTTTTTGCTGGTTACTCTTGGTATTGCCATAATTTTTTAGGGACTTTTAGCTCTAAGCAGTTGTCTGAAGTGTGTGCTGCTCGAGTGCCTCCAAACAGTGGACTTGTGTGTAGTTCCTAACGCTGGCTTCAACACTAGCTTTTTACGGCTGTTGATAATGTTGGGGCCTCTGTGAAGCATTTCACATCATTTGAGTTGTCAGATGATTGGTGCAGAAGTAGTCGATAGAAAATGAGCATTTATTTCTCTGCACTTTTGTTCATTCTTCATTTTCTTCCCGGGCAACGTTTGCCACAGCTTTCCCTCATCATTCTGAAGAGATTCTCTGTGGACTTGATCAGTTCATTTGTGATGGTCGCCGATGTGTTGATACATCAAGAAGATGTGATGGTCACCTTGACTGTGCTGATGGAACTGATGAGCATGGCTGCCCACATAAAGGTGGTTAGTCTTCAGTGGTGGTACTGTTTCAAGCTGAGCCGAATGACTCGTTTGTGCACTAATTATTTCTGAGATCTCATCTTGTGCTTAATTCATACCATCGCAGGTACCATTGCTTTGTTGAACACTTAAAGGGGTCGTGAAACGTTTTCTGAACATTTTGTACTAAGTGCGTATTCGGGGTCCTGACCCTCCAATCAACAATATGCATTGTTCCGTTGCACCGTGTGCGTTGATTTAGAGCGATGAAAAACGCGGTTTCGGTTTCACTGCGCGCGTTCCCCTGAACTCTGCAGATGACGTCATCTTAGTAGCCGTCATACCTCCGAGATTGGCGCGCCCTCGGAGGCCATGGGAAAACAAACCGTGCTGCCGCTTTTCTTCCGAATGGTGGCTCCGCACGGTTTCCAAATATTTTCTTCCTTTCTAGCTTTCAAGTAAATCGATTCCTTTAGAGCAAACGCGAGTTCACTGTGCCTTTGAACTTAAAAGTATCTTAACTCAACGTCACCAAATAGTACCACGCCGGCCGGTAGTGTCGCATAGTCGTTTCGGGAGCGCAAGAAAGCTGAGATTTAAAACGGTCGTTGTTAAATGTGCACTGAATATTTCGCCGAAATATTTCGGAATCGGCTTGTCGAATGCATATTGAAGCAGCGAAAATTACAAACCGGCATCTCCAAATTCTTTTCACGACCCCTTTAAATTCAGAGTTACAGCTTTTGAACTGCCACATGGACTCAAAAATGTGCTCATAATTGATCATTCATAAAGGTTAGAAGCTTTATGAATGATTCAGGCAAAGATTAACCAGTTTTCTAAGAGTTGATCAGGTATCTTTTTTTCTTTTAACAGCACTTCATCTCTGACTTTCGAGCATGTACAGTTTTATTATAATAGTATCAACCCGTTTCAGTCATACCACATTCCTCTTGGGCCTTGCAGGTTTCCTGCGGTTGCTTAACTGCTGCTGGTTTTGCAAGGCTTTCATCAGCAGTTTTACATAAAAACTTATATTTAAGTTGCACAACAATTTAGTATCGCATAACTTTATTTTTGCTATATTTATAGCATTTTCTTTAGTTTCTTTCAAGCCCTTCAACTCTAAAGAGTACAGACGAGCATATATCCATTAGAGCTTTACAGCCATGTTCAGCGACACCTTTTATTTTTATATACTGTTACTGAATGTTTTTCTACTATTGTCTGGCTACTCTGGAGTTAAAATGGATTTGAAGTTGAAGGATTTGTCGTAGCTAGCATCCCTATATTGCATGTGAGCCTATCGATTAATATCAAAGATGACACATGATCTATATTGCAAAATAGTTGAATATTGCAGAATTTTCAAATAAGTTGACACAGTACATATAGCTAAGCTTAGCTAGGTTTTGTTCGCAAGCTTTATTGAACAGCCAAGAAAAACACACTCAAACAAGCTCTTCTAGAGGAAAAAGGGGCAATGTATATGCTGCACAGGGCACATCAGTGAGGTTGGAAACAACCAATTTTATGTGAGCAAGGTGCCATGAAATTTAAGCTTTTAGATTGGGCTGGTAATCCATAGACACTTCAACAGACAATGCAGCCACTACCACTCACTGTATAGGGCATTTTGCTTCACATAACTTTCTTTTGAGAACATTCCCATTTTGTGCAACTCCTCATGCAGTTCCACCTCACCATCATGAAGGGGTTCAATGTGGTTCCGAGCAATTTCTTTGTGATGGTCGTCGATGTGTCGACTCGTCAAAAAAATGTGATGGCCACCCCAATTGTGCTGATGGCACTGATGAACAAGACTGCCCCTCTATAGAAGGTGCAGCACATTTTCTGGTTTGATTCTTGTTTAAATGCGAAGGATGGCATGGAAGTGTCGCATTTAACTTGCCACCTTGAGTTGTTTGCTAAGGGATTGCCCTGCGTTTTTATCATTTTGAATCTATTATGTTATGTGCACTTGGGAAAGTAGTCTTCACACAAAAGGATATAGAACAAAATTGAAGTCTTCCAATTGGTATATACTTCATGCATTATAATACAAACAAAATGTTTAAAATTGCTGGGCCTCCTCCCACCCAGCTTTTTTTTTTCTCTTCAGTTTGTTGAAAGTAAGTGCTGTGTCCAGTCTTCACTTCTTTGATTTGTCTTTGTCCCTAACTGTGCGCTACCTGCTACGACATGCTTAACTACCAATAAGCCCACTTATACATTCTAACAAAAGTAAGAACATAAATTTTACAGATGAGCGAGCATCCCAAAGCAACTTTTTGGTAGACAGGTGCTACACAGAGTACCTTGAAGGTTCTTTAAAGAGGTCCTACAACACTTTTTGAGCAAAGACAACTGCTGATCAGTCATGAAGGCTCCTGCAAACATGTGAGCCAAATATTATTGCGTTTTGCCCACCAGGGAATTGTTTGTTTTCAAATGCAGCTGGAAAGTGTCGGCTCTTTAAAAGTGACGTCACTGAGGGCACAGATTAAGTTGCTCAAGGCAGAAATAGCATTGGCTGGTTTCATGATTGCATAGAGATCACCTGGTATGTTTTATTTGTTTTGAATTTAACAGATGAGGAAGCATTTGAGCAAGTGTAAGTGCCCCCAGTGGCATCATTTGTTGAAAAAAGAGCGCACACTTTCCAGCATGAGTTTGAAACCAAATGGCATATTTCCTAGGACTCGTAGTGCAATATTACTTGGCTCACACATTCACAGGAGTCTCCATGCTATCTGGTTATGTTCAGAAAGTGTTGCAGGGCCCTTAATGAGCACGAATCTGTCTGTTTCACCTTGCTAACACTTCCATTCTGTGTTGTCTTTACATTATGAAAATAAATGATTGATGTACAGGTAATGCATGTTATGGAACACATCTTGCCTGTTCATACTTTGAAGACAAAGATGCAAATGTTCTTCAATACAATGTCATAATTTACACATATTCATGGCACCACGAACTACTCTATGTATGCACTGCAGTTTGCTCTCTTATCTACTGTGCTGGTAGTTTGTAGTCTTGGTAAGCACATGACTACAGATATCTTCTTGCATGTTAATTTGATGTTCCTGTTACAGTACATGGCAGTTTCGATTTATTTCAATTAACTGAAAGTGAATTGCCAGGGTACTAATTATCACACCCCTACTGTAGTAAATGTTTGGAGCTGACTTTGTACCGACAATTTTGAGGACTAGCTCAAGACACTGGCAGCACCTTTCCCGTAAACACAGATCAGAAAACCCTTCGGCACTGATGCCCCCACAATTTATTTTTCTTAACTAGTCTTGCAGAGATGGTCTGAAGGTGGGTTGTAACCAAGTGAAAAACATGCGTTGAGCGGTGCATGCAGGCGCAGTGGCTTGCATGAGTCATCAGGATGACACAAATAAAAGAAGGTAGGAAGGGGAGGGAGAAAACTGATGCAGCCATTAAGATGCTGCATATTGTTCCGTATCGGGCCTCGCATTTGCATTTTAATGCAATAGTGTTGAAGAGCTCATTTTGCAGAAATTCCGGTGTCCGCGTCGGCGCCGTTGGTTGCGAGTGGGAAAATCACCGTTGTCCATAAGCGAAAATTCGAGGTAGATGCAAAAAAAGAAAAACCTTCGGACCGAGTGGGAATCGAACAAGGGACCCCTTGCGCCAGAGCTTGACACGCTACGTGCTCTGCCATGCTGCAAGCATTATAATAATCTCTAATGGCGAGCCTTTTACATGCACCATTTCCCGTTAATGATATGCACATCTTGGAGCTGCATCTCGGAGGTGTTTCAGTGTGGCAGAGGCTTAACTGTCCCCCGTGAGATGGCACAAAGGGCCCATGGCGCCTAGTTAAGAGCATGTACAGGGACACTAACGGCACCGTGTTTCGCCGCCCCGTTTGTGTGGAGCACACAGGAGGACGCTCGCACTTTGGCTTAAGGGCGCAGTCGACTGTGCTTGCGTCTGTGCTCGCGCAAGCAGTCTGTCATGTTGACACATCTGTGATGGATTCTGTGCTGTCTAAAAGAGCCAGGTGAACTGTGGTGCATAGCCACTTTGTACTTTGCCCATTACATAATTACAGTAATTCACAATCTCAATTCCATGAGTAGAGACACACAATATCAAGTGTGGTGTCATGAAAATTACGTGGCTAGGTGACTGAGAAGCGTGGCAAGTGAAAGAGCGTGATGAGAATGGGGCCATGCATCACTGTCATGCTGAACTCTTAAGGCGAAGCTTAAGGGTCCCACATTCCTTTTGTTAAAAAATTCTAGTTCTTTTGGTTATAACTCGACGGAAGCTGCGCTTAATATCAAGGCCCTGACCTGGCGATTTCAACAACTTTGATGATCTCATGGGTGGTTTGTTAGCAACTCGTGCAAATGATGGTTTTCCTTTAATAAAGGTGTGTGCTCACACCTTCTAAAATGTTGACTAAGATGCCCAGCTGCTACCTGCTGAATCCTATTCTTATGTTCTAGAAGTCTAATATTCGGACACCTGCCAGTTTGTCCAATATCTTGCCATGTGTTAGAGGGAATGAATACACTATCCCATTTCGACATGAGCCGAAAGGGTCCCTGTGTGTTTTGTCACACACCTTCCGGGCTGGTTTATAGCTGGCTTTGAATGTTTGTGGGGCACGACGGGAAAAGCTACATTTATGTTCACCCTGCTTGATTGGATTAATAATTTTCCAGAATTTCCTGGGGTTATTAGTAAGTATCTTGGGTAGGTCTGTGTGAAAAAACGAGTGCTTGGCGCTGCGTAAGGCGAGCGAGTATGCTTTTTCAGCCGCATAGTATTTTTCCCAATTGTGAGTACAGTGTTTTAACTTGGCAGCCCGAAATGACCTTCCCCATGATGTCGTCACCACTGAATGCCCATCGTCATTTTTTGATCGATTATGTGTCCATTTTTCAAGATAAAAACTTGTGGCAATAATAAAAAAAAAATATATGTTAACCCACCCCTTATGTAATACCCCCTCAAGGGGTCTTTAAGGAAAATAGTTGTGTTATGTTATTAGGGAACATCGAGCACGTCAGCAATGCCTGTCATCCCATATGTACATGGCATATCACATCATCTCAAGAAGATAGCAAGGCGAATATAAAAGTAATTGTTTCCGCACCGAAGAACTTTCAAAGCTTTGCAAAGCCAGCTATAAACCAGCCCAGAAGGTGTGTGACAAAACATGCAGGGACCCTTTTGGTTCATGTCGAAAGGGGATAATGTATTCATTCCCTCTTTAACGCATGGCAAGAAATTTGACAAACTGGCAGGTGTCCGAATATTAGACTTCTAGAACATAATAATAGGGTTCAGAATGTAGCATCTGGGCATTTTAGTCAACATTGTAGGTGTGAGTGCGCACACGTTTATTAAAGAAAAGCACCATGATTGGCATAAGTTGCAAGCGAACTACCTGCGAGGTCATCGAAGCTGTTGAAATCGCCAGATCAGGGCCTCCATGCGTAAGCACACCTTCCATCGATTTACCACCAAAAGAACTAGAATTTTTCAACAAAACTCAAATGCGAGGGTCAATACCGAACAATGCGCAACGTCTTAATGGATGCATCAGTTTGCACCCTCCCTTTCCATCTTCTCCTTTTGTGTCGTCTTGATGGCTCGGGCAAGCCATTGCACCTTTGTGCACTGCTCAATGCGCGTTTCACTTGGTTCATTAAACAGCTTGTTGCAAGTAAGTGCTGTGTCCAGCCTTCACTTTTTAGCCTCATCTTTGTCCCTAACTGTGCACTACCTGGTACGACATGCTTGCTTTTGTTTCATTTCTCTGCATGGTGTTTCGTTCGTTTGCCTAATACCTTTGTTCTTGTATTTGCTTTCTGTTTGAAAACATTCTGCAGCTCCCACCCACACTCTTGGATTTCAGTGTAATCCCGATCAGTTCATTTGTGATGGTCGTAGATGTGTGGACTCGTCTCGAAGATGTGATGGCAGGCGTGATTGTACTGATGGAACTGATGAACATGGCTGCCCATCAAAAGAAGGTGGAGAATATTAGTGCTCATCCTTTGTTAATCTATTGCCTACACTTTCATCTAATGTCTATTCGGTTGATATTTTTATGCTACAAAATTAAGCAATATATAAGAACTCTACATTAGGGAAACTTTATCTCCAAGTCAGTTTTTAAAGGGACTGCCTACCGTCCTTCATCGCTCTCCCATTTTTTGGCATAATAGAAAGCGTGCCTTTCAAAGTGTCCCAGAGTGCAGTGGTTTCCTCAGAAATTGAGTAAAAATGATTAAAACAGGACTTCATCTATGAAGTCGCTCATTCCTATGTGTACAGAAGCAGACAACAATGGTACTGGGCACGATGTGTTGTAGTCTTCCTGGCAACCCTTTCGGGCGCGAGAGGCTTCTTCTCGACAAGGAATTGGTTCCAAGGATGACATTGCAGAGGTGACAAGGAGAAGCGAGGGAAGTTGGCATGAGGGAGTGCGCCTCGGACATGCAGCGCCACACGAATGACAAGCACAGTACTATGCGCCTATACAGGCGGACGAATTTGAAGGCAGCACCTCCTGTGCCACCCCGAAAGCAGTGAAAAAAAGAACGAATTGCTCTTGCACACTATAAGAAAGGTGTCTCATATTGGGAAGTACGCTTGTAAGACATAATTGTTTCTCAGCAGAATATGTGTGCCTGCGTGGGCTGGTTCTTGTACACTTCGAAATTGACAAACAAAAGTAAAAACATAATTCTTGTTTTGTGGAGTGAAAGCGTGCATGCTTAAAAGCGTGCATTCTTAAAAAATTTCCAAGCGGTAGACAGTCCCTCTAATGCTTTTTTGTGCAAATGGAAAAATACTGGTCATACATTGTCATCAGTGGTCAAACATCTCCAAATCTCTTGCTTTTTTTCTCTGCAAGAGGCCCAGGCAGACAAGGTTTCGTTGATAAAAACAAAAAATATAAACTCTACATGTACTTTGTGTGCATTTTTTTTTATTAGTTTGAGATTGACAGTAGCCAAATTGTTTGCTTTGAAGAGAGACCTTGTAGTAGTTCCTAAGTAAATCATGCATTACCTAATTTGTGACCATTACAGCAATAATTCTACAGAATAAATGTAATGGATTGGTTTTCTGCCGTAATAGTGATCATGCGCACAAGAGTAATTACAGTAATTGGTAGAGAACATTAATGAACTACAGCTGTGCTACTCTTTGTGTAATTGGAGGCTTTGCAAGTCGGTAAGGACACAAGAATAAAAGGACTATGGTGACATTTTTCAGGTTTAATTTCTTTGCATGTGCTTTCTGTTCATGAACTGAATACACTTTATTAAAGCAGTGGCACTCCACACACTTGTACAGTAGAATTCATGGTAATGTTATGTCATCAGGACTAAGTTACTTACCCCTTGGCACAAGGAACTCTTACCTGGGAAATTCATTTTTCTTTCGGTGACTTACCAGTCCACGTTTATTTCTATTAATAATATTATCTAAATAAGAGCTACATCGTTCACCAGTTCCTTTTCTTTCAGTATTTCTTTTTTTTTTTTAACCTATGCTTTATCATTTGAGTTCCTGCTTTACTGTTGCATGTTACCAACTGTTCCCTTGTTTTTATTGCGCAGTTCCTTCCCATTGTGGTCCGGGTCACTTCATATGTGATGGCAGGCGGTGTGTTCCTTTGTCTGGAAAGTGTAATGGCCATCGTGATTGTGCTGATGGCAGTGATGAACAAGACTGTCCAAAACAGGAAGGTGATGGTATGACATGTGCAGCATTGCATTCATTTGTTTTGGTTCCTTGAGATTGTTTCTGCTGTGGCTTTGTTAGCTGTGTTGTAGAACGACTGCAGATGAAAAGTACATGGCTTTAAAGCTCAAACAAAAATAAGGTGCTGGAAAAGCATAGGCATGATGGAAATTCAATGCATTGTTTTTGCAACTACTTCCGGATTCAAATCTTCAATGGGTAGGTATAATGCAAACGTGCAAAAAAAATCTACAAGAAATGTCACCATGTGGCTTAATGTGCATAGCTGTCGATAGTCTATCCCTGGTAGGCAGCTCACTGATGCATGTAATTTTGCCTAAAAATGTGAAGGGATTCAATTAGGGATGGTAAAATTGACAAACGATTAATCGATTAATTGATAAAAAGGACCCCATGAAACAATTAAACCATTGATTTCAACCTTTCATTTAATCTACTTAATGGATGAAAACCATTCGATTAATTACTCAGACCCCCCTTCCTTTCGTTATTGTCACCTGCTTGGTCCAATCGCGCAGGATTGTAAAACAATGCTGAGATGCATAAGTCAAGTGCCGCTCCTATTTTTCCCCACTCTCCATAATAAGCATGTGTTCATGGATACAGTAGAACGAACCCGGTGGCAGAGGTATCCTTTGCCCTTGCAGGTGTAACTAAACTTGCCCACGGCCATGCTGATCACGGCTTTGTTGAAACTGTCTTCCTTTACTCCCTCCCTTTTACTTCCCACGTGGTTGCCACTTGGTTCCGTTTCAAATCGAGGATGATCACATCAAGACAGCACGAGAAACAGCTCTCGTTTGACGGGTGCAGATGGCCTTGGCAGATTTATAGCACTGGGGTAGCGGAGACTTCAGGAAGAGGACCGTGAGGAAGGCCCTCCTTGAGTTAGAGCGAGAAAGTGGACATCATTGTACTTGCTATGGGCAGAGTTCAGCTGCGAAAGGAGGAGGAAAAACGACTGGTTGCCTTTGCGTAACGTTCCCCGACCTTGTGTGTTTCCTCCGAGAAACAGTTGAGAGCATTTGGTTCTTTTTCTTCATCCTTTCCTGATTGTATTCAATTGATTTTTAGTGAACATGTTCTTCGTTACCATTCCATTACCCATGAAATACATCAAGCTGGCACCGGAGGCTGCCTCTTGCAGCCTCCCTCATGATTCCAGCAACAAACTTGCCTGCTTCTCTTTGACTAAAAGCCTCAGTCGACAGCATGACCGCCTTTTCCTTTTTCTGTGGTCTAACCATGCGTCGCCTCTTGCTCTCCTCACTTCTGTTGAGTTAACCAGTGACCATTTCACGAAATACACGTGTTAGTCATGTGTTGTCTTGCAGAGTCCTGGGTAAATATGCTCGAACATTGGCACCTTCTCCATACTTGGGTCCCATGCATAAAAGCACATTGAGCGGGTATTTCCGATGGATAAGGTCACCTACATTTATTCCAATGAAAGAAGATTCCTCATCAGTTGAGCTACGAGCAAAATTGAACTAAAACAATAAGCAGTGTTTCCTTTCCTTTCAGCGATTGCAGCTCAGTTTTTTTCATTTATTACTCCACCATCCATTTCTGTCAGCCTTTGAAGCTATACGTGGCATCTTTCCACAAATCATGATGTGCGTTTCATTGGATATTTAATGGTGAAGAATGTGCTTTGAGATCAGTAGATGCAACTAGGGCTCAAACTAAAGAGCCCGCTAATGCTACGACAATAAGATATCCTCGTTTTTCAAGTGTCAACTAAATATCAATTAACCAATAAAAAAATCTTGTGTCAAAACCTATTAAAGGCAAAATCAATGAAATAATCATTTATCGGTTAAAATGTTTAATCAACCATTCCTAGATTAGCTTTAAAAATACACTGCATGTAGCACAAAATGATACTACTTGATTACAGAGTGTATCACTCATCCTCTGTGCCACTGGCTTGTTCTTGTGAAACCAACAGATCATAAAACAAAGGAAGGAATGTGAAATTTTAAATCTAAATGCAGGAATGGTGGTCAAATAAGAAGGCTCTGAATGCACATTAACGAGTTCAACACTTACGAATCGTGCTAGCTGTGCAGCAATGTTTTCCATTCGCTTGCTTGGGCTCAATGTTGTCGTATTGTTAGCGAATGGCACAAATTATTGCTACTGTTGCTAGATGCTAAGACAGGCATTCACATTTCGCTTGCAGCAAGCTGTTTCATTCACTTTAATTTCTGATTGCTTTATTATTTCTACATTTGATTTTAAGAAAAGTAACTTACCAGTTTAAAGAAAATAACAAAAGGGAAGGGGTCAAGGGCTCGTACTTTATTTGTTAGAAACAACTTAATGAGCAAGCAGACAATGACGCCTAGGAAAGCATAGGGGAAGTTACTTGTGGTATTGTAATTGTGGAGAAAGTAGAAAGGAATTAGTGGACAAAAAGACAAACCTGCCTTCGGTGGGAACCGAACCCACGATCTTCGGATGTCACGTCCGATGCTCTACCAACTGAGCTACGAAGGTGGTCGTCCCCCCATCCACTTTATTGTGTATTTATGCATGTATTATCCTGGGAGTGTTAGGCAGCGCCACTCGTGGCCAAGGCGGCGTGTGTGGAACACACTTTCTTGCCAGGAGGCGTCACGTAGAATGTGAACTTAGATGAGATGGCTGCTGCCCAATAAGCCCTCGCATGCTGCCTAAGGCACCAAGTCTGCCGCAACGAGGCCCAAGCTATGAAATAACAAAAGGGAAGGGGTCAAGCGCTCGTTCTTTATTTGTTAGAAACAACTTAATGAGCAAACAGACAATGACTCCTAGGAAATCATAGGGGGAAGTTACTTGTGGTATTGTAATTGTGGAGAAAGTAGAAAGGAATTAAAGTGGACGAAAAGACAGTCCCTTTAAGCCAGTCATGGGTTCCCACCGAAGGCAGGTTTGTCTTTTCGTCCACTTTAATTCCTTTCTACTTTCTCCACAATTACAATACAGTAGAACCCCGCTGATACATTTTTCACGGGATCGTAGAAAATAAACGTAGGAGCCGGGAAACGTAAGAGCAGAGAAATGGGAAAAATGAGAGAAGTGGTGAACGCCACACAATTTTATTTCAGTGCTAGCACTTTCAGTGCACACATCGGCACACTCGGCTACGATTTCGTCGACAGAGAAAACCTCTGAGGTGACAACGGCACCATCGATGGAAACGTAACCACTGTACGCGATTCCGTCACAAACAGTTTGCACATCTGTGCCATAATTCTGCTGGCGGAAGCCGGAAACGTAATGGGCGGCGCCCATTGTGCAGCTAATACAGTCAAGTCAAGTCAAGCTACGTGAAAAGTCAATATTGCCGTCGGTAGTCGCCGCTTGGAGTGTCGATTCGCAACGTAACATACGGGAATGTTCCCACACTGCGACATAACAGCGGGGCTCCTAATGCATTGAATCCTATGGGAGCTATGCTGGGACTGGCCCAAAACGACGTAACAGCCAGGAAAACGCAGCAGCTGGGAACGTAAAAGCGGGGTTCTACTGGACCACAAGTAACTTCCCCTATGCTTTCCTAGGCGTCTTTGTCTGTTTGCTCATTAAGTTCAAAGGAAAGTAATTTGTCCTGTGGCTTCTTGGGCCATTGCATATTAGTATGTTTGTGACTACAGCAAATATGTGGCCCTTTGTTTTTCTTGTATCCTGTTCTTTATGCTGAAATATTTAGCTTGAATCAACACTACAATGGAAAGTCAGGCTAGTAGTTGGCCTTGCCTGACTTGTGTACCACGTGTATAAATGAGAGGAACTCTCTATCAATATACGTGGCATTGCATTGGACTTCATAAATGTCTTGTGTGCAGTAGCTCATCTGTCCCTTTCAAAAGCAAAGGAAAAAGTTATTCACCCATTTGTAGATGGCACTATCAGTAAATGTATTTCAATTTCTCAGAAAAAAAAAAAAATCTTCTTAGTTGAAAAATTCATTTTCTAGGCCTTTTCTAGCCAGTCTTTCTCCCACCTGAGCAGCATATAGCAACAGAAGGGTGAATTGACCACTAGAAACAGGGCACAGAATGTCAGATTAGGCCTATGGAGCCTGGCAGGGTAGAAGCAGGCTTATGAAAGACAAAAATCGTAATCTACCAGGCATTTGTTCTTTCCTCCTATAAGGTCTAGTCAGTGCTTTTTTTTTTTTTAAGAGGCACTGGGTCTAGTTTCTCGGTAACAACTCTGTTGGTTCTCTATCAACAACACTGACAACAGTGGAAAAGGTGAATGGCGGGTGGAGGGTTATCAATAGGATGAGAATTGAGGTATTGAAGTTGACCACCGTGATTCTTATCTCATTGACAACTCCTAAAGCAGCACCATGGGTTGCAGATGGGCACAGATAGTGTTGTAGCGTTGCTACGCATGGAAACAAGCAACATGCTGTGTCTTTCACTAAGGGGGCATACTTGGTCCTGTTAGTACACCATCATTAGGTGCGATGTACAGTAGCATTCAGACTGTCCCAAATAGCCGCCTTATAGTAAAGTGCGTTTCTAGGTAATTGTGCCTTGTGCACAATTACCTAGAAATGCACATCATTCTTTATTCTGTCCGAGGTGTCCCTTCTGTACAACATTATGCCTGTGTGCTGCATACAAGAAGACTAACATGGAAACAAATGGTGCTGTCACATTGTGTTCATCTAAGATCCTGGGGACATGTATACTGTTACTGGCCATGTGGGATCTGATAAACATAGGTGTCACAGTGCATGAAGTGACAGATTCTCAGTCTTGGCCATGAAACAAGTGTCAGGTGTGTTAGTTTATTAAGTTTAACAGTTTATTAGCAGCGAAGCTGCTTAAAGGGACTATCTACCACTCGGAAAATTTCTTATATTGTGGTAAAAATGGGAAGATTGTGTGCCACATTTATGGGAACGAGCCCGCCTTAACCCCACACGAGCGTGTCTATCGGTTTCTAAGTGTAACAGAACAAACCCACGCAGGTATGCATATGCTGCTGAAAAAAACAATTTAAACCTTACAAGTCTACTTCACTCTATAACAAACCTTTTTATAGCGTGTAAGAGCAATTCCTTCTTTTCACTGCTTTCAGGGTGGTGCAGTTGCACTGCCTTTGAATTCATCTGCCTGTACTGGCGCTTAGTCCTGCGCTTGTCATGCACGTGGCACTTCCTCGCTTTTAGGATGTCCAAGCCGCACCCCAGTGCGCCGACTTTGCCTCGCCTCTCCTCCTCGTCACCTCTGTAGTGTTGTCCTTGGAACCGGTTCCTGCTGGGAATAAGAGGCCACCTGTGCCTGAAAGGGTGGCTCAGGGAGATGCCCAGTAACCATTGTTGTCGGCATGTTTACACATAGAAAAGGAACAACTTTGTGGATAAAAAAATTCTGCTTTAATAATTTCTACTCACTTACTGGAGAAACCATTGGTACGCTTTCTATTGAGGCAAAAAAAAAAAAAAAAACACGGTAGAGTGATGAAGGACCGTGGACAGTCCCTTCAAGCTAGCCTAGTTTGTCAGGCATGCCAGTTCTATCAGCGAAGCTGTTTAATCTAGCTGTAATTTGCTAGGCATCATGCAATACCATGTTAAGTGACTTTGGTAGAAACCTGTCATGGGTGACATTTCGTTACGTGATTTGGGCAAGAACATGCCACGTGAAATTGCATTACGTGATTATGGGTGATCATGTGAAATATTCCCGCCAAAATCGCGTAACACAATGTCACGCGAGATGTTTCAATAAACTATCGGCCAGCTTCTCTGTGATCTGGCCTTTCACGACGTAGCAGAAGCTGCGTACTTTGTTTTTTTGAAGACCTAACATAGTAGGCAACCTGCTTCTTGATGTGTTGGTGAGGTAGTGCCACTAATGTCAACTGATGGGGAGGTAAGAAGCCTACATAAAAGCTTTCGTGCAGTGGGGCAGTGTCATTAAGCTCATTTCTGAAGACCAGGATGACTCAAGCCTTTTTTTTTTGTTCCTCCCACTTCCCAAGATTGTGTAGCAGGTCTTTCCCTAATTCATTTGTGCTACTTCATTTTCTCATCCCTAGTCATGAACGACCCTGCTAAAGTAAACATTTGACTAAGACTTACTATGGATTGGATTTTGCACGTACTGTTGTTAATTCAAAGAGAATACAAGTGTACCTCATAAAATGTTTGCTGCAAAAATTTCTCAATTCTCTTTGTCATCACTGGAGTTAGTGTCAGGTTTTGAGGTAGTTCGATTGTTTGAGTGTGTTTGCTTTTTTTTTTTCCAATGAATGTGCTGGAAATTGCATGGAGGGGTGTGAGAAAGGGGGCCAGAAGCCACACCTGCGTGTGCCATTACCTTGAGCATTTTATTTTTTCTTTGAGCGCATTTGTGCTTCCACAATGGCCTCGCCATGGTGATCTGGTGGCTATGGCACTCGACGGCTGATCTGAATGCCGCGGGATCAAATTCTGGCCGCAGCGGCTGCTTTTCGTTGGAGGTGAAATGTAGAGGCCCATGTCCTGTACGACAATGTCAGTGCGTGTTAAAGTATATCTGGTCAAAATTTCCAGTGCCCTCCACTACAGCGTCTGTCATAATATCATAATTCTAGGACATAAAACCCCAGAAATAAATCATCACTTAAGCAGTGGTGACATTTGCTGTCTTAGTCGCTGCAGGAACACGGAGTCGCTCCACAGCATCTATCGTAACTGCATCCCGAATCGGCCAATATAGTAATTCTGCAGTCTCCAACATAGTCCATGCCTTGCATTTATTGAATGAAGTTCAGGTGCTTTCCAGCTGTATTTTGAAACCAGATAGCGAATTTCCTGGTGCATGCAATGCGCATGACTTACATGTCTGCGGAAGGTTTCAAGATTGATTGGCAGCATTTTCAGGCTATGTTCAAAAAGTGTTGCTGGGCCTCCTTAATGTGTAGCTTGGATTGTTTACCTTTTATATGCCACACTCAAGCATGTTGTCAGCTTGTTTACCTCAGAGCAGTGCGTTTTGATAATACTGAATGTATCTATTTTAATTATGCATTACATGCAACAAACAGTACATTATAAATTTGTTTGATTGTGAAATGCTTCTCAGAGAAGAAAAATGAATATAAAATGAGTTTGTTTACTTGCAAGAAAATGTAGGCTCCTCTCCAGGCAATGTTTCGTTGAATTCAACCTTGGGCTGTGCAGCTCTGTGCCATAAATAGTTGTTTGCCATCACTCAGTGCCACTCCGTGGAATAACTTACTTTTTGTTAATGAGTGCCTACTATTAAGAAAGCATCTCTCTTGGCAGGCAGTTTTTCAAAAGCCTCGTTTACAATTAAATTACTTTGTAAAACGCATGCATCGCAAGGAGCAGTGTCCGGTCATCATGTGTGTTCTCATAAGCAGAGTACCATGTTATCATTCTCGATCAATATTGTTTCAATATGGACGCCCTGAAACTAAACTTGATCACAGAAGGCTAGAGCTTGTTTCAAGGTGTTTATGCCATTTGCCTTAATGTCAGGTGTCAGGTAGACTGAGATTCACTTGACTGTGTCACTTGGAACTGAATGTTTTCTCCCCCACAGCTTTCTCACATTACTTGGTTATCATTTTTCCTTTCTACAACAAATTAACTGCAGTTAGCAGCCAACAGTGCTGCATTTGAAGCTAAAATGTATATTACAAGCAAGACTGTTGATCAAAATCTAGGGACATTTTGTCTTTTATAAAGCACTTCTGTTACCAAAGAGGTTAAGCTGATGGGAGATATGGGGCAGCCAACCATGTGAGTAGTCTTTTACCCAACTGTCTCTTATATCAGCGTTTCTTATAAAGGGGCTCAAGTGCATTGCAGCAATCAGGGTGCAGTTTCCTTATTGTTTATTTTAGCTTAAAAATGAAGCAGTCTGCATCACTCTGGGACTTGCCTAACTGTAGTGGCCCCTTTCAGGACACCTGGAAGGATCCCCCTGTGGCCCCCACCAGTTTGTGTGTGATGGTCGCAGGTGTGTTGATAAGGCCGGAAAGTGTGATGGCCGACCTGACTGTGCTGATGGATCAGACGAAAGGAACTGTCCAGGTGCAGTATTAGATGCATGTAATGGGAGACTTTCTGCCTTGATGTTAATATGTGGCAGTGCGTGTCCACTGTTTAGCTTGATGGCCTCAGCATCAGTGGTGTGTATGTGGCAGTAATACCTGTGTCAGACACATTGGAAGGCCTTCGACTCGATGACCTTAAAAAAGCCTACAATTCTATAGACTCAAAGGAGTTCTGGCACTGCTACACAAGTTTTGAATGGCCATTGAGTGTTTCAGGCATTTCCCGGAAAAATTTTGTGCTTTTCATGTCATAAAAAGTTAAACAACATTAAATCCACTTAAAATCATAAATACTTCTGTTATTTCTGTGTAAACACTTATATAAATTGTTCATGCGTTGTCATGAATATATGCCTAATTTTAAGTTGTTCAGTAGTGAAACTGGTGCGACTGTGGCCATTGCTATCGAGGAAAACTTTCTGCTCGTAAACAGTTTGGCAACTGAATGAAGCTTGCACAGAGACAGGTGGTTGACCACTCGTCAAATGAAGTGGTTTGAGCAGACTGTGCCGTTTCTTCATGAGAAGTTTTTCAGCCATGCGTTCCATGTTACACCAGCAACTTTCACTTCACCATGGTTGCCATGAGACTGCTGCTCGATTGTCAGAACACCAGCATAAGTGAAGCCATCATACTCGATAAATGTATTGTGATCGTCCTGTGCCCGTTGAGTTGTGCTGTGGAAGATCATAAAGAATTGCAAGCCAAAGTGGGAATGAAAAAGGGAAGAAGCAAAGAAGTACATGAAAGAAAAATGAGATACAGCGAGCAGACGAGATATTCCTCTGAATGCAAGTACGCCGCTGTGATTGAGCATATGTACAGCTCGCACATTTCAAATGGCAAAAAAGCTTTAAGTGATCAATAACGCTTACGTGCTGTTTCTAGAGCATTTTGGTCCAATTTTTTCTGTCATGACTACTAGCACACTGAAATAGAAGGCACTTTCCGCCGTTTCTGCTTGCGTTGCCCAACAGCCTTCTAAGTCTCAATGGAGTTGTAGGGTGCTCCATTGACTCAATAGACCATAGGCTCGATGGCCATCGAAATTGCCTGTGTAGCAGCTCAAACTTGACCTCTGAGTCGGACTGTTGGTTTGAAGGCCTTCGAAATGCCCGTGTGACACTGGTATAAGTTCCCACTCATTTGAGCACTGATAGGATGGAGTGCTTCTTGCATCTTGCAAAATGGCCAGTTTTCACATCTGTTTGATTAAACGAAATGTCTAATAAACTTTGTTCGATGAACTACGTACTATACAAGAAATGCTGGTACGGTGCGCACTGTCGTATGCTATAATCTGCTCAGTTCAACGCTGACAATAAAGGGGTTGAGATACCGAATTTTGTGGCTGTGAAAAAGCCCGCTGTAGGCTTCTTCATGTGAGGATACTCACTATGAAGTGTTGGGCACAGGAGATGTTGCTTAAGGTATACTTTAACTCGTTGCCAAAAAGTGCATAAACGCTAGTTATCATGGTTGGTGCTCATTGCCAGCTTTAGTGACATCAATACCACTGTGCTGGAAGTGCAACAAAAGTTTTAGTGACATCCTACCACATTAGTGACTTACGAGAGATGACACTGAATATTGTGCAAGTCTAGCCAGTGTTTTGTATTTTCCCTGCGGGTGTCTGGTTAATAAATTGAAGGGGACAAAATAATGTGAGAGCACAGTGCCCCCAGCGTAACGGGTCCCAGCACGCTCCAATGCACTGAACTTCTGACCCAGCGAACTTAGGGAACCTGCACAGGGGCTCGATCAATTGTGTGTGTGTGTGTGTGTTAAATTTGTCCCCCTGGTATGGAAAAAAAATTAAAATAAAGTGGGGGTAGCCCGCGCCACCAGAAGGTATATCGGGCTTAAAGCCAATCGCACCATAAAGAAATAAGGGGAAGTGTTCCCAAAAAGAAAATTTTGTGGAAAAAGCCAATTAAAAAAAAATGTATGTATTCGGAAGCAAGGCCTGCAGGGCTTTTCCTTCTATAATAAAGGCAGGAGATGAAGACCGTGATAATGTTAGTGCCAAGTACTACGTAGCAGTGAGAGCTTCCAGCAGCAAGAGAGAGAGAGTGTGTGTGTGTGTGTGTGTGTGTGTGTGTGTGGGTGTGTGTGTGTGTGTGTGTGTGTGTGTGTGTGTGTGTGTGTGTGTGTGTGTGAGAGAGAGAGAGAGAGAGAGAGAGAGAGAGAGAGAGAGAGAGAGAGAGAGAGAGAGAGAGAGAGAGAGAGAGATGATGAAGTGAATGCGTCACAGCTTTGTGACACCACATAACCAAGCTTCCTAGGCAGTGATGTCATTGTCCAACTTAGCACCCAGAAATTGAAACCAAAAATTACTTGCATAAACATTTCAATATTAAATTAGTTGTCGAAAACACGTAAATTTTGTAGTGTTGTGCTTTCCATATAAACATTTGAAGCAAAGAATGTGCAAGCCACAAATTTTGATAGCTTGGACCTTTCAGCATCAGTACTGAGTTTGCTTGCATTTTGTTAAATAGAATAAGTTATATTTAGAGTAATTAATAGCATTACAGCTAGAATTACTTCATCTTTAGGAATCTGAAATGTTTGCATGTTTATACTGCTTTTGTACATGTTACTGCTTACTTTTGTATTGTTGACTGGCTCACAGCCGTTCACTACTTATATAATGCATGAAGTCAGCTGGTTATAGTTTTTTTCTCAGTTACTCTGCAGAGCGCAAAAGTGAGTGGGCACGTTGAAGTCCTGTTCTTGTGAAACTGGCATGCTTTCTTTGTAGACAAGGTGAATGCCTCTGGAAGCCAGTGCGATTCAACACAGTTTCGTTGTCATGATGGCACTTGCATTCCTCTGTCAAACGCTTGTGATGGAGAGGTAGATTGTGGAGACGGCTCCGATGAGCTTTGTGGTATGCTGCCATCGATGCTTTACTGTGTGCTGTTTGCTTTGCTTTTGCTGCGAAAAAAAAAAAAGAAAGCATGATGAATGCACATTGAACCAAAAGTTCTTCCACAGCAAGGATTTTTCACACAAATAATTTTAGGGCTGATGAAAAGATGGTTGCTATAGTGTAGGAGGGCGTGTTATTTGCATTATGCTGTATATTTAAGATGCTTGTATGGAGTCACACGGTACCTCTGTTCTATGCTCAGTTACCATAACTTACAAAAGTTATCCAGCATATATAGTGCATGCTTATGTTTAGCATAATCTTCTGCTGATGCAAAGTTATATGTAAACATGCTTGTTTTCAGCTAAAGCCTTTATGTTGCAGCGTAAAATGCACTTGTGCAGTTCAGATTTGAAAGCATGTATGCTGTATGCTGTGAGGCCTTCCAACTATGCCCTCTAAGAGGTGCAGATTTCGAAATTGTAACTGCAGACGTTGATTCTTGCAACCACATTTTATTTGCGCACTGTGTATGCGATGGCCATTTTTCTTACAGGAACGAAATTTCTGAATTTGTGGAAAGTTATATTGGAAAAAGGGCTTAGCTTTAGCAATGGGCACCTTAAGGTGCTCAGTTGATTCTTTTTCAAGCCACATGTTTTTAAGAAGCGTGTCATTTAGTTTGAGCTTTCATGGTTGGCACGTGGTGCTGCAAGGTATATAGTTGAAGGAAAATTACCTGCACCCTCCACTTTTCTGTCCACTGGTCATCTATTAAGAAGACTATTAGCATAGCATTGCCTTTCACCCGTTTGCCTACAACAGCATGTTTTGCGCTTCGATACCAGCTCAGATGCACATGAATACTACATCGAAACTTGCTGAGTAATATCAGGAACCCCCCCAGAAACCTCTTATGCAGAAATGCACTCTGTTGTATGTGCCACCAATCCTCCATAACCGACCCTTTGCCGAAATTTATGCGGGCGTTTCAGCTCGGAAAGGTTAGAAAATTCGCTTTTTCTACCTGCAACGCAAGCTTCTATGGTACAGTATAACGTCATTGCAACAGATCTGCTTACAACAAACACTTGGATACAACACACCAAACTGTGTTGTCGTGCTGGTTTTACTATCTCTTACACTGATTGAGCTTCTTTTACAGTGGATCCCGATACAACGTAGTACATTCAGATATAAAGGACTAAATTACAAGGCCAGCTAGCTGGTCAGCACTCCTTTACAGCAGACTTACATTCAGTGGACATCCCAAATTCAATAGCTTCCCACTTTAAACATCACTAGACAGCACCCATGGAATGAACAGGAAGCTACTATGGTGGCAGATGAAGTCAGCAGTCTTGTAATGATGGAGACATGCACAGTGTCCAAAGTGTTCATTAGACAGCACAGTTAAAGCTGACAAGCTTCTGTTATAAAAGTTAGAGGAATCAGTTCATCCTTCGACCTTGTCTGTGACTTGAAATTCATTCCTGTTATAACACTCATTCATTGTCCCCATAGGAGTCTGTTTTAACAGTGTTTGTATTCTACATACTCCTTTTACAACAGAACAAAATCTTCTCTATCAAGGCATGTTGTAATGAGATTAAACTGTATTTGTAATGGCGTTCTGTTGCTGTGCCCCACAGGCGCTCTAAATGAGAAAGAAGCATGAAAATTCATGTACTGAATTTTTGGAGCATGTTACAAAGTGGCTTATCGAAAATCCATCTGAATTCTCTTGTAGCAGCCTGTCATGGTTTAGCACTTCTTGCATCATTAGCATGCAAGTTTTGCGCCACAGGTGGTTTTTTTATCTTCATTATTCAAAGAATCACCCTGAAACACACTGTTTCATGTTTGTTTTATTGACTAAACTACAGCAGACTCGCAATAATTCAAGCCTGACTGGCTCCAAAATTTTATTTAAATTGATAGAAGCTTGAATTATCAGATGGTGTAATATGACTGGGTACAACATATCGGAAAAGGAAGAGACTGCCAACCATCACATGCATTGATGCTGTCTGTTTCTTTTGTTTTAGTTTGGTTTGGTTTGAGTGCCTTGACAAATGCATGCGGGTAATTGACTCCGCCTCTGGCTGGTTTAAAAGACCAATATAAATGATGATGATGATGATGATTGTGGTTCGGTTAGGAAATGACGCTAATTTCTGCAGCCCATGTGGGAGCACGGCTAAGCGTCCGTGGGGGTGGGGGAAAGGGAGTGAAAGAGATAGAGAGGAGAGAAAGGCCGTAGTGGAGGGCCCCGGAAATTTAGACCACCTGGGGTTCTTTAACGTGCACTGACAACGCACAGTACACGGGCATCTGGCATTTTCGCCTCCATCGAAAATGCGACCGCCGCGGCCGGGATCAAACCCGCGTATTTTGGGTGGCAGCCGAGTACCGTAACCACTACACCACCGCGGCGGCAATATAAATGTCCAGCTAGAAATGAACAAAGGCAGCTAAAATTTCCAGTATGGATGAACAAAAGGATAATTAAATAGTTAACCAAATAGGACAGCTTGAATCAAGCAGCTTTTCAAGGCATTGGGAACATAGCAGACTAACCCAAGTTTTCAGATATTGAAGCTTGAATTTTTGAGAGTTTAATGTATCTGTCATTTTGAGTGTCCAAGATTGCTGCAGACATGTGTACTGCTGGGTGCGAAACAGTACAGGCTAGTCGGGTTGTGAAAGGGCTAGAGGCCTTTACATGTAGCCATAGGTTCTTGCATGATATTTCAGCATGTAGCAATTGCATCAGTTCATTTAAAAATTCCTTACTATGCTGGAGGGCTTTTTCAATGTAGTCAACACAAATACAACTATTTAAAAAACGCTGTCTTTTGTTCTATTTTACAAAATTCACTTCAACTGCATACTTCTTTCCCATGCATTCAGAGGATGTGAATGATGCAGCATACCCATGTAAGTTTCCTTGAGGACTGCACATTTAAGAAGCTCATTACGACGCTGCTTTTTAAATGGTGGTGGCTTTTCACTCTCGACAGAAATGGATCGGCGTTAAACAGAATATTATCTTTCACTATTCAAGTCATGTATACTTGCAACATAGGGAGAATAAAAAGCTCCTCACATAAGTGTTAACAACTGTACGTGCAAGTAACCTTCATGTTTCACAGGCCTGCATACTTTTGTTTAGTGAAGGATGCCTTCATTTTTTTCGTCAGCAAACAGAAGTTCTGTGAATAGGATATAGCCTTAGCTCTAAAGAGTTGTCAGCTCCCTGTGCTCACCCCATTCAAAGTTTGCTCCTCTTACATATGATACTTCAGACGTCGGCACTAATTTTCGTTTTATGCATGTTTGTAGTATCATTGTAGCTGTTTGTGTTAGGAAGTGCCTTGTTGATGGTATTGAGATTGCATGATTAATCATGAATACCACAGTCCGTGTTGAGATCAATCATATGGTGGGCAAAGAGTGGCTTTTGCTACTAATGCAAGTGTCCAGCCACATACTAAGTAATGCATGCTAATGCCAGTGTAGACTGACCCTGTAGGTGTAGTGCATACATGTAGAGATGCAAAAATTACGTATGTTTGCCAGTTGTTACATTTTGTTTGGCGCTGTTGTTTTCCAGACTGTGAACCTGATCAGCACAAGTGTGATGGCGGAAGAAAATGCATAGACTCCACAAGGATATGTGATGGTCACTATGACTGTGCTGATCGCACCGATGAGCAAGGCTGCACACCTCATCCCGGAGGGCAACGTAAGGCATGAACATATAACCAGGATTTTTAAATTTTATTTTCATTTAATATAGCTCAGCTCAGTGTCCCAGATCACTAAATGCCTAAGATTTTTTCACGATTATGTCCTGAGAATACGCTGAAACATTTAGCATAGCTAGTAAAACTTTTATGCAATATAATAAAAAGCATGCTTCAAATCTCTGCAGAGATCACTTTACCCAACAAAGTAGCTATGTAGACATTGATGAGAGCTTCCTCATTTATTAATGATGCTGCTGCTCCAGGTCTCGGATGACAGCAGCTCCAATAATTGTACATCAGTTTGGTTTGGTCTGATTTTGAAAATGAGGTGTCGGGTTTGATTTCTTATCAAGATTTACTTGGTCTAGTATGTAGAACACCTGTGTACAAATTTTGGTGCATATTAATTAAACCAATGTATTTTAAAATTTATTGAGCTTCAAATTGTTCTCTACCATAATACCGATATATCTTGGGAATGTAAAGCGCCATTGGTATATTAGCTCATGTTCTTTAGTTTGTTTTATACAATCTTTTTTTCTTGTTGTCACTGAACTAGTAATTTGCGGAGACATGTTAGTTCAGTACAACTGTGATGTGTGGCTGAATTGTTGGCTGTCGTTCATAAGAGCACTGCCGTTTATAAATGTGGCTTCGAAACTGCAATATATAGCCTGCAATATTCACTGTTTTGCATAACAGTAACACTGTTTGTGGGCATGTTTAATTTCATAGGAATCACTAAGCTGCATGCTATTTGGTGTCATTCTCAATCTTGAATTTAGAGTTTTTAACCACATGTTTTCATGATGCATAACAGCAGCCCATCTAACCTTGCTTCCTTCCTGGTGACTTTTGCCACCCCTTCTACAGATGATCAGTTTAGTCGACGTAAGCTACCAAATAGCAGTCATTAAGCTGGATACTGTACATAGTACATATGCTTCATTGCTATTACCTATTTTTCTGCTGGACTTGGTCATACAAGTCTTGGCAGTAATCAGCTACATGCAGCTTAATGTGCTGTATGTTAAAGTTTAGTCAGTAGTGTCTGTAAAGGCTAGCAGTAATCTAGCTGTAAGCACCACATCACTAAGTACAAATGAATGTTACTTCCTAGGTTGTAAACGGAAGTGTTTCGTGTCAGCTGTCTTTTTTGTCAGTTGTCTGCAAGCCTTACCATCTTTCTTCATGGATGTGCACCAAACTACTAGTAGCGTACTTTTCTGTCATTCTGAGCAAATATGTTAATCTGTTCAGCGTATGGTACCTTCTGGCTTCCTTTTTTTTTTGCTGTGGTACCTTATTCCTGTACATGTTGAGCTGTGTGTGCAAATGAAAGGGCACTGCAATATGCCACTTGCATTTCAACATTGTGCAGGGGTTCATTAGATTGGCCACAATGTTTTTGATGACAGGCGGAGTGTGCATTAAGTTGGAAACATGCCCTAGCTATTGTGTACTAAAACATAATAAAGGACAAATATGCTGCCTTTTCACGATGAAACCATTATAGGCCCTATGAAGTGGAAAATTCAGTGTTAACATCAGTCGCATGGTACCAAAACGTGTGACCAGGTGATGTCATGTTTTAATGTCAGCTGAAACCAGCCTGTTTTACACCCAAGATAATTACTGTGCCCAGTTTGAAAATTGCATTAGTCCACATTCAAAACCAACCTAGCCCACTCCCATAACTGACTTGGCCCACTCCTCTGAAATTTATTTAGCCCAATGAGCTGACCTACATTTTAAACCAACATGGCCTGACTGGGCTTTTTCACTCTCAATATCCTCAAATGTGGCTTAAGCCAATTTGAGCACTTGACCAAGTGAGTGTGACATGTGACATGACCAAGTAAGAGCCTGAAGTTGCAGGGTCACATGATGAAATGTCACCTGACAATGTCAAATGATATGGGCGTTGAGGTAGTATGGATGTTGACATGGTCGGCAAGTCCCGACATGCATGACCTTGTCAGCCACACCAGTCTGCTCAGTGTCGTGTGCTTCACACTGCATGAACACAAGGTACCATACGGAAGAACCGCACTGCTTTTGTATTCAGTGAATGGAAGGAGACTTAAATGCCTGTAATATTTAATCTTTGTATGTCTGCATGTGCATGTGGGATGTGTATGTGTTCTGCATGAGCTGCAGCACTCCTTGCTTGTTTCACACTGCATGGAAATTCTAATTAGGTTGGCATGTTCTCCAGAGTCGGCAACAAGGCAGAGCTATTGCAGCCACATTTGCCTTGCAGGGGCGCTGACACAGGTGCAAAATTTTCATAAAAAATGTAGGCCATTTTAAAAATAAACTAGCTGGGTTAGATGTCTGTAATTCTGAATATTTATATATGAAATACTTTGTCTTAAAGGTGGTGTATAACGCATTTATTCCTTTTTCAAGTGTAGCAGACATTTAACATTTAATTTGATGTGATATTTTTAATATGTTGCAGTGTGACTAATATTAAGCTCTTCGCAGCATTTGTTTGTCATAGTATATAAATTCTCAGCCTCACCCTTAGGTACCTTGTCAGTGTCTCTGTAAGCTGTTTTCATCAGTTCATCTTGTTCGTGCATGTCACCTTGACTGACACAAAATGGACTTTCATTCTTCTAGCTGCTTAAGCTTTCATTGCTGTGGGTGATCACATGCATGGTTCTTGCACATGTAAAGTGCATACCGTGTGGCATTTGGGCGAAATTGGCGTACCTGGAATTTTGTGGATGCTGCTTTTCCAGCACTGCCAGCTGTGGATGACTGCACTGCGGACGAGTTTCGCTGCGGTAATGGCAAGTGCATTGCTCGGGCGTTGGTTTGCAATGGCAGGCAAGAATGCACAGACAGCTCTGATGAGAGGAACTGCCGTAAGAGCACTGTCCCTCCCTCTGTTCTTTTGCACTGAGCACAGCACTGCTAGACTGGTTTTGTCACATAAAGGCATGGTTTGGACTGGGCTCGCCTTGTCAAGTGTTACTTCCGATTCTTGTTTCTGCAATCTCCAACTCTCTCTTTTGCACACAAAGGTTCCTTGTCGGTTCATTTTCATCATTTTCTTGCTGGATGAACATTAAGTTGCCGGGCAAGATGGTTTTGTCGTCAGCAACTTATTTTTTGGCTTCAGGAGAACTTTTAAGCAGGAATTGTAAAAACATGAGCGTTATTCTGTTGCAGTTTCCTTGCCTGATGTCTGATCATTTTGTTCTCCTTGCCATTTGTTTCATTCTGTTATTGTTAGGAAGTTGTACCAGTGTGTTTCCTTTACTGTCCTACTATTGCATGTACATCTTTCTCTTTCCCCCTAAAACCAAGAACACTTGGTTCTAAGGACACCGAGGCAATTTTTCTTCTCATAAATGTCATGCGCACTTGCAATACCTGCACTTAGAAGTAAGACATTGTGTTGAGATCAGAGAAACGTAACTCCATTTACAGGAACTGCTAGTAACATACAGCTTAAGATTCGACCACCTGAAGTGGTATTGCACCCATGTCCCAGAACTTGTAGTTCAGCGCAGATTCATGCTGATCTGTCCTTTTTAATTGAGTAATAGAGAAACTCGCTGGAATACAGAAATACTAGTCTTCAACATCCTCTACCATACTGCAAGGCTCAGATCTGGTCTACTTTAGCAAAGTTGTCGCCATTGCACAATGCAACATGTCGAAGTGCTTCCTAATGGGCATTCATTGTTGACCTCCCCCCACCCCCCCTGTTGGGAGGTAGGGATATACCATAGATCTTTTTCAGCTGGGGAAGCTGTAGAGTAAGTGCAGTTTCTCCTGCATGTGAGGTCTGCATCATCACTGCCTTTCCATCTCAGCATATCACACAAAAACAAGTCTGCCATCTTTCGTCCAGCGAATTCATACTCAGTATTATCCACGTAACGGTTGAGCATCATTACTGAGTCTTTCTCTGTGTGGAGGCCTTCAAGTTTCATGACAGCATGTCAGCAGTGAAACCCATGAAAAAAAAAAACACATTGTAATATAAGCCAGTGCTGTTTGCCATGAACATGCTTAAAATAAGATGAATCGGTTATCCAGAAACTCGCTAGGTGGAGTAACGTTGATGAAAGGTGAAAAATGGTCATCGACCTGTTTCGTCACACAATTTCTCAAGGGAAAGCCATGCATGTTTCTCGGCAAAAGCTCTTACTTGATTGAAAGTTCTTCTTTGTCAGGAATTGAAACCATGACCAATGCCCTTCTGGGACTGTCACTGTACCTTCTGGGCTAACCAGATAGAGGCTAGCAGATCACAACACAATGGAAAATTTATTGCCAACTTTGAGCATCATAAACTGGTGCTGAAGCTTATTTTCAGTTTCTCTGCTTTGAGCCATCTGTTGTTTCACCCTCGGGCTAGCCTCCTGGCTCGAGTGATTTGTAAAGAAACTTGGAAAGATGTTGTTCGTGGGTTCGGATACCTGACTAGGAGAAATGTTTTGACAACTAAGCTTCACTTCTAAGAAACTTGGCACTAAAAATAAGGGTGTGTGGCAATTCTTATCCTTTCATGTTCAAAGTGTTTATTTTCCCACACTTCATTTGAAAGCTGCTTCATTAATTGCTATAGCATCTAGTTTAGTTTGCAAGTGCTTTTATGTTTAAGCAGCTACAGGTACAAAGTTGCATTACAAGTCTAGCAGTGCTGCTTTGTGTGACGTAGGTGCTGTGCTTTTGTAGTGTTCCACTGCATTGAGTTGCTTCCTGCTTCCTGCTTCAGTGCCTTTGGTTTGTCTGATACTGAAGTTCCCAACAGCAGCGGTTTTTGTTTGTTTTTGCTGGCAGTCCTACCACTTTAAGTTGTTACCATTCGTACTGCAGAATGCCGGCCGGGGCAATTTAGGTGTGGCAATGGCATTTGCATCAAGATGGAAAGGCGCTGCGATGGCTACAATGACTGCCAGGATAGGAGTGATGAACTTGATTGTCGTAAGTGCATGGGAGCTGACTGGCTCCGCTTGCTTTGGTGGCTTCAGCACATATTTCTGTATTCTGTAACCTTGGACAAATGCTGATGTGAGCAGTAAGATGCAGCCTTTGAGCATAGTGGTGTACTTTGCATGTTGAATGAACATCAGGCAGCCTTCTTAAAGTTCCTTAGAAAGCAGCATGCTGGTTGACCTAATTGTTTCAAGTGTCTAAGGTGACCATGAGCTGCTTTGAACACTGCAGGTTGGCTGTTTATTATAAAATATGATTCATTGAATGTCTTCAAAACAAACTTTATAAAATTTATTCAAGGCATGGTATTGACTAGTAAACTTCTATGTTTGTCTCATTGGAGCACTATATAAGGGGTTACAAATTATTTACAAACAGATTATTTACAGTACTTTATAGCACTCAAGTATGGGCCACTTCATCTTAATTCTTGAACTGCACTGCTTGCACACGGAGCTAGGCCATATTTATCCAATTTTTCTGCACTTGTGTGACTAACTCCATAGCTGCATTTTGTACCAATTGAGTTAGCACTATTGTCTTCATATTGCACTGATTTTCTTGCCTCACAGGCTGTTAAAGGGACACTAAAGTGAAAAAGTAAATCAATTTAGCCTGATAAACAATTCTTTAAGAATTCTAGCACTGTTGTTTATATTATCATGGGTAAATGAGTCTAAGCTCAGTATTTTGAATTTTGCTCTGAAACCTCGCACCTTGAAGCAAGCATGATGTCACGGATCTAACGGTAATTTTTCATGTTTTGGCCACATAGGCTCAATGGAATTTCATGAAACTCGCTAAGTTGGCTCTCTGGCCACTTGAGAACGCAATGCAATTCATTATTAATGAATTGTGTGAGCCCCAATGTATGCCTTCAAAATCTGACGTTGCAGTATGCTAGCGCGGGAGCTTCATGGCGGCGTCACCACTTGTATTTTGTTTTTGCAAGCTTTCTCGCTTACCGAGCGCTTTCTCACAGCAAGAGTTGCTTTTGGTGGTGGGAAACAGTAATTTGTTGATACGAGAAGAAATCTTCTTGCTCTTTAGTGTCTCTTTAAACAGCGTAATTGCAGTTAGGTCCTGTATGCCATGGGAAAATTAGATAAAAGTGTATAGAGAGCAATTCCTTTTTCAAGTAGCCATTGCGTGTGCACTTGTAGATTTGCAGAAGTTTTGTCAATGGTCATTTAGGCTGAGGCACAATATGAGCTTGTGACTCTGAAGCATTTTACTAATGTTAAGACCCTGCATGGGCTAACTTAAATCTAGGCAGGTGGGTGCCTTTTGTTTAAATTCATTTTTCAGCTATTAGTTCTAAAATATAGGGGTGGCACTTTTACCTAAGCATGTACATTATTAGAAATATATGCATGGTGCTTTTTTAAATTGTTTCTTAATAATAATGCTCTGGCATTTAGCCACCAGTCGTAGTGCAGAATAAATCTATGCTGGGGATGAAATACTTTGCCAGCTGCTTAGTTAAGTAGCATTGAAGACCTAAGTAACATGCTATTTAACCTTTTATCATCCCTAGTACAGCAAGAAAGCTATCATTGGAAAGGTTATCGTTGTCACCCAATATTACATCCACTGCAGGACAAAAGCTTCTTCCAACCCTGTCCTGCATAAGCAGATTCAAATTAATGCCTGAGATTTCTAAATTTCATTCCACTCACTCCCCATAGCCTAAAGCCATCCTTGGTACCTGTTCGATCAATTGAATTGACCATTGGGGTTTTGACCTTCTCAACATGGCCTGTAATTTATGGTCTCCATTTTTCAAAAAATAAGAAGCAGCATATGATTTGAAGCACATGGACACCAGAGAAGTACGTAAACATGAACAGCGTTCGTGAGGTCTACTCCTCTTGAGTCCGTATTTGCATGCCTTACTTTGTTCTGGTGTGAGCCCTAGCAAACTAGCTCAGCTTTCTGTCATTCTAAACACAATCTAAAATATGCATAATTAAATTCGGAGACCTCAATTCAGGTCAAAACTGAGCACAGAAAAGGCAGCTGCTCTTTTACATCTGGTGGAAATGTACCGCGACAAGGAAGCGACAAAATTTGGATGAAGGCACATTGTGGGGCAATCTCATCGAGGACAACAGCAATTTGCCTGACATACACAAAAGAGCTACTTATTTCTATAATACGTTATTTCTTGTGTTAGTTTCTTTAATGTGTAAATAAGGAGACTTTTTGCCTGTCTCACTGCCTGCAAGGAAAAGAAGTGCAGTGGCTACCCTTGACATTTATGCTGTGCATAGAAAGAAAATGAGGATATGGCCATTCTGTTAAGGGCAGAGTGAAACAGAAAAGCATCAAGCATCACACGCGGAGAACAAGTCATGTGCTGGTGCGTGCAAAACGAGTTGGTGCTTTTCCTAGCAAAATACAGTCACAACACCCCTTCATTAAAACTTCATTATGTATCGTAACAGGGCATTTGTCTGACGTAATAGTTCTTACCTCTTGTGCATTCCCAATTTGCTTGAGTCCTTGAAATTGTGTTTATTGCAAATTAGACCACTTTCTGCGCATCACTTTTTGGGAAAAGTGGGAAAAGTGAGACTTTTTGGGAAAAGTCGGTATATCTGTCAAGAATGGCCAAAATGGCACATTTCTTTTTAAAACCCTCTCATTTTTAGATTCCTCTGCACAGTGGTGCTCTGACTTTTGCTGCATAACGTAATTGTTGCTGCAATCCTCCAAAGGGACCACAAAATGCCGAAAGGAAATCTGCTCATCCATGTCAATATGAGAAAAAAAAGTATACTGCGAGCGATTGGAGCTCATCTAGGTTGATCTTGTCAGAAACATGTGGAATAGCAGCCTTTCATGGCACAAAAAAATCGCAGCATATCCACGGGGTGAATGATGATGAGTGTGCGAAGCTCCTGTGGGGAAATCAGTCGAAGGTGGCGAGAAACTCTTCCGACGAGACGAACGATCCCCTCTCCAAAGCGTCGTGCATCTCTTCGTACCGTTGCTTGAGTTTCTGACGATGTGCCTTCTCGGCCTCGTCCTCGGTCGGAGGAAAGGGGACTACAATCCTAGTGATTTTCGTTATTAACTGATTTGGGGGTCAAATTAGTTTGTTAAATTGAGTTTTAAATGTACCTCACACTCGGGGAGTCAAGTTTATGCTGCAGTTCATAAACTAGAGGTAGCAGCCTGGACACACAATGCCATCTATTGAGCCATTCATAAACTAAACTAGAGGTGGCTACATACATACGGAGGAGGGAACGACCCACACCCTAAGGAGCTTCGCCCCTAAAAGGGTTAACGGCCGGCAAAAGTTATGCAGCTAGTTAACATAGAACAAGGATAGGGAGCATGAATGCCACATAAACAGTACTTGCTGCGTGAAATTAAACCACAACAAATCAAATGACTGCTAATGTGAGAGAGAAGAAACAATTCTAACTCTCACAACACCCAATTGTGTGGCTCTGGGGATCTTCTACAAAGCAAGGGTACCAGTATAATCATGCCAAAAATGGATTGTATGCCACTACCACTGGCATTAAAAAAGCTCTTACCAGTGTCTCCAGCAGGAGGATCATGTGCCACTTACCTATGCGTGCTTGGACACTGTTATAAGACACTCTCCCTCTTATTGTGACATAAATGATGTATTTTGAAGAAAGCTTGCATACCACAAAGGGTACCTCACAGGAGCTTCTCCGGCTGTATTGCAAGCATCGTTTCATTTCATACTCATGAAATCTATGCACTATGGCCTCAAGTTTCATCACACCAGCGGCAAAGCATTGCAAGTGTTTTAAACACCACCTCCTCATCACTTGCTCTGCTCCATTATGCCAAGATATTTCTTGGCAAAGGCAGTTAACAAAAATTTGTTCAATGCCTGTCCCACAAGCCTAGCCTGCCTTTATTTTTGTATAAGACGTGGCCTTACTGTACTTGGCATAAAAGAGCACCCTAATGCTAAGAATACGCAGACATCTCACTGACATTGTGCGATTGTTAGAACTTAGACATTATCATTACAGCATGCTAAAGGAACTGATGTCTTGGACGCTGACCTTGGCTCCCATCAGAGTCGTGAAAAGGCAATATGTTCATGATTTGTTACTGCTATTTGAGCAGGGAAGTGTGGGCGTGTTGGTAGTACATCATAAAATAGAATAATAGTGCAAGAAAGAAAGGACAAGGCGCTCGTGCTATCTTGTTCTTGTTCTTTATTTCTTTCTTGCACTATTCTTCTATTTTATGTTACTGCCACCAAGGTAATTTTCATATGTACTGCTTCAGATTATCGCCGGAGTGTTACAACAGCTGAAACAGTACCATGAGGGTGAAATTCCATGAAACCTAAGTCCTTGAAAGAAAAGAATGCAGAGACAAATAGACTGCGGTCCAACCTGAGAATCAGTCCAGATGTGCCAGCCAATTATTTCATGACACCATGACAGAGGCGTGTGACCATCCTTCACTATGTTGTCCCACTGCAACAGTTTTGGAGCAACTAAGCTAAAAGGGCAGGTGCAGGGTGGTTTCGTGGGTGCAGCTTGCTCTGAAATAGTCACCACTGAGCATAGTGGGTGGTGCATTCAACACCGCCCCCCCCCCCCCTTTTTATTTTTCGTTTTCTTTTTCTTAATGGCTTGTGCTCATACTATTCTGATATTCCAGCTGGTGTCTGCAGGCCTAGTGAATTCCGGTGCCATAATGGCACATGCGTTCCTGAACACGCTCGTTGTGATGGGCGCAGGGACTGCCCCGATGGATCTGATGAAAGCCAGTGTGGTGAGCTTTTATATTGCCTTGCTTCAACTACGGAAGTCAAAATTCGACAAATAAGCATTTCATTTTGCTTTCTTTTGTTTAATTTCAGCTCACAGTTGCAGAGCTGATCAAATACGATGCCACGGTGGTGGGTGTCTAAGCATCTCTCGAAGGTGTGATGGCGTTTCAGATTGTCCTAATGGCGAAGATGAGCTGTCATGTGCCAGTAAGTTCACTACTTTAATCGTTTTTCTGGCTTTTATGGCATGACAGATCTAAGCAAGTTAATAGGGATCCCATGGTTTGAGTAGGCAATCTTGTTAAGCGGACACGGTAAGCCCCTATACCTCCCACATATATTTTGGTGTATTGTACGTAACCTCGATCCCGGGCTTTCCCTTCCCTCGTTTCTCTCTTGGTGTGTTACGGTGCACCCCTTTCAGCAGACCAGATGGGTGTGTCATTTCTTTCAGTTCTTCGCCTTCTGTCTGCTGTACTATATAAGCATTTTATATAAAAAAGCAAACTGAGAATTTTTCTTTCCATACGTAACTTTCAGCAAATGTTTGCACACTTCATTATCATGAAACAAATACTATTCATTGTATAGCCTTAATTTTATTTCAGTGGATTGCCACGTAACAATTCCGTATTGAAAAAATCAGTGCGCTGTCTTTTCTTGTATTGAAAGTAGTTGCGCTGACGTAGTGAGGTCCTTTACTGAGGAAACTGACTTCTAAGTAAGCAGCCCAGACTGAACACTCAACTCATGAAAAAAAAAAGTGAAAAGGTGGGATAGTTGCCTTTGCCAACAAATATAAAGGTTTTTGCCTGATGGTCCTTTCATTCAGCTAAGATGGGAGAATTTCACCTTTTTTGTTGGTTTATGCTAAAGGATAGCTATGAAAACAGCGATTGTTAGAGGGGCCATGTTGCTGGCCCCTCTGCACTTGGAGTGCTTTTTGGGTTGACGTAAGTTGCTCGGGATGATGCGAAGTACTTGAAAAGATGCAGAAATGAATTCGCTTCCATATTCAAAAAACTTTAGTTTTCATTATTTTCACTTAGCCTGTCCCCTTAAGCAGACAAAAGAGGAATAGCATTTATTCGCTCTGTGTTTATGTAATATGCTTACGCTTTCATACCATGCTTGCCGTTTTTACTGTGCACATGACTGATGTTTTGATTAATGCCGAAAAATGAAGGATACTGACATACACAGTCCATTGCCACCCTTTGCATCTACCACTCATGCTGAAACTGTAACAGCACTATTGGTGTCATTGTAGCAGTTATTCCTTCTAACTACCGTATTTACTCGTATAATGATCCCACTTTTCCCCCCCAAAAAATTGATGCAAATTTCGGAGTGCGATCATTACGCGGGGTAAATTGTCCGCGAAATATTTCGAGCACCGAGAACACAAACAAGTCGCGTATTAGAATTCTTACGATAGCTATCATGAATATAACCAAAAATAAAAGTAGAGTAAGGCTTGCCTTTGTAATAAACGCACGCATTACGCAGGTACGCAGAAGGACACCACAACGGCAGTATATCCAATTATATGCATTTTTCCACAGGTTATGATACTAGAAGGCGACATAGTCTTTCAATCGCCCCATATCAGTCGGCTAATAATGTTTTTAAATATTCTTTCTTTCTGCGAACGATCGTTGAGTGGAATTCCCTAGATGCACCCACCGTTGAAACTGACAGCATAGAAATGTTTGACTCATTGCTTGCCAGTTGATTGTGTAAAGTTCCTTCCTTTGTATTTTATGCCTTTTGCCTTATATTTTTGCTTGAGCGAGTTGTCTTTGTCTTTGCTTCATCTTGTCATTATGTACTTTGTACTACTGTTTTGCTTAGCGAGTTGTTTTTTTTTTTTACTTTATATTGTCTTCATTTTATGCTACTGTTTTCCCTGAAAAAGTTCTACGTTTTACTCAATATTGTAACCCCACTCTGCAACAACTCCAATAGGAGTTAGCAGTATTGTCAAATAAATAAATAAATAAATAAATAAATAAATAAATAAATAAACTACATACATTGCATATGGCCCTTTAATTTTTTCATTCACTGACCCCCTAACTCTCATTCAGAGCCTGAAGCGTCACTGGCACCAGTGTCGTCGCCGCTCGATTTCCTGTAGGAGCCGGCAGTGTCATCGCAGTCCCACAGAAGGTTATCTTCCGTTCCGTCGAGCGCGTTAGATATGCCTGTCTTCTTGAAGCTGTTGGCGTGGTGAAAACTACGGCAATTGTCTTTACTGCTATCCTAATACGGCACGTTTCTGCCAAGGGTGGGCAAAAATTGGGCATCTGCTTGGTGCGTGCAGTCCACCGCGTAATGATTGTACCCCAAACTTGCCGCACACGACATATCGCTGCGGCAAGTTTGGGGTACAATCATTACGCAATGGAAAAGAAAATCGAATTTTGATGAAAAAATTTAGGGGTGTGATCATTATGTGAGTAAATACGGTACCTCCTTTCTTTCTTTCTTTCTTTCTTTTTTTTTCTTTTCTTTTTTACATTTTAATGCAACCCACGGGTTCCAGGTTGGGCACATAGGCCCAACTGGTGTGGGCAGTTCTGCTGGCTGTGGCCCTGTATGCTTGGTGACTCTCTGAAAACAAATTAAGCATAATATAAACAAGGGACCAAGGGCTTGTGCAGTGCTTTCAGCAGATGCAATGTCTTTTGAGTCACTGGCTGGCTTTTGTGCAAGGGGCTTTTACAATAAATTTCAAGTGCAGCTGGCACGCAGCGATAACTGAAAATCTCCTGTGGCACAAAAGACTGACTGTCATGTGAACCAGGCTTCACGTTTCAGTCACTGAGCACAGCGTATCATGAAGTTCCATGAGAAAGGTTGGTCAGCTCATGAAGCATTTTATAAAGGAAGCACCATTGAAGGCTCTGACCACATAGTTGCTTCTTGGGACTTGGGTCAGTGCTAAGGAGAGGTACAGGGTCGTCCACTCTTAGGGTGAACACGACGCAACGTGGCTCCCTTTTTGGAACGCCAGTGCTTGCGACGTGGGCACGCATCGAAGCTAATAATGTGCAGGCGTACAGAGTGATCCAAGCCCCTCTACGCCTGCACTAGATTAGCGTCGACGCGCAGTCCCATCGCGAGCGCTGGCGTTCTAAAGAAGGCAGCCACGCTGCGCCGTGTTCACCCTAAGAGTGGACGACCCTGTACATGCACTTCGAATACACGTCTGCATTTGACCATATTCATCCTCACAGAATGTGATCACATAAGCTTGCCTTTTTGTGTTTTAGGGGCAGTAAATTTTGTTATAGCTGTACTCCCGGTGCCTCTAACGATATTGTGTATCAAGTTACTGCAGTTTGAGTACATAGTATGGGGCCCATATATTGTGCTAGTTCAGAGATCTCTCGCATGTATGGAAAAAATAAAATTTCTTTCACCTATTTCTTGTTCACCGAGCTTGCCTCTATCCCGAGGGGCTGTCATTTTTCACATCCTACTGAGCTTGTACTAGTGAATAAGATTGAGGAACTTCCATTGTTTGGGAAACATGTAAATATTAAGGTTCACTATGTGCCTTGTACACTCTTTTAAGATGGACATGCATGTCGGTCTCATCAGTACAAGTGCCTGTCTGGACACTGCATTGATTCACACCAGAAGTGCAACAGAATCAAGGATTGCCCAGATGGTGATGACGAAGATAACTGTGTCATGGAAACGAAACGTAGGTTTTTCATTTGAGCTAATACTTAATTGCATGAATGTGTCTGCTTATCAAAGCAGTGATGGAAGTCTTTTCTTCACAAAAATAAAAGCCCAGCTACTTTACTAGGTCATATACCTGTAATATATTCATATAGTAGCGTACATCTGGGTTGTGTGCGCTATCATGAACATAACACCAAATGCTTGCTTAGAGCCCTGTTGAGAAACCACCAGTTTTAGTCCCTGACTTCCTATTACATAATTAAAATTAAGGATATAACTTCCTGGTTGCCCCTACTCTCATGATGTTATTAATTAGGCAGTCATAGAAAACTTTGAGACAAGATTATGCTATGCACTCTATTTTCTTTGCCTTCTCCTTAGTGTGAAGAGAAAAATTTATTCTGCTGTTGGCATACATGAAAGCTTTGTGCAGTTGTTTTAGAAACTTGTAGCAGCTTTATTCGAAAATTCCTAACTGAAACCCAGCTTACCGCTTGGCAATAGCTGTTCTCCTTTATACTTACCTTTGTCTGTAGACTGTTTGCTCTACTGCCTGTTTGGTATTGTGCAACTGCTTGGTTATGTAAAATGTTATTATTTTGTCGTACTTTTTTTTTTTGTCAGCATGTAGAGAACATGAATTTCAGTGTCAAGATGGGACATGTATACCTGAACATTTACGTTGCAATGGCCGTTCCGACTGTAGGGATTCATCAGATGAGCAAGACTGTCGTATGTTTTTGTCTTTTGTTTTATTGCATGCCGACTTGACTGCATTCCAGTTGCCTCCCCCCCCCTCTTCCTCCTCCTTCCACACCCTCATTTTCATGAATTTCTACTCAATTTAGTGTTTTCTTTACTTTCATTTTGCTGTCAGTGTAAAGTGCTTTGCACTCGCTAAGCACTTCAGTTTGTTGTCATTGATATTCCTTTGACACACTTTAAAACCAAATCTATGCTATATTTATGAGCAATTTTGAAATTGTTTGCAAGCCTGCATGCAGCACAATGGTTAGCTTTTGTGTATTTATTGGAACACACATTTGAAGAGCATGGATGGCATGTGGAGCTTGCAACCAAGGGCACAATTTTTTTTTCGAGCAACTTATGATTTCACCGAGGAATCGGTGCAATTCACCAGACTTTCAGTGCACTGATGGCGTATGCATTAAGTCATCATTGGTCTGTGATGGCGAGTATGATTGTGGTGATGGATCTGATGAGCACTGTGGTATGTTGCTGCTATGCATTGCTTCTTTCTTTTCATGCATGCTACTGCTGCTTGCAAGTATGTTAAAATAGTAAAGCCCACTTATGGCGTTACTGCAAACTATGTAATAGGAAAACTAATTTTATTTCGACATCAGAAATGACACCATTCCCCATGAAGAATGTCTTCAATTCTGATTTCTATTATATTTACCATTCTGTTACCCAAAAGCGAGGCTTTTTGTGCTACCTTGCTTTGCTAGGGAAATTGTGGGAAATATTTCACCTTGCACATTAGCATGTGACAGAATGTTCCAATAAATAAATGGAGAAGACTAAGGACACTTGTACCCTAGCGCACATGAAGGAGCACATGGTACACTTGTATTATTCAATAATTGGCAACTTCCACGCCATGAACATTGCTGTGTGCATGCAGCACATATGTGGGCATGCACATCTCTAGGCACTGCATAGATATTTAAATGTTTTTGCCTTAAGGAACCATATTTTACATTTAACATATATGCATGCATGTATAAATAGACTGTTCACAAAAGCTGTGCTGTAAAAAATGTTCAAGCAGGTTAGTTACAACGGATCATCTTTAAAGCAGTACTTAAGTGGACAAAGGCAAGTAAGGAAGAAATGAGCTCTGCCTGAAAGGTTTATTCATAAAAACATGGCAGTAATGTAACAGCTAATCTGAAATCATCCTGCTGCTCACTTGAGAGATAGTGACCCATCTATGAAAGTGGTTTTTGCTGTTGTCATAATTGTAAAACATACATGCTTTCACATCACCACGCAAAAATCTTGAGCTGTTTCATGCGGGAACTGATTCTGATGCCACATGTGCACTTTTGAAAGATGGTGTACAACCACAGACAGGTGAGACTAGTGAACAATTTCGAAGAATTTTGTTTCATAATTGGTGCTACTAGAGTATCTAATCTATAGTATATCAGTATTTAGCTGAGTGATATTATTACGCTTTTCTGAGTAAACTTTCAGCTAACAAATTGCACTTCTGTATTTTCTAGAGTTTATTCATTTGTACATGCCTGCAGTGAATTCAGTTTCTGCAGTGCCAGAGCAGTAAACTGCATTAACGGTTCTTCGAGCACATGCATCAGCTATGCTCAATTTGATCCACTCTACACAGGTCACACAGTGCAGACACTTTGGCAATACGTAAACACAAAGCTATGAACAATCATTCAGTGCTTCATGGTGGATGGTTGTCCTTTTTTTCCTGCCCAAGTAGAGCTAACTCTCCATCACAATATCGTTAGTCTTCCATGTAACCCCTGTAACAGAAGCTTTTGCTTATAAAAGATACATTCCAGATTAAATTTCAGCTTGTTATAAGTGGGCTTCACTGTATCTATAAGCACATGCTTCTTGCATAGTTTAGTATGCAAATCAGCATGAAACAGTTTGCTTTTCTGTAGCTTGCATGTTTACCTCGAACTTAGCTGTTAAATGCTCCTTTTATTAGGAGTATTGGAGGTTTAAAAGGAAAATAAGTGAACTTTATTTACAAAGATCGGAGTGCTTTTTTAGTTGCAGTGGCAAACGTTGCCTCACCTGGGTTTTTCACTCAGTGTGAGAATATACTGCAAATGACAAGATCCTGCATAGTCACTTGCACGACCTCTGATAATATATGTGTAGCAGGGATGTGTAACTTTCATGTTGCTGCCATGTTTTTTACAAGCATATTCTATCAAAATTTTTGTGGGTTGTGTGTGATCAACACTACAGCTTAGTTTATTTAAACATGTTAAAATGTAGTTGATGTTAATCTACATCACACTGTAGCATTGTTTTCATTTTAGGTTTGCATGCTCTGCTTGTGTTGCATTCTGTTTGCTAGTGGGCATGCTGGAAATAGGAATGCATGCGGTGCTTGCAAACTTGGCATAATTTTTCATAGATGAAAAGACCTCTGCCTCACTGAAGCAGTGCAATGCACAAAGCTTTTTCTGTCCCGATAATGAATGCATTCAGCCATCTCTTGTCTGTGATGGGGAGTATGACTGCTCTGATGGATCTGATGAGCACTGCGGTATGTGCCTGCTTGCTGTTTGCTTTCTTTCTTGCATGGTAGTGTCTACTGAGAAGGGAGAAGACGGGGCACCAGGTTTGAATAATGCCTATAGTTTTAAAGTGCATGCAATATCTTGAGTGTTGTTAGCAAGTATAGTCAACCACAAGTCCACGGAACTTCATGGGACGTATAGTTTGCAAAAAGCTTTCTGTGAGGCCTGGTCATTCAGTTTGTACGCAGCAACATTGTGACCTATGCAGAGTGACCCAAGTGCGGTGCCTTAGCAGAACACAAATTTATAGTTGTCCTTGTATGCTTGACCTACAGAGTTCTGTGGTCCACTACATATGGTAGACATTAAATAATGGTAGACATTATTGGTCAGTAAGCTGCAGGCCACATACTGTACTGTACACAAACATTTCTTAAACAAGGCATAATAAACATTGCTTTAGGTTCTGTCCGGTCATTCTGTAACACTGCAGGGGCACTATTAAATGTCGATGTGTAATTTAAATGCAATTCCCCTTTTTAATGGCAACAGTTATTTGTGTCAGAAATAAAAATGATGCAAGGACGTAACCCTACCAAATTTTCACCTTTTTCTAAGTCAAACCTTTGCAAGGCTAGCACATCCGTCTCATTTGAATGAATTCAAATGTGACTACATTGCATTTGTATGGTGTCTGTTTAGTAAGGGTTCATACAAAAACATCTGGCATCGAGACCATGAGATGCCATGTTGTGCTCCTGCTATTTCCACTTCACAAAGTATATCTCCTTTCTCCTTGAGGTGCAGTGAGCAGAATTGTAAGCTCCTAGAAAACTGCTAAAAAATCAGCACTAAGATATTTTATGTGCATTACATGGTACACGTCTGATTAGTACTGTGCACCATACTTTCCCAGTGTGTCCCAGAATTCAGGTCAAGTACAAAATATGTCTCTGTTTTCTGAAAGCTTGGTCATCAAAATTGAAGTGCTTCATTCTTGTATACCTCTACAGGTATACATTCTTGTAATTCTACATTCTACAGGTCTTCATTCTTGTAATCTCTACAGCAGAAATGTTCGTTCTTACCTTTGTTGTTTATAATATACTACATTGAGCATTCTAAGTAACCATCTCGATGCTCTTAAACTGCCAGGCTTTCTTTCGGAACTGGCAAGTTTAGTCCCCACAGTTTTGGAAGACTTTATTCATACCTAAAACATCACATGCAGTTCTACTCGATAGAGCTCCTAGGAGTAGCAGGTCAGCTTCATTCAGACCTGGAGCCTCATCCTACAGCACCATATCTCCCTTCATTTCTACTCACTGTTTTCTTTGTCGTGAATGTTCGCAGTTGTTTTATTTCTTGAGGTGGTCATGCTAAACAAATGTTGGGGGATACCTGACCACCATCACAATTGATGTTAACCGTCTGGACCTGGACCCAGTATTAATTGCTCAGCTGCTTGCAGTCAGGGTACCCCTTTCGGTGTTGGGCCTGCCAGTACGTGTACTGCTGCTAAAATGGCCCTCAGGGGACAATTCTTGCTACAGTGTATACCGTAGCACTGCAAATAAAACAGTGTATATTTTTATCTGATGTTTTTCATTAACACTACTAATTCTGTCTTGGTGATAAATCTTGATCAGTCAGTTTATAGTAAAAATTGTCAATGAACAGATTCAGGAACCTAATGTGATCAAAGAAAATTGGAAATATTAGTCCACCTTGAGAGGTGGTGCATATTACACAGCTGTTACATTAGGTAACTTGCTTGATTTTTAAGTAAGTCAGTACATACCCCTCCTGCGGCAGGAGTGTAGCCTATTTTATTATTAATTTTTACAAATACCTCTCAGGCTCCATGCAAGGAAACTTGCATAATTTTTAGCAAGAGATCAAAACAAAGTAGTTTGAGAACCAGGGGTTATACAATGGTGAAATGAGACATAACATGGGTGCTATGCTGTGATAACATACTTGGTATATATTATGCATATTTGAATTGAATAAGCTAGCATGTTGTCATTATGTAATGTATAAACATAATTTCAAAAGATCATATGTTTAGCAAACAGTCATAGGTGGTTCGTATTTTATTTCTAAATGTAATGTGATCGTGAATGCACGCCACATCATTGGGGAGGTCATTCCACTGAATAACGGCACGTGTTAACGCAGCTGCAATGAAGGCTAGGGTGCAGCCAAAAGGACAGGCAAAACTATGCTGAGTAGGAAGCCTCTGAGCTATGCAATAAAGCTTTGATAGTGGCAAGGTATTTACGTGCACACTGTGGGCTACTTTATGGAATACATTTAGGATAGCTGTGTTCCTGCAAAATTCCAGGGATGGTAGTGGTAATGAAGCCTTCATGTTACTCGCACTGGTGTAGCGGTTATAGTCATGAGCGATGAAACATGAAGCACGGTTTTGCACAGATTCTAATAAAACAATTACATACACTTGGTGAGGTGACTACACTTGGTGAGGCATGTTCGAGTTGCGGACAAACAAATGTGATACACCAGCTTTAGCGTTATGGATGGCACATCAAAATTACGTTTCAGGTATCCAAGTGTGTGTGATGCTGTGGCAGTAATCTTTTCAATGCGTATTCATCAGGATAGATTAAAATAAAGGGAAATTAATGCCAAGACTTGTAGCGGTCCATTGCCAATATGGGTTTATTGTTAGAGAGTATGTGTAAATTGTGTTTGCCTGCTTTTGGCTGAACATCATTAGTTTGCATTTCTCAGTGTTAATGGTCATCTGCCACTTCGAGCACCAGAATGTGATTGTGTCAAGATCCTGCTTGTAGTAACAGATGATCTGCACGAGTTCTAATTTTACAGTGTTATGCAATCACGACAAACAAACAGATGTTTGATGTTATGAGATGGAATGTTATTAATATGATAAAAAATAATACAGGACTTGATTTGCTCTCTTGAACACCAAAAGTAATGTCAGATAATGGAAAGTGAGGTGTTCACCCATGTAAACCTGCTTGCATGAGGATAAATTCTGGATCCAAGGTACAGTTAGTAAATAAAGATTAAGGGAAGACAGTTTAGTAATTAAGCAACAATATGCTGCATGATTTAAGGCTTTAAAAAAATAGGCATATATGCAGTTTGTCTCTGTGTTACAATGTTACCATCCATATTAGAAAATAGACCATGGGTGAATTCTACTAGCTGGATTTTGCAAGACAAACCTTTCCTAAAACCGTGCTTTTCTAAATGTTGGGCCCTATATGCAATTACGTGTTCAAGTATTCTGCAAGGAATCCTATGACGGATATGTGGCAGTAGTTTATTTCCACATTTGAAGATTGGTATCACCTTGCCAGTTTTCCAATCATGTGAAATTTTACCAGTGGATAATGATTGATTTAGGATGTGGTAAAGGATTAAACTGCAAGGAAGCATTACTTTCAGACTGTTAGTGTTGGCTCCATCAATACCATAGCTTATGGATACTTCAGGTTTCTTTTATTATGGATGCGATACCTTAGACTCTTAATTTAGTGAAGTTCATATAGTACCTATAATTGATGTCGTTAACACTAGGAATATTTGAGCAGTTTTCTTTTGTGAATACGGATATGAAATATTTGTTTAAAATATCAGCACAATTTTCTTCTTCAAATTACCATTTCAATCTTGTAGGGCTATGTTAGTCAGAGGGAAAGTCTGAAAATAGTATGCCATAATTTTTGGGGGTAGTTAGTCATCAGGGACTGTAAATCACATGGAAGAAACTTGTTCTTAGCTTTACAAATGGCATGAGGATATGTCGTTTTATAGGATTTTTGTTTCAACTATCATGTAGAGGTGCTTAGTCACTTTGCAGTTTTGAACAAGTTTCTTATTTTGTTCTCAGAGATTAGGGTTGACCCTACAACCATGCACAGTACGTGTGCAGTAATTTTATCTTGTCACATAATGTAGGTGACTGTAACACTGCAGAATTGTCAGTTTATTCCTATTGACCTTGGCTCCACATCCGTTTATTGGTGTTTGCCTCTTGTGACGTTGAATAACTGGATTTTGCAGTATCTCTTTTTTGGGAACACTATTGCTGAAAAAAAGCTACCTTCAAAAACATCATTGATCTGTTGGGAGCTGGGTGCATAGACCTGTCTTTTTGGAGGGGGGGGGAGGGGAGAATGTTTTTTTTGTGGATGCCTCTCATCACATGTTGCTCTTTCATAGAGCTACTCCATTGTGCCTTTCTCCCAAGCTGGTGCAAAACTCTTTTTAGCCTTGTATTGTTTTAGGCCTAGGCATGTGCACAGCGGGGCAGCTGCCCCCCTTGATCAACTGAAAGGGGATGCCAAAATCTGCTCCATACCTTTACATTGCACTGCATCTTGACCAAAATGGACACACTGGGAAAGGGATAGGAGGAGGAGGGGGCGCAACAGTGAACCTTTGCCATCCCCTGTGGAGAACGCTGCGCATGCGTGTGGTTTCAGGGGCTTAGTTGTGTGGATTGAGTTTGTATACATTTATTCAGCATGAAAGGCTTTTGATACCAATTATCACCATTGTTTCATAGTTTATCTACATCATGCATACAGTCAGGGCAATCATTCTTGCATTTAATCTGCATTTTGTGTTTAAGTTAAAAATATTTCAGCTAGAATTTATATTCCAAAATTTTGCCTTTCTCATTCAGAGTGCAAAGAAAATGAGTTTAAATGTCGTGATGGGAATTGCATTGACATACGGAAGAAGTGTGACAGGCGTGTTGACTGTCGTGATTTTTCGGATGAAGCAAATTGTGGTAAGTATTTTATGTTCTCTTTCCTTCTTTTCATTAGGCAAAAAAGCACTTGTTAAAGCATTATGAGAATGGATGTTCGAAATGCAGCGAACCATTGAGAAGATTTTTGCATACTCCTGTATGTATGCATAAGATATCTAATTATATGTTTTAATTTTTATTTATTCAAACATGCTGTGTTCAGACATCATCGTCCAAGCAGGAAGGTCAAAAGAAGCATCACGCCAGTAGGAACAGTAAACAAGAGTATATTACAATAAACACTAATCACCAGAGTAAAAGAATCGGCATGTCAACAAAAAAGGCAATAATAATGACAAGGAAACAAAACATCAGAGCACTCATCATTAAGCAAATAGTCTACAAGTTTTGTAACGAAATTTTCACCCGCGAAATTCTCCCGTGGCACTGAATTCGTCTGTCACTGTTCAGGGAAAAAAACTATAGGCATTTGTTTACGCAATATGGATGCTAATGATTTATCATCTTTGCTACGGGTCACCCTAGGAGTAACTGGTTTGATGCAATAGGACATGTTCACTGCGATTTAATTAAGTTTTGTTAAAGAATGCTAAATAGCTTGCCTTTCTTCTGTGCACATTGTGCATGCATCTCCAAACTGTGAAAGTAATGCAGCTGCGTTCTTGTTTTAGAATGCCAAGACAATGAATTCCGCTGTGGAGATGGCAAATGCATTGAAGGCCGAAGGCGATGCGATGGCACTGCTGACTGCAGAGACTACTCGGATGAAACCAGTTGCGGTAAGTGCTGTGTACTCGCAACAGGCAGCAGCTTTACAGCTGTTTTAACAGCGTAGCTATTAGATAGACCAGCCACACAGAGCAGGAGCGAAATTGGCATAGCGGGTGAGGGTAAAAGAACAGAAAGTGTAAAATGAGGAGGATGTGCACGTAAAGACAGAGGGAAAAAGAAATAAATATGAACCGGGGTACCCACTAGACCACTAACACTAGACCCACCAACACTAGACCATACAGTCACACTTGTACAACATGCACTTATGGGAACCATTTGATTGTGTTGTACCAACAGTTGTAACGCAAGTTTCTGTGGCTGAGAGGAATAGAAAATCGGAGTGAGAGAAAGAAAACAGAGGGAAAGAAAGTCATTTAGAGAGAGAAAAAACAATTTAAGCTTCCTTGGCGAGATGGCATTTCCACTTGAGTGCTCATGATCCGAAGGCAAGCATCAGATACCGATTATGCTATGGAAATAATCAGGAATCTGCACAATAAGATGACACACCAGGGACCCAATGATTTCCATGTCCAAACATTAACTAGCCCAATATAAGACACCACTACGCTATACACCCATGTTTGCTCAGCTCCACTGTTTCATCAGATTTCACAAGCGTGGAACTGGCTTAATTTTTTTCTGTTGGACCACTACATGTTTCTTCTTGCATTTCTAAATAATACAAATGAGCAAGGCTGCTTGAATTCTGATCAATGACGTGTGTATTTTGAAACAGTGTTCTTAACTTGTGCCATAATGAAAAAAAGTAGCATTTAGACTACATTTATATTTTTTCTTTCTCTTTTTTGTTGCATGGAGCTGCCGTTAGACTGTTGTAGCATTGTATAAAACTGGAGCAATAACTTCGTTTCATCCCTCTTTGGAACATTGCAGCCTGCAAGGAGAACGAGTTTCGTTGTGGAGATGGGAGCTGCATCAATGTCCGCAGGAAATGTGATGGAACTGCTGACTGCCGAGACTACGCCGATGAAAGGAACTGCAGTATGCCACTTTGCTTCTTTTGCTTTCTTTCATTGTTTTGAAACTGCACCATGGAATAGGACAAGAACACTGGAAAATATATCAATGCTGTTCTAGTCCGATGCTGTAGAGTTGTTTAATAATGAATTTGTCAAATTCAGTCACACCAAATTCAGTCAAGAAAAATAAAGCGAGCACATTTGACAGGGCATTAAGTTTTGAATACCTACTGTGTTGCAAGAATATCTTTTCATCACTAAAAGCTCTTTCAATGTTTTTATTCTGTCTGAATTATTGTTTGGGAACCCAGATGGAAAACACCTTTTCATAGCTGCAAGCTTAAATGCATGGGACAACATTGAAAACTGGCCATGTTTCTTGCTCATTCATAATGTATGAACATCTAATATTGCATATTTAAGTATTTGTTTTTCTTGATCTTCTTTAATGTACACTCATGAAGAGTATCACGCATATTAAAGCATGTGCCTTACTGCATGTTTAATCTTGATACATGCTATTCAGTCTCAGCAATGTGACCTGTCGTGATTAAAGCATTAAGCTTCTATCAGTGCAGTGGTTTAGACTAAAGGCGTGCGAATAACGAACTTTTTAGTGTGAAACTAATTCAAATATTTTTATGTTAAAGTGCAAATTGAATCGAATATTTTTTGAACAATTTTTGAATATTTTTTAATAATGCCATGTTTTAATAATACCATTTAACTAAGGCTCACTTGCTGCGCTCTTTCACTTATGACGGCGGTGCACTTGAGAAGTACTAGCAAAAGCTCTTCACAGCATTGGGAAATGCATTGTATGTGACTGCTTTATATGAATGATTTGCTGCATTCAGGCTGCAAGGCCAATGAATTCAGGTGTGGTGATGGTGCCTGCATCGATAAATCGAGACAGTGTGACCGCACACCTGACTGTAGGGACCATTCTGATGAACACAACTGTCCTGGTGAGCCTACCTTGGATCTCCTCATTCGAATTGCAAGGAGCAGTGCTTTTTACCCAGTGTTCTAAACTGATGTATATTACATTTTAGACAATTTAATTCGATATGTTGGATGGGGGGTGGGGAGGGCATATTTGTGCATCTAGTGTAGGATTTATGTGCAGAATGATAGGAACAAAAATAATGTGCATAGCCAAGTTGCCTCTGTGGTCTCCCTGATCTTTTTAACCTAACTGTGCTCTGAAATCCCGCACCACTTCCATAAATGCCTTCAGACTTTTGTATACTTTCTGGAATTACGCATGTGCCTGTGATAGTTCTCACTCGTAAGTGGGACCTGTTGTACAAAGGCAATGCCAATAAGCCAGACATGTGAGTGAGCCTATGTTGACCTTTTCACCTAAAGAGGCTAGGAAGAGGTCCAATGATGGGAGAGCTACCTGAAAAAGCACAGGTATTCTACGTTTAAATTTGTGAAACTTGATTAAGCCAAGAAAACATAAATGCAGGACCTGCCTTCGGTTCCCACCGAAGGCAGGTTTGTCTCTTCGTCCACTTTAATTCCTTTCTACTTACCCCAAAATTACAATACCATAATTAGGAATTTGAATAGCTTCCCCTATGCTTTCCTAGGCGTCATTGTTTGTTGGTTTATTAAGTTTTATTTTATATATATATATATATATATATATATATATACATATATATATACACTCTTTCCTGCATTGCAAGTAAACTTTTTAATGTCTTCAGTTTAAACAAACATGGGCATTTTTTCTTTAATGAGTGCACAAAAACATTTGCGATAACTGTATATAATACTTATCATGAGAATAATTTCCTATGGTCTTTGTTTTAGTGACAGCTTACTATATTGCATGTTTTATGTTGCGTGAAGGACCGCTGTAATCAATATTTGAGACAATGAGTTGGCATTTATAAAACTATGCAAGCTGGCAGTTGCACAACAGACACACCAGTTTCATACTGAGCTCTGTGGGCAATTGCTTAAATTCCCTATAAAGATATTGATTTGTCTCTTGATAAACTAACGATTACATGGGATCAAAGTGAGTTATTGTCGATTTGTTGCCTCAGTGATTGCTTTGCTGTTTATTGAAGAGGAAACTCAGTAGGCCTAGTGAATAGTTGTGGCATAAATTTTTATTGGGTCATTGCTTGTTTTCAGTGTCTGTATAGATTTCTGAAAGTCGTGTAATAAAGAAGTGCCCCACCACGGTGGTCTAGTGGCACTCGGCTGCTGATCTGAAGGTTGTGGGATCGAATCCCAGCCACTGCGGCTGCATTTCGATGGAGGCGAGATGTAGAGGCCTGTGTACTGTGCAATGTCGGTGCACAGTACACACAGTACACAAAGAACCTCAGGTGGTTGAAACTTCTGGAGCCCTCCACTACATAATTTCATAATCATATTGTGTTTTGGGATGTAAAACCCCTGATATCAATCAACCCTTTAATGAGTAATTCCGAAGCCTTCGATGACCTGGTATTTTCAGTCATTCCAAAACACTTGAACTTCCCCGGGTGCTTACATTTTATGGAATACACATATGTCAAACATATTAAGAAAAAAAAAGTGTTGCCTGACGATGAAGGCTTTAGCTTTATACCAGAATGAGCCTATTTAGTGAGCAGGCAAGAACTTGCTGCTGTATACTACAGGCAGAGTGCACTCTTTGTTTTTTGTTTACATTTCTGCAAATCCAAATTGGCTGTGCAGGACGAGCACAAGGAAAGGAGTCTGAATTCTTTACAGGAACTTTGTTACATTTGACTTCACAAAGCTGCTGACCTGTGAAAGGCTATAAGTGTACTGCTTTTTTCAGCAGCAGCAAGTAAATTAACAGGGAGGCTTCAATGTTAGCTGCCAAATCTTTGCAGAAAAAGTGACCTCACATTTTCGAGGTATCCGGCTATTACGTTAAAGTTGAGCAAGGAGCAGTTCGCTGGTTTTGCTATATATAACAAGCATCAGGCAGTGTCTGTGCAGACAGCAAATAGGATTAGTGATGTCACATCTGAAAAGGTCAGTGACTTGAAGGAAATAATTGAAAAGCATTTAATATGTTAGAAAATCGGCATAATGAGAAAGAAAAGTTGCTGTAGCCCTAGTGAACTTTGCCCAAGCATTTGGAAAAGTTTGAAAATGACTGCATACCAGTATAGGTGCAGAATATAAAATGTTGTTTGCCTTATGGCATGCTTCAAAGAACTCAAGGTGATCAAAATGTTTGAATTCCTTCAATTGGGCATCTTTCTCATGAGCCAGGTATAGTATTGTGAAATTTAATTCTATATTCGTTGATGTGGCACTTCTAATCTACCAATCTGTTCTCTGTGAAAACGTGAAAACGTTAGTTGCTATAAATTTACTTTGTGTAACATTAGAACCTCTTGAGTGTTTTGATATACACATAGGATTGTTAGATTTCAAATAAAATCTGATTTTACCTGATTTTTACACCTTGAATGAATGCCTTTCAGGAAATCGGGTTATTGGAGTTTGCTGTGCTAGCTTGCGCCTGTGCTTGTCTCTTCTTCCTCTGTGTTGTGTGGTAGCGCTTTCACGATGTATTCCATGTCTGAACACCAACTTGCCCAACAGTCCACTCTTTTGTGCTAGCTTACTTGACATGGGTCAACAAAATCATTCTGCTGGCTTAAGTGAATGGCGGCAATGTATTGTTCATTTCACACGCTGTGTGCAAGCACTACGAACGCTGCACCAATGTCATTCATCAATTTAAATGAGCAAATTTGATCCGAAAAAACTCAATTTTGGAATCATTCTACGAAAACTAGATTTCTCACACATTATCACCTTGAAAAATAGCACCTGATTTTTGTCACCTGAATTTAGAAAATACAAAACCTGAAAGTGAACAACCCTGCATATAGATATGCACTTCAAAGTCCTGACTTTTCTCTAGAACCTGTACAGTTTGTGACTCAATGCAAGAAGTCTAAGCACGCTGCATGTCTGCCCAGTTCCAGGTTGCCCCACTTCTCAGTTCAGGTGTGGTGATGGCCGATGCATTGACATTAGCAGAAAATGCGATGACAGGGTAGACTGCTCGGACTTCTCTGATGAAGCTAACTGTGGTATGTACCAATTTACATTGCGTATATATTTTCTTAATTAGTGCATGAAATGATAGTATGAATTCAATGGTTTTTTTTTTTTTTTTTGTGATCGGCTCAATCGTAGACACATCCTTTACAATGCATTTGTAGTTGGTTGTGACAGAAACTGGAATCGAGAATTTTAGGAAGCTTGCGTGAACATCCTTATCTTAAAATGTTGTTGTTCAAACTTGTAAGTTCATGCTGCAGTAAGCCATAGACATTAGCAGAAGGGGGCTCAGGTGGCTTGTTCCCACCTAATTTCGTTTTCGTGATCCCACACAGAGATGCTAAACTGTGACTTTCATTTCCACTGCTGCACACATACATATTTCTTGTGTCCTGTTTCTGGCGATATCACAGTGTAACTGAATTTTTCTAAAGATTTGTTCATTAGCTGTTTTGAAGGGACCATAAACACAACGTAGCATATTTCCACAATGTATTAGCTCACCTTTTTAGTGTTGCTGCTTTAAGCCTTTGTATAACCAACATTGAAGAAAGGCAGGCTAGGTTGGAAGATGAGTGCCCCATTCCGCTACCTATTAACCACAAGAACTCTAGTGCTTTCTTATGCCTGCAGTGCATGATGGATACCTGTACACATTGTTGGTTCAGCTTTTCGCTATGACAGTGAGCTGTTGCTGCTAAAAACGATTTGCACACATTTGTGTATCAGCTGTTTGTATAAATAACCTTTTTTTTTTCTTCACATAGTGTCTGATGCTTGCCAATCTGATGAGTTCAAGTGCAGATCTGGCCAGTGCATAAGGCTTTCAGGAAAGTGCAACCGTCACAAGGATTGCTCTGATGGAAGTGACGAAGATAATTGTAAGTAATGCAGTTCCTTTCCGCAGGAAACCACAGTGATTGCCTATACTTTGAGAACTGAAAACCATTGCAATTGCTTGTGTACCTTCAGGCTGCACAGCTGAGGAATTCCAGTGCAGGACTGGGGAATGCATTGCAAGAAGCCACAGGTGTGATGGCCGGTACCAGTGCAGAGATGGGTCAGACGAACTAGAGTGTAGTAAGTTCCTGTGTCACTTTTTACAACATGGTTTGTGTTCTCTGCTTTTGAGTAAGCACATGTCCACGTTTTAATGTCAAAAGATTTGCATGTACCCCCATGAGATACAAACCACACGCTCACCATGACACTCAATTCCTTCATTATAGTAGTGTTTTATTTCAAGTTGCGTAAATTTTGTCCTTGGTTTGCATACTTTATCTCAAGAGCTTATTACTGTTGCACTGGGCTACTCCTCTGTCGATGATAGTGTAACACGTCTGGTCGTACTCGTTGCCTCCTCATTTTCTTTTCCATGCACAATGTGAAGTTCTATGCTTGTAAGGATTAGTCTTTGCCTTAGATTTAGTGTTGAAATGACTTTCTGAACTCTGACATTTTATAAGGCTTTTTGAAAGAGCAGCAAATTTGGCTAGTTGGTTAAGATTTATTGTTGGGAGCAGTACACAAGAGCGGAGGGATATGAAAAGGCACATCAATGAGCTTTTGCATTTCGCATCCGGATGCCTACAAACCCTATCACTGAACCTGCGGGAAACTCTTGTCATGGAAATCCAACAATATGACTGACAGAAGCAGGATAATTTGTGCCCAGATCTTTTTAAGGAACAGGCTTGTGGTTGGAACTGACCATAAACATATGCTAACCTTTACAGATAAAACCACACAGTGTCTGCTGTATGTGCAGACATCTGCCCATGTTATGGAGTGGCCCAGTTTTGTCCACATTGCATGTAAATTGTTTGCTACCCTTAAATATATTGATTCTCTGAACTGAAGCAAATATCCAGAAAAGGGCAGTGGGAAAACTAGCTTGCTACTGCTGAACAGGAGTGCCATTTGATCCTCCTTGACCAGGCACAGTGAGCTGCAGAGGCCACTGGAGCTCTGGACTGTGAGTCTCCTTCATGCCGTAAACATATGCTTTCTTGTACTACTAGGGTTGCTGCTACTGCTAAAACAACTACAATGCACTGCAAGGACTTATTATGAATGGCTGAGTACGAAGGCAGAATTATGGCTAAGGATTGGTTAATGTCATATGCGGGTACCAGAATGTTCTACTGAAGCTGCAAGTCATGTTCTACATTTACCTTAAGTTCTCATTACTAAAGCTGTGTTGTCAGCAGTATTGAAGTTCGACACTCTTGAGTATTAATGTATCACTAACTTGAATTAAGTTCCTAGATTGTACACCACTAGATCAAATTACAGTGTCTTATTCCTTTAATTAAAATTGGATATGTCTGCTTCTGTTCAAGTTGACTGTGTTTAAGCGATAGACAACAAGACATAGACAAACATCCACACATTTTAGTCTGTGTTCCCTTGTTGTCCCTCGAGTAAAAGTTAAAGCAGTCGAACCAAGCAGTGCTGCAAAAGTGGCACTTATGAAGCCTTATTGAATGCTTGTGGTTAGGGACCCTGTAGTGTTCGCACGTGGCGCAACTGAGGACACCGTACACTCAACCCATGCCACACAAGAACTGCTTTATTCCAGTGTGCACTCACGCATACATACATTCAGAGGTGGCACCATCTCTCGATTACAGGTGGACATAACTAATGTAACATAGTGTCAACCTTTGACATTACAGAGGCTAGCTTTATGCAGTGGAACTTTGAAATTCTGCGGATCCAGATCAAGGAATCTGTAAAATTTCGTGGGAGCATTAATAGGCATAAGATACACTCAAGTTTCAGGCTCCAGACATACCTGCGTTATTGAAAACTGGAGGGAGCTGTTGTGGCTTATCATTGGACGATGCTTATGACACTTTTGGGACACCATGTAACTATAGCAACTGAATTATCTCAACAGAGTTTGTGTTCATTGCTGGGTACTTAAGCGTACTTGAAAGTGTTGTGCTGGGTGCATTATAATGCTAACGCACAGCCTTGTTTATTTCCAAACGTTGAATTTTCTTTAGGTATCATTATTGAGCAGCTCTGTTTACCTTCACGTTACAAAATGTGAGATTCAGTAAGGGAACGTAGTTCACTCCATGCGGGCAACAACCTGCAACACTCGCTACTTGCTGTACATTGAGTAAAATTCGCTCATTCTAAGGGCTAATACCCCATAAAAAAAAGAATGTGAAGACCAGCCTTCAACTTTTTTTTTGTTGGTTCGAGACAGTCGCAGTGAATTGTAATTAGTATAGTCAAATTAAATTATAATAGGTAGTATCTTTATAGTATCAAGTTATAAGCAAGTAAACCATGCTGTGGTTTAAAATTTACCATGTTTAATCAGTGTAAGCCTATGTGAATAGTACCAAAGGATTAACGTTTAATTGTGGTACAGGTACCATGCTCATTTCACCATGAAGTGCATCTTCATCACAGCGCAAATTTCTCTTGAAAGGCTGTATTACGGCATAACTGCAAATGCTGCAGTGAAACCACCGTTACAGGGGAGTACATGCGGAACAATGTTTTGTTTGTTTTGAATACTTTGAAATTTTGGAAATTAAATTTGTGTCATAGAGACTTGGAATAATGTAATATTCATTCAAATGTTCACACGCCCCTATTATTAATGATGCAGCACTGAGAAAATAATACTTAGCACAAATCACCAGAATATTTGGCACTCTTGTTGGGAACTTTCATATTTGGATGCTCGGAACCACCCTAATATGCACCTTGTGAATCGATTTTGTTTTAAACTTAGAACTTCACTTCAAACTTCAAATGAGGAAAATATTCTATGCATGTTAGAACTTCCAGATATTCGCAAATTTCATAGTTATTTTACATGCAGAAGATAACTGCTTTGACTCTCCTGTGAAGGCCCGAAACCCATGCCAGTGAGTAGGAAACAAAACTGAGGAATGCTGTTTCTCCCAAAGTGGGGCTTTTAATCTTTTTTGTATGGTTTCTGTGACGTTTCATCGATCACTTGTGCTTTATGCTGCACTTGTGCTTGAAATCGTAAATGCTGCTGACATGACTGGTTCCCCCAGACTCCATTGTTTAAAATCTTAGACATATTTACTGCACATGAGCTGCTCATAATAAATGTTGTAGAATATTCACACCTCACTATTCCTATTGAAATTCGCACGATTGTCTAGCCATTAATTGCATGTGCTGATGCGATGTGCCTCTCTTTCTCTCTGCGGTCGACTTTGGGTTTCTAAATGGTTCTGTCCTTTCTTGCATGCTGCAGGAGGATGTGGTCACAGTGAGTTTGGATGTGGTGATGGGAAGTGTGTGGAGGATTTGCTCAGATGTGACGGTTACTATGACTGTGAGGACTTTTCTGATGAGCAAAACTGTGGTACTGATCAAGTTTGCCTCATTGCTAGTCTTCTAAAGCTCCACACAATATGAAGACATTGGTTTATAAAGATTTAAGTGCACTGATAATTCAAGTAAACCTTTCTCAGTTTCTGCAATTGAGTGTTGCCCTATAAGAGCTAAACAACCTGCTGGTTAGACATGATAATTCAGCTTTAAGTTTAAGCACAAGAAACATGCTGCGAGGCTTTATTCTCAAAACTTTATGTACTGTACAGAGTAAGCATTGGCACATGGTAAGTTATTTCAGTGGTAGTACCTACAATGTTGTTGCTATGGCAACATATAACGCTTGATGGCTGACATTTAATTTTAATGTAGTAGCATCACAATAACTGACTGCATGCTCATTTCATTGTGGGCTTAGTGATGAAATGCTGCATGCCCTAGTTTCACAATTTGCTATTCAACTTTCTTTCCTTACCTCTTCCCTGCTGTCTGTCTGCTTTATAGAATCTCACCTCTGCAGGCCTTCACAATTCCGATGTCAATCGGGCCTCTGTATAGACAGAGATGAATTTTGTGATGGAGTGCCCCACTGTCCTGATCGGTCTGATGAGCTTAACTGCTGTAGGTTTTTCCTGCTTACTATTTGCTTCTCCCTGTGTTGAAGTTGCTTGTGTTAAATACAGTGCTTTACTGCTATAATATTCGGTCTATACTTGAATGTTAGACTACCTGCATGTCTTATGTTGCAGTGTGTAAGCAATGCATTCATGGGATTCGAGCTGTTGTTCTCTTCCTAACTTATTTCCATATAACCAGAGGCTTGTGGCTACAGCAGTGTGATTATGACTGATTCTGTGCAGCAAGTGACTAATGTCGCTTTTTGTTTCTATCTATTGCCCAGTGTTTTTCTCATGGTTAAAGGACAGTATAGATCTTCACAGGAAATTAATGTTATTAAGAGTTCTGTGGCATTTTTAAAAATTTTATTTAATTTTCATTAAAAATACTTGGAGTACACATAGGCACTATGTAAAGAAAGAGATGTTTGATTACATGTGAGATCAACAGAAAAAAAGAATAAAATAAAGGCAGCGATGGAGACATGTAGGTTGTTTCATATGGTGCATGTCTTTGAGATGAAAGAACAATGTTTTTGTGGCAAGGTGGCAAAACCTTGTAATTGTGATTTATTCTTACCTGAAGCATAGCAGGGTGGCAGGAGCACTTCATTGTAATGACACATTTTGTGAAAGATTCAGGGCTTGTTGTTCCAGGTACAAGAAATTGCTACTAGTGGTACTGCTGCTTCATGTACTTGACTTCTTTGTCTTTAAGAAATGCTAGCTGTTAGTTTGAAGAAATTCAAGCCAATATTTCTTGTATTGCACGGTAATGCTTTGTAAAAGATGAGCAATGGACATAAGGACTTAGCTTTGATAACTGAAGGAAATTGTAGCTTTTTAACTATAGCTGGTGTTGCTGTTCGTTGCTAGGCGACTACAGGCTCTTTATCAAAGTACCAGCTATCACTTCATCAAATGTCTCCTTGTGATGGCTTCCTGGTAGTTACATTATTATGTGCACAAGGAAGAGCTTTGTAAATCTCATTGTAATCAAGTTAAGGTATTTCAAGCATCTGCTGCTTGAGATGAGTGCTGCTTAAAGGAACCTGTTTCAAGCTGCCTTGGCACCATCTGCTTTCCATTTCTTACAGCAGGCTACTTTTTGTTATACATAACATTTTTGTATCCCCATAAGCCCAGTTATTCCAAGGATATGCGAGCATGCCTTGTTCGTTTTTTTTTTTTCCAGGGACATGCCAGCCTGGACAGTATGTGTGTGCTAACGCTCAGTGCATTGAACGATCTCAACGCTGTGATGGTCGTTTTGACTGCTCTGACTTTTCTGATGAAGCGGACTGCGGTAAGTGATCGCTTTTTCTGCAGTGGCTTGCCATGACATTTGAGTCAGTTCAGATAAGGTAACATTAACGTTCTGTCAAACCATTACAGACCCAGATGCTGGCGTGAACATCAAGGTCTATCCAGAAAGGCAGACAATTAGACAAGGTATGTATGTAAGAACCCTGTTATGTTTAGAACTAAATGTAAAGCATTATATTTAAATGCAGTGGATAGAATCAGTGTTGTATGCCTTGAAAGGTCTCATCTACATGCACACATGTAGTAAAAGTTGTTAGTTGTATAAGTTCACATGGGAGGTGGAAAAGGTTCATCTAAAGGGACGCTGAACAAAACTTTTGCTGTTGAGATTCTTCACTCAAATGAAAGATTGGGTGCTGAAACAGGTTTACACAACCTTGTTTTCTGGCAGAAACTGCCAGAAAATAGTGATATTAAAATACATTTTTTGCAAATTACTGCAACTAGCGAGCTGTCTGAACTACAGGAAGTGCCGTTTCTGTAACTTCTGTTTTTGCCTGGTGCTGGCCTTCCCTGAGTTAGGGAACACACCTACCCTCCTCTTGCCAGACCTACAGCGGCTAAATGTACTAGACTGGTTGCCTCTCTCCACCCGCATCAACACCCCTGCCGCTGCATGCTCCTCAACTCGTGCCGTGAATGCTCGCATTTTCTCTTCCCCTTTTTTTGGGGAATATTGAATTTATTGTACTGCCGTCTGTCAAATGCTGTGGTCAGTGGAGGCTTTCAAGCCTGTTCAAGAGGCTTTTTGTTCACTGCCCACGTCATCACTGTATGCTGTACCATGATGTTGAAAATAAACTGAAACTGAAATGCCACTGGGAACCCACCCGTTCTACAGATGGCGAGAGGGGTAGAGGCACGAGTGACCTGATGAGGCACTCGTTGAAGGTGCTGACAGTAACGATGTGTCAGGTGACAACCCCACCACAACACACACAGGAAGGGGACCACAAATGGAAGAAAAGAAAGGAACACATGCATGCACACTGAAATACAATGCAATGCAACTATTGGAGGACAGCAAGGGCAGTGCGGAGACGTTCCTGGAAACCTGTGTGAGCAAGAAGAACTCGTCACACAAGGTGTGCGTGGGGACGCTTCCCGCATCTGTTGTTGCTGCTGCTGCTGCACGCATGACATCATAACCTCGGAGCTCATGCTGACGTGCAGCCGCTGTGCACTCACAATCCACCAATTATACAGACATCCATTCAAGAATATGTGAAATGAACACTGGATATGCAAGATCAAGGGCCTCATCAGTCAAATTGCAACGCTTCTGGGGTATTTTCAGGTTTTTGTTTAGTATCCCTTGAACCATTTAATACTTGCAGAACGTATATTTTCTCCCTTTTCCCAAGTGCATCCAATACTGCTAGGTGTGAAGGTTCCCATATAACATGCTGCTCAGTATCCTTCTTTCGAGTGAGTTTTTAAATGCTGCTTCTTGCTCAGCTCACTCCAAGCTTGTCATTAGCCTACACTCACTCTAAATGTTCCTCTATGTGCATCGGTAAAAATTTAATAAGACTATGCACTTAAAGCCATAAAGTAGAACATCAAACAGCATGGATTTCTGAAATATAGTAAGGGTCGCCCACTAGGTTATTCGTCCTTGCTCAGTGAACTGCACGAACATGCATTTTACAAGGGCACTCAGTAGCCAACTTATACATGTGCAGCACTCTGCATGTCTGCACATTGTAACCTTACTGTTTCCTTGCAAGAGAAGCTCCTAGTGTCTGAGGAGGAATAATTTTAATAGAAGCTATGCGAATAGCAGTTTTGAGTGCGAAGCAAATTCGAGTATTCATGCTCAAGTGTGAATTGAATAGAATATTTTCGAATATTTTTAATAATACCATGTCAAATCAGAGAAATGTACTGCTAAACATGGACAAAACGAAACAAATTTATTCAATGACTAGTGTACTCCTACATTGCCGTCCCTCGGAAAGAACTGTCAGATCCTACAGAACGGTTCAACAGAACTATGAAAATGTGTGAGCTAACTTTGCCGCAGCACGCATGTTTTAGCTTCACTGCAGTACACAAGCGTTAGCTTCCCTGCAGTGTTCTACAAGTGTTAATGTAAGGAAAAAATTTGTACACCTGCTTCTGGCATGAAGCTACGTAAGACTCCTATATGGCTTTCTCAGAAAGAAGTCATAGCATTTGTTGATAAGTTTGTCCTGGGCCGAGATTTCAGCCAGAGCCTCGCCTTGACGTTAGCTTACAAGGACGCTAGCAGGGTGCAGTGTGAAAGTGAAATGGTCAGCATGAAGCACAGGGGCACTGGATATAGGGCAGGCTATTTTTGTGGGCTTTTTTATTCAGATACTCTAAAGGCCCAGAAGGCATTACGTAAGGGACTTCTGCAAAGTGAAAAACTATTTTTCTTTCATCGACCGTCCGTGCGCGACATCTGTAGAAGTATATTTGTGATCTCGTGAAAATTCTCTTCAAAATTATCCACCATCAGTAGCTCATTGACTGTGGCATTGCACTTTTGCTTAGCTTGAGGTCATAAATCACTTTTGTCTGCAGTAGGGCAGTTTATGAAGGAAAAATTCTTAAGGGTTCTTGTACTTCCTTTAGGTTAGAGGAAATTAGGTGAAATTAATCCTGCAAGCTTCATAATCAAACTGTGGTTTTAGCACGTAAGAACTCCAGAATTTAGTTTAAATTGCTTCACCTTATGCCACTGAATCGTAATTTGACATTCTGTTCTTTAGTATTTTTGTTGCAATTCGGTGTTCCTCTGGGTGGCTCTAGCTCCTTTGTAACTAGCAGTGCAAAGATGCCATTTACTTATTTCATTACCCACATTTCCAACAGGCATACAGTGTGGAAGGGTATACAAAAAGTACAGAAAATACATCTTCAAGAAAAGAACCGAGCAGTAAAAAAAAAAATAAATTACATAAGACGTAGAAAGAAGAGGTATGGTCAGCAAACAGCTAGAGAACTAATCAAAAGTCGCCAGTTCATATAACACTAGAACATGGGCATCCTAGAAGAGAAAAAAAAAAAAAATCATGAGACATAAGACACTGTTGGAAGGCAATTGCTTCCCATTCATGGATTGTTTTTGGAAAAAAAAGAAAGATTGAAATAAATCAGTCTTGCATGAGATTTCCTGTATCTTGAGCCTATGAGCTACACGGGCGGAGACATAGTGGAGCATAGTCGAAAATTGAGCATAACCTTTGTTTAGGCTTAGCTTAAACTATCACAGGCTAGCACCAAAATGTCACTTAAGGGAAAATTAAGGCAATTTCAATTTTTTTTTTACAACTAGGTGAGTAATTGTCGCCTTTATTTGGATAGAAGAATGAAAGAATGCCTATATGCCAATGGTCCTGGTTACACACATTCAGACACATTCAACGCCCTGCGCCTTGGTGTACACTGTGTCCATGAAAGTAATCAGTCTAAACAATCACGGCCAGCAGGAAAGCCTTGTGGAGTTCCTTGGACAATGCAGTACGGTTTAACAATCCAAGAAACATTTATCACACATGCTTTAATTTATTAGGGTTTCCACGCAGGCTTTCCACATGGGTACAGAAGTGGCAGCACTACCTGAAACAATCTTTTCGGAACTCACGCAGGCCAAGAGGTTGTGTTCCGCTGCCGAGACGAGGGCACCAGGCGTTCCCAGGTTAAGTGGACCCGGCCAGACGACAGCCCCTTGCCTCCGCAGTCAACCGACGCCCGTGGAAGGCTGACTATGCCAAATGTACAGCCTGACCATGGGGGTGTCTACATCTGTAAGGCTGTGGGTGTCCAGGCCTCCACATCAGGAGCTCAGAAGGCTGCTTTTCTCACCGTGCAGCCATGTAAATATCCCGATTACTGCGCCCCCCATATCTGAGACTGGCCTCCCTTTGCCTCTGGCTGCCTCTGTTGGGCAACTCTGGGTGCTTGGTGTGCTTGAGCTGTCTTGCTTTACTTTGCTGTTGTGTTAAGTGATAAGGAAGCCCTTTTGTGTTGCCTCTAACATCTTCGGTAGTTGAATTTTAGCACTATAATCTACCACAAAACCTATCACCATGGGCATGTTTGGTGCTGTCCCACAATTGCCTGTGTGTGGCTTATGGCTTATGCATCTAGATGTGCACTGTTCAACATAATATATATGTGCCATGCCAATTATGTATATATATCAGAGCATTTTTAATGACAAGGTATGTTAAGCTGATCTTATCAGGATGTTTTGCCATTCTTTGTTTTGTTACCTGGGTGTGTGCATTGTTGCTTGCTACCATTTAACTTTTTTGGCTGCCTGACATAGTTTTGCTATGCCACATTAACTGAAACAGCATGTGGACTGTAGGGCACTTTTGATCATTTACCAACAGCTTCAGGCAAAATGGTCCTGCATGTCACTCTCCCACTAAATAAAAGATGTGAATACAGCAGGTACAATATTCCTTTTTTCTTGATGCTGCCTGTTAATTTGTCTGAAGCTCTTACACCTTTTCTTCAGTGCAATACATTCAATTTGCATGGCTGTTACATGAATGTGTATGCTATAAAGTGCCTCTTCCATTTACTGTTCAATTAAAGAGTGCGCTAAATGTATATAGTAACTGACGGTATTTTGCCACTTTTGTGCGCAACTTGCGAGAGAAAACTTGTGCATTACTCAATGTTGCTTGACCTTGCATATAATTGTGGCTTGGAGTCAATTTTGTATTAGTCCTTTTGTAAAAGTGCGGCATGTTTACATTGGTGGTGGCATCACCTTGTCACTTCAGGACCTAGCTCTAAAACAGGCCTTTGGATAGTATTTGTGAAGGTTCCTATCAAAACATTCCAGTGCATGGTTTGAATGGCTTGTGTGAGAATTTGAGTGTGTGAGGGTGTGAGATCAAATACTGTCATTTAGTGCTAAATACTTAAGCTTACGTAGCAACCTAATACATGACCTTTATAAAATGTGTATAGCATATTGCAAAGCGATGTGCAATAGAACATTTGAAGTTCGTACTTTTTGTCAAAGAACATCGTGCAGAACCATTGCATAAAACTTTTCAGTACAACTGGAATTCATTAATGTCTGTATGCATGATTGCTTCATATAACAGAAAATTAAGCTGTATGTATTATTAATAAAGCCTGTAAAATTATATTGCTTTCAATTTCAACATTCAGAGATAATTGTTAATTGTTGCTAATAACAAAGAAAATGAGTTCTTGACTGCTTTTTGGCTGTGAACACTTGTAGCTGGCCTTCTCCTTCCCCCCCCCCCCCCCCCTCCAAAAAAAAAAAAAAATCTGGCTTTGATGTTATAACTAGTCATTGATGAGTGACATCCTGTAATGTTCATGCTATACCAGAATAAACTGTTTGTGTACAGATGGTCTCGTGCCACTGCCATACACAGGTCATGCTTTTTCAGCTTTACTAATGGTTCTGTGTTGATGCATGAAGCTTTCTTGCATTATAAGCTATACTCGTTAACACTGTGGCATCTTCTTTATTGAATTAATGCCTCAGCTGAGCCCTACTATGGAGACTTCCTTCCCAAAATTGATCCGAATACATATGAAGGTACTTGCATTGAGCTGTACTGCATGTATGTCTTTGCATGTTGTAATAAATGGTGCCAATCAAGTTATTTAAGCTTTACTTACTAGCTCTTCTAACATGTAGCTTATGTGTGCTACCTACACCTACAAAAAGGGATGATTTTAGTACCCTAGAGGAGAAACTTGTAAAGCAGTTCAAAGCTGTATCGAAAAATGACTACTTTGAAAGCTGGCCTCCTATTGTAGCTCTTCACATGTATGAGCTTTTGAGCAACCTTAAAGTTCATATGTGACATTTATTGGCAGCTTTAAATGCATAGCTGATCCAGTTAACTCTTCAGTAATGAAAGCGTGATTATTGATAATAGCTATGGAAATGGTATTGCCTGTACTTTAGTAGCTGTAAGGAATTACTAGCACTTTTGTGGAGGCAGTAGTCTAGCATGTTAGATTTAACTGAGCAGAGAGACTACATACAATTTAGTGTGAAAGCATGTACACAGACTAGACGTGCTTGTAGATAGAATCAGTTATAATAAAACAGTCATATTGTCATCCTGCATTTTTTTTTAAAGGGACATTCATTTATAGATTGGCTGCTTGCATGTTGTCTTACATTGTCATTATTTCTTGAAGTGTGTTTCTAAAACCTAATTCAGGTCAATGGAAAGCTAACAGGTGTGACATGCTGCTTTACGTTGAGTAATATTCAGTGCTATATTGTACCTCATTTGCTTAGTGGTTGAGCCATATATTAAGCTATTCATTATCTGATAGTTGATAAAGGCTTTGGAATGTGCTGTGCAGTCAAGAGGGCCTGGAGTTGCTTGAGTTGCTGCATGGCAGCTAGTCAGCAGATTCTATAACATTGTATTAGTAATTCCATTCAAAAGAATTTGGTATGCATTGCATGTGTATTAGAGTTCATATATTTACAACTTTCAGTGGATTTATAACTGCATGTGCAACATTTGTGGCTTACTAACAGTTATGTCCTGCATATTAATTGCTGGTTGTTTTCCTTTTTTTTTTAAACTTGCACTTGGACTGGCTCATCTTGGTGAGAAATTTTTTGTCCTGCTTAAGCGATGCGTAAGGCCACTAAATGAGTAGTGTGCTGGAATGTAGCCTGAACGATGTGACAGATTTATTGATAGTTTCCAGCGCAGAAAAAGGGCAGTTGCATTGAAAGTTTATATATATATATATTTGCAATAGGTCCTGGCACAGTCTGGATTGTTATATTGTTTGAACTTTTTATTCCTAGACATTACTTGAAGTAGCACTAAACATAAATTTACATATGTACATCTAGGAACACATTCAGGTATTGATGTGAGAAATGAATCAAACCAACATGTAACCTTAAGCTTACTTTTGTCTTTGCATCTCAGATCAATAAAGCTATCTTGCTGGACTAGTGAACAGAATGCACTTGCATGTTCAGTGTAGCAGGGTCATTCACATGACCTTCAGGTGTATGATTCCACACCTGCATATTTTTTTGGGTGTGGTGTGCTTGATACACCAGAAAGCTGCCATTGTATTGCTGCATGTCTAGCTTACATTCCTGTAGAGGCAGAATCTGCTTCAGCTTGCTACCTTAATTGTACTAATGCATATGTATGTGAGAGAGGTAATTTCTTCTATTCCTACAGACACTCCTCCTACACCGAAACCGGAACGGCCACTAGGAGCTTGTAAACATGATGAAGCTACCTGTCAAAATGGGAAGTGTATTCCACGGAAGTACGTCTGTGATGGAGACTATGACTGTGATGATGGCTCTGATGAGAACAACTGTGGTAGGTGTATGCTCACATTTTGACACCTGAGGGTGCATATACATTTGAACATTTTTATAAGGGAAACTGATATATGAGACAATTTGGCATAAGACTTAACCCACGTGGTTGGCCACCCCATCTCTCCCTGTAGCTGGACTCCTTTTGTAATGGACACAATGCTGAGGACAGCTGGGTATAAAGGACAAAATATGCTTAAATTTTGGTTGACAGCCTTGCTTCAGATATTTTAACTCTAAGTGCAGTGTGTTGACTGTTAAAGGGTCTTTGAAACGGTTTTTTGACATTGTGCTGCTGATTAGACTACATCATTATCAAGTCATTTGCACCAGTAAATTAGGTGAACCTCTTTACACCAAGGCAGTTATGAGCTTTTTCTGTCACCTTCCTCCTTACCACTGCTGTTCCTCCTCAATTTGCTTAGCTGCAGGGCGCGTGCAAGCGATGACCGTGCCTCTCACATCATCTTCTGTGCCTAGGCCTTAGTAGGCTATACTGCCTAGCCCTTAGTGTGACACCATGTAAATGCTGAGGCATATTGAGGCTGCCAGACTGTGTTGAAGCAAACGTTCACAAATTAAAAAGAGGCAGGGTTGGTGTACATGTGGAAAGAGCTGGGGTATGTTGAAGTTTGTTCTACTTTCTTCTGCTGTAGCCCACCTCGGGCAATCACTTTTTTGATGCATATGCTGTCCCTTGTTTCCTGTATTATTTTGTTTTATTTATAATCAGTGAGCACCACATGCTCCATGTCAGATGCATGAGGTTTTGCTGTTTGCTTTTAATATAGGCTCTATATTATGTTGCTGCATCTTGAGTGCAGTAGTCTTACACTGTTTCCGCACTTTGAGTTTCACACACATTCCGAGGGGATAATACTGCCTGAAAGTGTAGGACAAACTGTGTTGTCGCAGTGTGGTGAATAAGAGAAATGGGTACAAAAATCAGGATGGCTGATAGCCTCACGAGTTATATGAAACAGTATAAAGTAGTTCCAAGATTTGACTGCACCAATTTGAAGATCATATAAGGCATTTTCAAGCTTGCGCTGCACCAACAGGATTCCACTGCTACATTTCAGCTACCGCAGTCAGCAGCATTTCAATCACAATTTTTCAGCCAGCTAACTTTATCATGTATTTTCAGTGGCCTTTGCCATTAAGTGTTACAGCTGTGGGCATAACCAGCGATTTTTTACTATTGTTCTAGCTCAACCCTCCCTTTGTGAACCAAATGAAATGCAGTGTGACAACAAGAAATGTATCCTCAAGGTTTATTTGTGTGACGGGGATGATGACTGTGGTGATGGCACAGATGAGAGAAGCTGCCGTAAGTAAACATTGCTTTCTTTCTCCTGTCATTTTAGTATACCTTTTCTTGTATAAACATACTACCTTGGAATGATCTGCTATCTGTTATATAGCTTTCTCATAATTTCTCGCAAATTTAGCTTTTTCTTTGCCATTTTTGCTGTGTTGTTATGAAAGGTCAGACTTCACACTATGTGTAGGCATTGTCTTTATGGAACAGTCTGCATGTAATACATTCTTCATTTTTTTTCAGGGGACAATATTCCAGGATCTCCATGCCGGATGGGCGAATATCAGTGTCGTTCCGGAGATCAGTGTATCCCAAAGAGTTTCCACTGTGATGGAGAGTTTGACTGCCAGGACAAGTCTGATGAAATTGGATGCTGTGAGCTGCCTAGAATGCTGTTGTTTTTGCCTGCTACATGAATGAAAAACTTGTTGCCATAACCATAAACTCTGGCTTTCAGTTATCTCACAAAATATGCAGTGACATATGTTGTTTTAAAATTGTAACTGCGTACTGAATTTTCGTTTTATTGCGTGATGAACATGTATTGAAGGTGCAGAAATAAGTACTCCTGTAATTGATATTCTGGCTGAAATGTTGCTTTACAAGATCAGAAACTCAACAAATGAGGAGAATAATAGATGAAGGCTCAAAAAATGCCATTTTCTAACAGTGAACCTTTTGATGATCTTTTTGTCCAGTGACCCATGCATGACAAAGGAAAACTAATTTAAGACTGTGGTTTAAGGTGGTTGAGATGCTACCATGTAGAAAAAAGATAAAATTGAGAGGAGAGACAAACAATACTTCCTTAAGTGGTTTTTAGTTAATTTCGAAGACGAGCAATTTTGAGGTATCATCCCACCTGCAGTCTCCAGTTTGTCCATGCTTGTACTTGGAAACATCTGCGGTAAGGTTTCATGCATCTCATGCCTGCACAGATTTCATGTTTATGCTAGCAGTTGATTTAGTTGAATGTAATGCCTCATTTCCATATTATTTCTTCAGTCCGCAAGTAGCAGCTAGTGTGAGCCTTTTATAAGTTTTTTACCAGTATTGAGTTACTAGCATTAGCTATATTATTCATGGTCTACATTCACTTAACAGATGTTTATGATCTGTGCCACTTTTGCCAAGTATCGTAGCTCTAGAATACTCATTTGCTTTATGTCCTGTAATTCTGTAACCGTGCTGTGTGATGTTGAGCTACTTTGTAGCCATCAACGCACTTTTGTCTTTCTCCCACTAGCACCACCAACCATCACACAGTCACCCCCCGAGGTTGTTAATGCCATGGAAGGAGAGACAGTCAACATCACCTGCCGGGCAATAGGCAACCCAGTGCCACTCATTAATTGGCGTTTGAACTGGGGCCACATTCCGCCAAGGCCACGGGTATCAACCACAAGTGAGAACGGCTTTGGCACAGTCACCATCCGTGATGTGCGGCAATCCGACCAGGGAGCATGGTCATGTGAAGCCATCAACAGCAAGCAGAGCGTCCTTGCCACACCAGATGCAATTCTAGTAGTCAAAAGTAAGCACTGAAAATTCAAGAAAGGTGACCTGTTGTAAAGAAGTTGCTAGCTCTTGAGAGCCAAGAGTGAATCTCAGTGTGTGGAGCCAACTGTTGTGGGTTTATTAGCAAGTACTGAAATTCGTGACTCAGCTGACCTGCTTGTGTTGACATTTACAAATTCACCTGACATACTCAAATACATCTGATCTACTGATCCATACCAAAACTGCTATTGTCCAGCATTGCGTTCAGTCGACATGACAGTGCTAATTATCTCTAAGTGCCAAAATCCGCATCGTTGGTTGCGAGTGGAAAATCGGCATTGTCTGGAGTGAAAATTCGAGGTATATGCAAGTAAAGAAATACGAAAAAAAAACCTTGGGCAACTAGAGAATCGAATCTGGGACCTCTCTCTCCAGGGCCTCGATGTACTACGCACTCGGCCACCCTTCATATATTCTTTTGCCTGCTTCATCTTGAGGTGGGTGCTGTACTACACGAAACACGGACAAATAAGACGCACAGGACAGGTGCGTCGTCTTCTTTGTCCGTGTTTCATGTAGTGCTGCACCCACCTCAAGATGAACATTTACCAACTAGCTCAAGTCTCACTTCTAATGGTGCCTTCTTCATCAGCGATTTTTGATGGTGCATCTATGTCAAATAGCACAAGACGATGAGAGAAACCATGCTGTAACACAAGTAACTTTCTCGCATATTAAATTAGGCAAAGAACCTTCTGTAGCTATAAGCTTTTGAATGTCACTGTCCTTCATTCTTCAAGCTTCAAGGATTTAGCATGAAAATTACACATACACAAGATTGATACACAACAGACAAAATCTTTCATGTGCATATGGAATTTTTCACTAAATTCTTGAAGTAATGATGTCAGACCAGCCAGCTTCACAAGCTGTCTTTCTTGGGTACCCTCATCTTTAGCACTGCTGTTCGTTCTTAACTTGCCTGGCAGTTTAGTTCATACTAGCAATCGCTGCACCTCCCATGGCAGTCACGACAAAGCCTGCATGATTTGCAGGTACAAACGCAATGCTGGTTTTAGTAGTGACTGCATCATGAGCACACGGTTTGTATCTGTGCCACTAGGTGCCACAATGATCTCGGCTGGTGGTTGCAAACATTTTATTTGGCACACTGATAATCTGGAAACACTCAGGGTGAACACACTTTCACACTGTTTTACCATTATGAATTACTGCCTTTCTCGGTAAGCTTAACAACTGGAAAGGCTAAGAAGTATGCAGACAAATTAAATCTTTTTGATAATGATCGCAATACTATAAATACAGAGAGCATGGTGGTATACGTAGGTGGGGTGGGGGGGCAGGCCTGGTGTTGATTAGACAGTAGAAGCCCACTGTACTAATGCTCTACAGCAGCTTTGCTCACCAGCTTCCTTGCACTGGCACGCAATGTCTCAGCTTGACATGTCACCAATCACTAGATAACGTAACAGCCTGCAACACAGTGAGGGCAGCATACATTGTGTTAAATGAAAAAAGAACCTTGAGATCAACACAGGTCTCATACTAATTGTTAACATGCAGCACATTGTAGCACAGGAAGATGTCTTTAACTATCCACCAGAAGTTCCCAAGCGTAGTAGTAGTAGATTGTGCTAATATATTGTTTCTACTGTTTTTTTTTTAGATAAGGCAACTCATAAAGTGCTTCACCTATTATGAAAATTTTGTTCACAATTAAGATGTAAAAATGACTCATGACGTCAATTGACTCTCCATTCAAATCGGCCACCTATATGACATTTCTTGCCCATGCAACATTGCATGAGCAGAGACAGTTGAATACTCTTTTGGTTCAGCTGCTTCAACCTGTAGCTGTGTGCATGTTTAAAGCATGTACTAAATTGCACACTTAGTGCGGTGCCATCATCATCATCAGCAGCAACAGCCTATTTTAAGTTCACTGCAGGACAAAGGCCTCTCTGAACGATTTCCAATTTGCCTTATCTTGAGTATCTACAAAGATAATTTCAAACAGGATAAGGGGAAGCACTTAACTCACGTACACCAGACAGGCTGACTTCAGAAAGGGATACTCTACTGTGGACAACAGCCACATGACAACCAAGTAATCGAGTGCTCAGCAAACTCCTTTACATGGCTTTCATAGACCGCTAAATAGCATTCGGCTGAGTGGGATACCAGGACTCATAGAGGCACTGTGATGCAAAGGTGTACTTGATAGATATGTGATTATTTTAGCTACAGGGATTCCATGGCTGCCCAGCTTCTCCACGAGAAAAACGAGAAAATTGCAATTGAGAAAGGGGCCAAGCAAGGAAAAGCAATCCCTCTAATGTTGTTCACCATATGTTTAGAAGAAATATTCTGATGATTGGTATGGCCCATAATCATTTGTAAGAGGACTAAAGATAAGTTCACTAAAGCTAAAGGTGATGTTCATCAACTTAATTGACAAAAGCTCATGAGTTAAAAATCAACAACCAACCTCAAGAGTTGGTGCAAGAGTATGCATAGCTAGGCCAATTATTAACAGAAGACTGGGCTGGAGCACATGTGAAAGACCCATCCAAATCGTGACAAGCAATTTATGACTATTCAAGTGAGAAGTGCTCACTCACTGCAAACCATTGGTTCTAACATACAGAAAGCTTGAGATTGTAGGATTGAATCCCAGCCATGGTGGCCACATTTTGATAGGAGTGAAATGCAAAAAGCATCTATGCACTTATATTTTGGTGCGCATATGACCCCAAGTGGTCAGATATACTCTGAAGTTCTCAGTTATGAAGCATGCCTCATAATTATAGCATGGTTTTGGCACGTAGAACGCTAGCAATAATTTCCAGCATGCGTGCTGAAACTTAAGAGGCACGTAGCCTGTGATGGAAAGAAAAATGATATGCATAACATTAAAGGGATCAGAAAACAGCAGAACTCATCTGAGAATGAATAGGAGTTACTGATATTATATTCAACATCAAGCGAAAAAAAAAATGTATCTAGGTATGTGGTGATAGTGGTCATCTGGAACAACCAAATGGATACTGGGAGACAAAGGTAGCAACAGCCAGCACAAGATAAGGTGAATTGGAGATAATTGGGTTACACCTTGGTCCTGCAGTATACATAGAACAGGCTAAGGATCATAATGACTTATATCGGTCTGCTAATGACCAGAGGGGTTTGTACTGCTGCTTCAGTGCACTTGTACAAAATGACTGTCGCACAGTCTCTTTAGGCTGACCTTTACAGAGCCCTGAAGACGGTGATGATCACAGGCACAGACTACAATGATGTGTTTGCTCGAGCGGTGGAGATGAAGAGCATGCATGTGATGATGATTGGATACAGATGACAACACGCATAATAAACATCCACGCATATCGGGGTTTCTTTCACATGAAACATTTTTCAGAGTTTCAAGGACATGATGACCCCCCCCAACAAACACACACACACACGTGTATGCACAAGATGAGCATTTAGCTGAAATGTTTCAGTGTTAAGCTGTCTAACTTGCGTACACCAAGCAACATAATTAAAAACATAAGGCTTAGCAATGAGGGCACAGCTCATGTGAAATTTTTTTGGAAAGAATGCCAGTTTGTACTTCCTGGTAAGAAAGTCGAAGCTAATTCAAACTGTTCCTTTACTCCATAATTTTTCCCATGGTTGTCTGTGAAACTTTATACTGCTTTTTTTTTTTTTTTTTTCAGACAAGGGCATCTGTCATCCACCACTCTTCAATGATAAGGCCCAGTCTAGCTCGGATTGTCTTCGCTGCTTCTGCTTTGGTGTTTCTCAAACTTGCCATAGTAGCAGTTTGAACAAAATAACTGTAAGTAACTCTGCACTGTATTGAACTCAATGTTAGAAACAAACATGCAGAGGCTCAGATAAGACATATCATACACTGTGCAATCTTGTATCCTCATCTTGTTCATGTTATAATTGTGAGCAAGATCACATGCCATCGAGTTGATGAAGCAATACTCTAATAAGTTACATGCTAGCTGGTACATACTCTGTGCATATAACCTGAAAAAGGAATGTTTTATAGCAAGGATCCTATATGGCTGTCATGATTATTTTGTAAATGTGCATTAGCTAGCTTAGTGGAATGGGACCACTTTGTGCTGTGCTCTTTACAAGTGCCCATTTGTACTAGCATAAAAGCTTAACATTTGTACTAACACAAAGTGTTTACCACATGCAATACATTTGAAACTTATAAAATTTCAGAAGATTAATTAGGGCCACTTTTGACCAAAAACATTATTATTAAAGGGGCCCTGCAACACTTTGTTCAAAAAGTCAGAAAGCCATGCCGATCAGTCGTGGAGGTTCCTGCAAACATGTTAGCCTACCGTGATTGGAGTGCTCACATGAGGATATTCACACTTTGGTTTGAAACATAGCTTCAAAAATGCCCGCTCTTTCAACAAATGACATCACTGAGGGCACAGACTAAGTTGCTTGAGGCAGAAATAGCATTAGCTGGTTTCATGACAATGGAAAGATCATCTGGTGTGCTTTATTTGTTTGTTCTGAATTAAATAAAGAAAATATGCTTATCTCTTTCAAAGAGCAATGAAGATAGTTAAGCAAAATAGCCGGCACCCCCTGTGATGTCATTTGTTGAAGGAAGAGCAGGCAGGTGCTATCCAGCTGTGTTTGAAACCAAACTTCGAATTCCCTGGTTCGTGCAATACATATTGACAACGTTACTGCCAAAGCATCTCATGTGTTAGGGTATCAGAAAAGGAATGCGAAACAATTTCCAGCCACAGCAAGGGCTCTACTTTATCTTTGCACTGTACGATCCATACTTGAGTATGCCAGTACAGTTTGGGATCCCTGGACACAATCGAACATAGACAAGCTGGAAAGAGTACAGAGCAGAGCCGTGCGGCCTGTTTTTCGGAATTATTCAAGGTACTTAGGTGTATCTGAGGCAAAAAAAATTGTTCCACGACATCTACCATTCACGAATTGGGATTGACTGCATGAAATATTTGCACGACCCTGATTATGTCTTTGAGAAAGCGGATCATGATTTTCAAAGTGATAGAAATATTCTGTAAAAGTGCCATCTATAACAGTCATTTTTCCCCAATCCAATTAAAGCCTGGAATTGGCTACCAAATGACATTGTGAAGATAAGCTCAAATACAGCATTTGTCCAGGTGCTGTATGATATAGTAGTATAGGTATGACCATGTTATCATGTACTAATCATCATCATCATCATCATCAGCCTGTTTAGGTCCACTGCAGGACGAAGGCCTCTCCCATCGATTTCCACTCCACCCTATCCTGAGCGAGTTGGTTCCACTTTATGCAGCGCAAACTTTTTAATTTCATCGCTCCATCTAACCTTTTGCCTGCCTCTGTTGCGTTTTCCCTCTCTTGGTATCCATTCCGTCGCTCTCACTGTCCATCTGTTATCTTTTCTCCTCATGACATGTCCTGCCCAGGTCCACTTCTTTCTTTTAATTGATATATAATAATATCGGCTACTCCTGTCTGTTCTCTGATCCATTCCGCTCGTTTTTTATCTCTTAGCGTTACCCATATCATTTTTCTTTCCATTGCACGTTGCGCACTCCTTAGTTTCATCTCTAGTCTTTTCGTTATCCTCCACATTTCTGCACCGTACGTTAGTACTGGGAGAATGCAGTGATTGAATACCTTTCGCTTTAGTGAGAGCGGTAAGTTTCCAGTTATGATTTCGTAATTCCTTCCGAATGCGCTCCAGCCCATCCTTATTCTACGGAGAATTTCTTTTTTATGGTTAGGAGTTCCTGTTATTAACTGTCCCAGGTATACATATTCGTTTACACATTGTAAGGGTTCATCGTCTATTTTAAATTCCTGTTCCTTAGCTAGGCTATTGAGCATAACTTTGGTCTTTTGCCTATTCATTTTTAACCCAATTTTAATACTTTCCTTGTTTAGGTCATCAATCATGTGTTGTAGTTCGTCTCCATCATTGCTAAAGAGTACAATGTCGTCTGCAAATCTTAAATTGCTGAGATATTCTCTATCTATTCGAATTCCCTTGTCTTCCCAGTCTAGACGTTTAAAGATTTCCTCTAAACATGCAGTGAATAGCATCGGGGATATCGTATCTCCCTGTCTCACACCTCTCTCGATCGGGATTTCTCTGCTTTTCTCATGTAGGAGTAGTGTGGCTGTGCAATCTTTGTACTAATACAGTTATGATAATGTTGTGGTGTTTGCTTCGTGTAACCTGTACTTTATGTAACTTGCTACCACTGTAATGCCTGTGAAGGTGCTGTGGGTATTTGATTGATTGATGAATATATATATATATATATATATATATATATATATATATATATATATATATATATATATATATATATATATATATATATATATATATATATATATTCAGCTCACATGTTCACAGAAGCCCCAACAACTGATTGGCATGACTTTCTGGCTTTGTTCAAGAAGTGTTGCAGGACGCCTTTAAGCTATGGCTGAAAGTGAAGAATATTAAGCTGGTGTGCTATGCATAGACAATATGCAGCCACAAAGAATGCAAGTGGTGCAAATCTTTAGCAAAACTAGCTATTTCGCAAAAGAAACACCTGAATCTTACAGGACTGAAAAAAAAAAACGTATTTTTTTTGTATAAAAGCCATAACGGTAACACCAATTAATGTTCCCATATTTAAGGAAGCATTTTTAAGGATGAAGGTTCAATGCAATGCATTGCCACGAGTTGTCCTACACAGCCTTTTTGGCTTAGCTAAATATTGTATTTACTCGTATAATAAATTCACCCCGTATTCACCTCGTATAATAAATTCACCTCGTATAATAAATCCCGGATTTTTTTTCTCCTGCATAATAAATGCACCCCCCCCCCCCCCCCCAAGTTTGATCCCCTGCAGTATGCGCTGTTGTGACTGGCCTGCTACAAGAGCTGACCAGTGGGTAGCATGGTGGTGAGCGGCGAAGACAACCTGCAGGTACTGGGACCTTGGGAGACAGGAGCTGAGGCAGATAGAGAAAACTTAACGGAAGTTTACTTGCATGATTACAGCAAGGAAGGAGAGTAATTCACCAAGAGCGAGCTCAGCGGCTCGTCTTATCAGTGCCTTCTCTGTACTTTCGGTGCCTGGCAGAAGAGAGTGACAGTAGGCTACCACCGTCGGCGTGAGTACAGCGTGTCACCGACAGGTGCTGCCATGTAAACAGGGGACTTAAGCTCAGCATTCGCTTCTTCACCTTGGAGCCTTGGCTGCACGGCCCGCATAACTGATTTGCAGCTCTGGAGTACGCACATATATGTGGTTTTATCATTTGTTCAGTTTGTAATGAAGACTGTGACCACAATGAAAACTGGCTGTTACTATCATGCGATGCCACTTAGCAGTGTGCGTGTTTGCATTCAGTGACAACGTACATTTCCGGTGCTGTTCATTGAGGCTACGAGAAATGTGAGCAGCTTTATTATGTTCGCGTTTAGATCAGAGCTTCCAGCGCTTCTTTTTTAAACTTTTTTTTTCCAAAATGCCTGTATCATAAATTTGTGTGTCACAGAAAATGCGCCACTGAGAACAAGAAGTCACCGCGCAATAGAAATTTGCACGAGTATCAGCTGGTACGACACGTGAGATGTTCTTGCGCTTGAATGCTCATTCTGCTGGACTAGTGAGCCGTTCTACGGCCGGGCTAGTAAGGTGCACAGGATGTCAACGAGTAAATGATTTCTGGGGCTTTACGTCCCAAAGCTATGACAATATTATGAGAGACGCCATAGTGGAAGGATCCAAAAATTTTGACCACCTGGGGTTCTCTGCACTGACATCGCACAGTACATGGGCTTCCAGCATTTGTGCCTCTATTGAAATACAGCCACTGCAGCTGGGATTCAATCCCATGACTTTCAAACCAGCAGCCGAGTGCCATATACCCACTAGACCACCGTGGCATGACTCGGAGGCTAGTTAACTGCAAAGAATATGCAATTGACCTTGATCTTAGCTACAATTAAGTGAATGAGGAGTTGCTAACTTGGCTTGGGGAAAACAGCTATGCAGTTTTCGCATTTAATTTGCTCAATTAGCAGTGTGTGACCTGCAATATGCACTGTCACCACAATCTGATGGGAGGGCAAATACATGCAGCAGTGTGCTAGTCATTCCATCTCAATGGTTTATAAAATTTGTGACAGCAAGTGAATTGTCCTAGCAGAACCTCTGGAACCAGCGCACATTGCTGTAAGCTCGCTGTAAGCAACGTTAGAAAGTGCATTTCATGCAGCAATGGATGCGTTCGTTAGTCACCTCCTCAAGTCCTGAGTAAGCTGCATGATTATGTGTCCAGTTGCAGACGACATCCTGAAAGATGCATGTAGACACGGTGGGACCTGTTGCTTCCTCTTCCTTTCTTCCAAATGTGTTTCTTTTCCTCCTTTAAATTTACGCTAAAAGATATTCTCATAAAGGGGTGGGAGTTGAGGAGAAGGGGTATAGGTAAATTATCTCGATTTTTTATTTGCGTAGGTACAGCAACAGTTGTGGACCCCACACATATATGACAGATTACGAAGAATTAGTATCTTACTTTACAAAAGGCATCGGGTCATATTTAGAAATGCACTGAAGTCATGAGGTTGAATTTAATGAATAATTTATGACAGCTACACGCAACAAAAATATGTTGTGTGTAAGCACACACCTTGCACATGCCCTTCTTAACGGCTCTAGTCTACTGAAATTTTTTCGTCGCAAGCAAGAATTATCACTAAGTAGGCAGGGTGGGGGGGGTTGCCTTCAGAAAAACAAGGTTGTGTGCAAGGATGTGAAAGCCGCTTATGACCCTTTTGTCGGACGGCAATGATACACGGGTGCTTTTTGTTCCTAGTCAGACTTGGACATCAGCACAAAGCAGTATGTCATTTTGCTGAAATGCACTCGGACAGAAAGAAGCACCCAGTGAAGGTGCATTGGAACAGAAAAGAACACACACTATGGCAATGAGAAAAGAGCAAGGACGTCATCGCAGGATGCCTTGATGCAGCCAGCTACCCTGTTTACATGGCGCCCCCACACGGCCGCCGCAAGTGGTGGGAGAGGAGGAACTGCAATGGCACTCGGAGAGCGAACTGCCAGGCACTGCAAAATAGAGGCGTCACTGGTCTTATACCCCTTGGTGCCCCTAGATCCATAGTTAGTGGATACACCTTAAATCATAGCGGTCCAATCAGCAAACATATGTCCATTTTAAGGAGTCATCCCTCCGATGCCCACAGTCACTGCCTCCAGGTCAGTGTTAACTTCGCTCCCTCTCCATATCCACCTCAAGCAAGAGGTGGGGGGGGGGGGTGCCTTTTTGGTCTCACAAAATTGCTCCCGGCACAAGCACTCAGCTCAACTTCGTGTGCAAGGTCAAAGCGTTCGTGCGCATGTGCTCGCACACACGTACACACACACGTGGCGCCACGTGGTCACACCTAGTCCAGACACCTTGGGTGCGTCTCTTGTGAACATTCCCTCACAGGCACCTGCCGTGTCAAAGCCCATCATTTATAGCTTAGCTTGGATGGTGACAAAACTTGTCACACTCTGGAGAGGGAATGAATGTCGCACCACGTGCGCGGTTCTCGGGAGAAAGACCAGTCGTAACAGCACAGCGAAGACCACCACATGCTACTCGTCCTTTTTTTTGCTGTTGACCCTTTGACAGCATCGCCATTTCCTGGTTTCGTAGCACTGTGGGTTAACCACGCTTTAAACGCAAGCGAAAGGCTATCACATCACACAATGCAGCCACCATAAGGGCTGTCATGGTGGGCGCCAAAACACATGGTATTGATGCCATAGTTCTTTGTTACTGTTTTCTAAATAAAATTTTATCGCCTAATAAACACACCCCCAAACTTGCCCTTTTTCTCCAAGAAACAGAAGCATTTATTGTGTGAGTAAATATTCCATAATTTGGATCGTTTAGCATTATAGAATCAACATTATTTCCATGCACACAAAGGATTGAGTTTTCATCTACGCTAAATCTGATTACACAGTCTAAGAAGTCATTGCAACCCTTAAAAAAGCCTAGCCCCTTACTCCTCTGCATTTCTTTCCGTTGCCAGATTCCTTTAGCCAATGAAGTGGCCGTTGCCACGATGAGCATCCTCCCCGACGGAAGCTACATGGACGTCACAGAAAAGTTCAGGCCTAACCAGAACGCAGTGCACTCTAACCCTGCAAACCGTGAGTTCAGGATAGACAGTCAAGTAAAGACATCAGACGCACCTGTCCACTACTACTGGAGCCTGCCTGCGGAATTTCTTGGAAACCAGGCAAGTGAATAAACTGGAATTATGAGACCAAAAATTGAAGTAGGTCGGGCCATATTGCCTCCATTGTTGGTGGGCTACAAAGTGTCATTGTCAAAAAATGTTGTTTTTCCCTACTGAGCTACACTGTGTCACTGAGTTACATGTAAGCTAGCACAAATAAAGAATTTCAAGAGGACTATAGTAGGATATAACTTAAAAAAAAACAGCGGTTGGAAACACGGGCAGACGGACCGTGCTAGTCAGTTTTACTCTGCCAGCCAATCACAGAAGCAAGCAAAGTCATTGTCATGCGACCTTTTCAGAAAGCCGCCATGTTTATGCTTTTGGTACCTGAGTGTCTGCTCTACTCGAGTACTTTCATTGGTAGAAGCCATGAGGTGTGCAAGAAGCATGAGCAAAAATGTGTGGACCCTGAGTGTTTCAATCTTCTAAAGGCTGTGGTGCAGTTCATTTTGCTTCCTGAGCCCTTTTTAAGCATGAAACTTCACCGAACTGTGTTGAAAAACTATAAGTGGCGGTGCTTGTGTTGCGCGCCTGGTTTTTGTATTGCAAGAGTTTCATTTCAGCTGAATAAGGAATTGGTCTTTTCATCTTCCACTCTAATAAACGAATAAATACATGTAAATTTATGCACTCATCATCTATTTTTGCCATTAGCGCTTTATTCTGGCTGCACAGAAAGTTCGAAGTAGGAACTATTTGCAGCCTCGCGAAGGAACAGTGGCTGGTGGTTATAAGGACGTGGGAGGGGCTTCACTGCAGACTTGAGTTGTATCCAACTATAATGGTATTGTTTGTCCCCTTTCCACATTTTATCTTTTACTACATCAAACCATTTATCAATGTTGACTTTTCAGTCCACTAAGCCTTTTTATACTGCATATTCCAAACACTTACTGCTGTCTTTGCAGTTTTGCGTACTGGCACTCTTTGTACGTCCCACAGCTTCCTACAGAGGCTGCATAATGCGGTGACAGCATTTATATGGGGAGCTAATGAAATCCTTCTTACATTAGTAATGATATAGGTTGCACACTGAACTGCTACGGTTCACATTACACAGTATCTGTTAGGCTTTATTTTTTTTCATGGTATTATCGACTGATATAACCTTGGCAGTGATATCGTAACACAATGTTTAATCACCTTTTGGATATTTTACTTGTATTTATTACATGTACAGCCAATTCACAATAAATTAACAATATATTTCAATGAATAATTATATATATAAATTCTAATTGTGTTCTCTGCATTTTTATTGATTAAAATGTGGTAAAAAGCTTTTTATTTCTTTCTTCAGATCAACAGCTATGGAGGTCTACTGAAGTACACCTTTAGGTACCAAGCATCGTCAAGACCTGTGCAAGCTGCAGACATTATCATCAGAGGAAATGGGATCACATTGTATCACACTCTGAGGCAGTCGTATGGTCCTCTCAGAGACAATGCCATCGAAGTACAACTTGTAGAGGTGAGAGGCCGGCTCGCACGTGGACCTTCTTATTCAACGCATTGTCATGCCCTTTGAACAAATACTGTATTTTGCTCAATTATAAGCACCCTGCTTTTTTAAGACCGTGATACTCGAAATGAGAGGGTGCTTAGTTGTAAAAAAATTGAAAATTATTGCACATCACAGCCCCTTTTCACTGCAATATTTCGATGACGTGGGCGTGAGAAATCACATTTTATTTTGCAAACAGTAAAAAGAAAAATGGTTGTACACAGTTAACTCGCCGCTTCTTGTGTCTGATAGTCAGTCACTCTCACCACCACAAGTCCATTGCACTACTTGAGCTACTCTCTCGGTATCCCATAGCAGAAACCGAGAGACATGTGCATGGTCATAAGGACACAGGACATGGGCTCATAGATTGGCAGAGACCGAGCATGCTTGGCTTTGACTACGTTGCTCTTCATTGAAAGAAAGGGGGTGCTTAAAATTGCAGCCAAACCTGTTTCCCATATTTCCTTTCGAAAATGGGAATGTGGGGGAGTGGGAGGAGCTGCTTAGGATCGCAAAAATATGGCGTGCCTTCTGTTGAGATCAAGTAGAAAGTTGTGCCAAGTTTTCTTGCTTTAGCATAGTAAACTAAACTAATATATGCTCTAGATGCCCTGCAATTTATATTGTGTTGTCATTTATTGTCTTCACATATTTTGTTGAAAATGATCGCACAGCCGAAATGACCAGATGTAAAACTTTCAGCTGCTTGATAAAATTTGGCATAACTAAAACAGAGCTGTCATGAGCTAAGTGTGAGAGTATATTATATTTTTTTTTTAATACGGAAGGTCATTATTTAGTATGAAGCAAGCTGTCATTGCAATGAACTGCAGTGTACTGTTCGCACAGGAAAGCGTACCACATATGCCAGTATACATACAGGGTCCGTTATAAAAGTAATGCACATGATTTTGTTCTGATGTGACTATCCCTGGTAGCGTGGTAAAACTGGTCAGGCAATGTTGTGAGCAGTCTGCCCTTCCTATGCAGCCGGTCACCAGCTTACTCCTCATGGGAGTGGAAGGAAGTGCTCCACCTGAAACTTTTTTTTTACTTTGTAACACCGTGCGATGGAGCATTTGCTTGAACAGCGATATGCTATCAAGTTTTGCTTGAAGCTTAGAAAGAATGCAATCAAAACATTCCAAAGGCTTCAAGAGGCCTTCAAGATTGCCAGAATTTCAAGATCACAGTGCAGGAGGTGGCACAAGACATTGAAGGAGGGCTGGGAGGAGGTTGCTGACAAACCCCATTCTGGACGCCCGGCAATGACTAGAACCGACGAAAATGTGGATCGCGTGCGCGAGGTTTTGCATTCCAACTGTCGATTGAGCATCTGGCAAATTGCTTACACCCTGAAAATGTTGCAGGGGGAAACTGTCAACTCAACCTTTTGCCCGAATGTACTCAAGAGATTGAAACGCGGGGTTGCGCGTGTGAGGACTGACATTAAAGACTTGGTCAAGCTCTACCATGAAAATGCCTCCAGCCACACGTCCTTCACCCATGTCAACTTCCTGGCCCCAAGCAATGCCCTGGTGGTCCCCCATCCCCCTTACAGTCCTGACTTGGCTCCGTGTGACTTTTCTTGCTTCCCCGACTGAAGAGAGGCCTGAAAGGAAAGCATTGAGAGACTGTGGAAAGCATCCAAGAGCATGTGACAACGTTCCTGAGAGGGACTTTGAGGGTGCCTTCCAGGTGTGGCAGACATGTCTCCGCAGGTATATCGATGCAGGGGAAGAGTATGTTGAAGAATTTCAATCATTTGTACATATCCAATGAATAAATATATTTTTCCCAGAAAACGTGCATTACTTTCATAATGGACCCTGTGCTACATGGAATGCATGATGAGGAGATGGCAACCCTGCAAGGTTAAGGAATGTTATAGAATTTCCAAACTGCTATGTGCAATATACAAATGAAAGGGCCCATGGACTGTGAAAGGTTGAAAGTGCAGTGCAAGTTACGTTGCTCTACTGAAAGAAAGCAGACCCTTAGGATGGTGCTTCGTCTTCTTGTTTGTCTTAATTCATTTGTGCTATCCAAAATTCTTGCTCAAAATGACATACCAACGAGCTAAAAGCGCTACATATATGTACCTAATACATGACCCTGAATACTAAAATGTGCCAAGAGACAAAAATGATTTATTTACATTAAAAGTTTAAAAGAACTGCGATTGGCACTGATTTTCACTGTGCTATAACATTGCTAATTTCAGATGTATATGATACTTTATTTGATATTGGTAGCAAGCAGCAGACATTAGGGAGCAGTAACCATGTTGCAAAGTTTGTTATGCTGAGGTAAATTTAATTTTGTCGACAGAGTAACTAGGTCATAACTAGATGAATAGTTGATTTGTAATTGTACCTTCAGTTATCTGATTGCTTTTTTGTTTGCATTTCTAGGGTGAATGGCACAAGGATGCCCGGCATAGCGCCATTGGTAGCCCTGACACAGCCACCAGGGAAGACATCATGCTTGTTCTGCAAAATGTAGAAGGCATCTTTATTCGAGCCAGTTTTGACTCTGAATTAGCAGAGTCAAGGTATACTACAATGTTATTACCCTTTTTGCACAAAGCTGAAACTGTTTTAACAGTACAATCAGCTGTTTTTATTACTGAGGATATGCCAAGGTACATATTTCTGGCCTGTGAACATATTGCAGTTGTAGTTTTTTCCAATTTAACATAACTTTACTCCATAGCCATGTGTGCAGGTGGGGGGTATCACCTGAAAGGAGGCACCGAATCACTGCATACCTTTACATTGCACTGTATTTTGACAAAAGTGGCCTCAGTGGGAAGGGGTTGGGAAAAGGAGGTAGCACTGCAGTGAACCTATGCCCCTGCCCGAATGGAGAACCCTGCATAAACCTATGCTTTACTCACATTCATTTGACTGAATGCTATTGTGTTCATATGTTTGGTTCTTATTCACTTGCAGATGTATGTTGCAATAAGAAATGTGGATGTACTATACCTAGTCAAAATTAGTTGCATGTCACTTTTCTTTTTTCCTGAACAAATTTCACTTACCCCTCATTTGGTTGCTTTACACTTCAAATCCCACATCCGTTTTCTATTTTCAGCATCTACGGCCTCGAAATGGATTCAGCTTCCTATTCCAGTCCAAAGAATCCTCCTGCTTCTTTTGTGGAGCAGTGCTCTTGCCCAACAGGTTACACTGGAAATTCTTGTGAGGTAACATTTCATTGTAATATGGTGTTCAGAAATAAGTAACCTTTGAATTGTTGCCGACGCATACTCAATGCCATTATGTCCCACACTGACAGATGAACCATAATTCCTGAGGGTATTTTAAAGGAGTAAAGTGGACCTTCAAAATTGCCATACAGTGTCATGACAGCTAAGAGACATGTTACGATGTAACAGTTGAAATACTCCACAGCCACCATAGTCCTCCATGAAAAGAGCAGTAAAATACGAATAAGGTACGGTGTAAAATAAGCAGATACAATCTCTTCAATGCTGTTCACCACATGTCTACAGGAAGTATTATGAACATTGAATTGGGGACAGGTTGGTGTAAGTGTAAATGGAGAGTACCTCAGCAATTTTAGATTCGCTGATGACATCGGCTTGCTAAGTAACTCAGGGGATGAATTGCAAAGTGTGGTCACTGAACTAGACAGAAAAGGTAGAATGGTGGTTCTGAATATCAACATGCAGAAAGCTAATGTCCCTGAATAGCACACTGGTTTTTAGTGGATAGTGAGGGCTGGAAGTGATATGCAGATACACCTACTTATGATAGGTAGTGACTGCAAATCTGAACCATGAAATTAAAGCAACCCAAAGAATAAGGATGGGTGGAGTGCATTTGGCAAGCGTTCTCAGATCATTAATGGCAACTTTTCGTTGTCCCTCACGAGTAAAGTGTGTAACAGCTGCATCTTACTGGCACTTACTAACAAGCCAGGAACCTGGAGGCTCATGAAGCCGTCAGCAAGCAATGGAAAGGCAAATGATAGGCGTTAACTTTAACAGACGAGAGGAGAGTGCGGTGGGTCAGGAAACAAATGCATGTTTGTTAATGACACCTTAGTAGAAATCAAGAAGAATAAATGGGCATGATCTGGGAATTTAATGAGGTGGCAAGACAACCGTTGGTCATTAAAGGCAACAGACTGCATTTGTGGAAAAGGCAAAGCTGGCGGGCGGGGAGCAGAAATAAATGTGGTCAATAAACGTTTTCATCAATTAAACGATTCATAGTTCATTGATTTTGCCTTTGACCTACTGCTTTTGATGTAAGGTATTTAATCAATTAACTGATATTTTGGTGGGTTTTAAAAAATGAGGGCATGTTGATGTAGAAGCATTAGCAGGTTCCTTAGTTGGCACCCTGCAGTTGCAGGCACTGATCAAAGGGCACATTGTTCATCTTTAAATATTCAATTACAGTAGAACCTCGTTATAATGAACCCACATATAACAAACTATTGGATATAACGAAGCAATCGCAATTCCACTTGAAATTCCTATAGATGAAATTGACATTGGTTATAACGAACTAATGGTTATAACGAAGTAATTATCGCTCCCCCTTCAACTTTGTTATAACGAGGTTTTACTGTAAATGTATGTTACGATTCATGAAAACATGTTGCATTTAGCTTCAAGGGCTGACATAAAGGGAGGGTGGAATAAGAAAGTAAGGAAACTGAATTGTACTCACTGAAAGGAAAGAAGAACACTGCACATTGTTGTTGTGATTCATTCTTTTTGTCCGTAGCATGACAAATGAGGATTCTTCCTTCGTTGGAATAAACGAAAGTGCCCTTATTCTGTTAAAAAAAAGGCCGAGAGTACACAATGAGACGTGTGATGATGATGATGATGATGAGATGTAAGCTGTTGACATTCGGCCTGTGCGCTGTGGGTGACGGTCTTACTGGCAAGGAGACTGTTTTATGACTCACATAAATGCCGTCGCCTATCCTTCACCTTCTCGGGCCCCAGAGTACCAGGTGTTTCCACCTCTTCCTCTCTGGAGGTTTTGGGACTGCACAAGCTGGCACAAGCTATTTCGCCCGCATCTGTGGTGTCTCATTACAGCGAGGGTCGCTTGAAGCTTGCATTAAGGCCAGCAGAAAACATTTTCTATGGTTTGGGGACTGTATAGCCATGTTTTGTTCCTTGCGAGAATTTCACTTCCAGAACCGATAAAAAATTTAGCAAGGCAAGCACTAAGGATGAAAGATGGTGTGCGTTATTTGATGGTATATATAATAGTCGAAGTAAAGAAGAAAAATGGACATGGGCAGGTCACGTGATGAGAAGGCTAGACAACCGATGGACATTTAAAACAACAGAATGGATACCAAGAGAGGGTAAGTGCAGCCGTGGACGACAGAGAGTAAGATGGAGTGACGAAATTAAGAAATTCGCAGGCATCAAATAGAATCAGGTTGCACAGGACAGGAAAGGATGGAGAGCATTGGGAGAGGCCTTCATCCTGCAGTGGACATAAAATTGGCTGATGAATATGATGATGATGATGATGATTTATTGGAAATATGCACTCCATGTACTTTTATGTACAGGACCTTGTCAAATGTAGTGAAGGTGCAAATGTTAGATTATGTTTACCCACGTGTTTGTGAGTTGGACCATATAGCCTACTCAATAATTGGCTATGGTTTGACAAACTCTGAACATAACATGAAAATATTCCTTTGATCAATGGACATAATAACAATGTTCCTGTACCTACAGACTGTAATTAATACCATTATATGAACATGTAGTTATAACAAAACAGAGGAATGTCCTGCTTGATCAAAAAGTGACTTGATTTTAGAAATAAATTGATGCAGGGATGGATGTCGGATGGTCACGTAGTGAGAGATTGATACCTTGCCTGGGCAGACTGATTAGTTCCTGCATCAGCGGGGTCTTTTTTGATTGCATGGCATTATGGCATGACAAAGGTGTCTGCACACATGAAAACACAAAGCAACACATGACAACATGCAGCTCACCCGTGTATTTTGCAAATGACTCACTGATGGTTAATCGAAGGGAAGAGGGCAGGAGGTGATGCTTAAGACTACGGAGAAAGGAAAAAGAGGTCATGCTGTGGACTTTGGAGGCTTTGAGTGGATAAGCTTATTGCGGCCATTATGGGGACATTAAAGTTTCTTCATCCATTCATCCGTCATGGAGGAGGCTGCCTCCTGCTGTCTCAGTGCAGGCTAGATGTGTTTCGTCAGTGACCAAATGGTAATGGAGAATGTGTTGTGTATAGCATAACTCATCTTTGTTAAAACTCAACTTATCACACAATGCAGCCAGAAAAGGATGGGAAAAAAAAATGCTTTAAGCTGCTTTTCGGAGGAAACATACAAGGTGGGGGACCGTTATACAAAACCAGCCCATGGCTTTGTCTCCTCGTTTTGCAACTGAGCTCTGTAGCCCATACCATACCATCCACTTTTCCGCTTAAACTCAAGGGGGGTGCTCCTCGCACTCCTCTTCCTGAAGTCGCCGCCACCCCAGTGCTATAAATCTGTCGGTGAATCACAGTAATCCAAACTCATCAAACAAAAGCTGTTTCTTTTGGTGCAATCGCCTTCAATTCTATAGGGAACAGGGTGGCTAGCACGGGGAGAAGTAAAAGGGAGGAAGGAAAGGAAGACAGAGTTTCAACAGAATGGTGATCTGAATGGCTGCAGCCAAGCTTCTTTCTGCGTCCAAGAACAAAAGCTGCCTCTGGCACTGGGTTCAGTCTACTGTACCCAGAAGGCACATGCACACGACACTCTTTGCATCTTGCGGCCGTGTTCATGTTGTGGTGGATAAGTGTTGCTCCACTTTGCGGGTTTCCGCATAACTTATTTGCCATATGAAGAATGGGGCAGAATAGGAGGGGTGCTTGACTTGTGCATCTCTGCATCGTTTCACATTCCTGCACTTGGGTCAAGCAGGCGAGAAAGGCCGGGGGAGAGGGTGGGGGATCTGATAGATTAATAGTTTTCATCGACAAAGTCACTTAAGTGCAAGGAGAAAATCAATGATAATTAATTGTTTTGAGGAATACTCTCAGTCGATTAATTATTCATAGGTTTTACCATCCCTAGGCAGAAAGTTAATTGGGCAAATGAGATCAAGAAGTTCGCCGGGATAATGTGGCTGCATTTAGCACATGACTGCACATGACTGGGTTCATTGGAGAAATACGATAGGCACCTTTGCCTTGCAGTGGACATAGAAAGGATGAAGATGGCAATGATGATGATACTACTATATGGCAATACCTAAATAATATGGGCTGAAATCTTGTTTTATTTTATATAAGTGAACAGTGGATTTATTCTTTATAGTACTTTCCAGGCTACCTTTAATTTCAGTATTCTGTACTGTGAACTACCCAAAGAATTTTTATAATCACATATACTGCAGTGTTAATAGGACTATTGAATTTTATTCTGTAGAACTGTGCCCCTGGCTACATCAGACGGCGATCTGGGCCCTACCTGGGAGAGTGTGTTCAAGGCGTGCTTCCTTGCAACTGCAATGGCCACTCCAATTCGTGTGACCAACAGACTGGCCGCTGTTTGGTAATACTTTTGGCTGCCTGCTGCCATAATTTAATGGACATTCAGTTTGTCATGGTAGCTTTTAATTTTTGAAACAATGCAGTAAAGTTTATCAAGTGTGTGCTTTTGCAACTGTAACCATATATAACCTTTGCTGTGCACTCATGGTATCATAGCACTATAGACCTATTCCATGTTGGTAAACAGTGGTAGGCACCGGCGATATAATCAGACCTTGTATCGACGTCGCTGGGCGGAGGCCCCGCCCACCGCTCGCCGCGGCCCTGCACGGTCGCGCCGCCGCTGCCGGCGCAGCGTGTGCGAAAGCTGCCTCTGAGCACGAGGCGTCGGAGCGCCGCGGCGTGTTTACAACAGTTTGCAAGGGGCAGCCGTAGGAGATGAAGTTGCAGTAGCTCTGTAGGAAGTATTCAATGAATGTAGAAAAGAATACATTGATGCTCAGCTATGACAAAATCTGAAAAACTGATTAAAACGACCAGCAACGCGAAATCCTTACGCACAAACGTATCGGATTACTCAAACGTAAGAGCTGTATTGGTGATGCTATCATCTATGTAAATACCGCTGTGATAACACACACACGCACACACAAACAATTACGTGCCAAGGGCGAGGCTCTTGAATAAACGCTAGCACGGCGCGCGTAACCGCGGCTCGCGGCTTCAGTTGCGATCGTGAAGGCCTAAAGTTCTGAAACGACGTGGCCAATTTCAAGCGTGTAGTTCGTTCGAGCAGTCTGACAATCGGAAAAATGTAAAGTGCGTCACAACCACTACAGCATTGCCCAATACACTTCCCTTATGCATATGCTATCGCAGCCGCAATATCGATTTGCAAAAGCATCGCTGTAATCGGCCTTTCGCTCACGACTACGCGAATTAAGCTCTTATATATTTATTTCACTTGAGTGAATGAAATTCGTATGACGTATCTATAACTTCCTCACCTCAATAATACACGGCGACCGCGATTAATTCTGCACATCGTGCAACGCTAATGTAATGCGTGCTTTGCGGTGAGCGTGATCGCTCTGTGTCCACACTTTGTTTATGCCAAGAAACTTGGTGTTGAGCGCATGCACTTGACAAACTTACGACAAGGATATTTCTCTCAAATGAAACAAGCCACACGAACCGCTAAATAATTACACATAAGCTTAGCCGTGACGAAAATGTTTGGCGCATATAACCGATGAGCCGGCATTACATGTTCGCCCCGCGTTCCTTAAGATAGACATAAGCAGGAAATTGATAAAAACCTATCGTGCATTTCTTGTTCGTTGCTGCACAACCAACCCACGGCGCAGCTCATCGGTGCACGTTTTTTTCTTCATTCCACGGCGGGAAACAGCACCCGCACCAGCGAAAACGCAGCGGCTGCTACGGTAGGCGCGCCGGCGGATGCCTACCGTGCGAAACCAAAACTCCCAACGACAGCGCCACCGCATCTTCGTGACGTAGGCCGGTGGAATAGGTCTATAAACATGTCGACTGCTCGCATGTTATTGTGATTGTGGTTATTTGGACACCTGAGGCATATTTTAGCTATTTTTGCTGCAAGTTGCTGTAAGTGTGTCATCATGGTGGTCTGTATGGCTGCCTCAGTATGCAGGGTAGGTGTTAAATTGTTGAAGTGCAAAAGTTTTGATCTTGTTATGGTCTACACTGAGCTTTCTTGACTTGGCTTGATTGAGGAGAGGAGGAGGAATAAACATTTATTTTGTAAGGCAGCAGATTTGTGAGACCTAGGCCAAAACGCCTAGATGACTTGATTGACATTCAGGATTTTAGAGAACTGCATAACATAGCACCATGTGCACGTGTTAATCACGTCTCTCTTTAATGTGACTGGCCTTGGGAGTACAGTACAGTCGAACCTCGCAACAACGAATGCAACTACTAACAGTAGCTTGAAAATACAGTAAATGGATCACATGCACATCATGAAAGAATGTAAGGCATGCATACACATACGTAAGAGAAAAGACAGATAACACAAACCAGTAAAAAAAAAAAAACGAAAAAGAAAAACAGTTGGAACCAATTGGGAAATTTCCACTTGGTCCCATTTGTGAATTAGTACACAACTGGGCCCATTGGACTAATCGTATTTTTTCTAGTTGGGCTAATTGGTTCTAGTCCAATTGGTTCTTATGGTTGCCTATAACCTCAAACACTACCTGAATCAATTTTTTGGAAACGTTCAGACAGCTGTGGAGCCTGCATGCGATGGAACAGGTGCAAATGCAAGAGACGTGGTGCAAAACTCATACACAGTGTTGATGTAGAAAACATCAAAAAGACATACTAAGAGACTGCACCGACTAGTGGCACTGTATGCAAAAACTGATTGCACCTGTTATTTGATGCACAAGTGACACACATAACATTTTTCTTTATGCAATAAATAGAAGCTGAACACTGCCAGATGTTTCTTGATGCATTGAATAAAAATGTTTTTAAAGCTGAGGATGTTCGAAATAAGTTGTCGCCACAAACTGTACTAGGAGGCTCCTATTTTATGTGTATGTGGCCTGATTTCTCTGCAGAATTGTCAGCACAACACTGATGGTCCAAGCTGTGAAGTGTGCAAACGCGGTTTCTATGGTGATGCAAGGCGAGGTACACCAAGTGATTGCCAGCCTTGTCCATGCCCTATGGTTGACGTACCTGGACAGTAAGCACAAAGCTTTCCTTTTGTTTGCATGCATCATCAGTTCTTGCCTTCAATAGGTGCTTATTACGCCTTTACCATTTGACATGTTGATGTTGCATAACTGTGTATTTAAAGATAATTTAATACCAAATGTACAACACCTTTCAATTTCCTGGAACTCCTGCCCTGTTAGGAACTGGAGAGCATGAATTGTTGAGTGCCAGGGTACCTACCAGATTAGCTCTGAGCAGCAGCGATGGCATCCTGCTGCTGAAAAGTGAGGTTTCAATTCCTAGCCATGACAGTCATAATTCAGTGAATGAGAATACAAAAACATTCACTTGAAGAGAGAAATAAGACACTTATCATGGTAGAAAAGCTTATGTGTTGGCCTGAATGACCTCTTAAGGTTTGCTCCAATGAACAATTAACAGCACACTGCTATAAAAATTAGTCTGGGCCCATCAGTGTGGTGTTCCCAACAGCCAAAATCACAATGTTTGTTCATTTCAGTATACTTCAGAATTTATTGTTACTTCGTCTTGTAGGCATCAAGTGACAGTTGACTACCATGCAAATGCATATGACATTGTGTTTAAGTAAAAGCATGTGCACACAAACAAGCCTGCATGAGGCTGTTCTATGGGGCGGATAAAACCGGTCACATTTTTTCAGTTATATTGATTTTGAGTGAAGCTGATTTACATTGCCCCATTTATTAAAATTTATTTTTTTTTTTGCTTGTAGGTAAACAACAAAATTATGTACTGCTGAAAACTTTGACACATTTGCCTCAAAAAAGCACCCTGTACAACCTATGTTCATCGGGTTAAACAAACTTTCTTAAAGATATGCACTGAGCCATCAGCATAGGAGGCTAGATGTAAAAGAAAAACAAAAGCAAAGAATGGTAGAGACAAGGTTGAATGGTTTGGGTTGTTATCAGTTATTGCAAAGCGCAAATTTGAGGACATTTTATACCTGTCCATTGGTAATCTCATGGAGACCGGTAGTGATTAGTGGTGATTACGTGGTGACTGGAGGACACTGAGGAACTGAACCTTGAAATATTAAACAATTAGTTGGCCAGTGTTTCTCAAGTACTTTTATGTAAAATGCTAGTTTTCTTAAAGGAACATTGAACTTGTCAGAGGTTTCAGAGAGGCAGTAGTGAATAGTAGTAGTTACACAAAAACATGTGTAAGTGAGTGTGCTGATGCTCACTTGCACTCCATTTAATGCATCAACATTGTGAAGTCTACGCAAGTAGTCCATAAAGAAAAAGAAAAGTGTACCACACCGACAAACAAATGACAGACATAAAATACAAACTTCCATATTTGGATTGTTTCCTCAGCAATACGAGTGCTTTTTGTCAAGATGATGAGAAATGTATTATGACTTAATACTGCCAGCCTATCATTATTGTTTCTTGCTCATTGCAAGGAATGCACTGCTTTTTGGTTGTGGAAGTACACAGCGAAAACAAGAGCACTAGCTTTGACAGATTTGCACTTGATGTATGAGACGGAGCATAGGCTCTGTGCATGTTCTAGCTATAACAAATTTTGCTGCCCTCTCACTTCATCGAGGCACAGGGTGTAGGCCGAATTTCAGCATGAAAAGATATAAGGTTCACTAGCCATATAAATTTACTGTGTATTTATTCTGTACATGTTTGTTACCATGCCTTTAGCAGTTTATTGGTTGTTCTGGTGTCGTTAACAAAAAAATGCAATGATATATTTTGTAATAAATTTCGATGTATTTTCCAATGCACTGCTGGAAACATTGACAAACTTCCCTCAAAGAAAGCACCCTTTATAGACAATACGCATCAGATTGAGGGAGTGCTGACATGAATGTCATGTGGTACAAAAGGGACATTCATTTTGTTGGCATGCATTGTTAACACTATCCACACACCGGGGCCAGGCAATGCATGTGAACTATTTAATTTGATTTTCAAGTTTCCGTCACCCAGAGTCTGCAAGCCAGCCCCATCACAATGGACAGTGCGATGATATGTGAATGCAGTCACCTGAACATAGCCAAAATCGCTGCCACAGTCGCTTGGAGACAATAAAATCATTGTTTTTGTGCACCATGTGCAATCTACAGTAGCCAACACAGTTGCCAAGAACCCGTCACAAGTTGCTGTCCCCTTGTCACATAAACCTATATCCGACTGTGTTGACATGTCACTATGAAACCACCCCCTCAAAATGGAAATCAAAAGTAGGTTTTTGTGGCAGCCACATAAAATATATATTGATTGCGTTTTGGAGCACCACGATACTCTATTTATGGTTCTCGACATCAGTGCTCTTACACAGAGCAGTAATACGGAGATGTCTAAAATTTGTGTCAGTACTCCTTTAAATGAAAGTTTTTATGTACATGCTATGCCGAGCAAATGGCACAAGAGGTCAGACGTATTTTTCAATGTTATATCGAAAATGTATCATCGCATGTCATTTCTGACTCCCTTTAAAAGCACTTAATTTCTTCATCTTCTGCATTCTCATATGAAAACACATATACATTTTTCGGTAAATAAAAGGTGTGCTACAATGTGACACTCATAATGCTTTGTTAGTACTAAGGCCCATATTCATGAACCAACATTTTCCCTATTGTTCCTGTGTACAAAAATGCTAAGCAGGTCAAAATATAACTACAAACTTGGTTTTTGATGAGGCTGTGCCAATATTCAAACCTCTGAATATTTTTCTAATAGCATTTTCTATTGATTCATTTCGATTTGCAACCAACCTTTCCTATTCAAGCTATTCAAAGTGTGTAATTAAGGAGCAAAGTATGTTTTTCCCATGGTGAGTGGCCGATTCCTAGTTGCTGTGCACTTCACTGCTTAATACTTGTGTATTTCGGTGGAGCTAACTTATGCATCTGCACAGCTCTCATTTGGATTGTTCTTTAAGACACAACTCTGCTTTTTCCTAGGAACGACACTGTGGGAGTGCACCAGTCCCACAATAAATTTGTATTTTGTCCATGTTTAGCAGTGAATTTTATATATACTAATTCAACTTGGAATTGGTTGAAAAATATTCGAGGAACTTTCAAAAAAATATTCAGTCCAATTTGCACTCTTAACATTAGTGTTTGAACTTGCTTCACACTCGAAATTTCACTATTTGCACAGCTCCAGTTAATGCTGTAAATTGCGTATGAAGTATGACAAGGGCACAAAAATTGTAAAGCAAAGGAGAAATAACAAGGTTGGTTTGTGAATAAGGGTCTAACTGATGCTTTTGTACTGCACTTTCATGCTGAAATAAACCTACAAAAGCTTATTTGTACAAATGAAAAAGATTTGAAGTTGTCTTAAAACTGGCATTTTTATTGAAATTAACCTTAAAGACTATTATTTTTCTACTTTGGCTTCAAGAGTTCTCACAAATAGTTTTATGGAGATGAAATTCCTGCACTTATAGTCCCATCAGTCTAGTTGCTTTGTGCTTTAATTTGTGCACTTTAGTTGTCTGAACTCAACTCTATTATAGCGTCTGGTTGTGCTCCTGAACAGCATGAAGCATGCAGGTGCAACTGGACCATGTTAATTAAATATCAAGCTTCAGATAACGGTGAATTTACAATATATAACAATATCAGTTATGATATAGATTATGTAATTTTGATGTGATGATAACATACATGTCAGTACTTAAAGAAAATGCAGGCGCACTACATTTGTGAGAAAACTATTGTGACGATGCAGTCACCATAGGAGTATTTATTAGGCCTGGATTATGCGGCGAATCAGCTGAGCCCAAAGCGTAGATGAGACTCAAGGTGACAACCCACAATCGAAGAAGAAGAAACCCATGTGTTGATGTTTATGTACCAATGACGAAGAATAGCGCATTAAGTGCCCACACCATCTTTTATTAGCCCATTCACATAATGCTTCCTACCTTGTAGACGCAACTGGCTTCTGCCATTTGCATGCAGTAGTGCCGAGGAAGATAACACCAACACTAAGGTTATGGTAAACCATACATTCTTGTTACCTAATGTTTTTTTTGCATAAGTTGTGGGCAAAGCGTTTTCCTACACATAGTCGTCTTGGTCAAGGCAATGCCATGTTTAATGTGAGATGTTTGACCTGGGCCATCTTGGCAGGAATTTTGCACTACTTTTTTCCTTACTACTAATGCTTGCAGCCAACAGGTAATCTTTGCATGTGGTTTGAGCAGATCATTGAATTAATTTTATGATGAAATAGAGAATGATTTATAAATGCATTACTTGCTGTAATTAAACAATTCCTGTAAAGTGCAAAGTAGTTCATTCCTTGTGAAAACTGTAGAGCGTCATCTTTCATTTTTCTTTTTCGTTGAATACTGTCGTGTAGAGGAAGTCAGTTTCACGAGATGGATAGTGCTTGGAGAACTTAATGCTGCTGTTAATTTTGTTAAAGGGGCCATCAAATGTGTTCAGTGAATCGATACGATGTTCCCGTATAGTAAAAATATTGTCTACGTGCCAGAAAAAGGTGCAAGACTTTAGGGGAAATCATTTAAAAAGCTGTGCTTCCAAGTACCCCATGAAAATGTTGGCGAACATTGGCCCCAATGTAGGTTCCATACCCGTATCAAAAACTTGTCAGCAACGGGTCTAATCAAATCGAGAATAATTAAGTATGAAGTCTGGTTTCAGTAATGAGAGGTAATCTTCAGCTGTATGGGCTCAATGTCTATCCTGCAGGAACTTTAAGAGCACTTCAATTCTTTCTGTGATAAGTATATTCATGTGTAGGGGACAATAACTTATTGGAGCACTTCCACTCATATTAAATGGAGTCTCTTGAAGCTTGGCAATAATTTACAGAAATGTTGTACATTTCTACAGTCAACCATAATGCGAGTGTGAAGGGGTTAATGTGAGCTGACAGACCAAAGCTGAGCAGCCCAGTAGTTTCTGATGTTTCTGTACTCCAAAAGAGAAACCAAAAGTTTGCTTTGATTAGCATTAGTAATTGTGTTTCATGTTTCAATAACTTATCTTGCTCATATTCTTTCTTGCATTATAATCTCAGCAGCTTACTTTTACTTATTTGCTTAACCAGTTGTCTAGGTTTCTTAAAAGCATTTGTGCTGGGCATTTCAATAATTTTGTGGAAAGTGAAGCTTATTGACCAGACTTGTCTAGTCTGAATCTGTGTTAACATGGTTGACGTTGCACATTGTCATACGGGTTGTAAATTCTTGTACTGAAACTGTGTGCTGTGCTGTACCTAGTGGAGCATTTGAACAGTGTGTTGATAGCAGCATAGCTCCTTTCCGGCATGCCTGCATAGCATTCCTTGCTCTCTCTCTCTTCTGCCCTGCCTTGTTCAGCCTTATGACCTCCTGGATTGCTGGTTTCCCCTCAGAATGGTAACCTCCTCCTTTCCTACTACTACTCCCCTCTCATTAACATCTCTACCTGCCTGCACAATGGGACCCTGATGTGGTTTTCCAGCTTATTGTATAGTTTATACATTATAATATATATGTAATAGATTCTGCACCTTCAGGGAGACTGCATGGAAGATGCAGATCCTATGTGCACTGTATGTGCACAAGTAACGATGCACAATATGTGCAAAGAATATGACTGTAATTGCGTCCTTGGTAATTTACGTACAAAAAGTGCTGCATAACAATTGGAGTTATCTTTTGCTTTGTTTGCTTTTGTTTCATAGAAAGGGATTGAGGATTTTGGGGGGGGGGGGGGGTCATGTTAAGTATACCACCTAATGTATATAGCAGCATAATTTAGGAGCAAATACCAAAAACTAGTACATGTGACAGCATATGCACCAAATTGACATGATTTTTTTAGTTGCTGCTCAAGTTCTGCAACTACAGTAAGAGCTCTACTGTAACTTAAATAACTAAATAGAACACTGTTAATTAGCCAATAGATGTGATTTCTGGAAGCAATGTCTGCATAGTCAGGTAATTCAGCCCAAGTACCAGAACTGCGCAGGCTAGCCCAGGCATTCTTTAGAAGAATTCTCGCAGGTTAAAAACATATTCAGGCAATAACCATGAGCATGATCATTAAAGGCAATCATCCTCATTATGTTAAAACAAGCCACCTCCTGTCAATGTTTGAATTTATAGTGGTTTCTGAAACTGCATTTCATGTGCTATTTTGTGTTGTGCACTGTGCAGAGAACGCAATTTTCTTTTCGCCTTTCTAGTGGAGCAGGCAGCTAAATCTTTTACCATGATTAATTTTGCATTCTACTAGGGGCAAAGACTTGAGACATCTAAGTGTGTTTTATTATGTGCATTTAAATAGTTATGATAAACATCAGCATTTGCTTGTGTTCTGATGTAGTTGTCTATTCTGCAAGCAGATATTAAAAAACCACATCAGGGTTCATTGAAGATGTGTAGATGTAGATGTCTGACACAAACCTTGAACCTCTTCTAGCCTGCTGTTGTGATTTCACAACGTACTGAATTTAAGCTTGTAGGTCTTTAAACCAGAGAAATCTCAATTATGATGTGTGTGGTCATCCACCAAGAACAATTTGGCATATTGCCATCTGTGATTATGAAAATGCTTCATGCATTGTGTCCATTCACATAACATTTCCTACCTTTAGACGAAACAAGGGTGAACAACAAGGGTAAGCATCCACAAGAGGCGTGTGAAGCTCTAGCCATATTGATACCCAAATGAGTAATCTCTGCAATACCAACCATTTTATAGACTCGCACGCCAAGTATGAAGCTTTACTATACTAAAAAATGTGAATGTAAAAAATAAAGGTAGTGTTCTGTGCTAGATGCCTGTTCCAGTTTTCTTTAGTGAATCTATAAATCTCGCATCGATGTAGAAAAGGATTTCAAAATAACTTTGGATACAAGTACATATTTCAATCTGCTATTCAAATGCATTTCTTCAAGCACTAAATTTCAGCCTATAGGAGTTTACAATGCCCATTATGTGCTAAAATTATTGAAATATAAGATTTGTGATGGCATTAAATATATGCAGCAATACAAAGCTGACATATAATGAACCAAGGAAAGCATGGGTAGCATCATTTGTAGGCTCTAATTGGAACATATTGATTATGACGTAAAAGGAAAGTGAATTAAAGTGGACAGACAACTTGCTGCCATTGGCAACTGAACCCACAACCTCCTCACTGCATTCAGTCTCCAATGACGGAAGGTTCTTTTGTCCACTTTAACTCTAGTTTAATCGTCACTCTGAGCAGCTTGATGCAACTTGATGAAGAGCAGAAAAGGCTATAGAAGATATACAGTGAGGGAAGAAAAAGAACATGAATGTTTTACTACCAAAGAATGAATGTACAGCCGCTTGCATTTTTAACTGTATTGCGCAAGCAACGATCACACACCATCTCAAAATCTTGTGTGAGAGTGGCAGAGTGGCAGTAACTTGTGGGAATGGCAGTAATGTACACAAGTGCACAGAGCAAACTCCAGTGAAAGCATAGTCTGCTGCACAGCATTTCTCAGAAGGAAACATCCCCTGCCTTGGTTATCTACAGGGCCACATTGCTCACAGTTATAAGTAGTAAAACATTTTATTTCATTTTTTTATAGTGCTTGCATGCAACAGCAGTGTCATCAATGTCAGTTGTGAACATGATATTTTTGCTGGAGGTTTGCACTGGTCCTGAAAGAAGTGGTGTAGCAAATGACGCATGCTGCAGAGATTCTTTGTGTGTCTATGCGATCAACTCCTAATCTCAAATATTGTCATTGTTGTACAGCATTGACACAGCATGCACCTGATGCTTGCATGATACAGGTACAGATGCAATAGGTTGTACATTCCATATATTGCATTTTACTTATTAAAGGAAATAAAAGCTACACTGGACTTTATTGTCTGAAGGTGATGGCACTTGTAGTTTGTGTTTACTGGCGCACCTACTTTATATAGGTTACAGAAGATGTGAAAAAAAATTCTAAATGTTGTACAACATGTACATAGCGCTTACAGTGCTAGGGTTTACAAAAAGAAAGAGCTTACCCATGCACATTGGAGCTGTTTAAAAAGCAATACAAATGTTAAGATGACAGGGCCTATGGCATCTACGTTAATATAAACAGTTGTAATTTTGTAATTAATATGCTGGCATTTGACATGTTATATATGCTCCTCTCCTAGGTTTTCACCAACCTGTGTGTTGGAGGCTGATGGCCAAGTGACGTGCAACTCGTGCCCAATTGGTTTTGAAGGCAGGCGTTGTGAACGGTGTGCTCCAGGCTATGAGCGATACCCGCCTGGCTCTGCAGATGGATCTTGTCATCTGAAGGGTACGTTCATTTGACACCTTTTTGATATGTTCTTTAGCATTCTTGAACTCTGCTCACTACAAAGTAAAGGTGAGCGTTTTGTCTTCATGCCTTACATGTATATGTTGTCACATGGATTAGGTGCTGCTGCAAGCAGGATGTCCCACAAAAATTGTTCATATTTTCCGGACAAGAAACAGCTAATAGGGTTGTGCTGAGTTATGTGTGTTCGTGTACTTGCTTCAGTATGGTCATTTCAATATTTTCACTTACGAGCACTGGTATATAGTATTACTCATTCAGCACACCACAAAATCTTTCTTTAGTGAGCTTTTTAGTTGTCTACTCCTCATGTAGATATTGCTATGAAGCTAGCACAATCCAGAAGTGTTTTCTGCACAGAAATTAGACTGCTTTCCATATGCAGTCATATACTTGATAGGTTACATAACTTGCAGTGTTTAGCCTCATTTCAGGAGTGTAGTGTATTGTCGGAAATCATCACGCCATCAAAAATTGTCACGAAACCTTCGGAAATCGTCATCTTGGCCACGTTGCACATGTAAAACACGACGAACATGCATGCTTGATCATGATTGTGAAAAGACAAAGCAACCGTTGTCTAAAACAAGTGTGAATCACCTGTCTCTCCAGAAAATGGATATTCTAAGGCAAACCTTCATGTTCCGTGGGTGGGGTCTCGGAAATCCCCATGGCAAAGCAATGTTCTGGAATGACATTGCTGTGCAAAATAATAATAATAATAATAATAATTCCATGTGTCCGTCGATCGGCGCTCCAACCTATGTCGCGATGTTGGAAGCGGTTGCTGAGTTCGCATAAGTGCTACGGCTTTGTAGTTAAGAAACACATCTCCACCTGCGTTATGCTTGTAGAGCTTGGCTCATTTCTTCTCAGTTTACCCTAATGGAATGTTCCTACGAATGTCTTCACATCGTGGCGGCGGTTGAATATCAAGCAAGTTAAGACATTCTAAGATTGATGAGTTATTTTAGAGCGCCGTTTATTAAACAGTCAGGGTGGAAGGCTTAATATGCAGATTCTGATGTAGCCTTGAAAGGTCTCTTTCACAAACATTGGTACCTAATTAACTATGTGGTTTCCCTGGCATTTACATTCTATTGTGCTATTTGGTGATGTGCGCGCATGCATATGGGATTTCCCTTCAATAGAATCAAAGTCAGCGTCTGTCTCATTCATTCGTGTGCCTTCTTCGTCTTCATCTATATGTGTTGGGATTATCTTCTGATAGACTGTCAATTGGTAAGACAAGACCCAGCCAACCATATCACATCCTCTGGACATTTATTAGATATCCACAATAAGATATCTAATGTCTATAGGATATCCACGAAAGTTGTTCTAATGTTAAATAAATATCTAGAGGATGTGCATTTCGAACAGAATGGACATCCACATGATGTACACAGCTGCTCCACATATAGATTGACTGGATGTTAGTGGACATCCACATGATGCCCACACCTGCTCCACATATAGATCGACTGGATGTTAGTGGGCATCCACTGAATGTCCTCATGAGTTCAACTTATTAATGACATTTATGTTTAGGTGCAAGGACCCATGCAGCCAGCAGCAGCAAGTTCAACACTCAATATCACTGCCTTTATGAAAGAGTCAAATTTATTCAAAGAATGACGGGGCAGAAGCACGTGTCTCTCAATCTTGATCTGTTCTTTTTTTTTTCGATGTCTGCAGCAGGCGTTGCAAAGACACTTCTCGGGCGCACTGTTATCAGATTTCGTGCACTTTACCACCTGTAAGAGATATTTACGTGCAGTCAGTCCAAAAGCACGCAACTTATTAAACTCGATTGTACCAGAATCAAGTTTCACACAATGGGACATCGCATAGCGACATGAAAACTATCACAGTTACCTTACACACTACCACACCTTGACCAGGTTCTATGATGTCGAGTCAACAGCGTTCTTTTTCCTGGTATTTTATCACACATAACACGTTGACAACTGCCAACAGCTTTTCAAGCAACGTTTCATGCAAATCACACTCAAGCCGTCAACATTCACATGCTGACAAGCGGGCTTCTCGAATAAACACAGACGCGCACACGCACGCTGAAAACTGGTCTTGAAACAGAAATAAACGAAAAAAATGTAGTTACCTCCAAGTAGTAGAGTCGTCCGAGGATCACCACGACACGTAGTACAGGAAGAAGCGGCCGCTAACGTGCAGCTAGGAGTTGTAATAACGGCTCACGTGCAAACCTGTACCAGAATACAGGTAAAAACAAGACTTTTAAATACTGCTGATTCACTGCACAAACACGCACACCACTTTGACACAACTCGGTCCGACACTGCCACGGCCGCCATGTGCAGCGCCTCCTCCATGACGCATGCATCACGTTTACGAATCTGCGGGGCCGCGGCTGTTCTTATTGAAAATTTTCCTGCATCTGTAATTCTTGTATTTACTCTTAATAAAATTTACGCCATTTTGAGAGAAACTAACAGTTTCATTGGTTTAGTAAGTTACTCTGCGCATAAAATAATGCATTAATGTATGTACGTGACTAACGCTGACGCAACAGCGCTCTTGGTAAACAACAAACATGGCCGCTTCTAAAATGGTGGTTCTGGAAGCTCTTGTCACTATTTCGGTGCTATCTACTCTTGTGTTTTAAAAGCAAGTTTTTCGTATGCTTCATCATGATAAATGCCTGTTTGTTCGACGCCGATAACGTTGTAAGGGTGCCGATGCATTGCAACAGGTGCGCGCACAGTATGGGAAAAAGCGCGGAGGACCCCGCATACGATCTGCTAAAAGTTGAATGAAAGTGCTGACAGAACAACGCTACCTACTTGTGTTCGAAATATTAAACCGTGCAGCAGCACATCGGTTGATCAGAGCATCAGAACTGAGAGCGAGGCGACTAAGGTGTACATGTTTCTGAAAAAACAAAAAACAAGAAGAAAATATTGCGTGTCATATTTGTTTTGTTTTTTTCCTTGCACTTCTTGAGATGCGATATCAGCGTCATTTCCTCACCCCAGTCAATCTACTGCTCGCGAGTAAGCAACATTCCGAACTCTGAACTGGATTCTGTTTCCAGTAGGGAACTCACATTTCCAGTTGTTTCCAGCAACATCAGCAATTCCAACTGCACTTGCTTCCACTTACTTCCAAGTGTTTGCAGTTGGAAAAATAGCAGCTTAAATTTTCAGCTGTCAACGGATATTAATGTCGACTGGCAACGCAGCTGGAACGTGCTTTTTCATCTGGAAGTTCAGCAATAGTCATCTATATATAGGTTCTGCTATTAGTAAAATGTTAGTAAAACAACATCCACAAATATTTTATAAATATCCACCGCATGATATTCTGCTGTATAGTAAAATATGTTAGTAAGACAACATCCAAAAATATTTTACGAATATCCACTATATGATATCTAAATACTGTAGTCTACTCAATATCCACTGAATATTCACAAATAACATTGGACATTTAGACCATTTGTGGACATCCTCAGAATATTGATGGTTGGCTGGGGAGGTGCGTCCCTATCGGAATAATAATAATAATAATAATAATAATAATAATAATAATAATAATAATAATAATATAAATAATAATGCAAGACAAGTAGTGTCATAACTTAGATAACAAATCAAAATTATGAGTTGTTTCTTCTCTGCTTTTTCATTACATTTAAAGAAGTGCCTGGTAAATTGAGTAGCGGTATCACATGATCTTCACTTTACACAAACTAGTACTACATTCACTGTCCTTATGTCATCTTTTCCTGTCTTCGAGTGATTGTGGACTAGGCGTTTGTTTGAGCAAATAGCTGATCGCCATTTCCTGCTACTACTCGGTGCTTCATTTGACATGCCTATGTGGGGTTGTTTGTTTTCTCAAATTCAACAGGTAAAATTCGGGTGCTATTTTTCGAGGTAGTGATGGGGGGAAATCGTGCCTTTTATAGAACAATTGAAATTTTTGGTATTCTTTGATTAAATTTACTAATTTACATCTACAAATGACAGTCATGTAGTGTTCATAGTGGTTACACTCAGCTTATGAAATGAACCATACCTCTGGCATTTATTTAATCCAACAGAATCTCACTTTGTTGTCCTAAGGTGGGTTACATAGGCCTCTGCACAGCAAACTTCATGCAGCATGAAAAATCAGTTGCTGCACGGTGCTGTAATTCAGGGAGATATCAGGTTTAACCTGATTTTACTCTAGAATGTTAAGGACGTAAGAATTGGATAAAATAAGTTTTTACTCAACGACTAACAACTCTGTGTATATGCATGTAGTGCTAAAAATGGATGTTATTTTTTCAGAATGTGAACCTGGCCAGTTCCAGTGTGGTGATGGGTCATGCATAGATTACAGGAGAAGGTGTGATGGCCATTACGACTGTAATGATTACACTGATGAGCAAAACTGTGGTAAGTAGTTTCTCACCTGTATGGAGATGTTATTTTACATTCAAACTGTTAGGAGTTTCAGATCCATTCACTTACTTAATAGATTTTTTTTCAGCAACATTGAGGCTTTCATTTCTGAGAAATCCATGTGTATTTTCTTATAGCTTTGTACTGTGAACAGGGAAGTGCTATTGCTCCCAAATGCAACCAATGCATCAGCCTACTGCAACCAAGCAGCTTGGAAGCAGAAAAGCAGGGCAATATACCAAGCGACGGCTACCGCAGCGAATGCAAAACAAAAACAGAAAAAGAAAATGGCTGCCTTGGTCGCGACAGCCAATGGGACACTCGAGACGGGGGCAATGGGGGGGGGGGGGGCTCGCCCCATGTGCCCATGCTGTGACCAATCAGCGTTCCGGAACCACCCTTCAGAGAAGGGCTGATAGCTGTCGTTCTGTCAGAGTGATGCCTATTTGAAAGGTTTCAAAATGCGGACAAAGAAAAGAGCTTCAAAACGAGCCCAAGATGGCGGCGATCGGCCAGCTGCCGCGCCCGCGTCGCGCGCAGGAATTTTGAACAAATTTTAGCTGTTGTGTTGCTGTTTTTGGCTCCCTTGATGTTTTGAAAGCCCATTTTATGCTATTTCTCTATGGAAATCAGCAGTTCATATTTTGAAGGCAGCTGCTTGGGGGTACAAACGTGCCTAAAATGCGTTTTTCTGAAAACTGATTTTTCGGTCATTTTTTGTGCTTTTTCAAGACCTGTGTCTCTCTTTAATGGCATGAACTTAACCACTGCTTTGCAGGGAGCCACATATGTAAAACAATAAGCATTTTTCTCTCTCGTTTTCAATCTAAATTAGTAGCTATATCTGCCCATTGCATGTGTGAGTCAAAACGGTGTCTTATTTATGTATGCTTGCTGGAGTTCAACTGAACAGCTTTTCTTGACTGATGAATAATGGGGTAAAAAAGGACAAAACCGTTGGATGAAACAAGAAGGTGAATGACACGGTACTGATCTGCCATGTTCATATGTCACTGAATGAGCCTCACACATGAACATGCTTAAAAACATTAACATTGCCAGACGGACTAATTGGTGGTGTACTAATTCATGCTGTTTTAGTCATTGTCTGCACATCAGATTTAACATAATTTTTGCCTTTATACTTTCATGTAAATGTTGTGTCGCTAAGATCAGGAGAGTACCCACAGTGTTGGTGTCGCAGTGTCACTTTGCTGAGCACTTCATATTTTGAAATAATTAGTGGGCCTGTTGCAGTTGAAGTGGACTATTTTTTCAGTGGTGGCTCTGCTTTCTAAGCAGTTGTGCAGGGTGTCATATACCAATACACTGGCAAAGGTGGCATGTTCTGTTCAGTACTTCCTAATGCACAAGAAAGGTTTGAACAGAATGGACAAGCCTGCATATCTTGCTCCAGTTGTTTTGCGTGGAAAAATGCTTGTACATGGTTGGGCACTGCCAGCCTCTTCAGCCTGCTTGTGCAGTGTAGACCTGGCATTACACTGCAGAGACTGTGGATACTCTCATGATCGCAGCATCACAACTGTTCTACAGGAATATAAAATATAGAGAATGTATGAAACATTTGAAGCATACATACTGAATGACAAGAGATTGCATTGTATGCATTAGCACATCTCTTGATTCATTTGGTAAAATGGTTTAGGTTTTTTTTTTTTATATACACATTCTCAGCTGTATTTATGAAACCTAGTATGATATTTTGTGAAGTTACATTGCCAGAATTTGTTGACCTTCCATTTTCTTTCTGTGCAAGGCAGTATTTATATTATTTATGGAGTGTGCAGTAAATATTAGTTTGAGTAGTCCCATGTTTTTCACCTTCTTACTTCATTATGGGTAAAATACTGCTTTGAAGAGCTCTCCTGTATTAGTGCAGTATCATTCAAATATGAATAAAAAGTTGGAATTCAGACCAGAACAACACAAAAATGTTGCCTTTTCAATGGACCTGTAGCTAGCATTTGGCGATGGGTGGTACCCTGTTTCGGAAACATATTTCTGCACTTACAAAATAAATTGAATTGAATTAAAAAAGATAAAATACAGGAGGAACACAGTAGGCCATGAGGTTCAGTTATTCAAATTTACTGAATGCAAGTGATACTGAAGTGTATTCTGTTAGTATTAGAAGCCATTTGCAGTTACCCAGTGAACAGTGCTTGTAGCATCTACACTGCATGGCTTTTTCAATAATGAACAAGCTTTATGGGTCGGTGTATGTCCTTTTGTGGCAGTCTCCTTCATAAACATGACAGAGAGGTAGACGACAAGTGTAGTATCGATAAGGTGTGTTCTACATTATCAAACTTCATCAAGCTATGATTTTGAGTGACACCTTATAAAGATGCACTTCCTCACTTACTTTAAGAGAACAACATCTTCTGGCAAATTTTAACGCTTTCGCACCAACCTTTCATTGCAGTGACAGGAAAGTCATGAATAAGGAATGTTGTTAGTCTAATGGGGAGAATGTTGCTCTACTCTGGTTCTTTCCAATGACTTTATCACTTCAAGTCTCCACTTTCCCCTGAACTTCCCTTCTTGTTTGGAATTTACGTTATGCACTACATTTTATTCTTATTAATCAGAAATTATGTGGCCCACCAGAAAGTATTCAAAATAATTATTTACTGTCGAACTGCCAGCATCTCAATGGCAACTCAAGTGCCTAATCATCTTCTGCTCCTCTTCAAATTTTGTGCGCTTCACCTCCTGTGGGCCTATGATGCTTTCTGTCTCACTGACTCTTGCTGTTCTCACTCCTAGCATGTGGTTATAACCAATTCAGATGCCCTGATGGAACTTGCCTCAGTGTTCGCAAAAGGTGTGACGGCAAGGCTGACTGCATAGACATGTCTGATGAGAACAATTGTGGTGTGTGGAATCCCGCTTACTAACCTTGAGCATGTGAGGATGCTGTGTACCTAATGGCATGCTTGTCTATAGTGCACCTATGTAGTTCATTGTGCCTGCATTCCTTTTCATTATTCTTTTTTGGCATGTAAATATGAGATCTATAATTCTGACAAATTGCTTTTCGTTAACATTGTAATCTCTTGCATTGCTCAGTGTTTGGTGGCAGCTTTAGTCTGCATAATAAATGTAGGCATTTTCACTTCAGTGGACTTTGTAGTTGCATAACCTGCGAAGATGTTTCTTTTATTCATGACGTTAGACAATAAGTGAAAATACATAATTTCAATATGTTAGTGCCATTATGCAAAATTTACACTAATTAGTATTGGTGTTTTTTTATTTCAGGCTTGATGCCATATTGCTTCAACTGCATGCTATGATTGCATGAAAATTTCTTGCTCATACTTTGATTCTTATACTGTTAATGACTATGCTGACTGAGGCCCTGAGTAGGCATTTTTGCACTTTAGTGTATTTCATGGCATGATTTGATTATATACACTACAAATTTTACCAATCTTCATAATGTTATGTTGATATGGTACATTTTGGTCACCTGCTTTTCGTTATATTGTTGCGAGAACGCGCAGGAGAAAATGGTTATCACGGAAATGGGCATTGCGGCGAAATGGAAGAAGAGAAAAATGATGTTTGGCAGGCTGCCTAGGGATGGCTCTTGCACCATGCCAGCATCGAGACTATAATATGTATCCCCAAACAGTGTACATACTCCTAGGCTAGTGGGGGTCTCATTTTATGATAGAATATGATGTGCAGTTACCAAGTCAAAGTGCAGTTTTTCCCTATAAAAAGCTTTCTACATATACATCATATCCATAAACTCCTTCAAAAATATTGCAATGCCAAGTTTTGCATATCTGACAACCAGGCTGAAACCACTGTAAACTAAATTGCTATGTAAAATAATGTTGTAAACAGAAACTTGCCCATAGCCTATCTTAAACTAAACACCCTTTAGTGACATTAAATATATTGGTACATTGCATAGGTATTGCTGATCGTAAATAAACAAATGACAATGGTACTGTTAACAACAAACTTAGATTGATATTCTGCACCCAGCAAGTTTAACTATCAGCATGTGTCTGACAGTATGTATTCACAGTTTGCATGATTACATTAAGTGGGACAACAGGCTAGCATGCAGCTGCTAACATTGGTGGCAAACTATGTTCTGACCAGGCGCACCACAGTGTGATACAGCTGGCAGCCTGAGTCCACAGCGAAGCCCATCAACCGGCCTTTGTCAATGTAAGGTAAGTTGGCATGTGCGTCACTAGCCTATATATCCTAAGGATCAATTTGCTGGCCCAGACTAATCCATAGGTCTCAAGATTCACCAGCAAATGTTAGTGCTTTACCCTGAAAAAATTAGTCCAGCTTTGGGTCCAATGGGTGCTCCAGGGCATGCACTTCTGTTTTTCATCTGATGATGCAGTACATTTCGTTGATAATTCCTCCATGTACAGAAGTGGGCCCCACACATTGTTAATGCATTGCACTCAGTATCACATGTGCTCTTTTTTTCTTATCTAATGATGCATTACTTTTCATTGATGATTCTTCCACCTACTACAGAAATGCGCCCCATACCATGTTAGTGTATTGAGCGTGGTATCACATGCGTTGTCCATCAATTAGGGAGCCCCACATACAATAAGCGGTGGATGCACATACATTCATTGCAGTTCATTTGAAACTAAATGCAAACTCAGCCAAACTATATTCTGATGTTGTTCACAGTATATACGCATAGTAAAGGTAAAAGGACAGGCAGAGTGAAACAACACTATCAAGCCCACGCTTCAATTTTTGTGAACCAAACTGTTTACATTCCTTGCAGAAGCATTACAAACAAAAAGAAAGTGCTATACATACAGTTGCTTGAGTAACTCTTAATTGAAGTGTGGTCTTAGTTGTCTCTATCTGTTTAGAATAAGTGTTATAGCACAGGCCACATGGTATTTTCAATATAAGTACAATGAGAAGTAGTTGACTCCAAATACTTGCCATTGATTGCATGGGAATATGCTCTCTATACAGCCAAATCACAATGTGATCATGAGGGTAGTTGCTCGTAAGACATTGCTACGATTTGCAGTCTAACAGTGTAGCTCTAGGCCCCTTTATTCGTCATCTTTTTCAACAACTTAAGGACTTCACACAGTGCTCGAAAGTGAATGCCATATTTTAACAGCGAACCTGTTTAAGCTGATGGTCGTATGTCCTTGGTCGCCAGGAAACTATCACCCTCATTGGTTCTGGTCCCCAAGAACGCACGTGCACTTCTTGTATCTAATGCCCAATGCGCGGTGTTCGCACGCATGCTTCTTTTTTCTCCTGCATTCATACCTTCAGCCCACTATTACGCTGCCAAAACTGGGGCTAGTGGGCGCACATATTGCATGTGCAAGCAAAAGGAGGAGGAGACCAAGACAGTGTTCATTGATCTGTTCAGCACACAGCATCTTGCAAAGCTATGCGTTTGTGCGTAGCGTAGTATAGCAACGGGCGGTGTCTAACACTGTGCTGCGTCTGCCACTGTCTGTGGTTCAATGTGAACATCTTTACAGTGAGCTCAGTGTGAAATGTAAAGAAACATTTGCTGGGCCTTACAGCACTTTGCGAGGCATTTCTCGAAGCCTCAGTCAAGAATGAAGTGTAGGTGTACCTAGAAACAAACCCGGATCAGCCAAGTGCCCATCAGCTTCACTAGCCTTGCACTGCTAGTGCAGGCTTTGCTAATTTTTTCCTCCTGACAAATTGAACAAGCTTTGTAAATGCATGGTCCATATAAAAATCTGAGAGATCGAATGTCAAAAGCAGCAAAAGATTGAATTAGTTGAACGCTCCATAAACTGGATGTGTATTTCATTCTCTTCATGTAGTTTGGCATAATGGCCAGCACCAGTACGGATAATGTAAGATTTATACTAATTGTGACACATGTATGTGTTACAATGATAGGATAGATTTATACTAAGTGTAATACGTGTGAGTGCTTTTATGGTTTAAGGAAATGTGCTGTAGTCAGCTGCCACAGGGACTCTTTAGTGCAGGAAATTGACACAAAAAATAAAGTTTGGCCCCCGTGGCAATACCTGCATCAACTCCCCATTAAATAACGTCTTAGGACAAGTGTTTCTTTGTTCTGGATGTAGATAATCTCTCCGCTGATATTATCATAGCTGGTTCACTGATGGTTGCCACTTGTACATACTTTGCATGCATATTTTAATAAAGTTCATTGGGAGTCCTTGATTTCTGTCATCCACTTCACCACATTGTCATTTCTCCTTTCCTTTTGGTGTACAAGTACAATCACACCTTGACAATGATGTTGTGTTCCTGCCATATTTAGTTGTGCGTCCTACATGCAAGCTCTGTCTTTTCTTAGCCCCTGGTGACAGGAGCCTCGTGTGACCAATGTAAGGCAAACTCCTTCCACCTCCACCCAAGTTCTCCTCTTGGCTGTGTGGAATGCTTCTGCATGGGCATCACCAAGTCCTGTTCCAGTAGCTTCTACCACAGAGAGCAGGTGCTACCTTTTGTGTATTGAATTATAGTTCAATACCAATGAAGCTGGACTGTGCATAATGCTGTTATCCACTACTAATTGTTCAAAACTGCTTAGTACGGTGGTTGTTTTACTGTGCTTTGAGCTTAATCTTTTGAAAAGCATTAAATATTATGGCTGCCTCGTACAATATCTGTAGCATTGCTAATTTCATAATGCATTCCTGAATATGGACAAGTAAAAAGTAATTGTAATGCGCACTGGTTTTTTAAACACAATTCATAATCTTCTTTTTATTTCTCTGCAATGAGTCATTTTGAAAGAGAGGGAGTAATAATTCTACAGTTCATTGAGTGTTAGTGAATCTCGGTAAGATAACACTGAAATCCATCAGGAAAAAAGATTAACATTTACGTTTTCTTACATGAGGTAAAAGACAGGGCAACACTGCACCACCTCTGTTTTTCAGGAGGTGTTGAGGTTCTCATCTAGTACCGAGGGTGTCCATCTTACAACTTTAGACAGGGCCACGAGAATTGACCGCGGTCTGAAACTGGACCCTAGGAGCAAGGAGCTGGTTTATCAGGACTTTGCATCACATTCTCGTCAGTCCTACTACTGGCAGCTTCCTCTGAGGTTCTTGGGTGATAAGGTGAGTGCATGATTGATAGCACATAAGCACATGTTAAAAATGCGTGCTTTCTAGTAGTTACCAGCGCCAGTTTACTTCTCTGCATGGCTAGCTTCATCAAGTGTACCTTCTTGATTGCACATTTTATTAAACATAACCCTACATGTATAACCATCATGCTGACCACATATGCTGCTCTGTTCTAAGAATGATAGTGCTGAAGCATGCATACATATTTTACAGCATAGCTGTTAATGGCAGGCCTCCTTGATTTTGTGGCATACACAGGAGAGCGCAGGAGGAAAAAGGATTGTTTTAGTTGAACTCTTTGTGCCATTTATGCAGTTGTGGAGGAAGCTAAAGCAAAATGCTATAGGCTGGATCATGTGCAGTCGGAGAATTACACTCTCACTGGCAAGAGACACGTGTGTTGGGAAAGGAGGAGGAGGAGGAATTTCAGGTGCACCTGCTTGGTGATGTGAGAAAAAAGAACACTGTCGTGGAAAAAAAAAAGAACTAATCAGTCAATTATAATTATTGCGTCGACATGGCTTCGTGTGACAGGTACGGGATGAGTGTGTGTTGCGAGAACACTCAAGGAGCATCGTGAATACGATGAACTGCAGTGAGAGAAGTGGGATGGGAGTGTGCTTGTGAATACTGAGTGAGACAATAGTCATCCGTTGAAAGTGTGGAACAGGTAAGCATTACAGTGAGAGTGCAGATGGAGCAGTGCAGTTGCAAAGAACGGCAACGAGAACAGAGATGTGAGAGAGACACAAAGCAGAAACAAATGACGCAACTCCACTGTTCACCCATCTCCACAAACGTGGAATGCATGCAGGTTTTTATAGTGAACATCATCTGTAGCAACATTGGTAGGTGGTGTTGTTTTTAAATTAAGATTGTGCAAATGCAGTGAAATGTTCTACTTGAATCAAACACTTTTTGAAACACACTTTTTGATTGGCGTCAAATATGAAGCCTGTGCAGAGTGTTTGATGTGAGAGGAGTTTGGGCTTAGTCTATGTATTTATAATACTGTTATCAATTAAATGGCATAGTAACTGAAGTCCTTGTAATTACCAGTAACTACATTCCCTGATTAGGGACAGTGTGGTACTGGTATTACTAAAGTGTGTTACCACGTGCACATACTTGTATTCAAAGAAGGAACACAGAAGGAAAGGTTGCAATTCTACAGCACAGTACAGTGTTCAAATGAAAAAGTGACAGTGCTTGTCAAATGGTCGATCAGAAAAAATTCATGTAGTATATAGACCCAAAAGAAAGCTATTTTGATCAGTATTGAAAATTATTGAGTGAATACTGTGTCGCCTGTAGATTTATTATGGAAGTGGTACCTTCATGCTTTGACTGCACTCCATTCTGTAGAACGATGATTTACAACAGGTTGCACATCTCTCATTCCCTGTGCCTTCCTAAATAAGCATAGTTATTCCTTCTATAGTATTTGAAAGACGAGTTTCCGACAACCTCAGAGTGGTTTCTTGAATAGCGTACAAAATAAATGGCTTAGACTGTTTAATTATATTCCAAAAATTTAATAATGGTGAACTTCCATTTAGAAGTATTTCTTCTTATGGTGTCCGTTTAATCTATTGTGTTTTTATGTACTTGTTCTCTACAGGTTACGTCATATGGAGGATTCTTAAACTACACAATAAGGAGTGATGGTACTGACAGACAAAGCAGAAGTCCCGATGTCCAGATCACAGTAAGGTCTTACCTGGCTTGACTCTTACAGTGCTGTGAATAACAGCTATCTTGGAGTTTATTTATTGATGCCATACTGCTTTCATTATCAGGGAAACAAGATCATACTTATCTACCGGCACCCTGAGAGACTGAAGCTCAGGTTTCCACAAACAGTGTCCATTCCTATGTATGAGGTGAGTTTCATTTTCAGTTCACGTTTCCTAACTGTGTGATTACTTATACAGTAGAACCTCATTCATACGTTTTCGAAAAATAACGCGACACTAAACGTATTCTCCGGGAAAATGTATGATCCAAGCACCCGAAAAAATCGCACAGCTTTGCCAGAAAAGCATGCATTGATATATTAAAGTATTTTAAAACTTCACATAATTCAGGCAATAAAATGTCAAGAAACAGCAATGAATGTCTGCTTATGTTAGCTACTGAAGCGTGTTAGAACTTGGAATGCGCCCCGCCACGGTGGTCTAGTGGCTATGGTACTCGGCTGCTGATCCGAGGGTCGCGGGATTGAATCCCGGCTGCGGCGGCTGCATTTCGATGGAGGCGAAATGTTGAGGCCTGTGTGCTGTGCGATGTCAGTGCACGTTAAAGAACCCCAGGTTGTCAAAATTTCCAGATCCCTCCACTACGGCGTCTCTCATAATCAGAGCTGGTTTTGGGACGTTAAACCCCACATAACAACAACTTGGAATGTGCCCGAAGGCACAGCAGTGACTGCGAGCACTAGCCGTCAGCGCTGACTGCGTCGGAAACAGAACGCACGTGTGTTGTCCCTTGCTTCAGTCTTTAAACTACTTCGCTTCGCATCTTCAGGCAAATTATTTAACATGTAACAAAATGCGCGCGTTGACATTGTCATTTTCTTGGCCTGCCCAAACTGCGTGCGCAGCCATCAATACACAACGCGGACGCATCGGCCACGTTGTGCCCAATGGCGCGCACTCTGGTACATAAGACGTGCGTACCAAGAGCACTAGCCTTGCATCAACAGGGCACATTAGCGGGCACACCCTGTGTGTCGCACGGCCCAAGCCAAGGTCGCAAGCGCATCGCGTGCATTTTTTAAACCTGTGCTTCCTTGACGCCACCACCGCAACTTACCAGCTGACAAACGAACGTGCAATTTATCGGCGCTTCCTGGGTGTTGGAGTGGTGCGTTAGTGCAGCACATGCGCAATGGGATCTGCGCTTCAGCTCGATGACAAACCAGCCGAAACGCGCAATGTACGCTTGCCAGCGCGAGGTTATGCTGGTCACACGACTACTCGGTACAGATGCGCATGTGCTGACGACCCGTTCAATTTGACGCAATGAGATCACCCGCACTATCTAATCATGGCGAAATAACCTTGCGATATACTGTGTCCGCTCACTCCCTGTAAAAAGCAGAGGATGCGCTCCATATTCTGTGCGCATAGGCGGCTTTCGAACACTCTTATTTCTGTTTTTAAGTAATGACCGTCGTCTCACATATTAGTAACTTGCAATCATAAATGGCAGGTTCGACAATGTTTTCAAAGCAGTGTTGGGAGAATTCCTGTGGCGGTGTTTGTGCACTAGCTATCTAACTGCCAGACATTCTTATTTGCGCTTTTTGGGCGTGGTCATCGAAGGTGAGGTGAGCGGAAACGGGAAGTCAAAACTTTGAGCTTTCTAATGTTATCAAAATGGAGGCGCTCGGTGGGGGAAAAGACGAGAGATGACCTGCATAAACACTGTTTGCGCTCGTGATTGCGCTTGAGCTCGCGAATCGGTCCTACTGAAAGAAATGGCGACGTGTTTTGGTTATTAGCCATTAAAAGTGCGCTGTACGTACGCTTCCAACAGCTACCGCACACGGGCTGTTAAGCTGCCTTGATCACGAGTGTCAGCGGCGATACCGATGAACGCGGTGTGTTGCGTCTAGCTAGGTGATTTGCTAGTATTGGAAGAGAGCACACTGGTCTTTTCTTGTGACATGGTCGGGCGAGTACTACAGTGTAGGCACCGTGGTGGGCAGCTACGGCTCACGATCGAGCGAGCTTCTCGACTTCTTTAGCTCCAAAGGCCAGAAAACTTACTGTCCGATCGTGGTTGGACGATAAACCGAACATTGGTGCTGAATAATCGTATTTTCCGGGAGCGTATTAACCAGAAAAAAAGAAGCGTAACTCTACGAGAAAATTTCAAATTTTCACAATCGCGAACGTTGAACCGGGAAATCGTATCAACCGGGAACGTATTAGCGAGGTTCTACTGTAGCAGACCCTACGGAAGCAGAATGCAGAAAATTATGAAATCATGCTTTTTCTTACTACTACACTATCTTACTCCTACACTATATCATAAACTCTGACACTACAGCAACCTTTCTAGATAATCAAAACTTTGTGTCAAAATTAATAGTTATGAGTTGATCCTCTGCATGACTTATTCTCAGTTACTTTGTCAACAAAAGAAAAACAAAATTAGTGGGTGTTTGATATCCGAAAGTCCGATTAAATATTTCAAGTGAATTAAATGGACATGAACATACAAAAGGCTGCTGTCAGCCATAGGAACAACACACTTTAACATTTGCACAATCTTAGATATAAATGCGTTTGTGAAGCAATTGGCATACCTGGTGATGTATATTTTTACATAGTAAATTAATTTTCCTCCATTTTTCTGAAAAAGGATTTACCTACAACTTCTTGTTTGTTTATCTCCACCATAATTATTTTCAGACCTCGTGGATCAGAGCTGATGGTTTACCTGCAACCAGGGAGCACTTCCTGATGGTGCTTGCCGACTTGAGCTCAATACTTGTTAAAGCAACACTCAGTGAAGAAACAGACACTGCCAGGTAACTGTAGATGCATTTTCCTACTTCATGTACTGATAGCAGGGTTTGGTAATTTTCATCTATTCATACTGTCGAACCCCGCTACAATGAACGCTGCTTCAATGAAATTTCCAGTACAACAAAAAATTCTCGGTTCCTCGTCAGCAGTCCGTAGGAGTCAATGCATAAGTATGCTCTCCACAACGAACACATTTCTTTTTTGTGCCGTTTTGCTTCAACCAAAATAATGACGATGCAGTTCCAGGCTCAAAAATTCAATTTGCTGTGCAGTAAACACAGTCCCGAACATTTTGGTGCATTTCAGAAGATAAAAATAAGTCTACAAAGTCACTCGCATGTTGACGCCACCAGAAAATGGGCACTGTTGACTGCGTGGTTGACTACCGATGTCTACCGAGATAGAATGTGCAACCATGCCTCTCCCACCGGTGCCCCTTATAGTCCTTCGCCTGATGAAAGATGGGCTGTGCGTTTTCTCTCTGCTTGAGAAACAAGCGACGATGTCACGAGTGCGAGCGTGGATCTCGGGAGTGCTTGCTCCGATGGATTGAAAGAGTGAGAGGCGAGAGGCGTAAAGCGTTAACAAAAACAAAGAGACGTTACTTTATAAAACGAACACCAAGACACGCAAAGGTCGAACAAACATCAAACCTCACACCAAAAGAAACTACACAAATCTAGGTGAACACGCCACTTAGCAAGCCTACGAATCCTCCGCGTTGGGCGCAGTTCCAACGGGAGTCTCTCAACACTGTGCCTCGCGTTTATGTCCGCGTTGACGGCCCGCCGCTCAAAGGGTAGTTGGACACTCTTACATTGCATCCGTCGCGGTGCGTTTCAGAGTCGATGCTCTCTTGGTGTGTCGTGTCCCGTAGCTGTCGTCGAAGGGGCTGCTGGTGGTGGCCGCCGCTCACGCAAGGTGCGTCCTTGTCCGCCGCCTTGCTTCTCCTGTGACGTGGCGGATCACCGCTTAGGCCTAGCCCCGGCCTCCTTCCTAAGTGCTGCTCGGTCTCCCACAAAGACCGGCCCTCTGCGACGATTCTTCTGCCGGTCGTCCCGTTCTGCCGGCGAAGGTGGAGCGCTGCGGGTACGCCGGGAACTGCTGAAGTTCGGCCGCTGCCACTCCGAAGTCCGTGCTCGATCGTAAGCCAGATCGACGGCACCCCGGAGCCCGACGCCCTCGTCTCCTCGTCACCAGTCCGTAGCTGGCCCGACACCCTTCGTCGACCGGTGCCGCGCAGAGAATGCCAGCTCAGCCTTCCCCATCACCGATCTCTCCTCGGGTCACGTGCCGCGAGCCCGCTGACAACCAATTATGCACATCGACGTGTCTGCGGCGCATGCTTTCCCGCGCCACTTCGCCGATCTCTCCGTTTCGTCTGGTAGCCTGTGTTTGTGGGGCCCCTTACTCATGACAGACGACAGCCCTCACGCGCGGTGCAATGTTATTGCATATGCCGTTCGTTCAACGGAGATGGCTGGGTTGTTTCATCTATGCTTCAGCTGTGTTCGTCCCCAGCGCTAGTGCGCTTTTACTCGTGCGTGAAACACACAATGCGTAGGCAGTGTTGTTCAGTTGGACTTTGTACAGAACAACGGCGACTGCAAAAACCCGTTAACGGTGTCCATACCATTGCTGTTGCAATAACCTCCCACCCCACGGTCTTCAATTTTTTTTATGGTCCAAGCACCCCTCCCCCCCCATTGAGTACCGTATTTACTCAAATCTAACACGCATCTTTTTTTCCGATAAAATGGATCCAAAAAGTGCATGCACATTAGAATCAAGTGAAAACGAACAACACCATCATGATATCGCCATCAGCATCAAAATGGCTGCCTCCTACGCGCTTCGAGCACTGTCAAACGGTCACCAGCGGAAAACGAAGTAGCGGCACAGCGGTCCTTGGCGCACATAGTTTGTGATAGTTTCTGTGTCGCCGTCGGTCATGCGCGCAATGACGCCATGACACACATGATGCCGATGATGCTCACCGTGCCGGCTTGGCCGTCTTGTGGCCAACCAAATTCGCTACGTTGGTGATGCAGTCTCTGAGACGCCCAGCCGCAGCAGCTTTTGATAGCGTTTGTGGGTGGCCATAATGGGAGAATAGATGTTCTTCATCACCGCATGCAAAACAACTCATCATCGCATTTCTCCCTTATGTCTGTGCTGAGCCTGATCCTCTCAGTTGTGCACGCTACATGACATCCTAGGTTCAATCGCGGCAATTGCGGAGATCACGCCCAGACCATGTTTAGGCTCAGCTGCGCCAGCTTGCACAGCGCACATGGCAGCACATGGCAGCGGGTGTTAGGGAACTGTGAGTAAATGATGTTACTGCCGCTTGCACACAGCTGTGCCTAGCAACGTGCGATAGCTTTATCGGGACGCAGGAGTTATGAATCAGTGCGCCGAACATCTTCGAGACATCGTGGATCAAGTGAAGTGGGAAATCCACAGCGCAGCCATTCAAAGGACTGCAGGGGTTCAAAGTTTGTGGTCCATTTATTATGCGGGTGCATTCATTACGCAAATGCAGCATTTGTTTTTTATGAATCTGAGAAGGTTGATTACTAAGGACTTCTTTTTCCGTGTCACGAGAAGTGGGTGCATGTTACAATCGATGTTGCACTTTTTTGTCGGGGAATGGGTGTGTGTGACAATCGAGGGTGCAGTCAAATTGAATAAATACGTAAATCTCCCAGGTTTTGTTTCCCTAGACATGGTAGATATGGTTTCAGTGCGCGCAGTTTCTGAACCCTTCCAACTACCACCCTGATGCCGCACGCAAGAGTGAGGCATAAAAGTTACTTTGTTCGACCAGCTCAGGTCAGTTATAGTATTCTTTTTATTTCACGACAACAAAATTTTTGCTTCAATGGAATTTTTTCCGTGCGCCATCAATTTCGGTGCAGCGAGTCAACTGTATGTGATGTTACAGGTTTTGTGTGCTGTAAATTTAGTAAGTTCAATTGGCCACATTACAGGGATAAAGTGGCAATGCTATATAGATATGCACATTTTTTTGTGCGATATGTTAAAGCTTGTGAATTTTATTGCCTCAGATGGTGCCACAGATTTTCTATACATGCTGAGGGATTCTAGTTTCCTCAGTTTTAGGCATGGAAGAGGGGATGTCCACAGCCCTTCATGACATTTTACACTAAGTAGGAGTTAAAGCAGCGTCTTAACAGATATTATTAAAAAAGCTGGTTCTTTCACTCATGTGGGATGGGGCTGAGTAGAGTGCTGACTCATTGCTGTATGTTATGGTATATGGCAGCATCTTTATTAAGAAAGTTACTTCAGTATGGCAAATGGAATGGACCAAATAGTGCATGCTTAGGCTATGGTATTTGCTGGCTAACAAACAAATGCTAGATGCGAAGTTCCAGTCTTCCTATCTTATGCTTTCCTTGCCTAGTGTAACTTTTGTTACCCTGTAGAATAATGAAGGAAATTGAGGGATGTGCATTAGTGAAGTTCATTTCTCTGGTTGGCGCAGCCTTGTGGAAGCATCTCTTGACATAGCCGTGGAGTATCCCACTGGGCAAGCCTTGGCTCATGCTGTGGAGCACTGTCGTTGTCCCATTGGCTACAAAGGCCTTTCGTGTGAGGATTGCGATGCTGGCTACACACGTTCAGGTGCAGGCCTCTACCTGGGACTCTGTGTGCCCTGCTTCTGCAATGGCCATTCCAGTGACTGTGACCCAGAGACTGGAGCCTGCAGTGTGAGTGCACAAAGGACACCTCTTAACAGTACAACATTGTTGGATCACCCAGCGTCTCACAGCAGTGACATAGTTTGACATATCTCTGCCTTGTCCTTTATTTATTATTATTATTATTATTATTATTATTATTATTATTATTATTATTATTATTATTATTATTCTATTTCAGAACTGTCAGCATAACACACAGGGTGAATATTGTGAAGAATGCCTGCCTGGCTTTATTGGTGATGCCACTGGAGGTACTCCAAGTGACTGTGAGGCTGTCCTGGGTAAGCTTTCTCTACTCATGGTAACTAAAAGAGGATGGGTGAATTCGCTTCGCATTAACATTTAACAAATTAATTCTGTGCGTAGGATGAAAGCAAGGAGCAGTGGCTATGAATTGCCAATTGCTGACTAAGGATTGTTATACATTGGTAATATGTGTAAGTGGTGCATGCCGCAAGATACTTCAAAAGGCTTTCAGAGTAGGTGCAACTTATTCTTGATAGAGTAAAGATTCTTTGATCAAAGTTTGCATATGGCCTAGTATCCAATTACACAGCTAGTGGGTAGGATTGCAGTCAGAGCACTTCATAAGTTATGACAAGCAGGTCACAGCTTTTCTGGAGTTTCTGTACTGCATATAGCAGAATCCTGTAATTGAAGGACATGAGAAACTGCTATGTTTACCTTAAGTTTTGTTTCATAGACCACTGTGCATATTCGCATGCTGTATCTTTAGAACTGCCTCTTTTCAGATCCAGTGTAACAAGTTGATCTTTATTTGCTGTTAATGCAACTATAGATACAGCTGATGTTTGGGTTTGTCATGTCATTTCCTGGTTGTCCATATTTCTACTTTGTCCGTGAAGGTCATTACCTTATGAATGCACTAGGTGCAGGGAGAGTTTCTTTTCCATGTAGCCTGTGTTGCTTGTCTCATTATTTGCTTATTCTTGTGTTGCCTGCATTGGGTCCACATTTTATGTAGTTTGTCTTGTCTTTGAGTCATTCAGTGATAGGCTGCTATGCTTAGCCTGGCAGTAATGCACTGTACCAGCACACCATGACCTGCTTTTTTTTTTTTTCTCCCCTTTTAGTACCTTCGTGCAGATGTGACAACAGAGGTAGCACAAGGCAAGAGTGTGATGCCAGGGACAACTGCCCTTGCAAGGTAATCTGCAGTATAGTGTACCTGCTGCTCCCCATCTACTGCATTACTGCTTTAGTTGACAATCATAGCTTGGTGCAATTAGCATAACACACGGTTAAAATAACACACCATCATATTGATAAACAACAAAATATGCACTAGCACAATAGATCAAGGGAATGCCTGTGCACCAAAAATAGATTATTATAGTGAGAATATAGATTGTGCCCTCTAGGTTTATAAAGCTTTGAAATATGAGAAGTTGCACACCAGCAACTTATTTGTTATTGAAGAGTGTGGACTGCACTGTGGAATGTTGTAATACATTTATCAAATGCTTGGGGTGTACTTTGTGCATGGCCAGGGTGGAAGTTGAGCTCTGGCTCTAGCTGCGCTCATTTGCTCCAGAATACATTTATAACCTGTAACTCAAGTGAATAGCACTGTTTGTGTTCCTTGACTTCTACCCTCTTTCTGGCCACTCAAGTCCAAAAATGCTTTTCCAGTTCTGAGTGCCACAAGAAGAAAGAACTGTGCAAGAACTCTAGAGATATCTATTTTCGGTATCGCTATTTATGCCAAAGACTTTCATCAATACTTGTGCAGCATGTAGAAATTTTCAAAACACTCCCCCAAAGAGCACAGCCCTGGATGGTGCAAATTTTGTAGAAGAATGCAGTCTCTTTTTTTCTGCCCCCTGTTGTTTTGTGGCACAGCAGTGCTTGCTGCTTTTGATCAGGGAGTTGTTGATGAAATCAGGGTCCCCAGAGAGCTTTTATTTTGTAATCCGAGCATGCAGATGGGCCTACTTCACAGAACAAGCCCTCATGTCACCCACCAGCTGTCAGTCAAACTTTGATGGTAGTAAATTTTGGGGACCAGAAGGTAGAAGGTGATCTGATGTAGTGAACTTGTACCCAGTTCACACCTTCTTCCTCCTACTTCTTCACTTCCTCGTGGAGCCGAGCTCCCCCAGCTGATGTTGCTGCTGTGAAGAAGGATGGGTGGAAGTCTTCCCCCTACTGCCTGTCCATCGTTGGTTGTGTTGTCTCAACTTGAAGGATGGAGACCAGCCTTTTTCACACACAAAGACAACTGGACTTTATATATACAAGATCGTACATACACATTGACAGACAGTAGCCTCGGCCGGTAGGACCTAGGTGGACCCATTGGTTGGTAGGGCCTTGGTGGGACCACCGCTCCAACTCGGCAGAGCCGACCAGTGCATAGCACCTCTCCTGCGACCTAAACCACCACCAGGACTCGTACTAGATGTCCTCTCTAGTACTATACGCGCCGTAGCCCCGGTTGGGAGGACCTTGGTGGAACGATCGCTTCCATTTGGCAGAGCCGACCCGAGTGCATAGCACTGCTTCTGCAACCGTAACCACCACCCGGACTCGTGCTAGATGTCCTATCTAACACTATCCACTCTGTCCTCGCCAACCTTCTGGCTACCTTCCAACCTCTGCTTCCAACCACACCCTGCCAGGGACGAGGGGCCACCTTATAAACACTGGTTGCTCCACCCCTGAATCCCTCACAGTCAATCACAATCTTTCACACAAACCCCGCATGTCTAACACCGCATGTCTAAGACAGTGCCAGACCCCTAGCAACATACGGGCATCAAACAAACAAGACCCCACATAGCAACCAGTACCCTGAAAGGGACATGGAAACCCCCAGGCAGAACCAACCACACTGACAACAAAAAGAACACACAGAAATGAAACATCCCAGCTGACTTAACCTGTGAACAATAACCTTGGCCGCCACTCTGCCTCTTGCTCACATGTGCTTTTAACAAAGACGCTCCAGGGGGTGTGATGGCGCCAAACCCCATCTTATCCAGCTGGTGACTAGACACATTCCTGGACATGCTGCCTGAACTGCTCATTTCCCTGGGGCTGCCAAACACTTGTCAAACCGGTCCCCAGTTGCCAGCTACCTTGTTCTCAGCTGTACTATGAATTCCAACAATGGTCGCCCCCTGCCCGCATGTCCAATACGTGGCTGTGCGCCTTCTCCCGCGCATACTCGACCATCTTGGACTACCGTACTTTCCGTCTTTTTCCGACGACCTTTACAATGGTACTAGAGGTATCACTGCTATTTCTGTCCTTGCTCTAATGGCTGCATTTGTAGCTGAAGTGGTAAAGTAAAGAAAAAAAAAATATCTGCATAGGATTTCTGGATTGTAGCATGGGGTTGTGTGCTGTTACTGCAGCCTAATGTGTCATCACAGCATGCTGTTTTCTATGTCACTAGCTTCATTGAAATCACTAGCTCCATGATCTGACCAAGGTACACGATTTTCTTCCTCACTAAATTAATCTTTACTGTTTCTAAGAGCTTCAGAAGTACTGTCATAGAGGGCATGCAACTATTCAGAAAGCAGCCATTCTTCAACCAAGAGTGGTGTGCCATTGAGAGCACCGGAATGTTCCAAGGTTCCAGCTAAGCAGGCAGTGCACCATATTGTGCATGCCTGCATTGCATGCCACCATAATGTGCATGCAATGGAGAGAGAAAGCATGCACAGCTCAATTGAGCAAAGTATCGTCGAGCGGTGCCCGACAAAGGAGCGCTGTGACCATGTTGCATTGTGAGGAGGGGTCCAATAACGCAAGGCAAAGGGCTAAACTAGGTGAAGTCTGATAAACCCACCTTGTATGTGTTTGGATGAACCCTAGTTTGAGTGTGGTGTAGGAAATTGAAAGGAACGACTCTTAGCAGGGATGACTCGCAGTAAAGGAGAGCATCTCTCTGTCAGAGTTGCCCTTCTGTATGTTTTAACTTTTTATGATGACATTGTTCTGCTTGCTAAGAGACAGATATTTTCACTTAATTTTCACCTAAGTCTAGTATGTGAGAAGTGTGTGCTACTCTGTCATGAAAATGCTGCTGGGAAGCAGAGGGGAAAAAGCATAATGTGGCCTCCTTTGCCAACTGCAAGCTTTAGGCATGAGTTGCTGCATACAGTCGCTCACCTGTACAACACACGTTGTCCACCATTGGAACTTTGACACAAGATGTTTATGTGGTGAACCTGCTTCTTGCTAACATCTCTCCTGTTTCAGAGCAATGTCCAAGGAAAGAACTGTAACCGCTGCAAGGAAGGATACTTTAACTTGGAAGCATCGAACCCAGAAGGTTGCTCTCGTTGCTTCTGCTTTGGAGTCACGGAACAGTGCAGCAGCAGCTCTTATTACAGGAGCGAGGTGAGTTGTGTGAATAGATAGTGCTATACGAGGAGGTGAATGCCCTTAGTTGCATCCTCCTGTAGCTCTAAGCAGTTTTACGATTTGTAAAGAATATTATGCTAGAAAACAAGAACAAACTTACACAGTATGAATAACAGCCCCCAACCTCAAGCAACACTGTTCATGTATAAATTATCAATCAGTAGATAAGACAATGAATATGTGATGCTCTTTTATCAGTGCCCATATCGCTTCTGGCATGTTGCTCGGACTTATCTACTATGTGAAGAAAACTGAAGTTATTCACTCTTTTCTGCTTACAGGTCAGAATGCTGTTGCAAGATTTGAGAGACCCATATGCCCACAATTTCCAACTGTCTAATCGGTACCATTCTAACATTGTGACGGAGACTATTGTTGTGAACCCATCAAATAATGAAGTCAGCTACTCATCATTCCCACGTGACCCTGCGGAAAAAGAGACCTTGTTTTGGTCACTTCCAGCGCAGTTTTTGGGCAACAAGGTTTGCGTCTTCTCGTGGTGTTGCTGCTGTCATTTCAAATGTTGCTGGTGTTTTCTGTTATATACATACTTTTCTATTGCCTTTCAGCTTGCATCTTACGGAGGAGTGCTTCGCTACACTCAACGTTTCACAGCAGACAGTGATGGAGAAACCTACAGTGATGCTGATGTTCAGATTACTGTAAGCTACTTTCTCATATACATTTACTGAATTTTATTAAATGTGCCGCTGCTTGTATTCACTGGTTCACTGACTTAGTGATGACATTGTGGCACATTTCAGGGAAACGGCGTCACCATATTCTATGTAAACATTCCTCCTCTCCCACCCTCTGAGACAAGAACCTTCGAAATAACATTAAGAGAGGTGAGCATAGCCTTGTATCATGAAGCAAGGTTTTGTGTTTTACAGTTTTTGCGATATACTAGGAAATCATACGTCCTTGAATGGCTCTTCTTGTAAAAGCCTTACATTATGGTTTCAGCATGTTTGTTCACTTTTGCATCCTGAATATTTGACGATGGTCAGTGCAAAGCTCTTGCTTTGGTTTTTTTGCTTGGTTGCCAGATATTAGAGCAAATGGTAGCACATGCCGGATAAAAGCACAGCATGAAAAATAAAAAAAAAAGGAACGCATGAAGGACTTACACAAGCACTGCTATGCTATAACAACTAACCAACAATAGCCTACTAGTATGTCTTAAAAAAGTATATTTCTAGTTACTTGGGACATATTCCACTGAATAAATTCGACAAATTGCATCCGCATCATAACCTTCATCACAGCAGCTACATGCATACACTATAGTGATTAAGAAACTACACTGCCAGTAAATGTCGAAAGAGATCTCAGTTCTTTAAGAACTCAAATTTCTTTCAGTTACAGCCACGTATTTATCACATGCAAGTTCATATAAAATTACTTAGTATTGTAACACATTGACTACGGCATTGCACAGATGAGTTTGAGCTTCCTACATGTTCAATTCCAGTTGCAGATATGCTTTTGTACTCCGTTATTGGTGTTTGCTGTAAGTCCTAAGTGGCCCAAATTAATTTGGAGTTCCTAGCATGGCATGCCACATAATCAGATCATGGTTTTGGTCTATAAAACACACAATTTAAGTCTTGTACAGCAAAGTTTTGTCATACAGACAAACATAACAGATGCCATTCGGAAAAGTAATTTATAACAAAATGTAAATGTACAGCCTCACTGCATTGCCATTACTCAGATGGCTATGCTTCAAGAATCTCGAGCACAGGGCTCATGAAATGGTCCTGCATGTTTTGAGTATTTTTCACTCATGTACTAATACCTTTGTGTTTTATAACCCATTTGATACATTTGCGTATTATTTTTTTCAAATACACTAAAGAATTGCTGTTGTCAACAAAATCTATGCCCTCACGTATGCAGGATAAGTGGCAGCGAGTAGACTCTCGTGGCCCCACGGTAGCCACCCGAGAAGACATAATGAAGGTGCTCGCTAATGTGGAGGTCCTGCTGATTCGGGCATCCTTCAGCTCACGAATGCACAGCTCTAGCCTAAGTGATGTCTCACTTTCAACAGCCGTTCCTCTGCGGTCCGCAGGCCATGCTGTGGCTGTAGAAGTGGAGCAGTGCATTTGTCCTCCTGGCTACAATGGTCTTTCTTGTGAGGTGAGAGCATCATCCCCTGCCATAGCATGAATGACAAGTGTAAATATGTCAGCGATGAGTTCAGAATGCACCATTCCAAAAACAAACTGGCATATTTCTATTCATCTCATTATACTTCAACAAATGCTACACAGTTGCATTACAGATGACTAGCATTAGGATGAGGTGCCTCAGTGTTTCATCAACAATATGGGCTTTGTATTTATGCACCACACCCTTGATCAGCCATGGTTGACTGTGTAGGTCAGTGACATCTGTGAATTCATTCATTCCTTGTAGCCTCCACACATGACTGACAATGTGCAGTTGCTTCAGCTGTTTCAGTGCGAGCTCCAGCAAAGTGTAATATTGTTATCCCCTTAGAGCCTTGGGGAGGGGGATGTCCACAGTGGTCACTAACTCTAATTAGTCAAACTGAAGAAATCATGGTAATGTTCCAGCGGTACCTTCCGAAGCCAAGCTGCTCTTTTTCATTATTGAGAAGTTCACAATATTTTTGCATTAGACGTCACATGAATATTCGTTTCAAATTTCTGTTAGTTGATGCGCTTTTATAGTATACTACACTAATCAGCTATTAGCATTAACTAGTTATAATACTTTCTTCTATAACATTGTGGCAGAAAAGGGGGGACTGGTGTTGCTAAATGTTCTTAAACATTTCAGCTTCGACTGGCTCATTGTACCTTTATTCTCACCTGATGTGCAGCCCTAGCAAAAATTCCCAGTAGAGAAACCAATACTGTATATACTCAAATCTAGGCCACCCTCGATTGCAGGCCGACCCCCGAAATTCACAAGGCCAGAAAAAAAAAAATTACCTCGGATGCAGGCCGAATTGAAAAATAGAAAACAACGTTTTATCGGCAGAAAACCCAGCATTTTTATTGCGGAAGCGTACACTCTGCGGGCGCGTACTATGTCGAAAGTTTATTCGTCATCACCGTCTGCAACATCGCTGTCCTCTTTGTCGCCGAGTTCATCCCAGGGGGCATCGTCCTCGCTTCCGTCTATCGCATTGGATTTACAGCACTTTTTGAAGGTTCTGATGATCATTTCATCTGGAATTGCGTCCCACGCCGCGGCGATCCAGCTGGCCAGCTGGCCGATCTGGCTGCTTTTTTCAGAAATGTAAGACTTATAAGTCAATGGTTAGTATAAATGATTAAAACAGTGCTTCGGTTACTATAAGAGGAGTCCTCTGCTGGTAAGCCACTGCAGTACTGATTAAACTAAATACTAATAATTAAAGGTTGAATAATTATGAAGAAATCATGGCACACTTCTAAGAATGAGAGTTTCGTGTGTGTGCATGTGTGTGTGAGAGAGAGAGAGAGAGATAGAGAACAAAATCTCTATATTTTACACGTTGCAAGCAAGATGTACTTCGAAAGAAAAGAACTTTTTAGCTAAAACTAATATTCTTTTGAAACTTTAAAACTTGCTGAACAGTGATCGTAAAGCTGCACAAGCTTAGAGAACACACTTTGCAAGATAACTAGCAAGCTAGGACAGTATGTGCATGACCTGGAAGATGCAGGTTTGATCCCGGCTGTGGTGGTTGCATTTTGGTGGAAGCAATGCACTGGAGACCCATGTACTGTGCAATGCCAGTGCTTGTTAAGGAACACCAGGTAGTCAAAATTTCTGGAGCCCTCACCACAGCATGCCTCATCATATCGTGGTTTTGGCATGGAAAACTCCAGAAATAATTGTTATAATATGTGTACGAAATGATCCACAAGTTCTTTATTCTCCTCTGAGTTTTCGCTTGGAGCCATATCTGAGAATATATATCTGCTGCAGCTTATTGTCCATGCACTCACAGAAGATGAGCTCATTTTATGTCATGATCATAGCAGTGCAGTATGTACTTGTATGATATTCTTGCCCTGTGTGTTTAAAATATATTTTCTGTAAGGTTATGAGGAATGTCACTTACACCTTGTCCTGTTCCTGATTTGTCGTGTTACATTTGTCCTTTTCTTGATTTAAGGAATGTGCGCCAGGCTACATCAGGGACGTCAGCGGCCCTGGCCTTGGAAGGTGCACGCGGTGCCGCTGCAATGGCCATTCAGAGTCATGTGATGCAGCAACAGGAAACTGCGTTGTAAGTAGTTTTTTGTGTTTATGATGAGTAACCAGTGCTGCCATTGCATTGCTTTAGGCACTGCAGGGATGATCAGTTTGTGTCATGTGTTAGTATTGAGCTTTCCATTTCTTTTGCGCTTACAGAGGTGCAGGCACAACACTGTTGGAGATTACTGCCAGAGGTGTGCTGATGGATTTTATGGTGATGCAACTAGGGGCACACCTGAGGACTGCAAGCCATGTCCATGTCCGCACACATCGCCATCCAACCAGTAAGAAACTGATCCTTCGTTGGTTGTTGTTTATGTGGTTGGAATGGGATGACTGTATGTTTGCACTGATCCTAGCAGATTATAAATTATTAGAGCACATACAGCAGCTTCATCCAAAAGAATAAAGAAGCTGAACAGGGATCTTAGTCCAAGACTGTAATTTTTGGCAAAGAAATTGCTAATGGGACATTTTTTTTTTTTACTGTGTGCAGCTACAAAACATGCAGATTAGATTTACATATATGTGTGCATGTTATTGAGAGATGTAGATGGTACAGCGGTTATAGTGCTCAGTTGCTGACCTGAAAGGTGCGGATTTGATCCAGCCACACTAAGTGCGCATTGATGGAGGTGAAATATTAGAGGCCTGTGTGCTTATTGTGTGTTTTCAATGCACATTCACAAAACCCAGATGGTCAAAACTTCTGGAGACAATATTACGTGGCTCATTATCATATCAAGGATTTAGCATTCAAAACCCCAACAGTTATTATTGTTAATGCATATAATGAATGCTATGAAAGATCAAGCATGGCCGTGTCAAACATATTTCATGAGTTTAGTTTGAACAGAAGTTCATTAGAGTACTATTTCATTATCAGTGTTTATACGTTAGTATTTCTGCACGGAAGGTGTAACTCAAGTTGTCACCCCTGTCTAATCACCAACTTATATTGGCTGCCTTGAGTTCTGCCACCCACACTGTTACAACACTTTTATGTCACACATACTACACTGCACCAGCAGTGCTTCTTACAGCAACAGTTATCCACGAGTCACACGCCTGCACACCCAAACTACTTATCTTTTCACCTTGTTCCTGTTTTGAATTGTCAGAATGAAATGGCATATTTGTTGTCTTTTTTACCATCACATTGCCTTTCATCATTCTAGCAGAATGTGACTGTTCACTTTGGATAAATTTATTGGTGTGTAGTAATTTAAAATTATATGTAAAACATGGCCCTTGTTTAATAACATTTCTTGAGGTTTTTAATGACAATAAATCAAGCTGAAACTAATAGAGGTGTTGACATATTACAAGTCAGGCAGATATTAGGTCAGTTGCATCATCCTATAGAAGGTCTACTTAAATATGTTCTTAGCAATTAGCTCCTTTTAACCCTTTCACTGCCAATCCTGAGATAATTTGGGCAACTACAGTTGCACAGTCCCTGCCAATCCCAAGTAATATATTCATTTTTTAATCACTCCATGCCACCCGCGAGACAACCCTTGAAAAGAAGAGTACAATGCGGGCATGTTCCACCATCTATGGAGATGACATAGTATAAACAAAGATAACATGCAGCAGTGTTTCAGACTATAGAAAGAGTGCATGTTTATTCATCCACTTTGGTTCGTGCCTCTTTGCCAGCATCTTAATAGCACGGCCATAGTGAGTAAGCATGCCATGTGCATGCACTGATTAGTGGCTAATTATATTGTCATTCATTTTCTTATGAGCTTTATTTGATGAGATAATCCTTAATAAACATGTTTGCCTGTCCTGAACACCATCATATGGGATTGCAAGCACAAAATGGCTGCATAACACGAAAAAGAAGGAACCCGTCTGGAATTGCAGAGCAGTGCCAAAAATACCAGGCAGCAAAAGGGTTATGCACTGAAAAGGATTCTGAAGAAAAAACAGACAGGATGCACTGCAATTTTAATTTGCGACATCGCCCAAAAACTTTGCGTTGATCAATATTTGTAGCACTGTTCCGCTCACTGTGAAAACTGCGGAAAGTTCAGAGCAGTGATTTGCCCGTGTTTCTCTTGTGTCTATGTTGTGTTTATCTTCTGTTTTCTTGCCGATGTTCAAGAACAAGATACTGTGCCATCGCTATCACTGGTCAAGGACAAGGGTAGTGGGTCTAGGGCAAGAACGGGTCCACTTTTCTCTTTTGAAAGTGCGAGACTTTCTTATTTATTTAATTTTGATTTCTTCCTTCTTTCTTTCCCTCTATGTTGACCTTCGCATAATCACTACCATGTAGCAGTGTGGGCGGCTGGTAAAGGCGAGAGCTTTTCCACTCTGCGTGACACCCACTGACATGAGACGGCAAGAGCTCTGCACTTAAAAAAGTTCCGCAGTGCAACGTGCTGCCCTTTGTGCTTAGTTCCCAGGACATGACCATGCAGTATTGCCAGCAAAGTGGTCTAAGGTACACATTCAGCAGAAGTGTGCCTGAATGGGGACAAGTGAACCAAAATGAATAAGCTCAAACCAAACTTTATTTTGGAGCCTGCCCAGCTCTTTTCAGGATGAGATGGTATAGGCATGCAGGTCTGCTTTTCAGGCATGCTTTTTAGGAACCTAGGAGTAAAACGGAAGTGTTCCTATTGACTGGCTGATATGTTACAGCATCTGCTGCTGAATGCACCATGATTTTAAAAAGTGGTCATCAGATCTATATGTATGATGCTGTAAACCTCAACACGTGCTGATAGTACATGGATCTCATTTTTTTTTTTCCCTTGATCTGTCTGTTAGAGTAAAATGTGATACAGTATGCAACGTCCACCTTGCTGAAATATCAGTTGCTGTTGACAAATTGTGCTTTCTTTTTTTACTCAGGTTTTCTCCAACTTGCTTTTTGGACACTGACAACAAGCCAACATGCAATGCCTGCCCTCCTGGTTACACAGGACGAAACTGCGACCAGTAAGTTTACACAGCATAGGTTTATTGCGTTTAGAACTGAGGCTTCACATATATGCCTCACATGCTCCCACATGCTGCTTTACAGCTTGCTATACTTTTCTGCATGGGTAAAGAAAAATATTCTTGCTAAGAAAATAAAGCTTCTTCCAAATATAGGCGGTCTGATCCCGTGAAACAAAGAGCCTGGGTGCAGCTTTTAATCACCTCAGTTACATCTTCACAGGCATTCCACAAGTTGACGTAAGCCTCTTTTACTTTGTAATGTTCTTGTATCTTGAATGCAATATAATAAAATTGGTGGCTGATTGCTCAGGATATTTACATAGCAAATCAGGTGTAATTCTGAGCTTAAAAGTCCAGCTCATGTCATCTGGCAAATTTAATTGTACCGTGCTGTACCACCAATCAAGCCAGCCAAAAATCAAAATGAGGAAAGTGCCCGCAGGCATGGAAATAAAGTTAAACTGTGGCACATTTCAGCCAATCAGTCAACCAGTCTATTTAGGGTATGAGAAAAAGCAGCATTACAGTGATGCCTGACTGGCTTTGCCACCTCATAAATTCAGCAAAAGCAGAATAGCATGTGGAAGAAAAAAGCAGCACATTTCTGCAAATGGAACATACTATTAAGCGTAAGAACAAAAATTCAAATCGCCCCGCCACGGTGGTCTAGTGGCTATGGTACTCGGCTGCTGATCCGAGGGTCACGGGATCGAATCCTGGCTGCAGCGGCTGCATTTCGATGGAGGCGAAATGTTGAGGCCCGTGTGCTGTGCGACGTCAGGGCACGTTAAAGAACCCCAGGTGGTCGAAATTTCCGGAGCCCTCCACTACGGCGTCTCTCATAATCACAGCTGGTTTTGGGACGTTAAACTTCATATAACAACAACAACAACAAGAATTCAAATCAACACTAACCCTTATATCCACAACTTTCAAAGGCATCAGTTTAAAGCTCTTCCAGCATTTTATGTGGCACCTGCTTGTATTTATTTCTTGAACAATAATATATAGAGGAATTTGGATGTCATGTATTCTAACACTGTGAAACTATAAATAATTGTGTATATGGAGAACCTTATCTTACATCAGTCGATGCTTAGCAATAATGCTCAGATTTTTTAATAGTGTTCATATTCTTTTACTTTGTAATTGTCAGTAAAGGTAAACTGTATAGTTCTCTCTCTTCTTTTGTCAGTGTTGCCACATACAAAATATGTACATGAAAGCTTGGTGTTGTAGGCCAAGCACACAACAATAAAACTTAGAAATAGTCTGTGTTTTGCGTTAAACTTTAGGTTTTGATGCAATGTCACACACACAAGGCTATAATCAAATCCAGGTGTCCCTCTGAATTGCTGCCTTGGTAAACTGTTCCATTGTGTGTGGCATCATAGCCAATGCAACATTTTTTACAGGTGCTCAACTGGCTACAGTGGCAACCCTCTTCAGCTGGGAGGTCGCTGTGAACCTTCAGGAGGTAACCATTGCTATATAGTTCCATGTAAGAGCCGTTAGCCTAGATAATCTTTACATGCTTCTGGTTGAAAGCCAAGGAAGAAAGCCATGGAATGGATGTTTCAGGCGAGCTATGGGAAGTAGTGTGCACTGCAAATGCAGTGTGTTAGTGGTGAAAAATGAATTTCAGTGACTAATCACTCAATGTGGTGAGCACCATAAGGGGGTTAAAATCTGCTTAATTATTGCATATGCATGGCTACTGCTGTCACTTGCTGTGCACAGTTGCATTTTGTCACCTTCATCATCACCCGCGTACCAGGCACCACTGCACCATCACTGCCGACAGTTTCAATAACTCCCAAGAACCTGGAAGCATCACTGGGTGAAAGTGCCAGCCTGACATGCTCTGTATCTGGGCCCCCTCTGCCGATGCGGTTTGATTGGATCCATGGCACTACTCTCATCAATGCACCTTCTGGCTTGGTCATCGAATCAGTATCCAGCCAAATAAGCAGGCTGTCTGTGCCACTGCTGAGGACAGAGCACAGTGGGACATACACATGCCGAGCTGTCTGGCCCACACGCTCATTTCAAGAGGTGGCATTCATCTATGTACGGGGTAATGGCCGCTGGTTATGCTTCATCGAAGTGCCTTCCTCTTCCTTCCCTGCCTCTTCACTGTGGTCTCTCCTGCTATGCTCGATGTGGTGTCGTCATGCTCACACTCCTGGCTGTGTTGCAGCAACAACGATTTCTTTCTCATCTTTCTCATTTTAAAATCGGGCAGGCCTGCCTTTGCAACATTCAGCAGTTATCACTACATTTACCCTGTTTAGGCCCAATGACAACGTGTGAGGCATCTCTGACGAGCTGAACCTGCACTCACTGAGCCCATACCTATGAAGGAAAAGAATGCAACTCGCTTGTGTTATGACACTCGTAAACACCTGGTGAACCATATTCATTCATCTGTGCCACCCGTTCATGGAAGGCACGAGGGAAGCTGAAACCCTTGGCATTTTAACTGGTGGGAAACGAAGATCATTACTGCAATGACTCATTTACATTCTTCTGCAGCAGGCAGCATAGCCTCGTTATTCATGTTTAGCTAGTGTAACTCCGGCTGTTAATTGGCATGTATTGTGTAAGTATATGTTGCCAAGTATGGTGTTAATATTTCTGGCATGAAGATTTTTTCTTAACAGTTGGTTGCCCTGCTGCCCTAAATGCACTCAAAGAGCTTGTGCAGACAAATGTCGAGACACCAACTGAAGGATTTCTTTCCAGCGGACACAGAAATTGGATGAAGTAACAACTATGATAAAAAGAAGGATGCTGATAGTGTAGAACAGAAACAGAAATTGTCATATTTTTGTATGGAAAACTGTATTGTGTCAGAAAAGCATTAGCTGCTCACGACATTCACAAGAAACATCAGCCAACAGTAATCAACACTGACTAGTCAGCTAATGTGAGCCAACAGTTGGGCAACAACAGACAATTTGCAAACATTAGCCTGCGCTGGCATGATGCATTGAAGGGCCTCATAAAAGTCCGTATCGGCTTCCCAATAAAGTTTCTCTCAAGTTGAATTAATCCTTCACTTTATATTCCAACTTGAATGCTTTCATGCTCCAACACGTACTAAATGTTAGCTTAATTAAATAATGTTCACCTCATGGTGTGAATTGAATGCATTATGTATCAGTCATCTGCCAAAGACTTAGTTTCGTGGTGTATCATTTTCCTCAACTGTTGCCACGCATTTGTTTATAGAGTTCACATCACTTAATGAATACTTGATACATTGCAATTACTTGTCTGTGTTTTTCTCCAATTAGTAGTGAAATAGTAGTGAAAATGGCATTATTTTTCAGGCAAAGGCTAACGCTGTTCTTGAAGTCCCAGTTTACTTCCCATGGAATGCTTCACATTAAAGAAAGCTGTTTTGGGGAATGGGCCTTAATTATGAAACAGGTTTCCTCACTTTAAGCGTTCCTTTTTTTTTTTTTCAATCTGTGCTCCAAAATTGCTATATAGTATAATAACGACTCTCGGTGCATTAAGCATGAATCTCTTCCAAGCTGTCTTCTCTAATGCTATTCTTTATGTAGCACAATGGTTTATCATCATGCTGCATGTAAACTCCCCCCAGAAGAAAAGAAATAAAATCGTCCAACCATTGAGATACACTGCACATCTAGTTATTACACGCTTAAGTACACTGGGAATCTGAAAGTATTACTTGCATTGCATTTTTTATAAATGCTCTCTATAGTTCATTAAAGCATCATTTAGCATCTGTATTCATGCCTATAACCAGCTCTCACTTTGCTGTGTTTTATCACATAACTTAAGTTTGGCACATTGACATTAGGGAACTTGTTTTCATTTTCTGTAGGAATAGTATAGGTCCACATTGCTTTTATATTACTATTTTTTTTATTTACAGTAAACATATGCTGCCAGGTTTCACTTATAAATGTCATAAAAGTAGGCTATAACCCTATCTTTACAAATAATGTGTCAATACTGAAGTTGTGCACGATTAGCCCATTCCCCCCAGGCATGCATCTCCCTTTCAAAACATATCAATGTATACACACTGGTTATCTTTCAATTAGTATGTAGATGTAAAAGTTATCCCATTGGCATTATGAGAGATAGTGTAATGACGCCATATTAACTGCCTATATATCATCTAAAGGGCAAACAAGGACCTACTAAAAAAAAAAAAGTCAACTTGAAAGCTTCACATATTGGCTCCTGGGATATGAAAACACAAGTGGGCACTGTAAAAATGTATATTTTTGTTGTATTTGGTTCGGCCACTGTGTAAAGGTATCTGTGCAGAAAGCTTGACTAACATGCTTGCAAGTCTTGTGTCCTGTTGGCACTAATGGTCCTTTTTTGCATACTAATATTTGTTGTGAAATATTTTAATGATACAGCATTTCTTTCTTGCTTAAGAAATGCTGTGTGTGTATGCAAGTGCATTTTTTTTTTTTCCTGAGCAAAGATAAGGCACAGGAGGTTCTAATACAAATTTACTTATGCTTACTGTAGAAGAAAACAAACAACTTCAGTTATGTTGTTCATGTAGGATTTTCTCACAATCTTGGCAAAAGATGTTTTACTGGAATGTTTCTAAACTTGATTGCATGTAATTAGGAGCAAGGGAAACCCTCGCACTGGATTTAGTGCGAGAGTTTGCCTTTGAGAGCCATTTAGTCTTGTTACAGACACTTCATACTTGACAGATTTTCATGTCCTTTTCTTTTCATAAACATAATGCATGAAAAGCTTGCTTGTTTAGAAAGGTAGAGATTATATGAAGAAAAAGATGGTTGTTTTTACTGATACAGTGATTCAGCTAGAATACAGTCTAAATTCCAATGATGGATATTTTTTGCTATATGAAATTTCATAGCTGTAATTTGGTACTGTACACTTGTGCTGTACGTCCATTTCACACAGTGTCTATTATTATGTGTGGACAATGTACTGATACAATTACTTTGCATCTGACTGCTGGTAGCTTACGAAACCTTGTGCACAATTCAGAGAAAAAGAAATATGGTGTAATGATTACCTAAAATTAGGCTTTGAAGTACAGTCAAACCCAACTGTATCAATCGTGCATAAATTGAATGATCGTTTATATAGAAATATTTTTGAACATATGACAGTGCATTAATGTCGATGTATGGGAAAATCTGTGGCTGCATCGAACAAAAGCAGTCAGAACGTCCCATGTATCGAAAATCAGCCAGTGCGAAGTGCATTAAGTTGGCATTCTCTGAGAAGTCAGCTTTACCTTGTTTGCATTTTGGGGAGTGGGCAGTGAGATAAGATGGGTGCCAGGCTAAGTGAGTGCAGATTTATCACTTGCACTCACGTTGTTACCTTCTGATAATTCTTCGTTGTCATGCCAGTCGTGCACTATCATTGTCTCTCATTCGTTCAGTTTGACAGTATCTGCAGTGTTCTCCATTTTCCACTTCATTTGTTGTAGTAAAAAAAAAAAAAACATCCAGCACGTGCCCTCTTAGACTCTGCATTGTAAGCCTGTAACAGTGTCGTTGAGGAAACGAAGTGTTGCTTGTAAAGCAACCAAACATGCAATGACTGATTCCTTTTTTTAACTTAGATTTGCCACGATACACTATTATAATGTGGTGAAGCATCCTAAGAACCAGAAGGGGTCACTAGCTTTGGCGGGACACAGCACATCTTGCCCGGTGTGTATGTGAAATTACACCTGAAGTAATTTTGAGTATCAGTATGGATTGCTGGCATATAGTAAAAAAAAAACATTGGTGATCAGTCAGGGTTCTCTAGGATGTTACTGATGTCTTAATCAACTAAATAAAAGGTTACAGGGTTTCTTCACATGCGTGACACAGTGAATTCTCACTAAGTTATATATCAGATTATATGATATATCAAACTAATTACCGCTTCTTTGTGAGTTTGATATATGCGGGTTTGACTGTAGGTATTTAGCTCCTACATGTTCCTACATGCTCCTATATGTCTAAAAGTGCACAAATCAACAGTGACAATATGCTACTTCATTTTAGGAGCCAGAAGCCAGTCTATGAGAGTTCAGGTGGAACAACCTCGGATTCAGAGAGTTCCAGTAGGGTCAACTGTGACTATACGCTGCACTGGATATTCTCAGTCAAAGGTAAGGTCCCTTCAGTGTCTTGAATTTGAGGATACTTTTGCTATATCAAATGACTTACATTTATGTAACATTTTTATGGAATTGTTATTGCACCCTTATGACTATGTGCTATTGAATCTTATTTCAGGCACCATTCTCTTTGGTGTGGACCAAAGAATTTGGAAGCTTGCCTTTGAGAGCCACGGAAGCAAGTGGAATATTGACAGTGCCTGATGTACGTGTTGAGGACAATGGAACATACGTGTGCACCGGTTCAGATGTCTCAAGTGTTGCACAGGACAAGGCCATTCTGCTCGTTGATGGTAATTATGGATGTGGATGTTCCCCCCCGGGACAAGCTTTCCTTTCATATGGCAGCTCCCTAGAACTGGTCTCATCACTTGGTTATTATAATACTCAGCAACCTTTTTTTTTTCCCCCATTGTGAACAAGGCTCCCATAGTAAGGTCGAAGCGTCTTGTTTTATTCTTAACAATTGGTCGGCGCTCATTTTTTCTGCGATGAACTTTCTCGACCAGGCGGGTTTCTGTCGAACCCTGGGTTTCAGCAACCCTCTATAATAATGAAAGTTGAGCTAAGACTAAGATTGATTGCAGGGAAAACTGTGAAGAGTTCTGGTAGGTGAACTAGGGGTACAGTGAAGACATGCTGGTATGCATCCTTTGTACCTTGTTTATTCTATGATTACCCTTTGTAGCAACCCATCTAGCTTGCTACTCGGCAGGTGCTGAGCTCACAATGATTGGTACATGCTGGTGCTTGCAATATTAAAATAAGAGGTGATGTTGCTCACATTTTCCAGTAACTTCCATCACATTTCACAACAACTAGTTTGTATGTGTTGGGTTGACTGTGCTTGCGCAAAATTTGCTTGTCTTTTGTTTCTCTGAAGTGGTGTCAATGCCTTTCTTCAGTTGACTTGGTCACCACCTTCATTTACTTACATGACTCGTGCTTACTCATTGTTCTCAGGGCTTGACCAGAAATCAGCACCAAGGGCACGGATTGAACCCCATTTTCAGGAAGTCAATGTTGGACAGCCGGTTGAGTTTCGTTGTCTAGCTGACGGCTTCCCTGAACCAAAGGTGCAATGGTCGGGAGGACGTAACGGCATGCTCAACCCAGAGTCCACGTTTATTGATGGAGTATTCCGGATCCCCGCTGCCCGCAAATCTGATGAGGCAGAGTACTTTTGCACTGCAAGCAATGCCATGGGAACAGATAACATTCGGACAGTGCTGTTTGTGAAAGGAGGTAAGCAAATGCTCAAGTGGCTTATGTCAAGAAAATTTTTTAATGCAGTAGTTTGCATCACTGGTGTATTGAAAGCAATGTGCCTCTTTCATAAAGTTCGAAACGCTGGATGGCATTGTGAATAATAAAAAAAGCAATTCATATTTTGTCTTCATATTCACTTCGGGGCTTGCCATGGGAACACATAGGAACTAAAGAATTACTGGAATAGCCAAGCTTATTATGGTGCAACAGGAGATAGTCCTATTGAAGTAAGCAGTCTTTAGATTGTGACTGGGTCATTAGAGCTTTTTAAAAGGGGAGCTGTTCAAGGCTAAAATACCGATTTCACAAAGAAAAATTGTGTTTTAATCTTCCAGTTGTTTTGGACTGCTGGGTTATTAAAGCATCTATTAACCAAGCTTGGTTGCTATCTTAACAGCAGAAAGGATAAATTGAATCATTTTCATGAGCGGGTGGAGTGAATTTGCCGGCGCAAGCATCTGTGTATGCCCTACTGAAGACACCACCATACTGCAGGCAAGAAACTGAACGTAGAGTGAACATCCATCTTAGAAAGGCGGCTTAGTGCGCATTTCAGCTGCAGGTGTTCCCTCAACAGTACACCGCACTACTAACGAAAAAGTTCAAAATAAACGTATATGTTTAGCGATCCTGAGTGGCGAGAGTGGCAAAAACAGAGGCCAGCAGAAATATATCATGGGGCAATCTAACGCTAGTTTTGTGCCATTCAGAGTTGCATTACCTTTGGTTGTGTGCAATGCTGGTTATCTGTCTATCTTTTGTTTCTGCTGAGAGTTTTATGCAATCAGTGGGTCGTAGGTGGTGTGACCAAAGAGCTCGAAAGGGGACAAAAAGAGAATATTTGAAGCAATTGGGCATATGATAGCACCTTGCTGAAGAAGAGGGCCCCTTCCTACACAGGTTGTCTCTCTGAATAAGTTTTTTCAGCTGTAAAGAAAGATAGCATGTTGTGAAAGCTAATTTTTCTCACTTTATGCTTTCAGAGGTAACAGCACCATTCAAAATAGCTATCATTTTGAATCGCTTCGTAAAATGTCCCTTACAAGGTCGTTTCTAGCTAGGCTGAAATTTTGTTAGGAGCAACATAAGGTACCTTTTAGACCCTAAATATTTTAAAAATAGATAATTATTATATTTCTGAACTATAATTGCAGCTAGAAAAATAAGCTTCATCTTTATAGCGATGAAATTTTTATAATGAATGACATAAAGAATGTGCAACTGGCCTTATACTTCACTATAAACCATAAAGAAGCTGTCTAATCAAAAACAATTACGTAGTATACCTTAATTATTTTCCAAATGATAGTTCTTTTTAAACTGGCACACCTGATTGCACAGTGTGACGATTGTGACTTACTTTCTAGTTCACTAAGGTGCTAAAATTTAGAACATATTCTAATGGCAAAATAATAAACCACTCTTGAAATTTTCATAAAAGTTGGTGTAACAGTTCTAACATTGACCCTTCAGCCTTGTATACCCCTTAAGGTGGCTGTCTATCGTAATTGTGAACAGCAAATTAGTTATCATCATAAAATAAGTGTGCATACACTTCAAGGAATCTTGCCGCATTTATTTTTTCTTTCTTGTCATTCATGCTCTCAGCCCACTACTACGTAAAGGCAGGTATGCAGCACGGAAGATGGGTATGTGCCACGCAGCTCCTAACATAGCATAGCTGTGCATATCATAGTTAGTCAGGAGGTGAGAAAGGGAAGTGAGGGTGAGGAGGAGGGAGAAGATAAGCTGATAGGGCATAGCGTGGCATAGCCTTGCGTAGTATAGTTTATGTGCAACAGAAAGTGGGCATGCACCAAAGAGCTCTTAGCATAGCTTAGCATAGCATAGCCGCACACGGTATAGTGTAGCAAGCTTAAGCTGTTGGGAAAGACAAATGGGGAGAGGAGGAAGAAAGGGAGGAGGGGACGAGGGTAAAACATAGTATAGGTGTGTATACTACAGCATAGCATGGGAGCGTGAAAGGAAGTGAAGGTGAGGAAGGGTGATGTGAGGAGGATGGAATTGGAGGATGTGGATTAACACCAGCTGCACTGTTTCCTTAGCCTTCGCACGACTAGTGTGAAGCTGCCCAAATTTTTGTATAGTGCAGTCAGTTTTATAAAAGCAGTTTTCAGGTTGCATTTTTCACAGGCAAAATATTTTAAAAATAACTTTCATTTCTCTTTGGGCCTTACAACTAGGTCATAGTTTTTTGGTCGCTTACTGGACAACAGTGTATCTGATGTTACCATCTCATTATTATTCACAGTAGTCTATTCTTAAGTGGTGCATACTCTGAAACCCTACAACGCTTAGGCCCCCATTGTTTACACATTGCTGGCCTTGGGCATATTAGGAGCTACTTTGGGCACATTTGCGAATCGTAGACATTAGGTATTTTTGCATAACCTGAGCGCTACTGCCAACTTTGGTTAAAAAATAGGTTTTTCTTAAGGTTCTATTCATTTTCCCAGAACAGTAAAGCTTTTCACAGCCTTCTCTGTGGTATTATAGTAATGTGTTATACATTCACCACATCTTATGTGTCACTTCATCAGGGCAGCCATCAACTCTGCGTTCACATTTCTTCTAAAAATTTGGCAGGCCTTTTATGCTTGCTGTAATTCACAATTACCAATGTTCACATAAATTAAGTTCAGCCTAATATAAATGATTTTACAGTAATCAAACCTTGAGGAGCTGAATGTTATCCTATATTACATGCTTGCAAAATCCACTGCTGTCTTATTGCTCACAGCATACAATAATGTTTATGCATTTTATTTTGCGTCCCAGCAACTTTATTTACCTAGCTCAGGTGTATTACCTGGCTTTAAAAGATAAAATATAAGTCACATATGCATGTACATATGTTTTGCTTTGCACTAATGAAAACTTGGGGAAACCGCTCATGAAAATGACAAATTATTTTCTTGCAATTGGAGCTGCGAAACACACCCCCCAAAAAATTTACGTACTGCTGGTAAAGATGACCAATTCACTGCAACTGCAATGCATTTGTCATCTTTACCAGCAGTATGCAAATTTTTTTGGTGTGTTGGCTCTATATCGCGGCCTTGATACCCTGTTTATTATTGATTGCAGGTGCATTCATCCACTGCTGTAAAACTAATGAATTCTTTCAAGTGCTCACAAATATTTTTTTTTATTGAAGTCACCCTCCTGGCTATTTCACAAGTATTGTTCCTTGTTCTAGCAATGTATGTGAATCTATATGCTGGTTGTAAGTTGTGTATTTACTCAAAATGTACATGCATATTGCACAGCTATGTGCTGGTGAGGCATTCGAGCACCGCCAAAGCACCAGCTGGGATGCAAGTATGCCCGAACTGCAGAGACAAGCAGTGTTCATTTTTATCATCAGCCTGAGACAAGTTGTTTTTCTTTCACTGCATATTCGAAAAGTTAACATTGAAAAGTTTATGAAACATCGTATGCTTTGTCTTTCAGTTTCTTGATGCTAGTAATTGCCATGGTGTTTCTTTCTCTCCGATATCTACAATACTTGAATTGCATGCTTGCATCTTTTCTTTCTGTTTGTCAAGTAGTACAATTCTATTGTTTACAATAATTTATTACAGTTTTAGGCACTGTAATATATAAACTTGCTGTCTAGACTCTGCACCCCTTTTCTTCTGTCTAGGTATTCTGTTGTATATAATTTTTGCATGTTTGCCTTGTTCACAGCTTGTATGTTTTCTAATTACTCTTCTTTGGCCTGAAATGTGCAGTCACAAACACTGAGCTTCAAGAGCCTAAAGCATGACTAGGTTGTACATGGTATCATTGGCAAATCAAAACGAATGACTGCTTGCCCTTCTTGGTGACTGTGAAACCACCTTCTATAACTCTTTCTTTACTAACCTTTCTGAAGAAGAAACAATGGCCGCCATTGTTTCCGAAGATGACTCAGGTGCTGGAGAGGGGCCCCACCTTACCATTCAACCAACAAGTGTCGAGGCCAGGAAAGGAGAGACTGTACGCTTTGAATGCAGAGCCTCTGGACGACCAACACCAAATATCACATGGTCATTTTCTGGTGGCCCAATGCCAGACAATGTGAACCAGGTTAGTTTCCATAAAAGAAGATTGCAATGCTTTTGGCGGGCATTGCATTACTTAAGCTTGTGACCTTTAAACTGATTGATATTGACGCGAGGGGATGCATCCAGCCAATGCTATGCACAGACCTTCAGCGATGGCTGGGCTGTGCTATTTGTTACGTGATTGGGGCCGGAGCCCTAGACCAGCCTTCGGGTAATCTTATTCTACAGCTTGTGCCCGTTCCTCAGCCTCATTGTCTTCACTTTTCTTTCCATAGCCACCTGTCGGCAAAGATCTTCAACAGTATTCACATTGCATGACTCTCCACATTTCATCAATGCAGTGTAATACTCATGCAATATGATTTAAACATGGATTTTGTAAAATGAAGCCTTCAAGCTACTGTTGACAGGCCTTGCCTTTACAAAATGTTCCGTAATGATTTTGCAAGTTAAGTTGATTTTAATTGTGCCTATATGTGCATGAACTAAGTAGACATCATGTTGACACTGAAAACATATAGCTGACTCAAAAGTATAAAAGAGCGGAACCGTGCCTTCACCTTCCATAATCTTTGTTGTAGTTTAAATTTAAGGGCACACATGAAAATGAGCCTTGACTTGCACAAGTTTAAAAAGAAAATATTTTTTTGCAATAATTGTAGTAGTAGGTATATACTACCATAAGCAAATATTTAGAAATACTAGCTTGTTAGACTAATATTGTATACAAATTGAATAACAAGGTTGCTCTATGCAAATAAAATGTTGAACACATGCACATTTTTACCTAGTGTATATCTTGTACCTCTTTGTTATGATGCAGTTGTTTAATTAGGATTATTTACTTAGTTTCTACTACTTAAGTGTTAGCCTAGGTAATTTTTGAAGTGAATGACATTTACAGCCAGCAAATGCATCTGCTACACACTAGCTTATGTAACCCACAAGAAATGTACAGCTAGAAAAAGTGCAGTTAGCATTAGTGTGTGGTTTGTGCCATGTGTTTAGTTTGAAATGCCTCATCTATAAACGTTCCTTTGAGATAAAGAATATGAAGAACTGTGTAAAAAGGAGAGTACCTTACGATGCAGATTAGTTTAGAATGCAACCCCGTATTTGTGCGTCTTAGGGGTACTTTTGCGGCAAAGCTGTCTTGGCGGACCCTGTGTCATAAGTGATGTAGTAATGGTCTGTGAGATATTCATTGGCTTATTGGCTGAGCTGGCAGATCGCATGACTTCAATTTGACCAGTCAGGTGTAAGTGCGTGTTTCAAATCTAGCAGCGATTCACCTTCCATACCACATGAACGCCTTAGATTTTATACAAAAGAAAGAAGGAAAGGAAGGAAGGACAACAGAAAGAACAGAAAGAAATAAAGGTGAAAAAAAAAAACGGTAAGAAAGAAACAAAATTTTTTGCCACTGCTGGGGTTCAAACCAGGACCTCTACGTTCTGAAGCCACATGTCCTAACCATTAGGCTACGCACCAATGCTTGCAAGATGTTGCATTGATGCTCTTGCATCTGCTGCATCTGCTGACACAGAAACACTTGTATCTGCTGATGCAACCAAAGAAACACTTGCATCTGCTGATGCAAGTGTTTCCTTGGTTCAGGCATCAACTTCTGGGGGGCGTGTGTGTACAGAGAGGAATGATTGGCGCCTCTGTAAGAAGGTAATGATACTGATCGAATTCAATAATGAGATCAAATAAGGCTGGCCCATGGTATGAGGTGGCTGCTGAGAACACCAAAAGATGATGTCAGCAGGGAGCTTAGTTCCGAAGAATCGAGGAAAGAGTGGATGAACGGAAAATAGAACAAATATAAACAGCACACCTGTAGGTAAACAAGGTATAGTCGGCAAAGAGAACATTGTTCTGTGTCTTCATTTAGGGCATTCATAGGATTTTTTCAGGACAGTTCCGTAGCGAGTATAATGTGCTGTTAATCTAACACTTGCTCCAGCATCCCATAGACACATTGTATTTTCACACAGTTGATACGATTTTCGGATTATGCAGATTATTTTTCGGTTCCCATGAAGATTGTATGGAGACTCCACTATCCCCATTCACACTTATTGCACATGGGCAAACAAACCCATGGAACTACTAAGGGCCACTGCAGTTCTGTTTGAATGTGCCTTTTTTCTTTAGGTGGGAGGTGCACTGACTTTGCTGAATGTTGACGAGCAGAACCAAGGAAGCTACATGTGTGTTGCAAGCAATCGTTATGGACAGCACAAGGCCAGGCACCTTTGCAGCTGACAACAAGTATGCCTTCAGTTTTGTCATTCAAGAGCTGTGCTTCTTGTAATTTAAGTTAATCAGTGTGCAGCATGTTTTCAATGTAGTTGCAATGTTTCAAGTGAAATTCACATTACTGTTGTCTTCTCACGTTAATCATCCCTTTGAGTGTCCAAGTGAATGTGTTGTCAGGAGAAATAAATTAGGAATAACTTTGTCAATAATTAGCATATATTAGGATTCTCACTGAGGAATAAAACATGAAAGGTGTACATGAGATTAGTTGTTGCTGTTATCAATAAGTGATAGGTACTAGCACCTGACAGCACTGTCAGTCATGCATTAAGTTTAACAGCTCTGTGCGAACTCTGCCAGCTCTGCCAACCTTTGCAGGAAGGAACATCCCTTCAGTACACATTGAACCAGAGAGACAGACAGTTCGCCAAGGAGAGGATGCCAAGTTGCGTTGCATTGCAACAGGAACACCCACGCCAGTAATCAAGTTTTCAAAAATTGGAAGCAACTTCACTCACAGGCATATTGTAAGTGTATTGCTTTATTCGTAGAAAGTGTCTTCCTATACATAATGAATTTACTAGTTGCATAAAAGCTGGATTCCCCTAGGGCTTATTGAAATTTTAAACGTGCCTCTTATGCATATTTGATTAGTTCCAGAAGTGCACACAGTTATTGGAGCAGTTCTGCTCTTGCTGTAGATTATCCCATGAAGTCTTTCAGAATGTTGACTGTGTACTCACTTGTCTCTGGTATGTTGGTGCTTTGCTGTTAAGCTCGAGGTCAGCGGTTCTATTCTGGCTGAAGAACAGTCCAACAGAGAACTGTGCAACAGAAAGCTGGTAGGTAACTTATCTGCACCACGCGAGTATTAACTTCGCCACAGCACACGGGCGTTAGCTTTGCCGTAGTATGCGAGTGTTAACTTCGCCGCAGTACATGGGTGTTAGCTTTGCCGCAGTGCACAGGTGTTACGCGGCGAAGCGCACTACATGCGGGAATGGGGCTTTTGTCACGAGGCAGCATATTTCTTTCCCTTTATTACCAACTTTGAATACAACGAATAGTAAAAGTTAAGTGCGAATCGAATCGAATAGCAAACGCCATTCGAATATTGTTGGAAATTTTGAATATTCACACGGCTCTAGTAATGATTCTTTTATACTTATCATATTGTTACGTCACGCATAAGGACTCTGAGTGTCTACCTGTAGTGGGATGTACAGTTTCAGCGATCGGGAAGACAACCAAGGAAGAAGACAGTGATGCACTAGTCCTAAACATGGTGTGGATCCCTGCAGTTGGCATAAAATATACAGGCTGTAAATAATTTTTTGTTTGTTCTGTTTTGTAACAACAGTTGTAGTTTTGGCACATAACACCCCAGATTTACAGTTACTATAAAATCGGTGTAAACAAGTACATCGGCAGTATGCTTAGGGCAGCAAGGAATCTGGACAAATGTTTCTTTTTTCATTTGTATGTTCCAAAGCCTTTTAAATGTAAAACTAAGAGGGGTGCATATTTATCAATTTGAGTCGCTATACATGGTTTCTTAATGCACTTAATTGTAGTAGACACAGAGTGTTAAAACTTGATTAAAATCAAGTAGCATTAAAGAGTTCCAAGAAACATAAACGCTAAATGTTACCTCTAAGAGACAAGCTTTGCAGATGTATGCGAAGATGGAGCTACTTCTGAAAGCTGCTCATCTATTATTCAGTGAAGATAAACTGAGCAACTATAAACTGAATAAATTCTGAGATAATTAGTGAATTGTACAGAACAGTGTTTTACATGACATTTCAATTGTACACTATATTTGTACAAATCTTAATATGTGCATGTGTTTTATAGTGCTTCAACACATAACTCTCAAATAATACACCAGCTAGAGAGACACTTTACATAAGTGGTAATATCAAGGCTGTCCAAATATATGGAGGCACAGTAACAGTTGTAGTATGACACTGTATTCAGCTTAGGATGTCATACCGGTTCCAAGACCAATGTGATGTAGGAGTCGGGAGTTTCCTAAAGGGTGATGTGGTCGGACCAGTTTCATCTGATGATATCACAAGGGGCATCTTAGGAGCTGGTGGGTCCCAATGGACGTCCTGCTGTTGGCATTCATCAGCTTAGGATGTGTGTCCACAGGTTGCGTAGCTCCAGGGACAACATAGGAGCCCAAACTATTGATGTGGCAGGCTGCTTCTCCCCTTGGCTTCTTCCATTGCATCCTCTTTGTGTGCCATGCTCACACCACTAGGCTCTCTTGTATCACTGCCACATTTTTTGGCCTATTTCTCTTGTTTTTACACTATTTCAAGAATATCCTTGTTTCTTCATTGTTGTGCTCTTTTCAGGTGTTCACATGCATGTGGACTTTACAAAAATAATGCAACAAGAAAATATGCAATGCCTTTTTTTTTTTAAATCTACTTGTTCCCATGTCATTTTTTCTGGCTGATCCTTTATACCCCTGTCACACAAGGTTTAACATCACTTGTAGCTAATGACATTCATTCCCCAAATAACACTGGAAGGTGTTTGCTGTCACACGGAACAAGCAAATGTCATTTGCAGATGGTAGCAATGGCAATGCAACAGAGACCAATATGAAAAAAAAAAAAAAACTCGCAGCTAATAAAATTGTTGTGTATACCAAGTCTTAGTAAAAATTGCTTTTTGCAGGTTATGATTAATATTCAAGTGTTATTGGGCCGAGTGAGCAGACTGAGCACACAGTTGAGCACATGGCTGGCAATGCTCTTGGCAATGTTACTGGGAATGAGGATACTAAATCTCGTGGGAACAAATAAGTTGAGCCCTTTTGCAGAAGATAGAACACTACGCTTCAAATCAGCAACAAGTTCATTGCTATATTTACTTATTTCTTAATTATATAACTCGTTCATGGCCCCCTTATGGCCAGAGTATTCTGTCACAATAGAATGCATTCAAATGAGTTCACCAAACTCGTTTGTTTTTAGAAGTTGTTCTTGTTCATTGACATTACATTACATGTTCCCGTGTGGCAGCCTGCTAACCACATTAAATGTAAATGGCATTAGATACAAATTATGTTAAACCTTCTCGTGTGACAGGGGCATTATCTGCACCTGTTTTTTTCTATGTGTTGCTTCAGTAGGATTCATTACTACATCAAAGCTGGTCATTCCTCACCACTGCCTACAGTTTCATAAACTGCTTAGTTTGTAACAGCCCAGACGGATCAGTATGCCACACCAGCCATTTTCTATGGCTGATACACTTACATCTTGTTACACCAAATTCAATGTGACCTGGGAATAGCTTCTTCATATTTGAAAATTCATTTAAATGTATATTTGGAAGACTGTTTTATTGTCAATATATTTTTCATTCCTAATAACTGACAATTTTTTAAAACTGCATTCGTTATATCATGGTTCGACTTTTACTATCCTTAGTCGTTCTTTTCTTTATGTACTATTAGCTGAAGTGATAATTTCAGTTAAGCCATTTCTTTATTGTGTGCAGCTATTTAAATTGACTGATTTTTATCATAACAAAGTAATGGTGCTGATTTTAATTACATTTATTTAATGGAATGAAATATTGATTAAATTTTAATCTATTTTGTGATCACGAAATCGCTGTGTCGCACTAAAAAACTAGGACAGTGCTGTAACTTTGCATAAACAATCACTTGAACTCGCAGTGTTCTTGGTCACAGCCATTTAAATAATAGATATGGAAAATTGGTATATATATGCAACTACCATACATGCAATAATATTTGATTAGTAATTGTGTGTTGGCGCCACTTCAAAAGAGAGCCAAGTTAAATTGGCACTCTTTCTGTTTGTACAACACTCAATGTTCTTGTCATCAGTGTTCTTGTTCAAGAATTTCATGTCTACAATGTTAACATGTATAAAAATACCAATAAAGTGCAACTGTAATACAACTCGCAGGTTCAGGATGACACACTGATAATTGAACAAACAGTTGTCCAGGATCGTGGTCACTATACCTGCGTTGCGGAAAACAGAGAAGGCATAGCTCGAGCCGTTGCTGTGCTAGAAGTGGATCGTGAGTTTTTGTTTTTGCTAATTGACAATTCTTGATATTCAAATGGTCTTTGGGCTCATAAAGCCATGAGTTTTAGGCAGTCTTTACAGTGTACCTAAAGTAGAGTTTGCAATAAAACTGAACTATCTTGCAGAATCCAGAGAAAGGATACTGAGCTTCATAAGTATGTAGTAATGCATTTAAAGAGACAAAACTTTTGGCACAAATGTGCAATTGTCTAATGAAATTTGTTTATGAATGTACTGTTTAAGGGCTTGATAAGTTTGAGGTTGCAGGTTCGGTTCTCAGCTATGGTGGCTGCATTTCGACGAGGGTAAAATGCAGAAAGTCCTGTATACAGCCGTTCAATTCTTTAACTAGAGAGTGCGAGCAGCGACCATTTTGTACGTCAGTGCCGCATGACGGAGCCAATTTGCAAACAGTCTGAGGCTATGTGCCGGCAGTGTGCTCGGCTTCGATCGGTGTCTGCAGGGCTGTTTTTTTTTACACCCCCATATCAGCTTGATTCAGATGAACAGGCAGCATGAGTAGGCGAATTTTTCATCTCGTCTTTTGCATTCTGAAAATGGGTGTTGCGTCATTACTCGATTCAACGCCTGTTTTCAGAACACAAAATATAGGAAAGGCAATTCACTTAGTCATGCCACCTGTTCGTCTGAATCAAGCTGATATGGGGGTGTAAAAAAGACAGCCTTGCAGACACCGATCGAAGCCGAGCGCACTGCGTCAGCGGGCACATAGCATCGACCTGTTTGCAAGTTGTCTCCATCATGTAGCCCTGATACACAAAACGGTCACTGCTTGCACTCTCCACTTAAGAATTGGGTGGCTGTACTTAGATTTAGGTGCTTGTTGAACAACTCTGGTCAAAATTAGTCCAGAGCCCTACCTATAGTCATTCCCCGTACTCATATCATGGTTTCGGCATGTAAAGCTCCAGCAATTATGATTAAAGTTTATGCTGGAACCTTTGTTGTATCTGAGCAAAGATATCAAAGATTATTTTTTTAGGTTGTACATATGTATTATGCAATATTAAGCTTCCAAACTTCTCATGTGATAAGTTCTTTACATACTAAAACAACCTAATGAAACATAACGAGATGAGAATGTGAAGGCCATTGTGACCAAACGTACAGCTGCATCAAATGTTCTTTTTTTCCATTTCTAGGGCGGGAGGTTCCACTTGTGGAGATTTATCCCAAGAACATACCTCCCCTTCATCATGGGGACACTGCATTTTTACAGTGCAGACCCACAGCTGGAATACCGACACCGACAGTGGAATGGACACGAGCTGATGGCAGTCCTTTCACCCCCAGCACCGAATTGACTGGTCCTGGAATTATTCGGTAAATATCTTGAATGTCTTCTATGTACTAAAAAGGGCTTTAATAATTTAATGGTCTAACTAACTGCAGTAAATAGTCCACAGTGAAATGCTAAATAAAAAAGGTTTGTTCACCTCCTTTATTTTTTGTACTGATTGGCATCCACTTAATATGCATAATAACCTGGGCCAGTTGCTTGGAGGGGGAAATGTATTCTTCTGATATTAACATGGCTGAAAATGCATGGCACAGTATAATGTGGGTTATAACATAACAGGGTTTACACAAGGTAACTTGCTTACACTGTCTAAGTCATCACTTTTGTTGATGTCCATGTGCAAGCGTTTTGTTGAGCAAAAAACTGAACCAAGACAGTATAGCCATATGCTTTACAAGCTTGCCACACACACTACACCAACCTCCAAAGCTGCCAGGATTGACACATTAAGAAGGGCCTCTTGTAACTCGCAATGTTATGTCTTTGAATCCCCAGAAATTAGACAGGACAGGCTGTCATCTTTTTACATGCACTGTTCTGTGATTATAGGCAATGCACAAAACACCAACCACGCCACCTGTCGCCACGGCTCCAAAGCGTAGGCAGGCTCTGCAGTGCACTGTGCCAGTAAGCCTACTGTGCGCACTGTCATTTTAGTGCATTGTTCATCTTAGCTTGACACGTTCTGTCAGCTTTCAGCGACGTTTAAAGGCAATTGTGCTAATTGGTTGGATAATTTAACAAGGAGTAAAACATGCCAGGAAGACAGAAGTTTCTGGTAATGTTTTCTGAGAAAGAGCAACGCCACGGCTGTCTGGCCCAGAGAATAAGCAATTGAGAATGCAGCACTAGAGCAGTCACTGCGTTTCCACTTTGTTGCTCTATATCGCGGCACTTTGAGTGAACGCGTCTGCGCTGAAGCCTCTTGTAGTCTCTTATAAGATAAAACACACATTAAATGCTTTCTACGTATGATACGCACAGTACCGATTATAAGTAAACATGGTTAGACGCTTTATAAAAAAAGGCCTAAAAAATAACAGTTGACAGCATCTTCAGAAAAGCATCGCTGCACCACCCATGCTTTGTTTGTAGTAAGCTGTTGCCCTACATATCGTTTGCACTGAAATTCGCAGCGCAGGATGTTCGAGTCTGCTCGCCTCAACTAACTGCCTGTTGGCCATTAAACATGGCATATTAAAGGTTGTACAGCCACACAGTGGCGCACCGACGGGGGGGGGGGTTTCGGGGGTTGTAACCCCCCCCTGAGACCGACCTAACCCCCTCCCACTCCGTAACTGCTCCTATGTCCTGGAGGAATGTGGCGCTAATGTCTCTGCAAAACGCAGAAATAATAATAAAAATAATCATAATCATTGATGTTACTACTATTTGGCATTTTATTTACTTTTTTTTACACACGCAACAACTGTATAATCGCATGCCCGGCCCTTCGTGAAAAATTTCCGGGTGCGCTACTGCAGCCACAGGTTGGCTGTTACAACCTGGCAATGAACTCATTTGACAAGGAGTTCAATGTCGCTTTGAATATATTTCCATGTTATTTCACGCCAATGGCAAATGCCTGATCTCCGAAGCCTTGGTGTCTGCAAATCACGCATGTTCACTTTAACATAAAGTTGTGTCATGCGTTGTGGCCGGTTTTTAAACGTTCATGTTTAGATTTATTTCTGCCTGTGGTGCTGCAGTGGGCACTTGTTTTCGTTTTATACGTTTGCGTAGTGGATGAATATGCTGGGATGTAGCTCAATTGTAGTTTTGTCCCTGCTTTGAAAATGGCTTAATGAATCTTGTGTACGCAATATTTAACACCAGGCTTTACATTTCGTTTCAGACTGTTAATACTGTGTCAGCGCAACTCTTTTAACTAACTATTTCGGCCTTTCCATGCTTTTGTACCGTATTTACACGAATCTGACGCGCACCTTTTTTCCGATAAAACAAGTCCAAAAATCATATGCATGTTAGGATCAAGTGCGAACAAACGACACCGTTACCATATCGCCGTCGGCATCAGAATGGCCGCCTCCTACATGCTTTGGGCGCTGTCGAATGGTCATGACCAAAAAATGAACCAGTGGCGCGGCGGTCTTTGGCACGCATAGTTTCTGCAGTTTCTATGTCTCCACCGGTCCCCTGCCTAATGACGCCACGATGCATATGATGCGTAGGCTGATGTTACTCGCCGCACCAGCTTGGCTGTCTTGTGGCCAACTGAAGTCACTACGTTGCCAACGCAATCTCTGAGATGCCCAGCCTCACGAGCTTTCGATAGCGTTCGCGGGTGGCCATAACGGGAGAATAGATATTTCCTATCACGGCACACAAAACGGCTCATCGCATTTCTCCCTCATATCCGCAAAAACGGCTCATCGCATTTCTCCCTCATATCCGGGCTGAGCCCGAGCTTCTCAGTCGTGCGGACTGCTTGACGTCCGAGACTGCATTGTGCCAATCTCGGAGCCCACGCCCCGACCATGCTTAGGCTTAGCTGCGCCAGCCTACGCAGCATGCATGGCAGCACACGTGGCAGCATGCAGCAGTGGGCGTGAGGGAACTGCGATAGCACAGAGGAATTCAGCACTGCGAGTATTTGATTTAACGATGTTATCGCCACTTGCACACGGCTACACCCGGCAACATGCGGCAGTTTTATTGAAATGCAGGAGCTATGCGCCAAATGTGTTCGAGATGTCGTGGATCAAATGAAGTGGGAAAGCCACAGCGCGGCCGTTCGCGTGACTGCAGGGTTCAAAGTTGGTGGTGCATTTACCATGCGAGCGTGTTCATTACACGAGTACGGCATTTGTTTCTATAAATGTGAGAAGGTTGATTACTAAGGACTTTATTTATTTTTTTTTGCGTCACGAAAAATGGGTGCCCATTGCAATCGATGTTTCACTTTTTTTTGGGGGTCGCGGCAAATGGGTGCACATTACAATCGAGGGCGCAGTAGAATCGAGCAAATACGGTATTCTGGGGAATCTTGTAGAGAGGATGGGATGCTTTTAGTATTATTCTATGTTTGGATAACTAGTTGCCATGTATTTAATTTGAAGACTATTGCCAGCACTTCAACAGTATGCCAAGGAGTACGAAAATAATGACAATGACGGCACTGCATTTGTTTCTCACACTCGAGGCCCTACATAGGCGATAGAACATGCGTTTTAACTCTGCATATGGGCGCAACGGTTATGCTAAAACACCAGCAGTGGTTATACTAAAAATGACCCTATAAAATAAGTGTTTTGACATGGAATCAATTTTTTGGGTCTTGCCTCTTGTGGTATCCCACTTGCGTGCTCCCGTGAAACCATTGAAACGCTCTGCTTGTGTAACGATGGAAAGGGGAAATCCATGCTGTGCAGACAGTAGCTGGATGAATGCTTAAAAGTGAAGACCACTTAATATTATACACTATTTTCCGTTCTCCCAGTTTACAACCTCCCCTGTCGCTGGCCCTGTCGCTGTATACGAACCATTCTCAGTCGCGACAAGCGCGCTCCTCAGCTGACCATAAAAGTAGTCGGCATGTCGACGAAGCAGATGTGTGCATTAACAGCTTTCGCTCACAAGGTTAACAAATAAAGGCAATGCGTCTGATGCGTTACTATAGCTCGTCATAATTACAATGAGCTTCTATTCGTGGGCAAGGTTGTTGATACTACTCAGTGGCAAACATTTGGGGTGTATGACAGTTGCATACATTTGGGGTGGGGTGTAGGAGACAGTCACCCCAGACAGCTCAGACTTCAATTCAATCAATTCAATTCACTGTTTATTCAGACAAAAACAGAGATTGCCTAGGTTGAAGGGACTAAAGGCAGATTACCTCTGCCTGACTAAGGTCCCTCCACCCATACATTTGCTCAGGTGAAGTGGAACAAAGATACAAATTTCATTCTTCTTTTGAATGAGGGGACACATAATTCAAATTCAAAAAGTATAACAGATGTCGAAACATACGTTTTAAAATAACGCATTACAGTCATCACCAATTTGCATCACCAATTGCTTCACATGCACGTCCACTCACACCACTAACATAAAGCGCCAATATCACCCGTAATACTCGGAGCGATTCCTTTGTGTACGCTATAACTGGGAAGACAATGACTGAATGCGCACACACGCAGTGAATTGCACGCATACATCACGACCATGCATGCAGCGAAAGTGGGTGTCTTTGGAACGAGGCCCGCCAGTGGTTCCGGCGACAGCCGTTATGCGGCTTTCAGTGGTGCCCCTATGGGCGCTGCACATCACGTGTAACCTGCCTTTTCAGGCACTTGAAAGAGTTGTTTGTCATAAATCAGTGCATTTTTTGTCCGTGTTTATGTTAACATTGCTTTCATTTTTTTTCTTCAGATTTACTAGATTTTCCAAGGATGAAGAAGGAACATATGTGTGTTCTGCTGAGAATGCGATGGGCAAGGTGACTGCACAAACAACACTAAAAATTCAGGGTGAGTTTGTATGTTACATGTTGCAGGTAGTTATTAAAATTTTGATAATGGGAATATTTCAGACTTGTATAATTAAGTATGAGTTCTAAAAGATAGTTAAGAGCACCATTAACTAGCAGTGTGCGAATTTTGAAATATTTTTCAAATATCATTTGCTATTTGATTCAATTTGCACCAAAATTTTACTATTTGAACTATTGGAAGTTTGCAATTCAGGGGCAAAATGTGCTATGCCTTGTGACAAGTGGCCCATTCTGCATGTAGAACACTTCGCCGCATAACACTTGCATACTTTGGTGAAGCTAACACCAGCTTACTGCAGCAAAGCTAACAGTTGTGTATCACGAAGAAGCTAGCGCTCACATACTGTGCAAAGCTAATACTCGTGTATTGCGGCAAAGCTAACACTTGTGTCCTGCAACGAGGTTAACTCATGCATATGCACAGTTCTTTGTTGTACTGTTCTTTAGGACTGTACCGTTATTCTTCTGAGGGCGACATTGAGGGAGTACACTATCCGTGCAATAATATTCTTTTTGCCCATGTTGAGCAGTACATTTCTCTGTATTCTAACATGGTATTATTAAAAAGGTATTCAAACATTATCTAAAGACTATTCAATTCAATTTGCACTCAAACATCAATATTTAAATTTGCTTTACACCAAAAATCTTGCTATTCGCTCACCTGTACCATTAACATTGAGCTAGCCACCTATCTCCCTTAGCTGGACGAGCTGTGGTGACAGCAGCCTCCATGCAGCTGAGTGCATAGGTAATCTATGCTTTAGGTGGAAGCTTAACCAGCTCCTGAAGGGCTGAACATGACTGTCTGGTGTCGTCCAGCATCGACTACAGATATGGTACCAATCATTGAAACTCATGCCCTATTCACCTGGCGTATACCAAAATAGGCATGGAAGGGTGTGAATATATGACTAAAGAGAGGTCATGACAATAATTTGACATGCTTGCCATTTTATTCATGATTAAAGTTAACAAAATCACACACTACGCTTACTCCATTCCTTGGCCAGGGATATGCATGTATTCTTCACAGGTGATGTTTACTCTATCAGCCAATGCCAGATCACATTCTTGGGATGTCAAATGAATTTTGAGGAGATAAATAAGCACAACTTACATCAAAGAATTATTGTGACATTGTGGAATGGCTTTTGCCATCATGTCTTTTTAGCATGTGAAAAGGGAAGAGAAAGTTTTTTAAAATATTAGTTTGCGGCATGATGCAATGACTGGTGGCTTTAATTTGTGTGCATGGTCTTCCCACACACCTTGTTTTAGATATAATCTCACAGTCTTTGAGATGCATTGAAGTGAGAGGCAATGTGAAACATTTTTTTGTCACTTCTACCTCTACTGTATATCATGCCAGTCCCGAGGTTGAAAATGTTGACAGTCATTGTTTGTAATTGCCTCCACATGTGTGACACTGCAGTTGTTCATTTAATCAGTGCAATTATTACTGCAATGCATACAGCACAGCGACTGACTTAGCGTAGTTGTTTAATGCTAGATAATGTAACAGTGCATGGGTCAGGACAGGAGAACATAAGAATGAAATAAGCGCCGAGACTGTCATGGCATCCTTCTACTCTCCTGTCCGCTCTTGTGTGCTTGTGTGCTCTTGTGCGCTCACAGAGTGCACCCATGCCCTGCCTTAACTTCATGCATATACCTTACAAATAGAACAATAAGAAAATGCAGTGTTCATCTATTTAACTCTCATTAGTTCAGTAGATCTAATAGTTCAGTCTATATTGCTGTCAATGCTTAGCATTTTGTGTTAAACATAAGATGCTAAGCTTTGCCACTTATTCTGCAAAACTAAAATAACCCATACCCACCCTATGACCTCCTGAGTGCATTTCCTTTCTTCTGCAGCTACATAAAGGAGCACATTCGATGTTAAATGTTTTCAGGGACACCTTTTGTGCGCATCCTTCAGCAAAACCCATACGCTGTGAGGGTTGGTGACCAGGTCCGACTGGACTGCATTGCTGAGGGTGACCCTAAGCCTGCAGTGGCCTGGGAGCGCATTGGTCAGCCCATCACCACTTATTCCAACATTGATGAGCTGCAGGGTGGCACCACCACTCTGTTCATTCGTCGTGTAGCACCTTCGGACCGCGGCATCTATGTTTGCAAGGCTACGAACCATGGAGGGGTGTCTGAAGAGAGGATTGAAGTTATGGGTCTGTATGCCTCCAAAGGATTCGTGTATACTAGGGCTAAATAGACAGTTCTAGTATAGCGTTAAATGCTTCCATTAGCTTGTTTTGCATGCTGCATCTTTGTGAAATGCTATATACGAGAGCTGTAATATACAATACAATACAATATTCATTTCCAGAAATACGTATAAAGGTTCTGGGGATACCACCGGCGAAAAGCTGTGGAGTGCACCCATGCCCTGCCTTAACTTCATGCATATACTTTACAAATAGAACAATAAGAAAATGCAGTGTTCGTCTATTTAACTCTCATTAGTTCAGTAAATCGAATAGTTCAGACTTGTCCTCTTGCTCCGGCAGGCATTTACATCATTTAATAGCATCCAACTTTTATCATATCTAACATACCAATTGTGCTGCGATTCAGACAGCCATTGAAGCATGGATACGATAAGATGGCTGTGTCGTAAACATGAGAGTGAAAGCAGCATTAGTAACAAAGGGACAGAGTCACAGTGGCAGCGTCTGGAAGAATCGTTCAGGAAGGATACCAAAAGTGCTTGGGCCAACTTAGGTTGCGTGCTTTTGTTTGTGCTGCACCACTGATACTGAATGCTAGGAACTTTGAAAGCTTCTTCCACTCTTCACACTACACGAGCGGAGGGAACATGATCGGCAAGGGAAACAGCATACACAGTTAGAAATTGGGGTATTGTTGTGCACTGCTACTTGCAATTACAGCAACAATTTATGATATAATGATTTAAACGCTGCAACATTTCAATCTTTTGTGCTACATAGCACTTACTGTCAAAGTGATGATGAGGTTCACTTTAGCATTAACGCCCGTGATAAATCACAGACTTAAAGTAGGGGCAGCCTTAGAACCTACGAAAATGCCTCTTTTTTTATGTGATGAGACGATTATTAAGACACTAAAGTATTTGACAGGTAAAAAGAAAGGAGTTCCATAAAAGACTCGAGTGTTAAGGCACACGAATTCCTAAAGGCTAATTCCCCTCATTCGTCAGTAATATCACGTGACAGGTAAAAAGGTTGCCAGGTTGCGCTAGGCAGGGTACCCAGCCTCAATCCTAACATCTGTGGCTGAAACTTTATTTAGGCTGTTGACAAAAAAGAAAACAGTGACAGCAGAATTTTCAAAAAGGAAAGAGGTCATAGTCATGCCATATTTGCATGGCTTGTCTCACAACCTTAAGCGTGTAGCCACAAAGAATTGAGTAACTCTGGTTTTCTCAGCACTGAGCAAACTGGCAAAGCTATGCAGGAGGATCACAGGAGAGAGAAAACTTGCATGCAGCAACTGTGGAAAAAGTCGCACAATATGGTGCACATTTACCAATTCTGCAACATTTGCGGTTTATCAGATTCCTCTCTTGTGCGGTGGCTCCTACGTGGGCCAAACTGGCCCGTGATTTAATGCACGCATGAGTGAGCATCGCAATCTGCTCCCAACAGGTACAGGGGGGAACTTGCCTTTGCATTGCAAAAAGTGCGGGTGTGAAGCAGATTTTCTGAGTGTATCGATAGTAGGGAGAGAGTGCGGCAAATTGGAAAGGGAGATAAGCGAGGCTCTCCGTATCAGGAAGTTAGGCGCTAATTTGTGTGTTAGTGAACCTTCGGTACATCTCAATGATAAAGACATAAAGTTTTTGACAAACCACTTAGGCTGCTTCACATAGCACATTAGAGATCATATTAAAACAAGGTAGTGGCACATTCTTTGTCTTTTGTTTGGTATGTTATCTTTTGTTTTACAACACCAGGTACTTGCGCATGTGCAGTGGAGTTCTACTAGAACAAATTTTTTCGAATAAACTTCAGTTGCAAGTCCAGCATTGGTCCTGTGCGCGCCTTGTTCTTGCGTTCACGTCTTGGCCCGTTGGAATTTTTTACGCCATGAGTCTTTACCAACACACCCAGCTACCGTACTCTCACATCAGTGCCTGCTTCTTGCACTCTGGACTGTCTTATCAGCAAGAATACATGAACACATATAAACACATGCATGAACGTAAATAAAGGGTGATTGGACACCCCTCCCCCACAAACTGAACTAAGGTTTCTGTTGTGTCCCTGTCGGTGGGAGAAATGTAACAGCCTCGATGTCTGATCAAAGGCAGCACTTATTTCTCCTTGCCACAGATTGTAACTGGCCTAATGCTTTTGTGTTACAAGTTAAAACTAGAAATCTCATCACACTCGTGAAGGTAGACGCTATGGCCAGCATGAAGGTGTACTTGCAATAAATATGTATAAAACCTTAATGACATTAAGGGGGACACTGTTCTTAGAGGCGAAATTTCATAAAAAGTTCACTTTTCTGAAAATGGTACTTTGTAACACACAGGCATTGCTGCTGATGCTGACCAAATTTCTCTAATCTCAGTGTGATATCTTAGCCACAATAGCAGTTTATATCCCCAAGGCAAGCTATTTTTTGGCCATGAAAAAGTAAGAAAAATGGGCTTTTCTGTGCCATACTGCTGCTGAGCTATGTATGTTGCAGCAGTAGGCATCCAGGTTATATCCCTGATAGCCACAAATCACCTGCCAAATATATTTCAATACCTTGTACTACATTTGGTTCAAAATGAGCTTTATTCGTTTTCTTGCTTTTTCTTAAAAGGTGCTTTCACTCATCCTGCTTGTTTAGCACAGTGACTTCTCAAGCTCTAAAAGAGATACAGCTGCAATTTTTTTTCCTATTTGAAGATTAATGTATGAAGCTTGAAGTGCTGCAAGCGGATTCTTGTTTTCTCTCCCTGTAGCTTGTTTTATTTACCTTTGTTCTTGTTTATTAGTAGCTATGCTACAACCACTGAATTGGAACAAGCTGGTAAATTTCAAATTGTTGCTTGATTTAAAAACTGCTTGCAATATTTCAATCCTTACACATTATGCTTTCTACTCATGCATTAGAAATGTCTTTCTGGCCACTATATTTTTATCTATTGTCTCACCAAATAATAGTAATTAACATTTAATTATCTCAAGAACCAGTTGAGTGATAAAAAATAATTATAAGTTTAGAATCAGCATAGAAAAACACACATATGTAGGGACTTTTTAAATTGAATTCAATCAACATATAAACAAGAAAACAAGGCAGCTCCAGGTACCATGTCCCTCCTTGACCTACATAGATACGTAGTAGTATCTCTTTCCCTTCTCCCTTCCCTCATAGCATCAGTGTGACACCTCAGGCATAATTATGATTGAACATTTATTAAGGTTATTTAACATTGTTAGCTCTGACATTTACTCTTGTTGATTTGCTCGTGTGCATTGTTGCCCATGTACCAGACACGAGAAGATGCACAATATTTCCCTGTTGTGGGTGCACCTTGTGGTGGGCCATCTGTTCTTATACCCAATAAGTCGTGGAGTGGTGAACACGACTCTTGTTTTGCTTTCAGTTGAAGAGAACCACCATCCACATTCCATTCCAAGGCTGGTCGCAGATGACAGAGTTGTGACTACATCAATTGGAAAAAGAGCAGAACTTCGCTGCCACATTGAAGGTTAGTTATTTTTAGTGCTTATTCTTGCTGTTTGTGCAGGATTTCCAAGTAGTGCCCTAACATGCAGTGTTATGTGAGAGGATCTGCAAATATCAGTTAAGTACTATGAACAATGTCTGAACCCAGTAGTAATAACCGTTTTGTTTACATTTTCTGCTGCTTTTAGTTTCTGATACCCTGCATTACGAATGAAGTAAAAATTTTAGAATTCTGCAAATAGCAGAATTTTGAGTGCAAAGTGAATCGTATATTTATTGAATAATTTTCGAATATTTCTTTAATAATACTATGCAGAAATGGACTGTTAAACATGGGCAAAGAATTTATTGTGCGACTAGCACGTTCCCACAGTGTCATTCCAAAGTTCTGAAGAACAGTCCAACAGAACTGTGCAACAGAAAGCTGAGCTAGCTTCGCCGCAGTACATGGGTGTTATGCGGCGAAGCAAACTTGCGGGAATGGGCCACTTGTCACGAAACATTGAGTATTTTTCCCTTAATTACCATCTTCGAATAGTTCAGTACGAACTTGAGTATTTGCACACCTATAAAAAATTCAGTTGAAGCATTTTGCACAGCAGATATTTTTTTGTTTTGTAAATGGCATTTTGCAGACTTAACAAAGCCAGTTACCTTGGCAACTATAATATAACAGCTTAAGTACAAAGGAATGTTTGTTTTCACAGCATGCAATAGAAGCAGAAGGTGTGAGGGATGAAATATGGAGTTTCGTGGTAATTGTTTATGCCTGTGTTGTCTCCGGAAGTTTTTTTCTTGTCATTATTTGATTTACATTATAGCTATATAGTTCTTTTTATTATTATTATTTAAATGTGAGAATATGGCATTGTGGGCTTGTACACATATTCAATACGTGGCACTGTGCACTGGCGTCCAATCAACAAAGCACACTTTGCTAGCTCTGTCACATGATGATGTCAGTTGATGCCTTTATTTTTTTAGGTGAAGTTTTGCATAACAAGCATTAAAACTACTAATTGCATGTGTTAATTGTATTTGTGTGCTATTCTGGTGTATATAGTATTGTAGTATATGTCAAGAAAAAAAGAGGGCAAAGCTTGCGGATGGTTTTCAGAACCTCGCTGACCTTAAATGGACAATTAGATCACAGAACATGCTGTGATATAACTCTAATTAGCCACCCTGTATATAGTACAACATTTAGTCGATACCCCTGTTTAATGCAAGATGGCTTTAATTGCTTTTGCACCATAAAGCTCTGACGACTGATCAGCACTGTTTTACTTAATTTGCAACCTTTTCATTGCAGGAACATCTCGTCCTATTCAAATTGTTTGGTCGAAAGTCCTGCCAGACGGCAATTTGGCAGAACTTGCTTCAGACAATGGCATTGTGCACATTGAAAGAGTAGAGGCAAGTGATGCAGGTGTCTATGCTTGCCAGGGCAAAGAAGATGGTGCTGCCATACTGGACACTCGTGTTACGCTCGCTCTTGTGGGTGAGGGATTTTTCTTATAGTGCTGATGTGGTGTGTTAGTGCAGTACATTTTTGCCTAATTCTGGCTGCATAATGTGCTCTTGTAATGACCAATTTACATTTTTACTTTAACTGCTGCACTCAGGAGTATGGTCAAAAGGCAAGTGAGTTATTAATCATTTTTACTCAAGGACATCTTTTGGAAATCGTTTAGCCGATACATAGTAGTATCTCTTTCCCTAACATAAGGTAGTGTTGAAATATAACCAAAGATCTAGCTTAACACAGGTGCACCATTATATTTTAAAAATTGTTGAATTAGAGGCCTTAATACTGCTCAGCTTATTAGTGAATTCAAATTAACAGAGATTGTTCTATCAAGACAACCTGCGACCTTACTTATGCAGTCAGATGGCAATCATTTCAAAGAGCTAATTTGCATTGACATGATGTGAATGTACATAAAATTTCAACATACGTACTTGTTAGGACATTGGTTGTGCTTAGTAAGTTCGCTTGCTAGTACAAAGTAAATCCTGGCCATTTACATCTGTGCTTTATCCGTGACATGTTGCACAGGTTAAATAATTTCTTTTTCAATATTTATTCACTTACCCGTCTGTCTTTTTCCCCGTTATTTTCTTTTTAGAAGTGACACACTTGTTCATTAAGGAAGGCTGCTTGGTATGGTTTTAGTTGCTGGCATATAATATTAGCGTTGCTTTTCTGCCTCCTCTTTAGTGACAGTTTTGTTGCGTATTGAGTTCAGTTTTGGTTTGGACCGCTGTAGTCCTGCCCCAGTGCATATTTAAACATTGTGAATAAGTGAATAAACAGGGGCACTCTCTCTCACTTCTGCTCGACGTCTGTGTCCGCATCCTTTCCTTCGAGCCGCCTTTCAGCATCCTTCCTTGTGTCTGAGGCTACTCCAGATACAACAATTTTCCTCTGAAAAATCCGTTTCGTTTATAGCTCACCTGTAATTGACCCGCATTTACATCATGACCTTTGGGAAAGCACTACAGCTGTGTATGTTCTTTGCTACTTGTGATTAACATTTTCTAAATAATTCCTGTACTTGGGTTTCTGTCTTACTTCATCAATTATTTCTTGATTTGGGCAGCTCCACCTCGAATCCAACTGAACCCAACCCAGCAGACAGTACGTCCAGGCCACCACGTGTACATCCAGTGTTCAGCCATTGGGGAGCCGCCCATCACGTACCATTGGTCAAGGCAGGGTGGGCAGCTGCCTCCAAGCACTGTGCAGAGGGATGGTGTGCTTGAATTTCGTGGAATCTCGATCTCGGATGCTGGTCGCTACATCTGTACAGCAGCCAATGCCGCAGGAGAAGCTGAAGGGATTGCTGATGTCAGGGTCACAGGTTTGTATTCCACGTGCCCGCTGCCTGACTTTCCATTACAGTGTAAGCTTTTGTTTCCTAGAGTAAAGAGGAAAATAGGGACTGTGACATGTCATACCCAGTCCAGTTAGAATCACTCTGTTTCTAAAATGTGCAATAAAATATTAAATGCACTATATCTTAAATGCATCAAGAAATATTAAATTTTTTTAAATGAGTGGGACCAAGAAACATCAGTCAGGATTCCATGACTTCAAGGCTACTTCAGTTACAGAAAATCAATTAATCAGACACTGTGATTAGTGACGTGCAATGAGCAAATAGACATTCATAACAATTACTAATCTTTGATGGCAAAAAATTATTTTTGCAGAGGGCGTTGAAATTGGATCACTTCGAAAAGAAGAGACTGCATTTGTCGGCTCGAACATTGAGCTGCGCTGTCCATTGACAGGCTCCCCTGAGAAAATACAGTGGACAAAGGACACACATGCCTTGCCACCAAATGCTAGACAAGTGAACGGAGAACTCTGGTAATGTGTTAGTTTACTTTATCATGTTTTTGTTTACATTACTTAAATGATGCAACAGTCGTGTGACAGACTTATTGACATTGCTACCTATGCACAGCAGCTTAGTGTGGCCTTATACAAATGCCATACAATGAGATTTGAAAACCATTCATTCATTCATTCATTCATTTCACGGATGCTGCCAGCCTTGTGCAGGCATTTACAGGAAGTGGGCATCAAAGACATTAAGTATTACACGTGTTAAAATTTGTCTAATACAACTACAACTGCATGCACATCAAGTGAATCGGTAAGCTATAATTAAGGAAAGATGCCTCTCAACTGGTAATATGACACAGGGGGTTACCACGAGGCATGTAATGTGATAAATGTGCATACAAATAAAACAGTACATCTAACCTATCCTGCCATGCATGGAAGTATGATTTCTTGTGTTGCTTATGTCAGCATAAAAAAGTCACAAGTCCATCTGAAAGGTGATGCATTGATACCAATAGCTGTGCATGTAACAGCTGTAAAAAAATGTTTGTTGCTTTATGAGTCTTATCCGTTGCATAAGCATTCTTGTCATAATTAAACTACTAAGCATATAGTGCATGAATTTATAAATATACACGAACACATCTTGCTTGATGACCATAAACTCTGTTTTTCATAATACTAGTGCAACGAACATCATGAATAAAAGTAAGCAAATGCATTGAGTTGCTTACTGCTTTTTCTTTAATAATTTTAGCTGCTGAGTTAAATGCACAGAGATCTGAGGATTCCAGCAGAGGTAGTCACTCAAAGTAACTGGCTTTCCCAGTTACTTGCAAAATAGGGTGCCCATGCGATATTTTATTAACTTTGCCACTGCCTGATTGCTCAAAGTCATGCTGACTAGAAGAAAAGATGCATGCTTTACTTCTGACATGTGCCTTCACTCCCCAACTCTCACCCTCACCTCACTTTCCTGCCTGGGTGTGCTCACCATATCCCTGCTTTCCACCCATGCACAAAGATGGCACACCCACGTGCTTTCTCTCAATTCCACATTGTAAGGCCCACAACGCGTCACATAGGTAATATTATCACATTTGGACGCTGCACAGAATGCCATGGTGTTGGTATCAAATTCCCTTTCAGTGTCCCTATCATTATTATGGCAATAAAAATTGACATGCAGACTCTTTTCTTTTTTGTTTTATTTCTTGTGTGGTCTTTTAATAGCTTGTTGCAGGCTGCTGCACCTTCTCACGTTGTTGTCTGTGAGTGCAATGAATGGTTGTGATGTAATAATGGTTTATAGCAAAGTAAACTTGTATCTGATTCTCTTAACTGCCCTATATGTAGTAAGGCATAGCAGCACCCTAGCGTTGCAGCAAGATAATGGCATCAGCCATGCAATGTAGTAAAACTCAATGCCAGCTGGTTTTGATGCTATCCGCAGCAAGTCTTCTTTGGAAGCATAGACATGATGTTTTGGGAAGATTACACGGATGAGCCTCATTAAAAAAATTATTTAGGAAATTACGTGGTGGTTTTATAGAAATTATTGACGAGATTGCAAGAGCTGCTGGTGTATGATTTTTAGTTTGTAAACTTTGCTTGAACTGCAGGATTAAAGACGTACAACAGAGCAACGAAGGGAGGTACATCTGCAATGCTATAACAGGGGACAGGTTGATATCCAGAGACTTCGTCATCCTTCATGTCAGAGGTGAATTATCTTGGTTGCTTCCTAAGTGCATTTGGTGCAGAGTGGTGTTTGTCATGCCTAGGGCGTTCTTGGTGAGAGTAAAGCAAAGGGGCCTACCTAATGACATCTGAGAGCTGTTTCACACAAATATTTGGAAGAGATGCTGCATGCCGCAAACGTTACAAATCCTTCAAAGACACAGGATCTGTGGCACAGAATTTTCTGTTTAATTACTGAATCTATTGTAACCTTGTATTGATGTGGTACATGTATAGCTTTACTATGAGTGAATTGGGTACCATGCTGTCAAGCACATTGTGTAGGCTTTTACTTGCTTCTGGCAAAATACCATTTTATGTGGCACATATTTTAAGTGTCACGTAGATTCTTTATAGCACCACATATTTTGGCAGTAAATGCAGCTGCCACTTGGAGAATTAGTTTTGCTACGACAGAACGCTTGATGGTGCACATAGACGACAGGCTAAAACAGGTCGAGAGCATGAAAGGTGCTGCCAAATCTTATCAGTTTCTCTGGTGGTGTGTCTGGTGCTGTCTTTCTGCATGCATCATCCATTGGTCATTCACAACATGTTTGAGGGTGCTACTGTTCCTGCACACATTGCATACGTAGTAACATTGTACTTTTTAAAGTATCACGGACTTTCTTAGAACCCGGAAAAACTCGAACCACTGCACATATCGACATGAAAATACATTATCCAGATGCTGATACATACTGCATAAGTTCTCTGCCCCGCCACGGTGGTTTAGTGGTTATGGTACTCGGCTGCTGATCCGAGGGTCGCGGGATCGAATCCCGGCCACGGCGGCTGCATTTCGATGGAGGCGAAATGTTGAGGCCCGTGTACTGTGCGATGTCAGTGCACGTTAAAGAACCCCAGGTGGTCGAAATTTCCGGAGACCTCCACTACGGCGTCTCTCATAATCAGAGCTGGTTTTGGGACGTTAAACCCCACAAATCAATCAATCATAAGTTCTCCATTGTATTTAAGGCTAGCTTAAAATTTGACTAAGTTATTAATATTGTTATGTGAAGGTTAAGGACACTGACCTGCAGTGGGATGTGTGGTTACAGAGGTCTGGAAGACACCCAAAAAAGATGATGTTGTACCTGGAGTGAACGTGATGTGACTCCCAGCTTGGTCAGTGTAAAATACAAGCACTGTATATAATTTCACTGTTTGTTCTGTTCCATTCCAGGTCAGCGTCCTTAATCGTCACGTAACAATATCAATTAATTACGTGAGCTAGCTTAAAAAGTAGTCTGAGATGGTTAAGGCAATAGTAAGCAATACTAAGATGGTCTGCAAGATGGTTGCATTCTCATAAAGCGCACATATTTTTTAGAGCTCGGCTCAAGTTATCTGAAACACCTTGTATATGGAAAACTTTCTGCAAGTATGTTAAAGGAAAGAAGACAGGGTTGTTTCGTTCCTCATTCTGTAATCTTCATTGCTGTTGCATGTGTTTACCACATTGACATTTGGTGTTGAGTTTAATGTCCTGGTGTTTGCCGTCACCTCCTCTGCTAAGCGTGTATCCACACGACGGATGGCTCCGCGGATATCTCTTCCGCGGACGATCGTTCCGCCGCCCGTCCGGCTGCGAAGCGCATCCAGACGGCGGACGAAGCGAGTAGACGGACGAGCTGGGGAAAAATAAACATGGCGGCACTGTCTGAAGCGAGAGCTGCCGGCTTCGAATCTTTAAGCTCTTCGTCGCGCATTGCGCAGGGTGTTAGTCCCAAACTGACGCTTGTATTTGCTTTAGGTTTGTGTCCGAAAGCTTCGCCGGCAACGTATTCATGATGATTTGGCACCGTTTCTGAGAACCGTACTAGTTTTGTCAAAGCTGTAGGCTTAGCGAGTGCCTCTACTGACAGAACATGAGCTCGGTGATCTACGGTAGCCCGAGTGCAACCAAATCTCAGAGGCCATAATAGCGTACGAATGTTTGCTTGTTTCTTTTCTCTATAGATGGCGTGAACAGTATGAAAGTCGATAACATATTCATTGTTAGCAAAGGTATCGGGGGATTTTATGTTTTCGTCTATGGTGGCAGAGTTAGTTTTAAGTTGAAACCAAACGAGAAAAAAAGCAGCGCTTGTTGCCAGACCTACACTGGCACTCTCGGTTAAATCTGCTGTGTTAGTCCGCGCGAATCCCAATGCGAAAAAGAGCTTGGCATTTTCCGTCCGCGAGGTCCGCGGACATGGCACGGACGGCGCAAAACCGTGACGCGGGGTCACGTGATGCGCCATCCGCCGCGGAAAAGACGGATTTAGTCCGTCGTGTGGATACACCCTAAGCGTTGGTGTGGTGGGCACCTGCAGCATCCTCACTTACAGCAGTGAAGAAAAATGTGCAGGAAACAGCAAATTCAAATGTAAAACTGGCTTGCAGAATTTATGATTGTGTGTGGTTCAATTCAGACCTTGCGAAGGTTAATGAACATCAGTACTGCTACTGCTACTATTCACTGACAAAGGAGTAAAAAAAACGCTGCTGATATTTTCAATATATTTTGGCATGCTGCTACCATGTGACCTATTGAGTAAATGTTCTTAGCAACTTTTTTTTTGTGCTACTTGCATCTCAACAGATGTTCCCAGCATCTCAGTGAGGATTCGGGCCAACAAGGAGGTTGTCCATATGGGTGATAGCCTGGACCTTCACTGTGTTGTGACAGGAGATGGCGCTGCTTCTGTTAAGTGGACCAAGCTTGCAGCTGATGATCGCTTTGCTGAAAATGTGCTAGTGCGTGGTGCTTTGCTCTCGGTGAATGGTGTTCGCCCTGAAAATGGTGGTGTCTACCGCTGCTCGATTGACAGCCCTGCGGGCACACTCAATGATGACTACGTCCTTGCAATTGAAGGTATGCGGCGGTCACAACACCAGGGGTAGCATTTTACCCTCTTGCCTTGCAGAAAGGATTACTTCATGAACGGATTTGAGCAGGCATAGGCAGGACACCGCTAAAATTTGTGTAATCACATAAAGAAAGGGTGTGCAATGCAGAGATTATTTCTATAGGATCCCATGTTTTCGGTTCTGACAGCTTTGCTAGCTTACAGATTCACGTTGTTAGCGCAGCGCACAAGCACTGTAAATAGCAACTTGTCCCTTCTAATGTGAAAGTGTTAAGTTTTTTGCACAGAAAAAGCTCCAAAGAGCCATGGTTTGCATTTCTTCCACGAAAACATGAAGATGTAGTAGCCACTATAACATATAGAAGAGTTTTGACTTGATGGCCACTCTTGTGCTCTACTTGTAAGGGACCAGAATAATTGATTGTGTGTGCTGTATCTGAGGCAGCTCTTAGAGAATTCCCCTTTGTGTTAGTCATATGCATTCTACTCTAGCATGTCTAGTGAAATTTTTTAAGAGTGAATAAGTATTTTTAGATCAATGGATAGTTAATTAAAGTGAATGCTATGCAGGAATAATTTGCAAATTTAGTGCAGCAACACATTTTCTCATGTTGTGGAGTCCTTTGCAAGATGCTGATGCTACCTGTGATCATTTTCATGTTGATCTGCATTTGCTTCGTCTCACTGTGTCATGATTATGCCATATTCAAGGTGAACAAAGAGACAGACATCATGCGGACATAATTTGTCCAACCTATGGCCAAAATTATGTGTGCTGAAGTGTTCTACAGTTGCATATATTTTTATACCACGGAGCCTACTATAACGGCGATCGACTTAGATTTTGACATGTTGATAGTCAGCTTCTTGGGGAAAGATGGAGGCTTGAATTGATGGAGAAATGATTGAAAATGATGATGAACAGGGAATGTTGCTAGAGCCAGTATTTTGACAAGTCCACTTGTCAGTGTTGGCTCTAGCCAAATTTCTTGTTCATAATCGTTTTTCTTATTCTGCTCATCAACACAGCTTCTTGGGTTTGTCGTGGTTCAATATTGGCAAGAGTAGTTTTTTATATTTTCGCAATATAATATTTATGAAAATGCTTATGCAAAAGAAAGTTTGGAAGTACAACATAATTACATGTGGAACATATGTTACTTTCTTGAATCAATTTGGGAGATAGATGAGGGCAGTACTTGAAAGAGAAGTAACAGTACAAAATGTGTTGTTAAACTGCAGAATAAGTACTGTAATTTCCCATGAAAGCCCTGTGTAGTGCGCCTACATGATCATAGCAAGAACATTTTGTTGCTCAGTACTGCTCATTTAATCATGTTCTCACTATGTCTGCTCTGTCAAAAGCTTTTTGTTCACTTTATTTTACTAACAGTGATAGCCCATATACTAATGGTAAATAGAGGTTAATATAATCATTTGCTGACATTTGACTATTTTTAGGTTATGAGAAACAGTTTGGTCATGAGAAACAGTTTTCAGGAGCAGCAGCAATGTAACTTCTTTTGAAATGGTAGCGCAGCAATATTGATTTGTGCACGAAATTGTATCACAACCTTTTTGACAAGACAGGTTTTGATGGTATTTTATTTCCTTTTTACTCCTTGGTGCACATTGCCAATGAAGTTACATTTGTAGTCTTTTGTTGACTATTGTTTGTTGGGTTTCCATGTGCAGTGTTCCCGTCTCTTCGTTGTAATTATTACTATTATTTTTGAAACACCTGCCTCTGTGTCATTAAAAATCATTGTCCTTGTTTCTAACACCCTAACACCTGTTAACATCTGTTTGTTTTGTATGCTTTTATTTGTTTCTGTGGTTGGGTTGTAAAAACATGTTCTTGCTCTGAGTTTTGTCTTTTCTTTGTGTTTGACAACACTAACACACTAAGCTTAAGAAATAGTTTAACATAGATCTGCATGCTTAACTATAATTAACACTGCATCCTAATAAAAATGGGCTTCAAGGGATCATTGCACGCAATTAGTTGTATCCTAAGGAACTACTGCTAATGAATTCAAATAATCTTTTATTACTAGATATGTAAAGACTTTGTCATTACATGGTGTTGGTAAATCGGTTCTTGGTGTTGGTTGAATGCATACTATGCAGATTTTGTTCTTTCTGAAGTAACCCCCATTGCATATGGAGACATACATGTGCATGGAAATGTGCACTGAGGTTTCTAATACAGCATGATTGTCAGAACTGCTGCCGCACTTCCATATTTAATGATGTTGCAGCTTATCCTCTAGAATTAGAATTTTGGGCACTTTGCAAAATAAGTATTTGTATGTTCAAGTCAAATTCCTTCAATAATAGCACAATGCTAACCGAATAGCAATGAGAGAGCAAGGTGGAATTACATTGCTTTATCTCACCATCTCCGGGTTTCTTCCTTTGATGCTTATCTGTAGTAGCAGTCAACCTTTAGAGGTACTTCACATAGCTGAAAGCTATGAAAACATTATTATATAACGGAGAGGAAGTTTCTAAAGATAAATATCATCTCTGTAGCAGCGATGTTGACAATGTGTATCCCTTGGGCAAGTTGATTCTGCCAAACAGATTGGACAATGAATTTAGGCTAATTACATCATATTTACGTATGTAAGTCTGCATACTTACATTGGAGTTGAAAGCATTAAAGATTCATTTTCATGTTGTATGGGTTTTCAGGACATGAGAGGTTGTTTGATTTAGAATGTATAAAAAATATATTATCAATTCGGTATCTTTACATAGTCGCATTTTCCTAAAACCTGCTTGGCTAGGTTTTAGGGAAAATTGTGCTAAGCGGTAATAAATTTTATGAGTAAACATATAAATTTAGGGTTTTTGATAATCAGATTTTTAGCTTACAGTAATTTTATACAGTGAAACCGTGATACAATGAATATGGATGTAAAGGGTTATCAGTTATAACAAGTTCAATGATGCATAGCACTGCCACTAAAATAATGCTCCACACATACATTTATCATAAGTTAGCGACTATAACGAAGCTACAATCATGGTCATATTGAATTCTTTATATTGAGGCTTCCCTGTTCTTTCAGGTTCTGTGTGTGTGTGTGTGTAACTCCTTTGAAAATGGCTTCACAACTACTTTCAATGAACAACCATGGTTTTGCATGTTTAACTCTGTGACATCTGTTAAGGTATAATTTGGTTCGCCCTAACCACCTTCAGGCATAGCAGTACCGAAAGGAGCACGCCACCTGTTAGCTGAAAAATAATGCGTCAATCTTAAGCAATATTTTCACTCATGCCTTCGTGTCCTGACATGAGATGATGTTTGTACCTGCAGTGTCATCTTCTTACTCTGACTCTCTCCATCTGTTCTCTCCACCTCCACCAGTATAAAAAAGCAAATTTTGCCTCTGTTCAGTTGCACTAAGAGAAAGCAGGTAAAGGAACGCTAGTGAACAACAGCTACACTAATGGGGTATTTTTTAAAGAAGCTTAATTTATTGAGCTTGTGGTGGAATCACCACCTTACGTCTATTTTTTTATTTCCTGAGCTTCCATGTTTCCCTCAGAGTAAGCCTGCTTTGCTAGAGCAAAAGTTTAGTTTAGTGTTACAACGTATTCCTGTTTATCACTGCAATGCGGTTATCCTTTCCTTTTTTTTCTGAAATTAGATACTTTAGGACTGCTGTTTTACTAGTAGCAATGCACAGTATGCACGTTTCAATTCCATCTTTGCCTCAGTGTGCCGTAATGCTAAAATAAACGAGCTTTATAAAGGTGCTGAAGGGAACTACGAGCCAACTAAATCAATTTGCCTCATGATAAGTAGCCCTTGCTTCACTTTAGTAAAACATCATTCTTATTGTTGCACAGTGCTGCTAAGTTCACTCATGCACTCACACAAATTAAGGTGAACCCTGTACATTATGCACCTTTACTAACAACTTGTTCTTCATTCAACTTGCCCATCTCTTGGCATATGGCAACTCGTAAGTAACATGACCAGTTCTGCATTCTTTGTGTCTGTGCATCATGGAAGTAACCCCATGGCCCCTCTGTTGTTCTGCACTCTTCCTGCATCAACCATCGTGCACTGGCCTGGTGATGATGAAAAATAGTGTCCCACTTTCAAACATACCCTTCCCCCTAGAATGATCAGTCCCACCCGCATGCTGTTATGGCACAGCCTATTTGATATTTCTTGAAATAATCGGTTGTATCTGTACTGATTCCATTCAAGTACATGCAGCTCCAAGTGTGAACAAATCTGAGTCATTGTCAAGGCATTCACTGAGTTTTACAATCCAAAACCATGATATGCTATAGTAGAGGGCTGTGTAAATTTCTGCAACCTGGGGTACCATAAGCATGCACGGTCATTACACAGTACATGGTCCTTTGGATCAGCAGCAACATCTTTGGATCAGCAGCCGAGTGCCATACCCACTAGACCACGGTGGTGGAGCTGCTTCATTACAAAGGTGTTTGGCTGTATAGCATAATGGATTTTTAATATGTATTAGCGTGATAGTTAAAACATCAGATTCTATTTATATACTGTAATGATCTATATTACCATAAACTTAAGAAATGACCTTGAAAGTCAATTAGTAGAAGCTTTAAGTTAGTTGCCTTTTGTCCTAGACCGAAAAATGCAGGTCACATGAAAAACAAGGGCTCCATAACAGCGTTTTTGGTCATTACAAAACCAACACTACTGAGTAACCACTAACCCACTGTGAAAGCAGGCTCTGGCACAAATGTAAACTGAGAGGTAAATTATTAAAACTCGCTAATGTCTTGTTAACTGTGGTAAAGAAAAAAAAATAAGATGTCATCCTTTTGTACTAGCAAAATTGCAAGCATTTGAAGAGTGAACATGAATCCTTATAGGCACTATATGTATGCCACAAAGCATGCTTTTATTCTAATGTAAATGAAGGTGTAGTTCGGTGTTGTTAACAAGCTTGTAGCCAGCCCCACCAAGGGGGTCTAGTGGTTATGGCAGTAGGCTGCTGATCCAAAGGTCGTGGCATCGAATCCCAGCTGCAGCGGCTAAAGCGGTTAAAGAACCCCAGCTGGTTGAAATTTCCGGAGCCCTTGGCTACAGCGTCTCTCGTAATCATAGCTGGTTTTGGAACACAAAACCCCAGAAATGATGAATGATGAAGCTTGTAGCCAAAAGTATGCATGGTAGTGCATAATTCTCAGGAAGTATGTGGGTCAGCAGGAGGGAGAAAAGCGGTCTAAGTAGTCTCAGTAGTATTGCCAATGCATCCCCATCAGGGTCATGGCCCATTGCACTTTCATCATACATCTGGGAGCTGCAGTACTAAAGGACAAACAATGCTCGATAAAATGACCTTCAAGAAGTTGCGACAAGTGTGTCAGGAAATGTTCGTACTCAATTTGTAATGCAAGTGGGAGAAAACAGTGACCACACTGTTCATCTGGTCCCCAGTGAAATTTGTATTTGAAGAGTCAATGGTAAGTTTAACCTCTGCAGTGTGGAGCTCGGGACGTAGTTCAGTGGTCTATAAAATTTCCTCATCCTTACAGTAACATACAGTGCTTCAGTTTGTGAAGGCTCGCTAAGCTCAGTGAAGGCTCGATAAGCTCATCAAGAACGCCAAAAAAGATATCCAGTCTAATAAATTTCCATCTAGTGACCCTTATGTGTGGCCGGAAGCAAGTTTGAGTGCATGATATTTGCAAGTAATGCAGGAGCGCAGTACAGGGCAGAAAAAGGCTTTTTTTTTTATGTATGTACATATTTCTTTGTAAGCATAAGCTTATTTTGAAATTTATATCTTGTGATGTGCTAGTCTTGTCTGGGCAAGATTAACTAGTATATGAACATTTTCCTGAATTGCTTGTTGCACAAAAGTTTGATGTGTGTGCTCATGATTTCACACACTTGATGAAAAAATACCAATTTTACATTTGAAAAGTCAAGAGTATGCTGGGGCCTATGGGAAAAAAATACAAATAAAAGTTTTCTCTGGTGCATGATACACTGCTAACCTTTTACCTTCCACCCACAAGGTTATCTGTGTTGACTTGAATCTATTGGGTGGCAGGCACTGCATGCTGATTACGAAGAGGGGAGCACTGTTTCACCTAGATTTATATCTTCCCCCTAGGCAGATGCATTCTGATACCTTTTAAATGATGTATAATCAGTATTTTTCATAAAGTATATGACATCACACACATCACAAACATACACTGACTGTTGCAACAAGCAATTTCAGAAAGTAAATTTTAAAGTACCACTTCATCTTGTTTGAACTAGACAAGCACATCACACAACAAAAATTTTAGAGAAGGGTTTTGCTTAAGTTAAACTTTTGTTTCCCCATTAAGACACATGTAAAACATGGAAGTGCATTTAGGAGACAGCTGCTTATCTGATTTGAATGAAATTTTTGGACATGAGAGAGAAGGTTGAATTCTGGTGACTGCAGAAAGCAGAATTTTGATTTAAGACCATGGTACATTTTCATTGCAGAGAATTGCTGATTTTTGAAGTTGTCTAAATCTGGAACTTGCACTAGAAATGTTCTGACAGAGGAACTTGTGTCTCAATCGGTATCTTTAGCTTGTGGCTAAGAGCTACTTAATGTCAGCAGGGACAACAACTGTGCATTAGCAGGGCATGATTGGCACCCATGTACCTAGCTGTTATTTTTCTGTTTTTTGATTTCCTTATTGTGTCAACATTTTTCTCATGTGTTGCATGGACCTTGGGGCATATTATTTAAGTAGCCAGTCTGGCCATTGTGCAGAAACTCCAACGGTTCCACCTAATGAAGTGGAGACCAGGACTATACCTTACGGATCGACTGTTGTCTTGGACTGCCGGCACAACTTGGAGCCTCCTGTTGCCTACAGCTGGACACGTGACAACGGTGATATTCCACACAAGGCCTTGCCTCGTGACAGCACATTGGTTGTACCTGATGTTCGTGCCAGTGATGCAGGCACCTACATCTGCACAGCTAAGAGTGAACGTACTACGCTAGAAGTTCCAACAATCCTCGTTGTTACGGGTGAGGACACAAGCTGCTTCATACAGATCTTTGAAATGCATTCTTAAAAACTCTAGTCAAAGGTCAGGGCCATCTATTCTGTTATGTGTTAAAACATGCCCGTGTGTTATGGATGGTTTAAATTGATTTTAACTCTTTTGAGCTACAAATATCCTTGGTTACTCTTTTAATACAGTGTAAATCTGGTCTGGATGCTGTGGAAAGTGATAGAGCCTGTGAAAGAAAGAAGTAAGCTGAGCGAATCAAAGTCGCACATGCATATATTGTGCAGTAAGCAGTTGCGTTCTCTTCAAAATGTGGAATTTGCTGCTGTCTTGGCTCACCCAGCCTTTGCAACCACTGAAGATGACCCGCAAGATGGTGTGCAGCCATATTATTATTCCCTTTTGCGCTGCGTGCTTATCTGCATGTCTCTCACTTCAACCCTTTCTCAGTTTTGATGTGTTCATCTCCTCCCCCTCTTGCCCTCGCTGTGGATGCTGTAGAACAGCATGCATTACCAGCATTTTTCCTAGCCAACACGCTTTCCCCAGCTTGCTGGGCTCTATGGGATGGAAGGGAGATGGAAGACAAATCCATGAGGTTGAAGGTGTGGAGAAGGCTGGAAAACTGGCACCATTCTTTAAACACAAGGCATGCGTGGTGATGATGGTAATCACATAGGTCTGGTGACTTGCGTTTTTTTTTTTTGTTTTTGTTGTTTTTTTTGCTGGCATTTCAGGAATTCTGTTTCCTTTTTATGTAAACCCCCAGGAGCCAGGATGAATTGTGATAACCAGTAAAGCACCATGGTTTCATTGTAGTAAGCAGTATATTTCACTATAGATGACATACGAAGGCTTGCAATGCAACATTTGTTCAATGCTACATCCAAGTATGGTTAAAACTGGTGGTGTTATGAGCACATTTCACTAAAAGCTTACTACAACTACCGACCTACATTTTAGAACTGCTGTGCCTGACCCCATAACTGTGCCACAGTTATGTGCTCTGTAACATCTTGTGAACGGAACCATATGATCCTCTTTCTGGCCATTCCTCCTCCTACCATTGTACACTCAAGTAGCTGCTCCAGTAGACATTACTACAAAAATTTTAATAAAAAAACATGACATAAGCTTTAGGAACAGTTAAGTAAGCAGTTTATTTGGTAATTTGGGCTTTTCGAGCCTTGGGCCATAATAAAGGCACTTCTGATACTCTGGTAGCTTTGTTATAGCTGTGTTTGTCTGTGATTTTAACCTAAAGAAATGAGCTTTTGATTTATTCCCCTTCTTTCATTATCTGTGACATTGTAATAGAGATGAGACAAGTGTTCTTTCTTTTGTTATATCCAGTAATTCTTCATACTAACAGTGTAGCTGTTTCAGCTTTTTGTTGCACTGTCCAGTGTAAACAGAAAACTATTGTCATCATGAAATAAGTGCACATGCACTTCTCTGAGATGCAGAACATTAGTGCACGCTTTCTTCTCTTGTGCTCGTACCCTCAGCACACTACTTCACAAAGGCAGATGCGTTTCATAGCCTTGCAAGTATAGCAAATGGGTGGAGGGAAGTGAGAGTGAAGAGGAGGGGAGAGGATAAAACATAGCGTAGGCATGTACAGGATATACAGCAAGGAGTGGAAAGGAAGGTCCGAATGACGGGATGTTAAAGAAGGGGAAAGGGTAAGGCTTTTACAGGCAAGTGTAGGAGTGGGAAAGAGAAGTGAGGATGAGGAGGAGGGAAAGGAAGAGGGAACACCACCAGCTACGCTCTATCCTCGGTCTTCGCACTGCTAGTGCATAGCTGCCCAAAATTTTTGCTTTATAAGAGTCCAGCTGCATTAACTTTAGAAAGACAGCTTGGCTAGTTAATACCTGTGTGTAGACCTTCATTACCGAATTGGAAGCGTAACCAACAGTGATCGTAGAAGAGGAGGAAGAATGGACAGAGCCTTTTCATCTGTCATGGCAGATGAAAAGGCTCAGATGAAAAGGCATTCGTCAAGGCAGATGATGTCGCTATTGTGCAAATCATGCTGCAGTGAAACGATCTTATTTTTAACATTATGAGAGGATACAGGTTGTACATCCAGAAATAATGCTTGACGTTACCCAATGCTGAATAATGTGTCTAACCAGAATTTTATGCTTAGTGGTACTGTCCAGCTGAAAAATTTGGTTAGTTTGAGCAACATAGCATGCTGCCCATTATACTTTGTGCACTGTGAATGAGATGGAACTTGTCACGTTTTTGCTTTGGTTTCATCTTTTATCCTTAGAAGTGAGAACGTATTTACTATGTTGAAAGATATTCGCAAATATTTCAATTTTTAACGGCGACTGTTTATTTTAAGGATCTGCATTGAATAGGTGGCTACCTGAGTTGAGATCTGAACTGCATAGCATAGTACTGATTTCATTACTCAAAAGTTTCTAATATTCACACACTCCTACTTAGGTTCTTTGTAATTCTTCATAGTTAAGCCCCATAACTCTTTGAGAATTAAGGTGTTATCTTGTGCAGCGCTTCACTTTCAGCTCTCTTATTTTACAGGTTTGCTTCCCCGGTTCACTCAGGCTCCCCTTTCTTACATGAAGCTGCCAACCATTGTGAACGCTTACATGGGATTTGAAGTCCAAATAACATTCAAGCCTGAAAAGGATCACGGTACGGATTTCTTGTATTTAGCATACACCACTGTGTTTGCATATCATAGTTGCAAGTTGAGCATTTGTTAATCTGTGTTGTGTTAAAGTGTTCATATATATCTTGAAGAGCATAACTAAGTATATGAAAGTTCCTATTTGTTAAGTCTAAGAAATAGTTTCACATCTGATGTGCATGTGAAAGTCTTGGTTTAATGGAAGGCTGGTTATAATGCTTGATTTTATTGTAATTAAGTTGCTGACCAGACATATTACACTTGAAGCAGCTGTATATTATCAAAATAGTGGTCATGAAAATGCTCTTCTTTGCTCACAGTGTAGTGATTCATGCTCCATATCCCAGAGGCAACTCAACACAGAGTTATGACACACATACTTCCACCATTTCTGCTTGCTTCACTTCATAGTGCCCGGCATGATACAAAATGTGAAATGTCACTGTGCGCCGCTCATGACAAAGCTATTAGTATACCAATCACAAAGTCTAAGAAACTCTGCTTGAAGAAATTTACTGCAGCATTTTCTATTGCCATGTAATGCTTCTCATGAAATGTGACTTTTTCGTTTTACATGAGTATTCTTGACTGACTTGCAGAGGTTGCAGAGGTTGCAGCAATAACTGCATGTGAATTGTTCTGCATGCTATAATTGATCACATATTTCAAAGTAATCCCTCATTACAGTCAACTCCCAATAATTCGAAGTCGCTTAATTGGAATTGTCAGTTAACTGGAAGTGAAGTGGGGGTTCCATCAGTTTTGCAAGCAAAGCAATAGAAAAAAATGCTTGGTAATTGGAAGTTAGAAGTCTAAAGTGTCAGTTAATTAGAAATTGTTTCTCAATCTTATGGCTTGAGATGATCGTAATGTATGAGAGGAGGAGGAAATAACTTCATTAAGTCCGGAGGAACCCCTCTCCACCCACTCTTGGTTTAAAGGTGGGCAGGGGTCGCGGGCCGCACCCACGTTGGGACGGGAAGCCCGTGAGCCTCCGCCCTTTCATGAGCCTTCTGGACGGCCCGGAGTTGTCTGGTGGTCGCCGCTTCGCAGCGCATCTTCGCAGTCTTCTTCTGTGCACAACTCGGTGCCGCTTAACGCGGAGCATTGCCAAAGCATGTGCGATAATGAGCAGTACGATTCGCCACAATCCGGACAGTGGGGCTCTATGTCTGGTGAATAAAGGCTCAGTCTGCCTCTCAAAAGGAACGACCCTGTCTGGAGCATTCGCAATATCGGCGACTGTGGTCTATTGAGTTTAGCATGGGGTAGGGGGAAGACCCTCCTTGACAGCTGGTAGTGTGTCGTTATTTCGTTGAAGAATTTCACATTTTTAAAGTGAAAAACAGCTTTGCATGCTGCACTTACATTGTTAGCATCAGAGCTGACTACAGCAGCACAGCTCATATGAAGCATCAATGTTAGGTACTCGCACCATCGGCATCACAGCTGATGACAGCACCGGAAAATAATGAGGTGGCAGGGTTAGCCCACCCACCCAGTGCAACCACAGCCTCGCATGGTCGCATTGACGTTCTAGGTCTCTCTGTTTGTTTCCTCGAGTGTTAGTGAATCAGCCCACAGGCATCATTGCACAGTCGGGACAGTGGCGGACCTTATCGGATGCTTGACCTGGCGACAAAAGCTAAGATTTTGAAAGAAGTTGAGGAAGAAGGCACTGCGAAGCAGGACATCGCATGGAAGTATGGCATCAAGCCTAACACTCTTTCAAACTTCCTTAAGAACAAGTGCACAATACTCGAAGCATTTGAGAACGATCAGTTTAAAATGTCATGCAAGAGGATGCGCACCGGTGCCCACCCTGAGAGAAAGCGTTGCTCATTTGGATTTGGAAGGCATGAAGCAACCAGCTTCCGCTCAGAGGTGATATTGTAGCAGCGAAAGCCTTATCACTTGTGGCGATGTTAGGCATTGAAAGTTTTCTTCGTCCGATGGATGGCTGACATGCTTCAAGCAACGTCACGACCTGGTGTTCAAAAGCGTGAGTGGCGAAAGAGCTTCTGTGGACCAGGAAACATGTGCAATTTGGAGAGAAGAAAAGCTTCACAAATATTTGAGTGAATATAAGCCTTCAGTGCCAACAAGACGGCACTTTTTTGTAGGATATTGCATGATAAGACACTAACCTTCAAGGACGATGACTGTGCTGGGGGAAAACGCAGCAAAGAAAGAAAGGCACCCATCAACATTGCCAACTACTTCCATGACCGTAGCTGTAGTGACATCAGGAACAGCAGGGTCGGGAAATGGGAATGATACCGGTGTCAGCCGGACATTTGTAATGGTGATCAATTCCTTTTCTTGACCGCGATGAACAGTCATGGGTCACTGCTGCGCGGTCTAAGCTATTATCTGTGTCACAGGGGCAATTTTTAATCGCAATCGACGCCTATCTTGATCGGATTTCTTGACCGCAATCAACAGTAGGGCTCTTTGATTTTGCACTTCTGGCTGCCCGCGGGCCGCCAGGCCTGCCGGAGCGTGTTGGTTTTTTCAAGTTGCTCTGCCCACAGTGCCACGCACTTCTGGTTGGCGTTCATTTTTCTCTGGTTGGCTGCTCCTGGTGACACACGTGTCGCCAGGACCGGCCAGGACAAAATCCTCCTGCCAGCTCTCTGGGACATCTCTGGCTTGCAGACACCAAAATGTGATGGTCAGACTCGCTCGTTGCCATGTTTGCAGGGACTTGGTGGATTGCGGTGCGGGTATGTGAGGACTCCTTCGGACATCTTTTACGTCTCACATTGTGTTGTAAAGCTAATTCTACTGGGCAAGGTGGTTCGTTCACGTGATGCAGTGAACATTTGGAGCTCTTATTTATTGTCTTTCTTTTTTGTTACTGCATGTCGCGCTTCCTTTCGTGAGTTCGGCATGACAAACCCTTGCCTTATAACTGCTTCACGTCTCAAAAGTTGGGGACGCACACTCAGCGCCATGCCCTCATGTTAACCTTGCTTTGGTGGTGCCTCTACTTGATCTCTTTAGCGTTTATGCGATGCTATCTCGTGTTTGTGCAGTTTGCAGATTCAGTAAGTTGCAGGTTGGTACATTTCGCTCCGTCAGACCGATGCGTTTCAACGAGGTCTTCATTTCAACTAGGTCCTCTGTAATAATTCTGGGACATTTTAAGGTCCGATTAGGCCACCCACCATGATTTGTTACATGCTTGGTATTAATGGTATAAACTAGGTGATGCGTACACCAGGGTCATGACATCTGCTAAAGCACGGACAAATACAACCAGTTTATATAGATAGCAGTTTATTTCGATGGCAAAGTTGGTGCTCCTTGACAAGCCCCGACAATAATTCTTCAAATGTAATGTTCATTCAAATGATCTTCATTTTCTTGGAAGTTTGGTGTGGTTCTCAGGGAAGAACTGTGGTATGTGACTATAGGCATTTCCATCAACCCTAAAAGAAAGCAAAGTTGTCATCAAGAGCATTTCATGATATTTGTTTTATAAGGATACATGTGTTGCAAGCCCGAAATGGTGCTACCCATGAAGTGCACCCAATCCCATCCAATACAGTGAGAATAGAAAATTGTGTCAATTAATGAGCACATACTTAAGTCACTTGACACTTTCAGTGCAAAAGTTACAAGACCAGACAAATATGTTTGTCATGACCCTGTTTCTTTTTAATTTGCTTACCTTTATGCATATAAATACCTGTATAATTAGGACTAACGTAGAGAAAACATATATCACTTCAACCTAAATGTTTATCTGGCCTGCTGTGGCTAATTTTGTGGCAAACGTCATTGACCTTACACTTGGCCAGTCCAGGCCAGGCCAAGGGTCCAGTACCATCTTTTCACTTGATGGCATGTATGCCATTCATCACACAGTCTTGCAATTCCGCATGTTAATGCAATATAAACACTAATTTAAAGGCAATACCCCGTACAGGTTTATGCAGCAAGCTCATAGGACAGTAACCCAGGTAGCACCAATACGTTATAATAACATTATTATGTTCAGCTTGAACGTTAGGAAAATATTGTTAATGTCATTTTTTTTAACGTAGCTCCAACGTTGCATTGAAACATTTTTATAACGTTTTGCACTACATAAATTAAGCATTCGTGAAACGTTTTTACAATGTATGCATAACATTAAGCTACACGTTAGAATAACGTTTTGCACTACATAAATTAAGCATTTTTGAAACGTTTTTACAATGTATGCATAACATTAAGCTATACGTTAGAATAACGCTAGAATTAAACATTCATAAAATATTGTTACAATGTATACGTAACATTGGGCTAAACGTTAAGATAACATTACAACTAACACTCCTGAAACATTCACAGAATGTTCACGTGTGGTATTACACATTAAATGAAATGCACACTTGACTCTTGCAGTGCCTTCTAGGCACAGCAGTAGTCGAGTATACATTTCACCTGATGTAAAAATGACATAATCCTCCAAACTTGGCTTCACAGCAATACTTTATTAGTGAGCTTGCACACAAGAGTGAAATGATGTTGATGAATTAAAAATAAACAATACAAGCATCATTTTTCATGCATGTGGCCTAAAGCAGCACATCTGTCTTTTGAGGTAATCTTAAACATAAATGGAAAAATACCCAACAGCAAAACTGAATAAGTACACAAAAAACCACTTATGTCAAAAGTCAGATGCCACTTCTTTGACACAAACTCTGTATGCACGAATTTTGCCACAAAATTTACTCAACTGAATGGTCTAAGTAAAAGCTGTAGGATGTGAAAACAAATATCAATGAACTAAAAGTAGTGAAAGGTGTCGAAAATGACAGTGTATGTGAAATGTTCTTGATGTAGCTAGGAACACACAAAAGTTCAGGCATCATCATGTAGTACTTGACACATTAGAGCACTCAGCAGCATAGTTGTAACAGCAATTTGTGCAAAGTTGGTGCAGTGGTTAGCATATGTACAAGGGAGATGTGAGGGGCACTTGGCGCACAGGAGATACGGTGAAACACTTGGACCAATGAGGATGTGGCTGAACATTTGGCTAAAATAGGTGACATAGTTGAGTACTTGGTACATTTGTGAAGCAGCAGAGTGCTTGCTACACTGAAAACAGGGCAAAGCACATGGTATGTAGGATAGTAAAGGCCTTAGGCATAGTCACTTGACACAGGACAATAGAGTAGCACAGGTACCGTAATGGTAAATTTCAATATGAATACTTCAGAAATTGAAGCATACATGCACGCTCAACTAGCTACACAACAACTGCCCACAACATAGTGACATCTTAACATGCATCAATAAATGCCACCTTAAGCTTGTAATAAACATTTCTACCATGCAAAGCAGTCTAGACAGTTTTCTTGATAATGGATGTGTGGTTTCAGTACATACATATAGCTATGGATAGCATGGCTTCATGTAGTACTTTCCCATTTCATGGCTGTGGTCACATGAAAAAAACAATATTGTTGGAAACATCTGCTTATTTTAATATGCCCACGTGTAAGTAACATTCATTTTCTTACTGCCCACAAAAAAGTAACACATTCTGAAGATAGCCTACATGAGAAATGATTTTAAACTTCAACGAATTCTGACACATCAATTTCACACAAAAACATGTCAAATATAAGAGTGCTGTCCTAGCAACATTTTTGTTATGACTGTCTTTCTATAAGAAGCACAAAAGAAAAGATAGGTAAATAAATGAAAGCTCATAAAATAAAGCCCATTCAAAGAAAATAACTTCTAATAAGCACTGATTCAAAAAAACCTGAGAAAGACACTTAGATGAACGCTTAAGAGTGAAAAGCTGAGCTGGTTGGTTCATGATTAAATTCAACGAAAAGCTGGCAAAGCAGGACATGGACATCGAAGTCCGGCGAAGGTATGTCTGAGTGTGTACCTTTCTATGTCCGTGTCCTGCTTTGCTGGCTTTTCGTTGAACTTAGACGCACACAGGTTAACAAGACAAAGTGCAAAGGCATTGAAGCCAGCACCCTCAGCATAGTGCACTTTGACTTAGATTTTGTGAGCAAAGCAAACAAGGACACGTTATATCACTCCCATGTTTTGATCTGATAAAGATGGGCTTATATCCTAAGATTGGGACTGCAGACGTCTTTTTTAGAATGAGCCGTTTTAGGAAATCTTGTTTTATTTCTTCTCTCATTTTTCTTGTGGGAAGACAAACTTGAGCACAAATGTTGCCTGGACATCATTTTATAATTGACACCATTTCTTTCTTTTTCAACGTGCCAAGGTGCATGATAAAAAACATTTATGATTTGGGCAATGTTTGGAACCTTCTACACTCCCCCCCCCCCCCTTTTGTAAACAGTACAGAACAACCAATGGAACTCATGGCCATGCTCCTTACAATGACCAGGAATGCAGCCACAAAAATGTGAAAATACTGTGGTACACAATAGGAGGACACACATGCTGCAAGCTTTCAATACTTTATGGCATGCTACATGGCAATGCTTTTATGGAATTCAGTTTTCAGTTCTATGCAGTCTTATGGAGAAAGCATGAATACCAAGTTGATGTGCATGTTCGGTCTCTCATGGAATCGTCCAAATGCATCACACCAATAATCAAACTCTCTCAGTTCCTTCTCTATATAAAAACACGTTCATTTGTCCCTTTTGACATTTGTCAGTGGGGAGCAGAAAAGCAATCCAAAAGCAGCTCAATGATTTCTTGCACTTTGCTGCAAGAAAGACGGCTCCTAATTTTTTAATGATAGTCATCGCCAGTCATAGAGGGACGGCATAAAGCTGGCTAATTACTGAAACATGGAACAAAGCTATGAATGGTGACACTTGCAACAGCACTCCATAGAGTTCATTATTTAAAAAATATGTATGGAATAAATACTCGACACTACATAGATGACATGCATAATGAAATGTGGCACTGTGTAAATGCATATCCTCTTAAACGCACAGTGGAGGGTATGTATATCTGTGCATTCATATCGCAAATCAGTTCTTCAAAGTTCACGTCATATGCACTTGAAACCGATGATATTCAAGCAAGTCACACACACACACACACACACACACACACACACACACACACACACACACACACACACACACACACACACACACACACACACACACACACACACACACACACACACACACACACACACACACACACACACACACACACACACACACACACACACACACACACACACACACACACACACACACACACACACACACACACACACACACACACACACACACACACACACACACACACACACACACACACACACACACACACACACACACACACACACACACACACACACACACACACACACACACACACACACACACACACACACACACACACACACACACACACAAAACCCCTGCAACTTCACGGATGGAATGCTTGAGCTTGTAATGGGCCGAGAAGTCCTTGCCACACAGCTGTCAGGTCCAGCGCAGAAGGGTCCTTAAGAAAGCACAGTTGGACAGGGCCATTAACATTCACATTAATACTGAGATCTCAAATCTCTACAAATCTGCTACTGTAGGGAACAAAAACATTAAAATGCAAGTTTTTTAAAATACTTTTAAAGTACAAAAAGGTATTATTTGGTATTACTAGACAGCTCCACTCATTAAACTCCCACTTCCTCTCATGCCCAAGAATGTGCATGGGCCTTTTTGATGTCTATAACTGAGAAAAGCTACTTCTAAACAACGAAGTGGTCTGCTTCATGTTAGTACCATGGAGATAAGTGCAAGTGCTGATAAACTGGCTACATCCCAAAGTGTAGTTTTAGACGCTATAACGGGAGGCCACAGAAGCACTTAAGTAGTTCACGAGTTACTGCCCAGGCTTAAGTTCCACAAATGTTACTGAAGCAAAAAAAGAAGTTAAAAAGATAAACACCCTAAATGACACATTCGCGTACTTGAACGAAGAGGCTAGGGAAATGCAACGACGCAATGGAAAATTCGGCCACGCATGTTGGGACGATATGCTAAAACGTGCAGAGAGTAGCTCACTCTGAGGAAGGAAAACATAGCACTGACGGCGGTGAAAAGCATATGAACGTTGTACAGATCATCTACATGCTTTAACGGCAACCACGTGGAACAGAACTTCCGATAAGAGAAGAGGCGATGAAAGAAAGCCGCCAAGGCAGTTCCGCGGAGAAGATAGCAGGAAATAAACACTAATCAAAAGAAAACAGTGATTCATTTCTCGCGGAGGCGACCCGCTGCCCCCGAGGCAGCCGCAACTCGGTTCAAACCACCGGCCGAATAAGGCCGGCACATGCATAATAGCGTTTCAGCTTAAAAGCATTGAAAGAAAGCCGCACCACTCATAAGGTCGCGTTCAGTATGCGCGAAAAATAGACACAAACATGCTCGTTATACTAAGAGCAATTTACTTATCGTGCAATCATAGCTCGCGCCTTTTACATCGCTGCTCCTGATCGCCCATTGTAGAAAAGTTCAAAATGCCGACGGCAGTACTTACCAGTTTCCGTTCGGTGGACGCTCCACGACATATAATAGCAGGTCTTCGTAATATGTAGCACGGGCAAAACACAATAGACGAGCACAAAAAACAAACAACCACTCAAACAATAGAAGAAAGGCAACTTTTTCACTGAGCCGAGGCACAACGACCAAACCAGAGAACACCTATATACTCCGAGCACCGACGGACACGTGATGCTCATGGCGACGATGGCGATTTGGCCATCTGGTTTGGCATAGAGTTTCGCGAGTTTCGCTTTGAATCGGGTCGCATACGCGGTAAGCGCGAAGTAACGTAGGCGAAACCTTTAAAATTTTTGTTGAATATTCGAAATATTCAGTATTACAGAATATTTAAATACCAGACGTACACTTGCCAGAGCGTTTTTATGAACAATTGCTTCTCAAGTTTAACGAAAAATGCGCGTTTTTCACTTGAAATATATTATACGTACTACAAAATAAATACAAATGTGCAACAAATTGACGCTTACGAAGTTTTTTCTATTCAACTAGAAATGACAACTTTGTCAATCACTATTACATAGAAGTTATGTTAACCACTTACGTTAACTTTTCGTGCGATCTCAATGTTTTCTAAACATTTAATGCATAACGTTCAACGTTATATGTTTATATTGAACATTACATTAATATTCCAAAGCAAGCGTTAATATTACATTGCACTTCGAACATTAATGTAACGTTTGAAGTACAAGAAACGTTATATGTTTAATGTGAAACGTTAAAACAACGTTGTTGAAAAACATACAACGTTACTGCAACATTCACAACAAAGATGTAACGTTTTTCTAATGTTCTGTGCTACCTGGGAATGTTGAAATACAGGACAGTTGTTATGCAATGCTAAAAGTGTGAACCAGTCAAAGATGAAACACAGAGAAGTGGCACACAAAATGACACGCAGTTGTCATGTATGCCACTTCTCCCCTCAGTGTTTATTCTTTTGATTGGTTGCTATCTTCAGCTCATATGAGTATGCTGGATGCCACACAGGGTATAAGATGTGTGGATTGCACCGTAGGTTGTCTTAGCCACCTTCGTGCAACAGGCCGTAGGCCGGGATGTTCAACCAACACTGACTGTCTGATTCATAGAGGATTTCATGACTCACTTTTTCTTGCACAGATCAGATCTGTTCATTTTAACACCTTTTCTATTACGTTAAGGAATAAGCTTTTGAGGCTTAAAAAGATACAAATTAGAAGTGCTGATGCAATAATGGTCCTCGGATATGTTGAACCACAGTTCAAATATGAAACATACCTGCACTTTCAAATGTGAAAACCTTGAGCCTTGGCCTACTGTTCTTGTTTTTCTCCGGAGTCATGCAGCCACAGCCTTTACAATAGCCTCTGTTTAAGTATCGTTTGTAAGGGCGACAAAGAGGAGATGAGGCTAGACGTGCCTTACTCAAACACCATGTTTTATTAACTGACTCCTAGAACGTCGCTGCTGATGATGATATCCGTGTAGTGATGCCATTGTGATGTGGCTGTTGAGGATGATCTCACTCTTGTAACGTCCTCCCCTCTTTGGCTGCGGAGTTTAATACAGAATGCAGTCTTTGAAGTGGCTAGGTATGTGTCTCGGCTGGGCCTTCGACTTGTGACGACTGGCTCTCTGTCCATTTGCTCAGGGGAAGTCTTGCTTTCCTCATGCTGTATGTTGTGTCCTTTGCCAAAGGGTTGGGAGCACCCATATTGGATTCAGATCCACGGTGCAATTGCTGCGACGTTTTGCTGATGGCTGGAGTTAGGGACATGTCTAAGGTGAAGCCTGTTCTGCCTTAGCTGATTTCCTTCAACTACCACTTCATATGACCTCGCATCCAGCTGTTTTGTCACTGTGCCCCTGCACCACTTGTCTCTTTCTTTAACAGGCTAGACAAACACTATATCTCCTCTCTATAGTGGGGGTAAGTCCTTGGCGTGTTTGCTGTAGTACCGCTTGGTGTGTGTGACCTTTGCTGTTCTCTGTTGTTCGCAGTCAACAACCTTTGGCTTGAGCAGAGCTTTAGTTGTTGGGAGAGTGGTTTTAGTTCTAGCCATGAGTAACTGGGCTGGGCTGGCTCCCATCTGTTGCTGTGGTGTGTTGTGGTGGTCAAGGATGCGTAAATATGGATCACCGTTGCTACCTAATGCCTTCTTTAAGAGTGTCTTGGCAGTCTTTACTGCTGACTCTGCCATTCCGTTTGCCTGGGGATGTCCTGGGCTCAAAGTGCAGTGCTGTAATTGCCATTCTGCTGCAAAGTTTGCAAAATTCGCGCACGAAAATTGTGGCCCATTGGCACTGATGACGACATCCGGTATCCCATATCTAGCGAAGTGAGCTTTGTCTTTTGTTGACTGCAGTAGCTGTTGTAGACTGTAGTTGATCAATTTCCCAAAAGCCACTTAAGTAGTCAACTGCTATGAGGAAATGTTTCCCTTGTAGCTCCATTAGGTCAATCCCAACCCTTTCCCACGGTCGATCAGGTGTAGGGTGAGCCATCAGAGTCTCCTTCTGTTGTCTTTTACCGTGCACCTGTTATGTTTCGCATGTTCGAATGTAGTCCTTGATCTCAGTGTTCATTTGGGGCCAATACACACATTCTCGACCCCTACGGAGACAACTTTCTATTCCGAGCTGTGAGGAGTGCAGTCTCATCTTGATGTCGTCTCTCATGCTCATTGGGATGACTACACGTTGGCCTGTCCTACGCTGTTGTGCTTTTGATCTCACCCAATGTTTCTTTCTTCACACATTGGTGCACGATGACATTTACTTCTTTGTATTCTAGGCCGCTTTCTGTGTCTGGAAGGAATGCCCTTGACATTGTGTCTGTGATGGCAAGTTCCTTGCCTGGATGATACTCAGCTTCGATGTTGTAACTCTGTATTTGTAGCAGCATGCCCTGCAGTCATCGTGGTACCTTATCAAGGTTTCTTTGCAATGGACTGCAATGGCTTGTGATCTGTGATCACTTTTGTGTGTCGGCCCAATGCATACTGGTGGAACTTCTGGAAAGCGAACACAATTGCCAGCATCTCCTTCTTGATCTGAGCATATCGTATTTCTGCTGGAGTGAGCGCTCGGCTAGCGTAGGAGGCTGGGGCGTCTTCTTGCAGAAGTACAGCTCCTAGCCCCTTTTCACTAGCCTCACATTGGGTTGTGAGGGCTTTCTTTTAATCATAGAAGGCCAGTATCGGCAGCATGGTCACTAGATGCTTCATTTTTTCAAAGGCCTCTTCCTGTTCTGTTGACCATGTCCATTTGGCATCTTTGGCTGTCAGTCCTCTAATTGGCTCCATTATTGTTGATATGCTGGGTAGAAATCTGGCGATATACAGTAGTTTACGATGCCACATAGCCTTAGTACTCCACTAACATCAATGGGTGGGGACATTTCACGGATTGCTTTGACCTTGTCAGGGTCGACGACGAGTCCTTTGTCTGTACATTTGTGGCCGGGAAAGATCACTTCTTCCTTGTTAAGCTCTAGCTTTGTTTTTTGATGCGAATCCTTTGCTTTGTGCATCTGTTGAGCAGTCTTCATTCATTACGCGAGTACGGCATTTGTTTTTATTAATGTGAGAAGGTTGGTTACTGAGGGCTTTTTTCTGTATCAGGAAAAATGGGTGCACGTCACAATCTGTTTCACTTCTTTTTCTTTTTTTTGTTGCGGGAAGCGGGTACACATTACAATCGAGGGCGCGGTAGAATCGAGTAAATCTCCCGGATTCCGTTTCTGCAAATTTGGCAGGTATGGTTTCAGTACTCATGGTTTCCAAACTCTCCGACTACCACTGTGATGCTGCACGCAAGATTGAGGCATAAAATTTTCTTTGTTCTACCAGCTCAGGTTGGTTATATTTTTTCGATTTCATGACAACGAAATTTTCACTTCAACGAAATTTTTCTGCGCACCATCAATTTCGTTGTAGCGAGGGTTGACTGTAGCTGCAAACTCTGAAGTCATGAGCAGAGCAGTTCCTTCAGGCTGTCTCGGCCTCTCATCCATTGATTAAAAGAAAAAAAGAGCCTTACCTGCGATTGCATCAGCAAATTTCAGTGCAGCAGAACCTTTCTTGTCCTTCTGGATAACCAAGCTAATTGCACTGCAACTTCTTGGTTCAGGAGAACACTCAGGATGTGCCATGTTGCTGCAAGTCTATGCCACTGTCACCAAGACCCCACATTCGTTTATCTGTAAAATGTGCATTCTGTGAAGTCCATTTCAGAAATCAGATGGGGAAAAAAAAGACGGGGGTGGGTGAGTAAAAAAATGTGTGTTCGTGGTTTAACTTGCAGAAATCACGGCATTGCAGTACTAAAACTGTGCAGTGCCTTCAAGTGGTTTCACAACTATACTTCTTGTGATGCCGACTGGTGAAAAACGCAATTTAGTGCGCTATTACACATCTGCTGCTCTGTAACAGCACCAAACTGGTGGTCTTGGTGTTCAACTCGTACTAAAATTATCTGAACCATCCCCAAGGCCTGCTGTTAAAATTTTACAGGTTCAGCTAACATGAAAATTAATTCATGCATGTGTATGCATAACGACATCTTACTAGTACACTTAAAATTAAAAAAAAAAAATGAACACTGCGTTATACTTGCACTAACACAAAGTGCTAAAGCTTGGGCAGCTAAGCAACTTGAAAAAATAAACTGATAATTCTGTAATGAGCAGTGAAACAAAAAAACGCTATCAGTCACATAAACACAAGCAGCCCTACCAGCAAAATTTGCTAGGACCAAGCATGACAAAGTATCAGTGGCCAAGCTGTCCATGATTGGAAAGCCACTGGAGGCCAAGTGAGGAATGTGCTTGGCAAACGTGACATATATATATACAATTGGCCAAGCATAGGAAGCCTATGCTTGGAAAATGATTGGAAACACCTCCTGCCACAATTGGAACTGCAGTGGAATTCCATGCAATTGCCAAGCATGTTCTGTATATGGGGGCCAAGCATTTTGGCCAATGCAATTTCTAGTACATTTATTTTACTTTTTTATTTTGGCAACAATTTCATGCCCAGCTAAATTTGTTGTAGTTTTTTTTATGGAATACCGTATAAATAGCTATTAAGCACGTCGTCGATATGGGGTCCGAGCATTCTGTTCAATGCAATTTCTAGCACGTTTATTTAGTTTTTCATCTTGGTCAATTTCACGCCCAGCGTTTTGCTAGGTTTTGGTCAGTCCCACCCAGATAAGTCACAAGGCAAATATTTTTAATACTTCATGTTTATTTACACCATACAATACACCATTGGTCCATTCCTCCTCCAGAGTAAGTGGTGTTCCTTGAGCTTATTCTTTACTCATGGCGGCACGCCGGCTTTGTGTGCTTCCACCTTCCTCGTGAGCTGCAAACATCAGCCACCTTTTTGTAGAGTCCGCAACAACAGCATCAGTAGTAAATGAACAACCATGTGTGTGTTGCACCTGTGAAATACAGGTACACAAAATACTGTGAGTCCAATTTTTCTTTTAAGTTGAATGTTGGAAGCAAGTGCTCAGGCACTTGCTTCCAATATTCCTTCAACAAAATGCACAAAAGAAATATTTCCTGAAATGCTAATTCGTTATCATGGTCCCGAGGATAACAGCACATGTACTGAAATGAAGGAAACAAGAGTTGATAGAGCAGAGTGGGAACCGCATCCATATGAAAGAAAACATGACAGAAAATATGAAGAAAAACAACAACAAATGAGCCACTAGGGGCCCTGCAACACTTTTTCAGCATGGTTAGAAAACGCTGCCGATCGGTAGTCGAGGGTCCTGAGAACACGCGAGTCAAACGCCAGCACGCGGCCTGGAATTTACGATCAATTCGCGAAGTTAGCCAGAAATCATTCCCTCTTCTCTCGGCAAATGATGCCATAGACATAAAAATGACCGCGTCATAGACTTTAATATCACCTCTTGCAGCCTTTGGAAGATGGCTCCAGGCCCAATGTAAACCTGAAAACCGGAGCCGGTATTAAAAATAAAAACCTAGGTGCACCAAGAGCACCAAGTGCACCGTTGTTCAAATGGTTGCATGAACTGCACTTTAACTGAAATAAGCGAATGGTTACACTTCTCAGCATGAAACATTTAAAAGGTGACTACTTGAGATGGGCAAATACTGGATTGGGTTTTATTCCCTGCACACTTTGAAATTATCCACGAGCATTTAGCGACCTGCGGACATTTGTGCCGGCATGCATTTCGTTCACTTCAGACCGCACTCTGTCTAGAGGGCGTCAATTTTCTTCTACTAATGTTAATTTTATTACGTTACTCCCATTTAGCTCACGGTCAAAATATAGCTGCAAACTGCCAAATTCACCGATAACTCTTTGACTGCCCCCTCGATAAATGCCGGCATACCCTTGCAATTTGTTTAGGTCGCGCCTATAGTGCCGGCAGCCGGCAAAACAGACCAGCAGAATAGTTGCCGGCAGTTTATCCCTGCCGGCGCATTTCCTGTTATAGCTATTTTAAGCGTGTCCGTGGTTCGCCCGTGTCACTGGAGGGCCCGTTGACATACGTTGCCGCTTCGCGGTGCGCCTTCGGCGCTCTCACTATTTTGCTCGTGTCACTACTGCCAGAGCCAGGCGCGTCAGCGACGGGCGCTAGCGCGCCCGCCGCTGAGACCAACGCGATTGCGTTTTTAAAAGAACACATTACGGCTCCTTCGGAGCAGTTGCGTTAGCGTTGATAGTTCTTAAAAAAAATGCAACACCGAAAGAAAAAAAAAATTCACGAAGGCTGCGACTCGAACCACGGACCTTCAAACCACGGGCCAGCGCGGCACGCTAAGCCGCTACGCCACCCAACCGCGCCGTTCTTCGCTGAAAAAAATATAGAGGGGCCGGTGAGGCAGTCATCACCGTGCTGCCGACAAGTCACATGGTCACGGGCACCCAATAGGCGGGAACTGCCGGCAACTATTTTGCTGGTCTATTTTGCCGGCTGCCGGCAATATAGACACTACCATTTGTTTAATGTGCGAGCGTTACACCAGGGTACGGTAGTTCCTACTTCGGCGAGAAGGACGAGATCGGCTACACGAGGATCAGCTTCACATTGGCGTCATTATAAGCGCACGATCGCACAGATAATAAAGACAGGGTGCATTAACCTCCATGTAGCGTGACCGACATCGAGCACGCATCGCACACGAGTGCACACGTGTTTTCAGCGCTTGCGATGTAGAGCAAATCTCGTTACTTAATTCTCGCCTATATTAGTCGCTACCATATCCCGTGGTCAAGGGAGTCAACACTTACGTGATAATGTTAAAAAATTGAGTGTACAGGTGCGATGACATCACGCGTAACCGATGCATTCCGCACCGCATATGTATACATATGCATGGCGCGAATGGAAGATCGTCCGTTGAACTAATTTTATATCGCACATCGCTTTTCCCGACAACGGTGGATTACTCATTAAAAATTACGGCTAACTGAATCGCTGCTCGGACGCCGTATCTAAAGACGTTTCGCACGTGTCCGCCGGTAACATGAGAAAACAACGGCACGTGCATATAAAAAGGCGCTAGGAATAGCGATTTACGTCTCGGTACCTCGTCACCAAATTGCACATTGCATTGAGCGAAAGAAGCAATACAAAGAACTCTAAAATTTACTCACCTTCTATTTCAACGCAAGCGTGTCACTCATAAACGTGGCCGTACGAGCAACACACGAAGAAGGAACGCGAACAGGTAGCAGTCGCGGGGCAAGTCGGGAAAAAACCCCGAGCGCTGTAATACAAACATGTGCATGCCAATATGTGCTTAAAGCAAGATCAAATGCAATATACATGACAACCTATGTATAATTACATCAGCGTTTAACAGCTTCTGCACTTTGCGAGTTTGGGAAAAATGCCTGTTCGGATCCTTTTGTGAACTATTTTTTTTAGTGCAGTACCGCTGTGCAGCGGCCGACGTGCACGGTGCTCTGAAAATAGCGCAAAATTCAAACATCGCAAACGCTATGCGCAGGTCTGCATGATTCTCTGGATAAAAAAAAGAAGTGGAGTATTCCGTACAGCAACTAGCGCGAACTGAATTAATCACTGCAAAAATACACGTTTCTGGTTATTCCGGTGCAGCTGAAATTTGTGCGACCTCATGACAAATTGTACCACAGAGCGTACACATACAGCCACGATTCTGCTTTTTTTTTCTTTTTTTGCCTTTGGTACATACGTATATGTCCCTCTGCCACGAATTCCCCTGCACTAATGTGAAGAAGTGATCATGACTGTACTTGGCGACCATCCGAGAACATATTGGCTCGCGACCATGGTATGTTACAGAAAAGCCCTTGGCCAACATCACAAATTTTGCACGTACCTCCGAAACGTTTTCTTTCACTACTGATACGTGCTATTGCCAAAAACTAAGGGAAAAACAAACTTTATAAACACGTTCCCCGCTGTCACCACCATATTTCCCATATTTTAAACGTTGGCCATGCCCTTTTTTATCACGCGGTCAGGGCATTGGCCAATGATAACGGAAGCCGATGGGAATCCTATGTGTGTCCAATCATCGGCCATCGGCCACTGCTGGTAGGGAGACCAGAGAGGTTACAATCTATTGGTCACAGCTCTTTCACCTTGGTGCTACCCGCGATCACTACAATCGTATTAAAAGTAAGAACTGCATAAAACCAATAAATGAACACACAGCGCTGTGCATGTTCATCGTTCATCCTTGTTTCTTGGGCTGTTTGCACTTACATAAGATCATGCAATACGCCAGAATCTCCACCCTTCACACTATGATCAGCGCCTGATAAGGAACAGACATATTATGAGGATTTCTTCGGACACGAGGTACTACACGCCAGCTGTGCAAGTTCATTGTGTACACGCAGAGAAATTCCACACAGACATGGATGCAGCATTTTCAATGCCGGCGAGATATTCGTTCACCACCTCTTGCCATCATGAAGACACTAAGAAACACCAATGTTTTCAAGAAATTGACTAGCACTCACCAAAACTTCTGCCAGGCCGCGCTTCTTCTTCAGTTACCACCACAAGCATTTGCTTTTCTTGCTGCCATGTTTTCTAGGCAAGTGTAGGATTGGGATTGGCTTGACTTTCATGCTTGACCCGCTTTGCAGTCTTGATCACAGTGTTGGCAGAGGCAAGAAAACTGTGCACGGTGGTCATGAGAAATATTAACTTCGTAGAATGTACTTTTCTTCTTTTCTTCCCAAACAAGTGCTCAGCACTGGACTGTCGATCAAACTATGTGTACCAGAGTTCTATCGAGAACTAATACGACATGTAGTCTTTCTGAACAAAAAAAATGAAAACCGTGAATATTGCGTATTGTAACTGCAACTTGCAGTAACCTGGATAAAGATCAGCAGTGAATGAAATGGTATTTTTACGTAATTGATGCAATTATTATGATCATACAGTACACTAGGTGTTGTCCTCAACACCTAGTGTACTGTTTCTTACGAAAACAATCTTGGGATGACCCTGCAATGATTCTGCGAAGTTTTCACACCTTACAGTAGAGTTTGCTTATAAAAACAGGTGCTTTACTGTCACAGTAGTTACAGTATTTGTTTCGTCAGGGCTGTATAGGTGTGAATGATGTTACACTGTGATTTATTCTTTGTATCCATTTCCTGCAGGACTACTTCTGTATAATGGCCAACAAGAGGATGGCAGTGGAGACTTCATATCTGTAGGTCTGACCAATGGCTATGTGGAGTTCCGCTTTGAGCTAGGCTCAGGAGTTGGATACCTGAGGAGTCACCAGCCAGTGCAGATGGACACCTGGCACACTGTTCGGATCAGCAGAGAGAAGAAAGACGGTCAGTGTTCATGGTCGTGGGCACTTGCGATACTATATGCATGTATAAGTTGAACATTAAGCATTTTTATGAAATACCACTGTCACGATCGACGACTCGCCAGACGTTTGTGCCGAAATTGTTCTTCACTCCTGGACACAAAACATGTAGACCTCACTCCACCCAGCCAACACCACCCAACCACGCTCCTCCCCTGCACTCGCGCCACCTCTTCTCCGCTCAGTCAACTACTGTTGATCCCACACTTGCCCTCCGAGAACCATGGTTCTTCATCGTAGGTCTTGGGCTCACTTTCCCCGGCCCTTGCGCACTAAAACTCTCCCCCCTTCTCGGATCGTGAAGCCGTGCTGGTAGGGAGATGCAGTGGCTCATGGTAGAGCATCAGCTGATAAGCATGGGCGGTAGTTCTATGACATGCTGTAATAGGATCGCTCAAAACAAATCATTGTTGCCTAATCGCTTGACTGCACAATAAGGTCCACTTCGCCGCGGTGCCAGTTGTGCCGAAACGCCTTTGGCTGCATCACTGAAGGTGTGAGAATCCAGGAGCACAAGGTCACCCTCTTTGATGGTCATCGGCTGCCGGTGATGGTCGTAACAGGATTTCTGCACTTTCCAAGCAGCTGCCTGATGAGTCCGAGCATATTGGGGGGCCCCTCCAAGGCACCAGTGGAGTTCTGCAGCAAGGGCATGGTGTGCTGCTTTCAGAGGCTCAGTGTCCTCCTTGTCACTTGCAAGTTCCCATGGGGTGCGCAACTCATGGCTGTAACACAGCGACAATGTAACACAGCCATCTGGTGACAACGCTCTCAGCAGTATGCATGGTAAGGCCTATCTCGGGTATGTGCCGGTCCCAGTCCTTGTGGTTGGAGCAGTATATCCATAGACATTGCTTAATTGTGCCATTGTGATGCTCCATCACTTGGCCAGTCAGCCAGTAAGGCACCGTGTGGCGATCTTTGATGCCCCAATGTTTCAAGTGGTTGCACGATAGTGTGCTGATAAAGGTCTTGCCATTGTCGCTGATGATGGCCACAGGTGTGCCGTGGCAACAGAAGACTTGCACTATGCACTCAAGCATTTTTGCACTTGTTGCTTCTTGTAGAGGGAAAAACTCTGGGAACTTGCTAAGTTTATCAATAACTACCAGCAAGTACAGTTGCCGACCGTTTATTCGGACTCGACGGGAACCGCCGAAAGGCCCAAATAATCAAGAGTCCGAAAAAAAGGATTCGCCACAAAAAAAAAGTACTTTTATGGTCCCAGTGGACGGAAAAAATTGCCAATGCGTGACTGTACAGATACATGCTTACGCGTGATTAGGTCAGCCTGTATTTCCGACAGTGTCTGGCTATCGTTATAGGCAGAGAGGAGCGCCGTCAAGGCCTGCGCCAAGTCCGCCCTCGATGGCTGTGGTGTGGGCAGCGCGTCGTCATCAGTCGCTGTCCACTTGTAGCGGCTCCAGAACCCGGACGATCTCGTCATCATCCAACTTAGCACAGGGCAGGATGGCACTGTCGACGTTAACAAACTGTTCAAGCGTAACAGCGGGGATATCGACCCCACTGGCACGGAGGTTGTCGATAATGTTCGTGTCAGGTGCTCAGCCACGGGGTTGTGGCCTGTGGCGCTGTCCTCATCATGAAGGACAAATCCTGCATGGCGAAAGCAGTTGCGGATTGTGTCCACTGTCACTGCCTTCAAGGCATCACACAGGATGCCGATGTCAGGCAACATCTTATAAAAGAGGCCCGTCTCATCGCAGTTAGACATTGTCTGGAGGTCACTGGTGCAGCAGTGCACACAGCTTGTCTGCACGGTAGTTCAACACAAGGGTTCGCCACACATTCGCTTAAATGACAGCTCGTACCTTTTTTTGAAATTCCGCAGCCAGCCATCGCTCAATTTAAATCCAGTAATATCCATGCGCAGGGCCAACGTCTCTTCTTTTTGTCTTAGGAGATCACCATACATGGGTATCCGCTTAGCTACAGTGGTGCTCAGCCACATGTTCAAGGCCTCTTCCAGCTTAGGATGGCTGCCATCGTGGAAATTTTTCTGCTTCCCCACAGACCTTTTTTCCACTGCCTCCAGGATCTTCCCCTTGTTCTTCAAGTAGCCGGACACGGTTTGCTTCGAAATGGAGAACTCCCGAGCAACTTCGCATTGAGGTCGGCTGCTTTCCACCTGACGAATAATGGCTGCTTTCTTCGCCATCGTCAGAGTCTTGTAATTGCCGCGTCTCGTAGGCGCAGATGGCACGGGTGGTGAAGGAGTCATTTCGCACTACGCAACGACTGGACAAGATCGAACAAGCAAATCAGGCCTAACACACAAAGCAAAAGAGCGAGACTTGAAAGGTAGCTGTTGACAAGGACTAGGTCAAGTAACAACTGACAACACAAAGGCCGAGCACCGAGTTCCAAGCACACTGGCTTGGCTTGGCCTGGCCTGCTGTTTAGCCGCGGTATACAGTCACTGTATACTGGACTGGCTAAATCCGAAACACTACAACCAATACGTGCAGCCAACAAAAGTATAGCCTTCGAGATCGGCAACTGCAACTTGTAGGTGCTGCGTGGATTTAGACACCAGCAATCCAACCACAGCAAGCGCACCCTTTCAGTGCTGGCAACCTACCAAAATGTAAACATCGCGGTCACCTTGTCACGACTGTATCGTGGCGTTCAACGTCGCATCTGACCAAGCCGCCGGAGTCTGAAAAATCGAACGACGCACTGTAGGACGTCCGAATTATCGGTCGTGGTGATACATTACTTCAATGGGATGAGTGGTGGTGCCGCGAAGGTTTCCGGATAAACGAGCATGTCAGAATTTTCAGCATCCCAAAAAACGGTCGGTGTCTGTATTTGTGGCCCTGAGGTGTACATGGCAAGGGACTGATAATGTCGACACTGGCTCTTTCCATGGGTGATGTTGCCCACCGACTACTGATGAGGCCTTCCGGTTTCTTGCGCCGAGCTTTTGTGCGCTGACAGAAAGTACAGCATTGCACATACTTTGATATGTTGTCTGCTCACATGCCCAGCTAGACGAATCATGCTGCAACACACCTCATAGTTTTGAAAAATCCAGCATGGCCCACAGCGGGATGGTCATGGGCCATCTTCAATGCCAGCTGCCGCAAGTGATTAGGTAGCCGTGCTATCTTCTTGTTGCCTCTTTGCTGAACCAGCAGTTCACTTGGCAGCAGTTCTGTTTCTGCCAGCTCATGGAAAAGGCGATGATCAGTGTCCAAGCTTAGGAGCAGAGTCCCTTGGACCACTGACTTAAGCTTTAAGAGGCGGTCATCACGGGCCTGTTCTTGTACGAGCTCTACTGTGTCACTCAGTAGTGAGGGGTCATTCTCCAAGGGACCATCTACTTTATCAAATGTAATTTTACCGAAAGGTTCTGGAGCACCAATGGGGAACAGCGCCTCATGCAGGTTGTCACTTGGGCTGTCTTCACACTGGAGAGGGGCTCTGCTCAAGGCATCAGTTGGTATATTTGCCACCCCTCATCTGTGCTTGATTTGGCAGTTAAAACCCTGCTGCCGAAGAACCAAATGCTTGACCCTGGGTGACGCTTGGTCAGTACTAAACATCAATGCCAGGAAAAAATGGTCACAGTGTATCTCAAAGTTTGTAAATTCAAGATATGCCCTGAACTTGTATACTGCCCAGACTACTGCCTCGTATCCCACTTCTGGACAGTATAATGTCTCTCGGCCGCTGCAAGAACTATGCTAATGAAGGAAACAAGCTGCAATCCATCAGGGCCAGCCTGCAGTAGCACATCTGCAATTCCAATGCCACTTTCATCCATCTCTACCACATAGTGTTGATTTAGATCTAGGAGGCTTATGACATCCTGAGCCAAGGCCTGCTTGAATGTAATGAAAGCCTGCTCTTTGTACTCCTCCCACTGCCATGGCTCGTTTTTCAAAATGTTGGTCAGTGGATGTGCCATCAGCGAGAAGTGAGGGATGAAGCTTCTATAGTAGCCAGCAAGTCCCAGGAAGGCTTTCAACTGCTTAACTGTGCTGGTCTTGTAATTAAGCAGGTCTTGTAATTAAGCTTAAAAAGAGGTACAAATTGAAGGTGGTACAGGGCTATGCACGAACATCCAGCCATGACGGCCAGCTAGTTGAACACTTCTATGAAGATGTGAATTGGCAATGGCTAAAGTAAAGACGCAGTACACTATTGTGATGGGAGACTTCAATGCTATAAGGTAGGCAAGAGGCAGGCTGGAGACAAGGCAGTAGGGAACTATGGCTTGGGTTGTAGGAATGACAGAGGGGACTTATTAGTAGAGTTCGCCGAGCGGAATAATCTGCGTATCATGAACTCATTCTTCCGTAAACGGGAGAATCAGAAGTGGACGTGGAAAAGCCCAAATGGCGAGCATAAAAATGAAATAGACTACATACTATGCGAGAACCCTGGCGTCGTGCAGGATGTGGAAGTGCCGGGCAGAGTTAGGTGCAGTGACCACAGGATGGTGAGATCTCGAATTGGGCTAGACTTGAGGAGGGACCGCATTAAGCTAGTACGAAAGACGCCGATCAATGAGCTAACTGTAAGACGGAAAGTTGAGGAATTCCAGATAGCGCTGCAAAACAGTTATTCAGCTCTAACAGACCAAGCAGACAATTGCGTTCAGGAAGTAAGCGATAATCTCACGTGGATTGTCAGGGAATGTGCAATAGAAGAAGAGGTACGATCGGTAGTGAGATTATTAGCAAACTTTCCCAGGAGACGAAAGACTGGATTAGAAAGCAGCAAGGCATGACAGTATCAAATGCAATTGACAGAACAGAACTAGCGGAGCTTTCGAAGCTAATCAATAAGCGTAAGACAGCCGACATACGAAAGTATAATATGGAGCGGATTGAGCATGCTCTAAAGAACGGAAGGAGCCTGAAAGCGGCGAAAAGACGTCTAGGCATAGGTAGAAATCAGATGTATGCATTACGAGACAGGCAAGGCAATGTGATCACGAATAGGGATGAGATAGTGATAATCGCCGAGGAGTTTTACAGAGATCTCTACAGTAGGGGGGGGTCATGATAACCAGAATAGTGAACGGGGAAGCAGTTTAGAAGAGGCTCACATTCCACCTGTACTGACAGAGGAAGTAATGAAAGCTTTGACAGAGATGCAAGCGGGAAAGGCACCCGGTGAGGATCAGATAACAGCAGAACTGCTAAAGGATGGCGGGCAGATTATACTGGAAAAACTGGCAAGCCTGTATACGCAATGCCTAATGACTGCGAGCATACCGGAATCTTGGAAGAATGCTCACATCATCCTAATCCATAAGAAAGGCGACACAAAGGACTTGAAAAATTACAGGCCGATTAGCTTACTGTCAGTCGTTTACAAGGTATTTACCAAGGTAATCACTAAAAGAATTTGTGCCACCTTAGATTTCAGTCAACCTAAGGAATAAGCAGGGTTTCGTAAAGGCTACTCAACAATAGAACATATTCACACTATCAATCAGGTGATAGAGAAATGCGCGGAGTATAATCAACCCCTATATATAGCGTTCATAGATTACGAGAAGGCATTCGACTCGGTCGATACCTCAGCAGTCATGCAGGCATTGCGGAATCGGGGCGTAGACGAGCACTACGTAAGACTACTGGAAGACATCTACAACGGCTCCACAGCCACCATAGTCCTCCATAAGGAGAGCAGCAAGATACCTATAAGGAAGGGCGTAAGACAAGGTGACACAATCTCTCCACTGTTATTCACAGCATGTTTACAAGAAGTATTTAGAATGCAACGCTGGATTGGGAACAGGTGGGTGTAAGGGTTAATGGGGAATACCTCAGTAACCTCCGATTTGCTGATGACATTGCCTTGCTAAGTAACTCGGGAGATGAATTACAAAGCATGATTACTGACCTTAACAGGCAAAGTATAACAGCGGGCCTGAAAATTAATATGCAGAAAACTAAAGTAATGTTCAGTAGCCTTGGGCGAGTACAGCGATTTCAGATAGCTGGTGATGCACTGGAAGTAGTAAGTGAATATGTCTACTTAGGCCAGGTAGTGACCCCTGATCCGAATCATGAGGCTGAGGTTATTAGGAGGATTAGAATGGGGTGGAGTGCATTCGGCAAGCATTCTCAGATAATGAATGGTAGCTTACCATTGTCTCTGAAGAGGAAAGTGTATAACAGCTGCATCTTACCGGTACTCAACTACGGCGCAGAAACTTGGAGGTTAACTAAGAGGGTTCAGCTTAAATTGAGGACGACGCAGCGAGCTATGGAACGGAAAATGGTAGGTGTAACCTTAAGGGACAAGAAGAGAGCGGTGTGGGTTAGGGAACAAACGCGTGTTAGGGACATACTAATAGAAATTAAGAAGAAATTGGCCTGGGCGGGCCATGTAATGCGAAGACAAGACAACCGTTGGTCATTAAGGGTAACTGAGTGGATTCCTAGGGAAGGCAAGCGTAGCAGGGGGCGGCAGAAAGTTAGGTGGGCAGACGAGATCAGGAAGTTTGTGGGGATAAATTGGGCCCAGTTAGCACAGGACAGGGATAATCTGAGATCCATGGGAGAGGCCTTTGCCCTGCAGTGGGTGCAGACAGGCTGATGATGATGATGAACTGTGCTGGGTCTTGTGTAATACAGCACCGCATGCACCTTTTCCTCATCTGGTCTGCACTGCCTAGAGAAGATGATGGGCCTAAAAACTTGAGGGACTGACGGCAGACCTGTATTTTATCTGGATTAATTTTAAGGCCAGCACCCTCAATGCATTGCAGTACTTCCCTTACATGCCCAGTACGGTTCTCCAGCATCTCTGAGTAGACAAGAACATTGTCTAAAAATGCCATAGCAAAGCGGTGTTTGATTTCCTGCAGCACCCGGTCCATCAGAGTTTAGAAAAGTTGCTGGGCCACCTGCCACCCCCAAGGACATCCTCGTAGACTCAAATGTACCTTGATGGCAAGTGAAGGCCGTTTTAGCTATGTCACCCTTACAAACAGGAATTAGAAAAAGCCCTTGGGAGAGATCAGAACTGAAAAACCACCTTGCACAGCCCAATTGTGCAAGCAGCCAGTCTGTCCGAGGCATTGGGTAGGCAGGTACTCGGGTGCATGTGTTTAACGGCCTGTAGTCTACAGTGAGTTGGTAGTCTCCAGACTTCTTTGCAACAAGCACTGGGGCATTAGTCCAAGGGCTGGTGCTTCATCAAATAAGGTGCTGTTCTAGGAGAACATCAACACAACCTTCGATGATCTTTTGCTTCTTCGCATTTACTGGACGTAGCTTCCATCTCACAGGCGCACTGTCCCCTGTGTCAGTGCGGTGCTGAGCCAGGGTGGTACATCCCAAAGTTGTTATAAACAGATGACTAAAGTCATCGAGAACCTTGCTCATGCTTGGCTGTAGTTCCTTGGTGCCAGCCTGGTGCACATTCTGCCTTAGCGCACGTTCTGCATAGCTGCCTTAGCGCATGGTATTTCGCTTTGATTTCACAATTGTGTTGCCTAATCAGTGACGCAATGTCAAAAAAATGTTTCAGGGACCCTTTAAGAGTATTATCAATGCCTTCATGCAAAGTGCATGAGTGAGTGTATGCTTGATGTGGGCTAGCCAGAAACGCTGACACTGCTGCTGCTACATGGTACCATGTAATGTTGGCACTCATGGTAGTGCACAGCAGAGATGTCTGTTTTGTCGAAGAAAATTTTATGCTACTGAGTGTTGATATGCACATCATGAGCGTTGTTTGTTGAAGTAGTCTTATGGGATTGAGCAGAGCTGGACTAAAGCATGCCGAGTGACAATAGAGCATATCAGCATAATATTATTACACTGCTATGATAGTGCTTAACACATAAGAAGTGCAACTGTCATTACAGATGAACCAGCATCACAGCTGCTAGTTCGATAGGTGTAATTGCTATAGTAACATGTAGGATGAGCGGCTGTAGCCTGGTAGTAGTGTGTTTGCTTGGCACCTCGGCGGCCCAGGTTCGGCACCCCCTTATCACTTGGTAGGTTGCGCTTGTCTGTGTGCCTATGTCTACATTTCAATCAGAAGCTATGACAAACGGTATGCCTTTCTTGTTTTTAAATGTGTTGCACTATGTTAAATGTCTATTTTAGTTGGTCCTTTCTTAATTGACATGGACTATAATATTCAAGCACCTGTGGTGCATACCCACATAGCATGGGCCGAGCACTATGGGTATTAGCCACATGTCATTGCAGTATCGTTAATTGTGGCGTACGGGATGACTATAGCATGTAAGTGTTGTAAAGTTCAAGCATTCATGTTCCTCATACATTTACACGCTATCATCCAAATTTTGAGGTATACCAGATCAGCGAAGTAACCAGGAGAGCACCGAAACGTAGGTGGCTAGATAGATAGATATGGTCAAAGTTGCTGAAGTTCACCAAAGAATGCTTTGCGTTTAATACTATTAACCAAAGTGGAAGGTAAGGCAAAATGATGTTGTTAGTGCAAAAAATTAAGATACAATTTCTGAGGTCACAAAGAAGTGTTGTGGTGAGATGAACTTGTGCTCAACCACGGCATTCATATACCCAGTGATAGTTGAGAGCAACACAAAAGCACATAAGAATTTTTCATTGTGTATATTGCATGTGTGCATTTTTGTTTCTTTATTCTGACCTGCAGCCAAACTTAATGTTGACGATCAGTCAGAAGTTACCGGCACATCTCAGGGACGAATGATGGGGTTGGACTTGACTCAGCCTTTGTTTGTGGGAAGCGTGCCAAGCTTTGACAAAATCTCTCGTGACAATGGCTACAACATCGGCTTTGTGGGTAAGTGCGGCCGATCCTTCTTGTTTGGCGAACTTATATTTGTTGTCATATTGCACTACAGTTTTGAGCATATACAGCCAAACGCACATATATTGAATTATGTGTTATATTAGTTGTCACATGTCCTTACAAGGTACACACGATAATGTAAGGTGTGCTACGTGTACTTCAAACTACCATTTGCCTCCACATTTGGTATATCCAATGTTACACCCCACCTCTGCAAGTTTGCTTCCCCCAACTTTTCCAAAGTTGCTTCTAGCATAATCAGTGATGTTCATGCTGACAAGACAGCACTTTTCTGGAAGAAGCTATTAAACAGAGCACTGATTCTGAAGGGCTGTGCAAGCAATGGTCGGTAAAGTGGCAAGGTTACTGCCTCAAAATATCGATGCTTATACAGCACAAAAGTATTCAATCACTGAATTCTCCCAGCACTAACGTACAGTGCAGAAACGTGGAGGATAACGAAAAAACTAGAGATGAAACTAAGGAGCACGCAACGTGCAATGGAAAGAAAAATGATAGGGGTAACGCTAAGAGATAAAAAACGAGTGAAATGGATCAGAGAACAGACAGGAGAAGCCGATATTATTATATCAGTTAAAAGAAAGAAGTGGACCTGGGCAGGACATGTCATAAGAAGGAAAGATAACAGATGGACAGTAAGAGCGACGGAATGGATACCAAGGGAGGGAAAACACAACAGAGGTAGGCAAAAGGTTAGATGGAGCTATGACATTAAAAAGTTTGCGTGCGTAAAGTGGAACCAGCTCACTCAGGATAGGGTGGATTGGAAATTGTTGGGAGAGGCCTTCGTCCTGCAGTGGACCTAAATAGGCTGATGATGATGATGTTTATACAGCAAGGTCTTTGTTTGTTCTCCATAATGACATTATTTGTAATGTGGCACTGCAGAGTAAGCCAAAAGATAAAATATACTAAATAATGCATAACGACAATGTTTCTTGTCTTAGTCAGTTGTACCATTTGTTATAACCAGTCAGTCAAGCAATCATTTTTTTAACTGCCCAGGAACAACCCTATGGCCCTTGTGTTGGTGCATGCAAATACCGTTCCTGCTTGTTAAATGAACGCACTTCCTTTTCCCGAAGAACAGAAGCAAAGTTGGGGGTGTTCTTATTATGCAGGGTATATATTCTTTATTATGCAGTGTATATATTCTTTCGTTGCAGTTTCTGCACGCCGTACCCCGACAATTCAATCCCCTAAATATTATGCCCTCTAGAGCTAGTCTTGATTGTTTTAAGTTTTCCTTTTTTTTTCCGCGGACCGTGGATCTATAGAATGAGCTTGATAGGTCTCTGCGCAGACTCGATGCTCAGCAATTTGAAAAAGAGTTGCAATATCATGTATTTTGTTAAATTGTATTTTTTCATTTTCATTGTGTTGAACATCTGTATCCACTCATGCTATGTCTCAATAACTGAGACAGCAGTATTTGTAAATAAATAAATAATAAATATTTTATGAAAACTCTTTCAGGGTGGAGCAAAACATTTTAACGCGCTAGAAAGGTGGCAGTGCAACCCGAAGTAATGCTTAGGGCCAAGCATGCTATGAAGTTTTATTTAAAAACAGTAAAAGAAGAGCTATATGGCATTGGTACCACATGACTCGGCCGCCAGTACGACAGCCTTTATGGTGGCTGAATTTAATGCCATTGCAGTGGCCTTTCGCTTCTGCTTAACTCGTTATTTGCCCACAGTGCTGTGAAACCTGAAAAATGGCAATAGTGTCGAACAGTCAACAGCGAAAAGACAAATTAGTGGCATGTGGCTGTTTACAGGTCTCGCGTGCAACTTTGCCACAACGCACACGATGCATTGGTCAATCATTCTTGCCACGCCGGCTTGGCCAGCTTGCGGCCAACCAAACTTATGTCACCTATGCAGTCTCTGAAATGCCTTGCCACATCAGAATTTGGTAGCGTGTGCGGGTGACCGTGTAACGCGAGAATAGATTCTTTCCATCACCACACTTAAAACAGCCCATCATCGCATTTGTCCCTCATATCTGTGCTGAGCTTCTCAGTTGTGCACATTAAGTATGACGTCCGAGGCTGCATCAAGGCAATTTAGGAGACCCCCCCCCTGTCATGCTTAGGCTTAAGTGTGCCAGCCTGCGCTGCATGCATGGAAGCATGGAATCATGCCACAGTGAGTGGGAGGGAACTGTGTTATCACGGAGGAATGGGACAGTGCGAGTAAGTTATGGCTGCTTACACACAGCTATGCCAGGCAACGGGTGGCAGTTTCATTGGGATGTGGGAGTTATAAATCGGTGCACCGAATCACTCTCAGACAACGAGGATTGAGTAAAGTGGGAAAACTACAGTGCGACCATTCACGGTGCTGCAGGGGTTCAAAGTTGGGGTGGTAGGCAGGAGAAAAAAAATCCAGAATTTGACTGCTAAAGTGTGGAGTGTGTTTATTATGTGAGTGTGTTCGTTACACGAGTAAATACAGTAAATAAGTAAATAGATGTAAAAACAAAATAATTCAAAGATAATTAACAATACAGTAAAGAGTCTTCCGAAGAAGGTACAAATAAAATAATCAAAGATGCATGCAAGAAATCGGGACTAGAGGGCAAGAATACGGTCACTTGACATGAGAAACATTGAAGGACAATGTCAAATAAAATCACACGTACAACTAAGAGCAAGGCACGCTGAATGACAAAGAATGGATGAATTTGTGCAATGTGCAACACTCTGTTAAAACAGTGCAAAGCTTGGAGGAAAACAGTGACTATGAGCTGTGAAAAAACATGAAGGTCAAGAAATACTCATAATTGAGACATTGTATACCATGGATAAGTAAGTGTTGGCAGGGGCAGGCGACTATAATGTAAAATGGTCTGTTCTTTCTGGTTAACTTATACAGTAAAAGTAGTAGTAGGAGGAGGAGGAGGAGATCTGTACTAGCTTGCCCAGCCATCACATCTTCATATTGACCCATTACCTTTAATAAATTAAACTTCACCATAGCACATCCTCAATTCAGTAAAGTGTGTCAATAGAAGATATGACAGATATGCAGTGGAACATAGTCTCTGTTGCTGTTATTGAAAACATGATTACTATGCTGCATAAAGAGTGCGCAACACCTGTCAGTTTGAAATGGGCACTCTACAAGTAGTTGTGTAGGAGAAATGCTCCTCCGTGGCTGTGTGTTTGACATAGCCTTATATAACAAAACAGTGAATTATCACTTTTCACGGTATCTATAATGTGCAAGATGTGTGGGTATTTCATATAAGCTTCAGATAGGCATATTTTATTTCTCAGATTATAGCTATATCCAGCTACTTTATGGTCTCCTTTAAGATTCCTATACAGGGTTCATTGTAGAAGTAATGTGCATTTTCTGGGAGAAATAGATTTATTCATCGGATATGTATAAATGATTAAAATTCTTCAATATACTCTCCCCCTGCATCGATACACCTGCCATGTCCGCCATGCCTGGAAAGCACCCTCAAAGTTCTTGACGTAAATGTCTTCCAGGAACGTTGTCACATGCTTTAGGAGGCTTTTTATGGTCTCCCAGCGCTTTCCTTTCAGCTCTCATTTTAGTCAGGGAAACAAAGAAAAGTCGCACGGAGCCAAGTTGGGACTGTAAGGGGAATGGGGACCACTGGAGTGTTGCTACGGGCTAGGAAGTTGGCAACGATGAAGGACATGTGGCTGGGAGCATTGTCATAGTGGAGCTTGACCATATCTTTGATGTCAGTCCTCACGCGCGTGACCCGGCATTTCAATCTCTTGAGTACCTCCAGGTAAAAGGCTGAGTTGACAATTTCCACTGTGTGGTACAAACTCAAAATGGACAATTCCTCGGGCATCAACGAAGACAACGAGCATTGTCCTGATGCGAGACTTGCTCATTCGTGCTGTCTTGGGGTGGGGGGATGATTTTGTGTGCCACTCGCTGCTCTGCCTTTGTAATTCTGGGTTGTATTTAAACATCCAGGACTCGTCTCCGATTACGACAGAGTTAAGAAAGTCACTTTCAGTCAAATGCAGCAATTCTTGACAGCTCAAGACTTGGAAGTGCTTTCTGATCTTTTGTCAACATTTTCGGCACAAGATTCGTGCAGACATTGTGCATTTGCAGATCCTTGGTACCGTAAATGATCCCATGTACCGTAAATGAGGACATGTTTAGGGTGTAAGCAATTTGCTGGATGCTCAATCGATGGTCAGAACACAAAACTTCATGCACACTATCCGCGTTTTTGTCAGTTCTGGTCGTTTCTGGGTGTCCAGAACAGGGTTTGTCAGCGACCTCCTCTCGGCCCTCCTTCAATGCCTTGTATCACCTCCCCCGCTGTGACCTAGAAATGAAGTTCCTTGTAGGCCTCTTGAAGCACTAGGAATGTTTCAGTTGCATTCCTTCTAAGCTTCATGCAAAAACTTGTAGCATATCACTGTTCAAGCGAATGCCCCATCATGCCGTGTTACGAAGTTGAAAAAAATCGCAGAATATCCACGGGGTGAATGATGATGAGTGGGCGAAGCTCCGGAGGGAATCATCGGTAAACCGTGAATCTTCCGTGCAATTCGCCCAGTCGATCATCGTGTAAAGACGTCTCACGCAGCCCCTTACACAGGCCGGAACGCGCACCGCGTTTGCCGACGCCATCACATGACTGCTGAGAGAGTAAAAGGCGTAGAGGCCTCAGCGTCTTACACCAGCTTCTTACACGGGTCGTAACGCGCTAGCACAAACGCGTTAAAAACGCGCAGTCTTTCGTTAATATTGGGTGTTTACTGTCATCGTGGTGCATGTGTCCATGTGTGCTTCGTGGCGTAGTGGCTAGCGCCGCGCGTTCGGAAGCGAGGGGTCCCTGGTTTGATTCCGCGCTTCGGACACAACGTTCGGAATTTTTTTCTCTTCGTCCATGGTCCATGAAGCGCGATCCGATGCGTACGGCGACGATCCAGGAGAATGAGAGGAGCGCTCCCGGTGCAGCCCCGCGCAGCCCCGCGCAGCAGCTAATCGGAGAGCAGCGGCACCTCCAGCGCTCATATACAAGTACCGCCATCTAGCGGACATTCCAAGAACTAAACGAGAGGTGGCTACCTACTACATCCATCAGGGACGCACGACCCACGCCTTAAGGAGCTTCGCCCCTAAAAGATGTTTCATGCAGAGGCACGTCTTTCCACTCGCACTGCGAGAAGTAAACTGGAGACAGGCTGCGAGGGAAGGGCAGACCCCTCACAGCCCGACCAGTTTTACCATGCCACCATGGAACGAGTGGCATGCGGCGATTTTCATCATACAGTTTCTATAGTTTCTGTGTCGTTGCGAGTCCTGTCCGTAATGATGCCATAACGCGCACAATGCATAGGCCACTGATCCTTGCCGTGCCGGTTTGTGGCCAACCGATGTTGCTACGTCACCAGTGTGTTCTCAGAGATGCCCAACTGCATCAGTGTGCAGTAGCACTCACAGGCGGCCGTATAATAGGGGAATAAATGTTTCCTATAACCACCTGAAAAATGGCTCATCATCGCATTTCTCCTTCATATCTGTGCTGAGCCGCTCAGTTAAACAAGTTAAGGACGACGTCCGAGATTGCATCATGGCAATCTCGCTCAGCTGCGCTAGCCTGCGCAGCATGCCACGGCAAGCGGGAGGGGACGGCAATAGCGCACAGAGGAACGCAGCATTGCGAGTAAATGATGTTACCGCTGCTTACGCATGGCTACACCTGGCAACATGCGGCTTTTTTTATCAGGAAGTGGGAGTTGTGAATCGCCACATAGACAGCTCGCAAACAATGCTGATTGAGTGAAGTGGGAAAGCGACAGTGCAGCAATTTGTGGGACTGCAGGGATTCGAAGTGGGAGGTGTGATTATTACGTGGAAGAAAAAAAAATTCAGAATTTGACCACTTAAGTTCATCATCATCATCATCAGCCCATCTTATATCCACTGCAGGACGAAGGCCTGTCCCAATGCTCTCCATCCTTTCCTGTCCTGTACGACCTGATTCCATTTGATGCCTGCAAATTTCTTAATTTCGCCACTCCATCTTACTCTCTGTCATCCACGGTTGCGCTTACCCTCTCTTGGTATCCATTCCGTCGTTATAACTGTCCATCGGTTGTCAAGCCTTCTCATCACGTGACCCGCCCATGTCCATTTTTCCTTCTTTACTTCGACTATTATGTCAGCTACCCCTGTCTGTTGCCTAACCCACTCGGCTCTCTACCTATCTCTCAGAGTAACGCCTATCATTTTTCGTTTCATCATCCGCTGTGTTGTTCTTAACTTCCTTTCTAGCTTCTTTGTAATTCTCGCAAGTTTCCGCCCCATATGTCAGTACTGGCAAAATACAGTAATTACATAATTTTCTCTTAAATGACAATGGTAAGTTTCTGTTCGTGAGCTGGGAGTGTCTCCTGTATGCGCGCCATCCCATGCTTATTCTTCGGTGTATTCCTTTTACATGAGTAGGTTCTCCTGTCAGTAGCTGTCTTAGATAAGTGTATTCTTGCACGATTTCTAATGTCTCGTTTCCAATTGTGAAGGCATGTTTTTTTCGCCGTGCCACCTATCATTACTTTTCATGTTCATCTTTAATCCTACCTTAGCGCTTTCCCGGCTTAAGTCTATAATCATCTTCTGTAATTCGTCGCCATCATTGCTGAAGAGTACTAGTATGTCGTCGGCGAAGTGTAAGTTGCTCAAATATTCGCCGTTAATCCTGAGCCCTGTTTTGTCCCAGTCTAGTCTTTTGAAGATTTCTCCCAAGCATGCACTAAATAGCATTGGAGAGATTGTACCTCCTTGTCTGACACCTTTCTGAATCGGGATTTTCTTACTTTTCTTATGCAGGAGTAAGGTGTCTGTAGAGTCTTTATATATGTTAGCTATTATATTTACATAGCTATCACGTACCCCTTGACGACGCAATGCCTCCAGAACTGCTGTTACCTCTACAGAGTCAGTCCTTTTTGTAGTCTATAAAAGCCATATAGATGGTCTATTGTGGAGTATCCTTGTCTGAACCCTGCTTGCTCTCTTGGTTGATTAAATTCAAGTGTCGCTCTTATTCTATTTGAGATAACCTTTGTGAATGTTTTGTATAGTGCTGAGAGTAGACTTATCGGCCTCTAGTTCTTCAGGCCTTTTACATCTCCCTTCTTGTGTAATAATGGAATGTTGGCATTTTTCCAACTTACTGGTACATTTGAAGCTTTGAGGCATTCTGTGTACAATGTCACGAGCTTTTCAATTAGGAAGTCTCCTCCATATTTGATTAAGTCAACGGTTAGGCCGTCTTCTCCAGCTGCTTTTCCACGGTACATGCCTTGAATTGCTTTCCTAACCTCGTCTGCAGTGACGCAGGGAACTTCTCTGTCCTGATCGGCATTTATACACTCCTGGTGGGTTGTCTCAAGTTTGAGCTGTAGAGTTCTGAATAGAAGTCCTCGGCCACCTTGGCTATATCATTGAAGTTAGTAACGATGTTGCCCTGCCTGTCTTTCACTGCATGTGTTATGTTCTTTCCCGCACAAAGCTTCCTTTTAGTTGTTTTGATGCTGACTCCTTTTCTGACGGCTGCTTCTATTGCTTTCACGTTATGGTTGCATATGTCGCTGACTCTGCTTTTGTTGATGAGCTTAGACAGCTTGGTGAATTCTATCTTATCTCTTGAGTTAGTTACTCTCATCTGTTGGCGTTGTTTAATTAGATTTTTAGTATTTTATGAGAGCTTATTCACATCTTGTCTCAGTGCTTTGCCTCTTACTTCGTTTGCGGCTTCAATGATGTTTTCGTTCATTTTCTCTATGGGTGTGTTTATTACACGAGTGCTTCCATTACGTGAGTAAATACTCTATTCCTTTTGCAGTCTTCCTTCTGTTAAGCGTGTTAGCCTATGTCTTTAAATATGCAGACTATCTTATGTAGTCTGCTTGGTGAAAAATCATGATGTCCACCAAAATTACGCGGTTGCTTGTTCTCATTGCTATGATCCTGGAAGCAAGCTTTTTCATGTGATGCAGTTTATTGATACCTCAGTTGCCACGTTTGGGGTACTACCTAAAGATACGAGCCTATTTGATCAGTAATGGTTTTGAAGAACACTTTGAAAGATGCATGTCTGGAGGGGTGCACATCTTCAACAGAGTATGAATGAAGAAAAACTTCAGTGCAAGCTACAGGGTGATAAGAAGCCTTTTGGCGGCTATGACAGGATGATGTGTGATGCATACATACCCTGCCAGCCTGATGAAGTAGAATGGGAGAGAGTTTATGGAATATACATAAGCTTGCAGTCTTACTGTTCTAGCAGAAGAGCAGAGGGTTGAAAGGTTCAACTGTAATTTGGGCTTAGTGACACTAGTGTGGTATGAATAGTCTGAGTAAATACTGTGTGATTCTGTATGAATTCCAGAGCTGTCAAGAGGTTAGTTTGATCTGGGCCCCAGATGGAGCTCCTTATTATCAAAAAACACAGACAGGTGCATACACCTGTCCTTGCTTGACCTCAAGGCTTTGTCGAATTTTGCACATTTTGTATTCCTTAAGCAGAGGTGTAGCAGCATTGCAGACAACTCTTCATTGCTAATGCTAGAAATATGAATGGACCAACAAAAGTCAGGGTACTAACATGTGCTAGTTGGTTATATAGGCTTGATCAAAGGTAGTTAACTGGCACTTGTAACAATATTCAGTTTTCATTGTGTGCATGTTCTTTCTTATGTCGACACAAGTATTGGTTAACCATGTTTCATGAACCAATGTCATTGTGATGCCTAACACATAAATTGTTATAATAAGTGACAACACTTATTTCTGAGCTAGCTGTGGCATACTTAGCAAAAATAATTATTTCACCTATTGTCCTTTAGGATATCTCAGCAATGCACAAACATGTCGCAAAGGTGTTAGGGTTCAGTGTTGTAGCAGAAATCAAGGTTGAAGTATTTGGGTACTTAATTTTGTTCGTAGCGAGTGTCAAGCTGGAAGCTAATAGAATATAATAGAAAGTTTATTTCTTCTGCAACGTCACAGAAATGGTGGCAAGAGCTAAAGTCACTGAGGCCAGACAGAAACCCCTGCCTCGTATATAAATCTGCTTAAAGAATTTCTTGAACCTGGTGATAAGGCCTCCATGTAGTGCTTACCTATGTATTTTCACTGCATACATATTTGCTTAGCAGTTTACTTGAGTTTTCCTCAGACCCGTGCTCTGATACACGTAGGCTGCGTGAGCGAAATAAAATTTGGCAGCCGTACCTTGGACTTGGTGAAGGACTCGGAGCAAGTGGGCACCACACCATGCGAGACATGCTCCCTGAACCCTTGCCTTCACGATGGTGTGTGCCAGGAGGCACCCACAGAGGCTGGGTATCGCTGCATATGCTCACCAGGATTTTCGGGACGGGATTGCGAGAAGGTTGGTGAGGCCTGTTACCCTGGGATCTGTGGTGAAGGTCGATGCATAAATCGACCAACTGGAGGACTCGACTGCTATTGCCCTTTCGGACGAACAGGACTTCGATGTGAAAAAGGTAATTTTCCTTTTGACATAGCTTAATATAGACTTTGTACTCAACGTAGGCGCACATGTGAACACTCTTGGATGCAGTGTAAGCACTCACAACACTGATCTATAACCAGCACAGATGTAATGATTGAATTATTGGTTATAGTAATGTGGCGTTTTCCCAAGGATATCAATGTGTAATAAATATGTTGCTGTAAATATCTTGCATTACGAAGGTATATTGTGTTGTGTGCAAACTTTTTGTGAGGTTTGATTGTCAGAAGCTTCTCAGTGGGGGTGCCTGTTCGAAGCGAATGGAACATAACATTGAAGTGCATAACAAATGATGCTACCTTACATTGATTTATTTAGATGCCTCAATTGCAGCAGTAGCATGCACATGGCCCGGGGCAGTATCGGCTGACAGCTAAGTTGAAATTGCAGCATTTATGTCATTTTTACATGATCAGTATATAACTGCTTACCGTGATAAGACAATCATCCCTCCTTTCCAATCTTGAGAGCTGTGCTCATGCTGCTTACCTGTGCAAATGCAGCTGCATCATGAGTGATCAGAAAAAAATCTTCTGTTAACATTGTGGAGCAAGATAAAGCAGGAGCGCCGACTCCGCTCGTCTAGGAGGGACACATTGTGCAACGCCGCTTCCTGCTTCACATTTCGTTCGAGAGATGGCGGTCTGATTCAAACATAAAATGTGGAGGCGTGACATGCGTCATGCATCAAACCGAAGGAGCAGTGGTGTGGGCTGACCGAGCATGGATGTGTCGTTGCCATGGCAATGGCATGCTGCGTTCCCACTCCTACTGGCTTGTTTTGTCGTCCACTGCGCGTATTCCATGACAACCACAGCACACATAGCTCTAGCGGTTCATGAAAAGATGCTAGTAGAAGAAACAAGGTTACATAGCAGTTTATTTAATTGCTTTCATACACACGAAATTCAAAGCAATTGTCTAGTGATTTCCATGATATTATACAACGCAAAGGAACAGGAAATAAACGAGATACGGAACATCGAAGGGAAGGATCGGAAAATGGGAGGAGAATGCTGTGGCAGTCCGTGCGGTAAGCAATGACGGACGGCAGCGAAAGGATGATTTTCATTAAAAAGTGGCGTTTAACACTATCTCTATATAGGCCTCGACCAAGTGCCAAGCTCCTTCGCCTGTTTCTTTTTCTCGCGATGCTATTTGTGTCGGCCTGTGGTCTTGCGAGCAAAATTGCCGCAATCTCACTAGTATATAATAATAGAGAATCAAACCTACTGTTTCTTGTCTACAGGCATCGCGAGGTAAGCTGAGGATATGTGTCTTTACACGTGATCGGGTGCTTTTTTCTTGGACGTTTGTGGACTGTGCATGCGAATAAAAGCATTCCTCAGCCGTATGCAGTAGTTGACAGAACTGGACATTTGAATGATTGATTTCTGGGGTTTTATGTCCCAAAACCAGCTATGATTATGAGAGGCGCCATAGTGGAGGGCTCTGGAAATTTTGACCACCTGGGGTTCTTTAACGTGCACTGACATCACACAGCACATGGGCCTCAACATTTTGCCTCCTTTTAAATGCAGCCGCTGCAGCCAGGATTCGATCCCACGACCCTTGGATCAGCAGAAGGGTACCATTAGCCACTAGGCCTCCGTGGCAAGGAGGGCTGGACATTTGGATACGTTAACCAGCTGCGTGTCTTGGTGGCAACCAGGCTCTAAAGGCTTTCTGCACCGTGCTTGAAATTGTGGCACACTTGTTTTGTCCTTCGCTTTCCGTGATTGCTTACTTGCGTTAGTGCACTAACGCAAGTAAGCATGTTCTGTCACCATAAGAACATGTTCTGTCGCCACAAATGGAGAAGTTGTGGGTCCAATAGTTCCACAAAGAGCAAGCGCACGTAAAGCAAGCAGCTGAACAATTTCCATTTGTCTTGACAGATGGCACCACAGCATGCATATAACAGAAGGGAAGGAGAAAGCATGGGCGGAAGTGTGGAAAGGGGCAGAGGCAGAGAGCAAAGGAATGAGCTAGACCTCTGGCATCCATGTTGCACAGTTTGTCCCGAAGTGTGCATTGGGAAGTGGGGGAGTCGGTGCTCCTGTTTCATCTTACTCCATAGTTAACATCAACATAATGTTTCTGTTTGCACTTATACTGCTTAGAAAGAGAAGAGGGATTCGAATAAAAACGGCATCTGCTATAGGTTGTCATAGCTATTATGAATGTGCTTAAACAGTACAGGTAGCCTTCCTACTGCAGTATTCGCATTGTTAATGCAGGTTTGGTGTCAGTCGGCCATACAGTACTGCTATTTCAAATTTTTCAGAGGTGTCCATAGTGGAGCCTGCGTTTGCTGATGATGCATTTGTGGCATACCCAACACCTAAGAACTCCCAAAGCAGTCTTAAGGTGAACATGAAGATCAAGCCGAACAACCTTGATGACTGTCTGCTTGTCTACTGTGCTCAGTACCCTGACCAGAAAGGAGACTTCACCTCCATTGGAATCCGCAATGGAAGTGTGGAATTCCGTTTTGACACGGGTTCAGGTGAGCATTCTATTCATCAATGTGCACTCACTTGTATTAAGATATCTCCGTTTGTGTTGTGCCTGTATCATATATGGGAAGTCGGAATGTCAGCGTTGGGAACTGAGGCACTAGAAGGGTGGTACATGGTTGAGGCTTTTTTGCCTTTCTCAAGATTGTACAAAAACACCCATATCGGTGGGATTTGTTATCTTAGCTAAAAGTAAGGGCTAACTATGTCACCATAACAATACACAGTTCACTGGCATCTCCTGGTAGCTGACATTAGCTCGTACATTCCTCTTTTTTTGTACCCACAACTGCACGGCTTTTGCAAGAAAGCTTTCTTGTGGAACTCAACTGGCAGAATTTACGCACAATTCACTGCATTATATGGACAGGTTCCTTCAGATAGATGCTATATTGTTGGATTTTTTTTAAGGTGTTTGATGGGATGTCTCATACACATCTACTCATTAAGCTCACTTCTTTAGCTATCGGTCGAAACCTAATACGTTGGCTGGAACACTTTCTGAAAGATCACATGCAGTTTACTACTGCCAACAACAGTAACTCTATATTCACTGGCTTAACGTCAGGCGTTCCTCAAGGTGCAAGTTTATCCCCGCTGACGTTTTTAATGTGTCTGCAATGCGCAGCTCCTATAAGGGCGCCACCGAAACCAGCAGCGGGCCTCGTTCCAGAGGCGCCCGCTTTCACTGCACGAATGGCCATGGCACATGCGTGCGGTTCACCGCTTGTGTGCACCTTCGATCGTTGTTTTTCCGGTGACAGAGTACACAAAGGAATCATCCTGAGTATTACCGACAATATTAGCACTTTATTAGGGGTGTCAGCGGACGTGCGTATGATGCCAGAGCTGTCTGTGATGACTGTTGATCTCCTCCATATGCCCCAAATGTTTGCCATTGGGGAGTGGCAAACATTTGGGGCGTATGGAGGAGATCAACAGTCAAACCTTGCCCATGAAGAGGAGCACATTATAATTATGATGAGCTATAATAATGCATCCGACGTATTGTCTTCACTTGTTACCCTTGTGAACGAAAGCTCTTAATGCACACACCTGCTTTGTCGACATGCCGCATACCTCTCCGGTCGGCTAACGAGTGCGCCCGTTGAGCCTGAGAATTGCTCGTGTACAGCGACAGGGGAGCTTGTGAACCAGCCTGATGAACTTGAGGAATGTAGCATATAATATTAAGTGTTCTTCGCTTTTAAGCATGCATCCTGCTACTGTCTGCACGGCGTGGATTTCCCCTTTCCATCGTTACACAAGCAACTCGAAAGTTTCAATAGTTTCACAGGAGCACGCAAGTAGCATACCATAAGAGGCAAGACCCGAAAAATTACTTCCATACCAAGGGCACACTTATTTTATATTGTGTCATTTTTAGTACAACCACCATCGGTGTTTTAGTATAACGGTCACACCCAAATGCAGAATTAAAGCACGTGTTCTATCTCCTGATGTAGGGCCTCGAGTGCGCGAAGCAAATACAGCGCCATCATTGTCATTATTTTCGTACTCCTTGGAATACTGTTGAAGTGTTGGCAATAATCTTCAAATTAAATGCATGGCAATTAGGTTTCGAAATGTAGAATACTAAAAGTATCCCGTCCTCTCTGCAAGATTCACTCGAATATAAAAGCGTGCAAGAATGAAGTATTTAGTTAAAAGGGTTACGCTGATGCAGTATTAACAGTTTGAAACCAAATGGAAAGCCTGGTATTAAATATTGCATACATAACGTTCAGTGAGCCATTTTCAATGCAGAGACAAAACTACAAAATGAGCTACGTCCCAGCATACTCACCCATTACACAAATGTATAAAACAAAAACAAGCGCCTGCTACAGCAACACAAGCAGAAATAAATCAAAACATGAAGGTTTAAAAACCGGCCACAACGCATGACACAACTTTATGTTAAAGTGAACATGCGTGATTTGCGGACACCAAAGCTTCGGAGATCAGGCACTTGCCATTGCCATGCAAATAACGTGAAGATATATTCAAAGCGGCGTTCAACTTCTTGTCAAACGACTTTATTGCCGGGTTGCTGTTGTTGCGACTGGCCTGCTGAATGAGCCGACCAGAGGGTAGCATGTTGTGGAGCGGTGATGACGACTCGCATGCACTTGGGCTTCGGGAGTAGAGAGCCGAGGCAGAGGTAGAGAAAGCTTAACAGAGGTTTATTTACATAATTACAGGGAGCTTGCTTCCGCAAGACTCCTCTAGCAAGAGGGTTTTCTTCAAAGGGTTCTTTCCCGAGGTATCCTTCCTTCTCTGGGTCCCGCACTTTTTGACGCCCGGGCTTCTCCCCCATTGGCTCCTGGGCGAGGGAGGAGGGAGAGGATGGGAGGTGCCCAGAACGAACGTACTTGACCTGCCCATGGCTGGAATTACCGAAGGTTCCAAGAGACGATGCTGGAGCCGATCACGTCATGCAGCCAGCACCACCGTTATCACACATGCACGTGCGGAGACATCCCATCTGTTAACAGTTTGTGTGGTCCGATGCTGATAAGGTGGGCACTCGCCAGATGAACGACTTCCAGGTGTGCCGGACGGGGTCGCCTCTTCGGCCTAATGGCCAAATGGGGGACTCCTGTCAATAAAGGACCACCCCTTCGGCTCGGGAACTGACATTCTTCCCAGCTACTGATCTTCTTTTTGTGATAAGTAAAAACGTTCGCACACACAAAGCATACGCGCATATGCAGCAGAGGAACCCATGTCACTTGGCGGCGCCACACCGTCGCGGGCACACCTGCTTTGTAACACTGTACAACCTTTAATATGCCATGTTTAATGGCCTAGTTGAGGTGAGCGGACCCAAACATCCTGCCCTGCAGGTTGAATTTCAGCGCAAACTATTTGTAGGGCAACAGCTTATTACGTGCAAAGCATGAGTGGTGCAGCGACGCTTCTTTTAAGGTGCTGTCGACATTATTTTTTTTTTTTTTAGGACATTTTTTGTCTAAAGGGCGTCTACTTGTAATCAGTACTGCGCATCTCATATGAAGAAAGAATTAAATGTGTGTTTTATCTTCGGGCTGTACAAGAGGCTTCAGCGCAGGCGCGTTCACTCAAGGCACTGTGGTAAAACGCAACATAGTAGTAACGCAGTAATCGCTTTATAGTGCTGCATTAAAGAACGCGCGATTGCTTATTCTCTGCACCGAACAGCCACGCCGTTGCTCTTGTTCGCAAAGCATTACCAGAAATGTTTATCTTCCTGGCATGTTTTACTCCTTGTGAAATTAGCCAACCAATTAGCACAATTAGCACAATTGCCTTTAAACATTACTGAAAGCTGATAGAACCGTCAAGCTAAGATGAACAATGCAAAAACGACAGTGCGCACAGTAGGCTGACAGGAACAGCGCTCCGCCGAACCCACCTATGCTTCGGAGCCGTGGTGACTGGCGGCATTGTCGGCGTTTTGCGCATCACCTATATTAATGACCTTCCCACCAATATAAAATCAAAACTACGCCTTTCGGCCGATAACTGCATCCTTTATAACCCTATTTATAGCTGGTATGACATCACTGCTCTGCAACATGACTTAGAGAGTATAGCTACATGGTGTGAACAGGGGTTCACGCCACTAAACTTGCTGAAATGTAAGCTAATGTTATTCTCACAAAAACGCACTGCGATAACTCGTACTTACCACATAAATTCCCTCCCCATCAGTTCAGCCGAAACCTTCAAGTATTTTGGAGTGCACTTAACACCTTCATTATTATGGGCATCGCGTATTCAAACAATCTGTTCTGAGGCATCACACACACTTGGCCACCTACGTTGCAATTTTAAATCTGCTGACATTAAATCTGCTGACATCTGCTGACATCAAGAAGCTGGCATACCTAACATATGTACGACACAAGCTCGAGTACACTTTATCTATCTGGCACCCATCGCAATCATACCTTGCAGGTGAAATAGAGGCAGTTCAAAACTGCACAGCACCTTTGATATCATCTTAATACTCACCATAAATTAGTGTATCTGCTTTGAAACATACCCTGTCACTTCCAACCCTTGAATCACATCGCATAATTGCTCGTCTATGCCTGCTTCATCACTTCTTTTATGAATCGCATACACGGCATACGCTTCCTATTCCACCTGTAAGATTGTCTTCAAGACTAGCTCACTCATGTCCCATTGCACGTATAAGTGGTCGTGCAGCAGCAATGAATTGTCTTCCCACACACAATAACATTGTGGAACACACTTGCTAACGCCATTGCTTCCTGCTGAGATCAAGAAAAATTTTGTGGAGAAATAACCTGCCATTTCCTCTAGAAATATGCGTTTACCATAGCGTGTTGTTACTGTGTCCTCATATTACCCAATGCTACATTTGTTTGTTCTCTTTCTTTTGTTTGATTTGTTAGAAATGACTTTTATTCTACTGCTTCGAAGCATGTATATGCTCCCCCTTATGTAATGCCATCAGGCCTTTAAGGTGAAATAAATGAAATGAAATGAAAACACAGCTATATTACCCTTCCTGGATATCTTGCTTGATGAGCATTGTATTTTTGCTGTTTTGTGGTTTAATTTAATCCACGAACCTTTGCAGGCTCAGCGATAATTCGGCATCCTGAAAGGCTTCGTGCAAATGAGTGGATCACCCTGTCCGCATCGAGGCATGCCCAGAATGGTGAACTAGTTGTGAATGATGGCCACAGAGAGGTGGGTCGCTCCCCTGGCCACACTCAGGGAGTGAATCTCAACACCCCCATGTACGTTGGTGGTGTGGACAAGACCAAAGTTAAGATTCACCCGGATGCCGGCGTTTCACATGGCTTTGAGGGATGTGTTGCTCATGTAAGCCTGCACATTATCTACTACTACAATAGGCCAGAATAATAGTATTCTAATGTTTGGCCATTAATTATATACTGGCGTTATAAAATCTCCTACAGATTTTGTCAATAGAACTTGTACAGTACTTGTGTAGGCACTTTAATGAATTCGCAAGAGCAGTTAAATTATACATCATATTTGCCTGATTCAAATGTAACATGTTTTTTTAACATATATTATATTACATATTCCACCAAGTTGAACTGGCTTTTTTTCAATGCACCAAATTTAGTTAAAAATTATTTTTAGCTTGTTAAATAATTTGTACATTTTAGATACATCTGAGTAGGAAAATTGGAATGGACCTCCAGTAAAGGCTTCTTTTGCTGTTAAAGGGCCCCTAAACCACCCCCGACATTTTTTTGAACATTTCAAGTTAGCACGCATATAAAGTTGAAAATACCGTCACGATGAACGATGTAAAGCGCGGCAGCGCTATGCGCCGCGGGCGCGCCACAAACTCGAAAAACAATCCCGTGCGCCTCTCCGGCCAGTTCCGGCATGCCAAGGTTAGCCGTGACGACATTGTGGTTTTTAATGACGTCAAAAGAGTCCGAGCTCCGCTTATTGGTCGAAGGAGGACGTCGACTTCCGGTTAGTCTGCTAGCAAATGCACGCTCTCCCTGCCTATTTGTTTTCCTCGTCGTGTGTCGTTCGTGTGGTGTTCGCGTGTGAATTCGTAAATGCGCTACGCTACGCAAGTGCAAGTGAGGTACAATCGACTAGAAACTGCAGCAACTCTCAGAACACGACGGATAGCGCTAACAGAGAGCTTTGGCACAGCACCAATGAGACATTTGCGCGAACGCGGGAGCCCGGCGGAGGCACGTCAACCGGAAGCGCGTCATCGGCGATGTATGTCACGTGACATTCGGAGGAGCACTCGGCGAGGAGGTGGCACTGGCAAGCGGCCGGGGGGGCGCAGGAGAGAGCAAAACAAGCAAGCACCGCATTTTAATAATCAAACGGGTGTAACTCGGCTATTTCGGCACCGTTTAGAAAAATTCTTGCGGCTACGTGTTTGTTGCGTACACCGGCACAAAAGCAACGCCACAACTAAATTTCGTCCTCCTGGTGGTTTAGGGGCCCTTTAAGTGTCTGCACACTTCTGTGTAGTATGCACTGAGTTGCTCGTAAATATAAAGTGGAAACAATGAACATTATAGAAATACATTGTACTGTGTGCTTCTTGTTCCTAGACACCAGTAAGTGGCACTAACATGAGCATATTAAGTGTTTTAATGCACCAGACAGTTAGAAGAATAAACATGAGTGACATGCCATCATCCAATTTAAAAGTGTGATGCTCATATCATCGTCATGACAGTGGCAAAGTTTGCTGTTACCAGACTTGTAGATTACATGTAATTGATTACTTGTAATCTTTCACATTTATTGGTAGCGTTGTAACTGATGCAGATATCTGTCCAAGGGGGATACTTGGAGGCCATGGTTTTGTTTATGGTGTCAATCATAAATTCCCAAATGCTGACGAGACAATATTTACTATAAAGCAATCGTAACATTATATGCAGAACTTGTTCACGAGCCCTAATTGAGAATTTGAGAATGCCTCAGCTGAAACACCTTGTACAAATCACCTAATATGTCTCAGGCAAACTGTAAATTTTGTACATTTAAGAGCTAGTACCTTATCTTCACACATTTTATTATATGTATTGGGTTACCCTAGCCACAGCTAGCTGAAAGATTCAAAACCACTGATGTAAATTTTTATTCAGATGGAAAAGCTAGTGTGTTTCCCATACTGCCTTCCTTCTTCATTGAAAAAGTGTGTCTGTCTGTGGCCTTGATAGGGTACAGCACGGTGATTGTGCCTTTTCCTCTTTTGCAGATTGAAGTGAATGACGTCAGTGTAGACCTGGTTGGTGCAGTTGTAGACGCAGCAAATGTGGACGACTGCGGTGGCAGGGCCCCTTGCGAGAAGAATCCTTGCCAGAATCATGGCATTTGCAGGGAACGAGGCCCCAAAGCTGATGACTTTGAATGCTTTTGCAAGGCAGGCTACAGTGGTGAGCAAAGTGCAGACACAACCTTCTTGTTGTTTTTGTTGAAATGTGACACGGATGACTAGCATTCTCTTCACCCTCACCAGCAGCAGTTGAATTGCGGGCAAATCAGTCCCACTGAACAATGTGGAAGAAAGGGTGTCATGCACCATTTCAGTAGCTTTCTTCATTTTGTAGGCTTCCACAAAAGTGGTTTATCGCATTCACTTTTGGTACAGTTCATATTATCAATGACTCGTATGTACTTGAATCTGATGCACATCTTTTTTTTTTGATAAAATGGGTCCAAAAATCGTGTGTGCGTTATAATCGAATGCAAACGAATCACACCGTTACCATATCGCCGTCGGCATCAAAATGGCCACCTCCTACAAGGTTCGGGCGCTATAGAACGGTCACCGGCGAAAAAACGAACTAGCGGCGCAGCGGTCTTTGTCACGCATGGTTTCTGTAGTTTCTATGTCGCCACCAGTCCTGCGCTGAACGACGCCACGACGCACATGATGCGTAGGCCGATGATAGTCGCCACGCCGGTTTGGCTGTCTTGCGGCCAACCAAAGTCGCTACGCCGCTTGCACGCGGCTACGCCCGGCAATGTGCGGCAGTTTTATCGAGAAGCAGGAGTTATGAATCGGGCGCGGAACATGTTCGAGACACCGCAGATCGAATGAAGTTGGAAAGCCATGGCGCAGCCATTTGAGGGACTGCGGGGGTTCAAAGTTGGCGATGCGTTCATTTTGCGAGTGCATTCATTATGCGAGTACGGCATTTGGTTTTATGAATGTGAGAAGGCTGATTTCTAAGGACCTTTTTTTCGTGTCATGGAAAATGGGAGCACAGTTACAATCGATGTTTCACTTTTTTTTCTGGTCGCGAGAGACGGGTGCACTTTACAGTCAAGGGCGCGGTGATAGAGTAAATACGGTAACATGTCCATGCACTGTAATCTGCTAGCCTCCTCATTGGCTGAAATGTTGGAGCCACCACACTGAAAAGGCATTGGTTCTGGATTCAAATCTCGTTTAACAGCTGAACTTTTCACCAACTAGCAAGCTTTCTTTCTGAGAAGTTTGTGTTGATTATTGTAGCTTCATGCTATAAATGTGTGGTTGCCTTTCATCATAACTGCTGCTGGCAGGTGATGCTCTTCTGGCTAGCCTAAATAGCATAGGATTCTTCAAAATGAGAGAGTAGTAGTTTGCTGGATGTTTCTATTTACCTATTTGATGCTGTTCAACATTACAGTTTTTAATTATCATTGAAGCAGATAAGTGTGCAAGTGTGTATTTGCAGTTACAAAATCTACCACGCTCATTTTAACTATTACGATGTGTCAACTTCTATCACATTTGGCCATGAAAGAGAAAAACTTACAAGTTGGCTGTAGTGAGAAGCATAAGGCCACAAGGAAAACCCAAATTTACCATAGTGCGAATGGCTAATAAACCCTCATGTGCTACTTCATAGTCTGTATGAAGGCTGCCATAGTTGAAAACTAAGAAAGGCCTGCATGTGTACTAGTTTGTAATATTGAATGTTGGGTGGTTATTACATATATGCTGCTTTGAATATGCCACAGAAAGTCATGCATAAGCTAGAGGATGCACCGTGTGATGCTTTTCTTCATTCCCATTCAGGTAGGACATGCGAGAATCAGGATGACTTCTGTCAGAAAATTAACCCTTGCCGCCACAATGCAGAGTGTGTTGGACTGGCCAACTCATACAAGTGCAATTGTCCAAAGGGCTACAAGGGCCCCAACTGTGAATCAGGTGAGCCAAATCGGCAGCCGTAGTGCAAACAGATGGGGCTTCATTCTTGTAAATCGCGCACGAGGGAGTAATTTCTGGCACAGAGATCTGTTTGGCTGGCTTAAAGAATTCCAAAAGTGGAAAATGACACCATGCCACTATTCTGTGATAGACCCATGTTTTAGGGCCTGTTCGATCCTTTCCTAAGAACATTATAAGGGAACTAGGTGTACACCAAAGGTAATTATGATAAAATTCCAGCAGTATTCACTTCATGATTAACCTGGACTGTAATGTTATTAGCACTGAATTAGTGCAGTGACACAGTGTGCCTCCTGTGATGCACATGCTTCTGGACACACTGCATCATCTTGTGGCTGTGTTCCAAGTCCACACCTGTATGACTATGCGGTCAGTCCAGATTTCTTGAGCATGTGTAATGTGAACATGGCATACTGCCCAGCACCAGATAAATTTTTAGGTTACTATATATTTTTTGTCATTGAATGAACAGCACATACCCAGTGTCACATGCTCAATAACTCAAGTTGGTCCAATGGGTTTGTTGGCTTTGAACACAGTTGTGTCAACATTGCAACCCAATGCCATATTTGTTAGACCATGGGGTATCCAGCAATTGAAGTCACTTGAACAGTAATTATAGAGACAAGCATGCATGACAGTGTGTGAAGAATCCCAGATATGCTAACTACATTAAAAACATGGCCCTACTAACACAGCAGCAGGGTCAATTGATATCACAATATGGCTACTCAAACTGTTGAATCAAAGGAGCTGATCAGAGCCCTAATGCAAGTGATTACCAAAACAAACAAACTTGAGGCATTTCAGTGTTTTCAATGGATAAGGGAACATGTTTCATTCCATTCTGCTTTCGTACTGCTCGTGCTTCTGCTGTAAGCGTCAGGTTGCGATTGATAGCTTGTGAAATCTACTTGGCAGTAGCAGAGGAGAAAGGAGAGAGGAAAGCAAAAAGAAAGTATGTCAATCCACACACTCTTCCTCAAAGCAGCTTGCGCTATGACAGCTCATTTTACATAGTTGTGTGAGCTCCAACACAAAATAATGCTACATTCTGTGGTACCACAAAGCTGAACATTCAACAGTACTTCTTATACTCCTTTTGTTATGCACCTTTGCCGAGCATTTAACTTTCACTACGCTATCAGGGTGATGCTCCATGTGGGGACCACGTAGAGTGCAGAGTTGCGCCACATTGCATTGCACTACCATGATGTGGTGACAGTGCAAACTTTCTCACTGGCTTTGGAGGATATGGTGCAAACAATGCTACAAGAAAATTTCGTGCTGCTTGTTCTTTTGTACTAAACATGATCGAAATCTAGTTTCACAGAAGTTGTAATTAGCATCAATCAGCACAAAATTAAATTCACTTCATCCAGTTTGCATACATCATTGGTTCTACTCAACTTTTTCTTGTTGTAGAGGTACAGACTTAACATACTCTATTCAAGGCACCCATACTGCTGGCTTGCATGATGCTGGCCAGCCAAGATTTTGCACAGTGCATTAGATGTGGTCTTGTCTAGTATACCTCTGGAAGCTCTATTGTGAGATGTACAATTTTCTTCTATTCCTATGCATTCAATAACATCAAAGACCATTGAACGAAACCAGGTGCATTCATTGAGTCATGGTACTAGGCAGTGGAATGTCAACTTCCATGTCTTGCATGCAGAGTTTCAGCAAAACTGCATCTTACGGAAAAGGAAAACTCTATGCTTGCTCAAGAGTGAGATCTAAACAGTATACTGTTCAGTGAAAGCATTGCGATGTACAATTCTGCAATTAGTTTTCGGTTTTCTAAAAGTGGTTTACATTGTAGAAATCAGTGATGTCAACTTCTTGTATTTATGGAATAGATTATGGAGTATTTCACTTTTTATTACAATCTAACTCAGTGCCAAAAGTGCTGTTTTGGCACAGTACCACATAATTAATGCTGTTGCCCATAGACACAAACAAATCCAGTGCTGATGCATTTGAAAGTCTACAAAGAATATACCGTATTTTCCGGTGTATAAGACGCGGTTTTTTTCCAAAATTTTCGGAGGTGCGTCTTATACAGCGGTGCGTCTTATACGTACTTTTTTTTGTAGTTCTTTCGGGAGAAACTCGTGTTGATGCTGATGAGTCTTTTTTTTAACGACTAGAGCAGTACGACGCGAATGATGCGTCATAATCATAATAACGAAGACTCAACGTGCCGGTACTACAGTTCCACAACAAACCAAAGTACATAAAACGGAAAAATAAAAAAAGAAGTATGTCGTGTAATAACGTGTAATATAACGCAACTAGCGCGGTAACTCTTTTGGATACGATCTAACGTAACACTGCAAAACGTACAGCTGCTCCAGGGAAGGCGCAGCACATAGAAGTGTTTACGAGCCGCTGATGGCTGCCAAGATAGCGCTATCTCGGCAGCCGACAGCCGAGCGACACTACCCCCCTCCCCCTCCAACATCTTTTCATGGTCGTTAAAGACGGGCGGGGCCTTTCCTCCCCGCATCGATGGCAGGTGTCCCGATCGGGGTGATGTTATCACATCGGCCCTCGGAGCGACGGAGATAGGCCGGGCTCGTTTAATCTCTGCTTCAGCCGTTTTCTTCGCCCCCACTCGTCGCATGCTTTTATTCTAGCGACCGTACTTTGGGCTTCGGGGGCCTCCGGAGAAAAGAATCGGAAAAAGGGGCATCGCACTCGCAGCCCCTTTTGCGTATGACTGCGTGCGCGCCGGCGAGCGCAAAATATGCGTTTTTTTTTTGCAAAGCTGGCTAAATATTACGGGTGCGCAAATTATGCGAGGGCGCAAATTATGCGGGTAAATACGGTATTCCAAAGCGCGTCGGAGGATGAGGACTTTGAGGGCTTCGGCGAATAAAATGTTTTTCCTGCAGTCATGCGGAACGTTTCAGTGGGTGTGCATTATTTTTTCTCGCAAGTTTGGTGTAGTAGTAGTTTTCTTACGGATTAGCGCTCAGAAACGTAAGTACGGCATTTTACAATGCTCGCTCAACCCCACGTTATGAAGTTTCTTTGCGGGAAGTGAGTGAATATAGGTGCGTCTTATACACCGGTGCGTCTTATACAAAGGTGCGTCTTATACACCGGAGGATACGGTATTACTGCTATCTTTTTGAAAAGACTTTATGTGATTAATGTGCAGTGTGTGGGCTATTTTCAAGATTTTTTTTGGAGGGGAAGAGGCTAAGAAGTTACAGCTTGAAGTTTGTACTATATTTTGTTCACCACTGCTCTTGAGATAATGACACTTGTGCACTTCGTGCATAGGAGCACTGTTATCTCGTCTGGTTTTATATAGTCACTTGCTAGTATGTGTATTTATAGCAATACCTACCTTTTGAACAATTATGAGTTGTATCAGTGCTGATGCCAGTGCAGCTGCAAGGGCTTTCTGTGTTTTGCTTGCTGCATAACCATTGCAGCAAAGTTGAACAGGTGCAGTTGAACAGGTACCAAGAGTTTTCTTTAAAAGATGTAATTCTTGCTCGTCTGTATGGCACTGGGTCTTTCATTAGAAGTGCGAGCTATAAACTATGTGCATTTTTAAAAGAATTTGTTGACAAGTCATTTCAAGATTTGTTGTCAGATCCTTAACCCAAATATCTGTCGACCGGAAGTGCTTTCAAGTGTGTTAAGATTTTGCCCGTGACATGCACACACATATTTAGCATGCACATTTGCCTTAAATGAACGTCAGTAATGTGGAAAGTTGGGGAGCATGGCATGAGAAAAGGCACTACAACACCATGCTTCTTGTACCACCAACACTGTCTGTATCATACAAGCTGATATTTCCTCTGAGAAAAAAAAAAAAAAAGAAAGAAAAAGGATCTACTGTACAAAATATTGGACTTCCTGGATAAATAGTTGTTGAAAGCATTCCCTTGATTTTGCAATGTGCAGAAACCACCTTTGATGAGTGTGCAAGCTTCCATGGAGATGGCTGGGTTTCACTGAGCAGGGACAGACTGACGCACACTGCAAGCAATGTGTCTGAAGTAATCAGGCTCAGCTTCTTGGCTAAGGACCGCAATGGACTTCTGCTTTTCCAAGGCCAACCACGCGGTGTTGATGCAAAGGGCCAAGACTACCTTTCATTGGCACTTAATAATGGCTACCTTGAATTCAGGTGTGTATAGGTAGCTTATTTTGAAACACATCGGTGGCACTGCCTCATAGCACCATCTATACTTGCAATGAGCAAATGATGTTTATAGGTTTGACTTATGTTTTCAGCTATACAGAATACCCAAGAACCACAAAAGTCTGCAAGTTCTCATATGCCCAGTGAAGCTCACTTGTTATAATTTACACATAACCACTTGCTTTCCATGTTAGATGCATAACTACGATGCCGGTTGGTACCAAAATGTGCTTCAACACATTGGTGACTAGTTTTCTCTGTCATCTACATAGGAGAAACTGCTCCTTCTTATTCTTCTATGTTTCTTGTTCCCACGGAGCTGTGCTGTGCATTGCGTACTGCAGCGCACACCTTCCACTTATGATTTTTACGGATTCATCAGTAAAGGTTGCATGAATTGTATAATTAACATTGTTGTGGTTGTATAAGGTGTTGCATAATTTTGACAGATCCCACTTTCATGGAGTCAGTAGTGTCATGCTTTAGTTTTGTTCTGTTCACATAACACATTGCTCTTACTGCCATTTGTGTCCCGATGTTTGAAACTTTCTTAATGCCTTCACTACTGCACCACGTTGTGTGTAAAATCTATATGCTTGCTATTTTGTTATGGACTGAAAAAAAAAAAAGTGTATACAGTAGACTTCCTTTAAAACAAACTCGAGGGGACCATGACAATTTGTTCGTCTTATCAGAAGTGCCTCCAAGAATGGTTTGGCCGCTTGCCCAGGTGGATCCAAACATCTTACTACAAAAAGTCAATCAAGTAGACTTGCATTTGGAAAAAATTACAAATGAAACCATATTTTTACCCTACTTGAAAACTGTCTTCAAGCGCTGGCAAGCAGCCATAAATAATATTTCATCTAATGATTTTAGGTATCCTCCAGTATCTCCATGCTGCTGGGAAAGGTTGTTCATTAGAGAACTTAAGCAGGCACAAGCTACCTCCTGTATTCTTCAAAAGCACTTCTTCAGTGAGCATGTCAGTTGTGTTGCCAGTCAATGTGTCAGGCATTGTGGTGCATCTTTGAGGATACTCACATAAGCATTTATGTCTGCAAGGACACCTTTACTGCCCAGACTAGAAACTAGGCCTGTCTTTCTTCAGGGCAGTTTTCCTGCACTTGCCCCAGAAGGTGCTGATCAGCCAAAAGGTCTAATGTGTACACTTTGTTGTGCATAAAAAGCAGCATTCACTTTTTTATATCTGGCCCCTTTTTCTTGCCCCTTTGTGGGAGCCCCTGTCCTCCCTTTTTTTCTTCTGCTTTGCTTTACTCTACTAGTTGGGGGCCATGGGAAGGAGGAGGGCAACTTTATTTAATATCCAGAGTCTCTGTGTAAGCCCTCTTGGATTCTTTTGCCTTGTGTTCCCTTGTACTCTCCCTGTAGGTGATGAACAGGAGGTGGGGACAGAACAAAAGAACCCCAGGTGAAGAGACAACAAGAGGCCCCAGGAAGGCAGCGTGTCCCTAGCACTTGAGGTCCCCAACAATAAAACTCTGTAACAGAGTTTTGTTGCTGGCACCTAAGTGGCTTTGCTTACTTAGTCTTTGGTTCTTTTGTACTCTCCTTCTCCTTGGTGGGGAGACAACAAAAGAACCCAGGTGCCCAGTGCTTGGGGCCCTCTAGGATAAACTTGGGGTGGCTGTCCACAGCACTGGGAAAGTTCCTCTTAGGAAAAGCTTACCTGTGAGGGGGGTTCATCTTAAGAGGATTTCTTTTGCATTGGGTCCATGGGAAACACAAACTTATCTATGTTGTTTGGTTTTGTCTTAAGCGAGTTCATTTTAACAGGAGTTCACTGTATGAGTTCACTGTTCACTGTATCATAAAACGTTACACCACCTTGCGGGTTTCCGCAGAACTCATTTTCCAGGAGTTCACTGTAGTTAAAATCTCAGTGAAAAGTATGTAAACGACACCACTCGAAATAAAAGAAATTGCTGCTTGCTGTCAAAGCTGTAATTTGTAAGAATTGTCAGTTTGTTTGATGCACTGTTAAAGAAGTTGAGGTACCAAACTTTGAGGCCATAGAAAGCCTGCTGTAGGCTTCCTGAGCATGTAGCTGCACTCACCACGAAGTGTTGGGCACAGCAAACATTTAAAACATATTTTAACGCACTTCCAAAGAGGGCTCAAATGCTTGTTCTTGCGATCGACGGATACCCATGTCACTATTCCAGAGGCATAGTGAAAGTTTTAGTGATGACACATCGCATTAAAGTGATGTACAATAAGTGGTGAACCCTGCCACGGTGGTCTAGTGGCTATGGTACTCGGCTGCAGATCCGAGGGTCGCGGGATCTAATCCCAGCCGCAGCGGCTGTATTTCGACGGAGGCGAAATGTTGAGGCCCGTGTACTGTGCAATGTAAGTGCACGTTAAAGAACCCCAGGTGGTCAAAATTTCCAGAGCCCTCCACTACGGCGTCTCTCATAATCGAAGCTGGTTTTGGGAAGTAAAACCCCACAGACCAATCAATAAGTTGTGAACCACTGCGCCAGGTAAGCTGTGATGGTGCTCTCTAGTATTTTCCCTACGTGCATCTGGAGGGAGGGAGAACACAAAAGGAGACAATGTGGTGCCTCGAGCAACGGGGGCCCCTGCATTCTTTGTTGTGCATTGGCGCAGCACATGTGTAGGAGAGCAACGGATGTAGCAGTATGTGCATGCCGAAACACTGATGTCGCTATTCAACTCGTCACCCAGAAACCGAAACCAAAGATTGCTCTCATAAAGAAGGCAATATTAAGTTATTTACCCAGAATATGGTGTTCGTCGACTTGGAGTAGTGCTTGCTGTAGCAATAAGAAATGTTGAAAACAAGGAATACACAGGGCACAAATTTAGTGTCTCAGCTCCTTTAAGCATTTTGACATTGGCAGCCATGATTGCATCTATTTATTGTACCTCTGAAGTGCCCACATCAAAGCCACTTGTAAATGGTTGCGTGCCCCTAAACGATATAAAAACCGCAGTTATTCCAAGAACCGTTAAGCATGAAGCCTGTTAGTATAAAAATGGAACTTTCGTAGGCTGCCACTCTAACACTCAGGCATAAAAAGCATAAGCAACTCTGTAGTATCTGCTCCTTCTGCTTGTGTGCTCTGCCTGTCTATGCTGATTCAGTTTTTCATACATGTGTAGAATTAGTAATCCCATGCCAGAAAAGTTTAATTGGTTGACAAGCTCCTCTTTAAAGAAAAAGTATTCGATCTTGTAAGGCAACAGGTTTTTAAGCTCTCTTATGTATTAGCTCAACATGAAGTGGTACATACTTGACAATTCTTTAGCACACAGCATTTCACAGTATGAAATGCCTATTAAATAGTGTTATTAGCACGAACCCTACTGGAAAAAAGAAAGGAAAAGCATTTTTTAGAATTTAGGTCGTGATATTTCATTGCTTTCAAGGAAGCTCTGTGCTGTATGCTGAGGTGTGTTCATGCACAGTTGTTGGGAGGCTGTGTTTCTCTTTTTCTGCAAACTTTGGTTCACCCATCAGGGGAGCACATAATTTAAACTCATAGCATCATTTAATATGCCTTTGTTTTTGGTTTCTCTCTAGCTTTGAAATGGGAGGTGGACCTGCGGAGATTGTGTCCGAGGAAAGAGTTGACGACGGACAGTTGCATGCAGTGGAGCTCAGAAGGTAAAAATGAGATAATTTTATCAAAATATGATGAATATAAAAGAGTTCATTAAGACTGCTGATCATTTTATTGATTAAAGACATCTCTGTTCTGTTACATTTCTCAAGGATTATGTCATATTAAAAATAAAGTCTGTAAAATTCTGTTTCGTCAAACATACGTTTGGCAAGTTTGATCACATATTCACTAACCATCTAAATTACAGTTGACCGTACTTTAAGTCAAGCTCACATTTCCATGCCATGAAAGCTCCATGGAAGCTATATACCAGGTGTTTTCCTCCTAATATACCAGGTGTTTCAGAAAATGTGTCCATAAATCTTATAAATACAGAAATTCAAATATCTATGCACTTTTTTTGGAAGTGCTGTGTTCATGGTGGCACACACTGCATAATGGGCATCAGCGATATCTTGAACACTAACAAAATTAGACTAACTTTCAAACCAAAACAGCTAGGCGCTCAAACCAAATTGATGAATGACAGTCACTTACACAGGGAATCCATTATCTCTTACAATATTTGCAAAAGGGCAGCACTGGTAATTTCTACAGATTGCTAAAATCTGGCTAAATGTGCTCAGGAAACCAAAACTGAATGGCGAAGGAGTGCAGTTCCTACTACTTTCAGTAGTGGCCTGAGTGAAACAGTTCTTCCCCTCCATGCTGCTGAGCGACAAAGAGCAAGCGTCCGTGCCAAGAGGCAGTCTTTCATTTCGTTGCCGTGTCAGCGCACCTTCCAAAATAAACAATCGACAGCGGCGCATGCTCGTAGTCACATGGTAGTGCATGAGCTACTGTGTCGCCAGGCCACTACAATGCTACCAAAGGCAGTGGCAACTGCGCTCTTTCACCATTCAGTTTCGTTTTCTTGGGCACAGTTAGCCAGACGGCTATATGTAGAAATCACCAGCATTGCTTTATTGAAAATATTAGAACAGATCATGGATTCCCTGTGTAAATGACTTTCATTCATCAATTTGGTTTAATCATCTAGCTGTTTCGATTCAAAAGTTAGTCTAATTTTGTTAATTACTGTTCAAGGTATCGCTGATATCCATTTTGCAGTGTGTGCTACCATGAACACAGCACTTCTACAAGAAGTGCATAGATATTTGAATTTCTTTGTAAGATTTCTGGGCACATTTTTCTGAAACACCCTGTAATTAAACCAAGTGAGTGCCAAGCTGCAGAATGCCCAGCTGGCTGCTGGCACACCAGTCTAGCTGTGCCTTAGATTTGTGAATATGAATAGACAACTTCAAGCACTGAGAAGTTAGTTACACTAAGTTTCTATAACAGGCTTTGTTTTTATATGACAGATTACGTGGCAAAGCCTACCGAATGTCAGTGCTGTCCACATTTCTCATCATCTTTTATAAAGATTATTTTCATCATACTGTCAACCCTTTGGCAAGGTCATGACAGGAGTGAAGTATTTAATGAGAAAAACAGGAAACATTCATATCGGCAGTAACAGTAGTGATTGGCATTAGCAGATTTACTGAACAAGTACAAAGAAGGAGGAGCTAGACAACATGCACCAGAAGCAGTGCTAGTAAACGCTATATTTTTTTTGTATGAATGTAAAGAACTATGGTAAATCACATATATGACAATTCGTCTGGATACAATATTGGCAAACAAGCCAGTACAAAAGAAAATATTCATGTGAAAGGAGAAATAAATCCATGCTAAGCTACCATGCCTGCAAAATCTTGCAGGACTTCGTGAAGTATTTGTGCATCATAGCACGATCCATGAATGGTGTGAGTCATGAAATGTAGATGCGCACAAGCACATAGCAAGCAATGACCACGAAACCACCCACGTAAACAAACCAACTTCACCAACGATCACAAACGTTCAAACTCTCAATGGACTTCAGTGGCGGGCGCCGACGCAGCCGACAGGCTGACGCTTGTGCAGACGGGTGCCGGGAGGAGGACTGAGCGGAGTGGAGCTGCGAGGTGGGAGCCGGAGTAGAGAGAGGGAGGGAGCTAACGCGCCCCCACAGCTCAGGTGGTGCAAGTGGAATTCCTGGCCTCACCGAGGCACCCGTGTTTCAGGGTCCAGCCAGGGGAGCGAAGAAAGTTACAAAATAATTCATAAAACGAGCAGAATCACAATAGCTTTTTTTCTTTATCGGCTAGCGACTGCAGTTGACTACAATGATCCTTAACTTGCTTGCCCACTTAGTGCAGAAATGACAGCCAAATGTTACCTTACCACAGCGTTACTGGAAATTCATTGTATGTGTAAAGAGCAATGTAAATGAATTAAGAAAATGCTTGATAACAGTGAGTATTAAGGGCATTGTGCTTTGGTAATGAGAGACAAGAAATCATGGTATGTGCATATTTAGGCCAGCACTGGCACTTTGACGCCATGTGGGAAATGTGGGTTCTTATCTGTTATACTATCTCATTGCAGAACTGGAAAACGGGGCACATTGAAGGTGGATGGCAAAGAAGTGCATGGTGAATCGCTAGGCCTCCTTGTGATGCTGAACACAAAAAGTGACATCTTTATTGGTGAGTTGTTCTTCCTTGTGACTGAAGTACTTGTCAGATCAACATGCTTCTTTTTCACAGGTGGTGCCCCTGAACCAAGAGAAATGACTGCAGAACGGTACCACACAGGCTTCACTGGCTCAATAATGAATGTGCAAATCCAAGACTCTGGCGTCCTTAACTTGTATGACGACTCAATCAGCTCAGCAAATGCTGACCAATGTGAAGAGTAAGTTATAATATTAATTTGATATTATGCTTTCACTAACTCAGTCTGACTGCCCTGCCATAGTGATCCAGCGGTTATAGCACTCGTCTGCTGATCCGAAGGTTGCAGGATTGAATCCTGCCCGCGGCTGCTACATTTCAGTAAAAGCGAAACGTTGAGGCCCGTGTACTGTGCGATGTCAGGGCACATTAAAAAACCCCAGGTATACGAGATTTCCGGAGCCGTCCACTATGGCATCTCTCGTAATCACGTTGTGGATTTCAAATGTAAAATACCATAAATCACTCATAAATCAATCAACTCGGTCTGACTGCTGTCTCAGCTGTGAAGTACTGGGACATCACTGTGTGTGGTTGGTTAATTCCAGCTTACTGTTGCAATTGGAAGTCTAGGCACTGAATGTAGCAGTCATTGTTATACAAGGCATTGTGAGCTCTGCCATGAGCGCAATTACACACAGTAATGAAGAACCATTATTGCATATGATCTGCACTATACAATTGTGAGTTTTTATATTCACTATGAACAGCATGCATACTGTAGAACCTCGTTCATACGTTTTTGAAAAAACGTGACACTGAATGTATTATCCAGGAAAACGTATGGTCCAAACACACAAAAAGATCACGCAGTTTTGCCGGAAAAGCATGCATTGATATAAATATTAAAATATTTTACAATTTCACGCAATTCAGGCAATAAAACGGCACGAAACAGCAATAAACGTCTGCTTATATTAGCTACTGAAGCGTGTTGGAACGCGCCCAAAGGCACGGCAGTGACCGCGAGCGCTAGCCATCAGCACTGGCAGCGTCGGGAACGGAACGCACGCGTGTTGTCCCTTGCTTCAGTGTTTAAACTACTCCGCATATTCCGGCAAATTATTTAACATGTAACAAAATGCACGCCTCCACATTGTCATTTTCTCAGGCCTGCCCCAACCGTGCGTGCGGCCATCAATACACAGCGCGGACGCACGGGCCACGTTGTGCCCAACAGCGCACACTCTGGTAAATAAGTCGTGCGCACCAAGAGCACTAGCCTTGCATCGACAGGTCACATGAACGGGCACATCACATGTCTCGCACGGCCCAAGCCAAGGTCGCTGGGCAAGCACATCGCGTGCATGTTGACTGTCAGAGCTAGCAGCTTAGTCTCTAGACACTGCGAAATGTCCAGCCGTTTCTTTTTCCTCTCTCTCTTCCTTCCCCCCCTCCCCCCCCCCCTTTTCTTTTCTAACCTGCGCTTCTTCGACGCCACCACCGGAACTTACAGCTGACAACGAACGCGCAATCTATCGGCGGTTCCCGGCTGTTCAAGTGGTTCGTGAGTGCAGCACGTGCCGAACACGACCTGCGCTTTTGCTCGACGACAAAACCGGCCGAAGCATGCGCCGTGTACATTGCCAGCACAAGGTTACGCTTGTCACGAGACTACTCAGTACAGGATTACATGACGCAATGCGTTGATGCCTTGTTCGGTTTGACACGATGGGATAACTCGCGCGATCTAATCACTGGCGATATAACCTTCCGATAGACTGCGTCCGCTCGCTCTCTGTAAAAAGCACAGGATGCGCTCCGTATTCCGTACACGTTATTGGCTTTCGAACTTGCTCATTTTTGTTTTTAAGTAATGACCGTCATCTCACATATCAGTAACTTGCGATGAGAAATGGCAGGTTCAGCAATGTTTTTGAAGCAGTGTTGGGAGAATTCCTCTGGAAGTGTTTGTGCACTAGCTATCTAAATGTGCCAGACTTTTTTTTTTGTGCTTTCTGGGTGTGGTCATCGAAGGTGAGGTGAGCGGAAACGAGCAGTCGAAACTTTCAGCTTTCAAACGTTATCAAGATTGTGGCGCTCTGTGGGGGAAAAAACGAAAGACGACTTGCATAAACACCGTCTGCACTAGCGAATCTGTCCTATACTGAAAGAAATCACGGCGTGTCTCCGTTATCAGCCATTAAAAGTGTGCTCTACGCACGCTTCCAACAGCTACCGCACGCATGCTGTTAAAGCTGCCTTGATCGCGAGTGTCAGCGGCGATATCGATGAACGTGGTGTGTTACGTGTGGTGATATGCTGATATACTAGTATCGGTGATATGCTATGATAGGTGATATGCTAGTATCGGAAGAGAGCACACCGGCGTTTTCTTGTGACACAGTCAGGCGAGTACTGCGGTGTAGCCACCGCGGTGGACAGCTACTGCTCTCGATCGCGCGAGCTTCCTGACTTCTCAGTTGCACGCGGACTCTAGAGGCCAGAAAACGGTATCATCCGATTGTAGTTGGACAATAAATCGAACATTGGTGCCGAATAATCGTATTTTCTGGGAATGTATTACCCGGAAGAAAAGAAGCTTAACTCTACAAGAAAAGTTCATGTTTTCGTGATTGCGAACGTTGGAACCGGGAAATCGTATCAACAGGGAACATATCAGCGAGGTTCTACTGTATATGTTATTATGGTGGAATAAAGCCAGAATTTTACATTTCTGACACCAAATGGCCCTTGCACACCTTCCTCGAATTGTGATTGATATAATTTACACTCCATGCGTGAGCAACAAAGGACAAAGTACACCTCGGTGCAAACCACGAAGAAGGGCATTGATTTCCACCTTTTATTCAGTAAGCCCACTATAGCTGAATTATGCAATCAATACCATGTTACAAAACTGAATCGATACTAGAAGACAAGCTCAGGAGAAGATGAAGGCTTGAATTGATGAACATATAGCTAAAAACGATACAGAATAGGGAATGTCACAGGAGCCAACACTTCAACAGGTGGACTTGTCGAAATGTTGCCTGACGAAGACAAGTCCACTTGTCGAAATGTTGGCTCCTGCGACGTTCCCTGTTCTCCATCATTTTTAACTATCTGTTCATTGATTCAAAACTGAATCAATGACATTTAACTCATTGCAACAGGATGCTGAGTGACTACAGTTCACCGCTGTCAGAAAACTAGGCCCATGCTCTTCGCAACTCATGTCTTGCAAATGAAAGCAAATTCAGGAAACGGGAAGGCATCCACGGGATTGTCCCAATGAAGGCTGTCCGCCATGCACGAGAGCGTCAACCGCATGTGAAAATGTCCCAAACAAAAAAAAGTGAGGACTGTTCCTCATGGTCTAGCTGATGCACACTTGCTGCCATGTAGTGCTGTTATACGCCTGTCACACGGGGCAACTTAAGTGCACTTTGAGAGAGTGCACTTCGCCGCTAGTGTCATTCGCGCACTGTCACATGGGAACGTTTAGTGACACTCGCTGCAAAGCACACTTGCAGGCTAGTGCGTTCGCCGAACTCACTTCACGGGCTTTGCGGCGACGAAGTGTGTAGCCTCGGTAACAGTGGCTTGCAAACAAATACGCTAATGCATGACACGGCACCAGTAGTATTTTAAAACACTGTTTTCGTCATTAGAAATGTTCCTGTGTATTAAAACCAATCATATTTCAACGAAAAAACCTCTCTATTCTCACCCTCGGGCAGTTTGCAGCCACGCCCACTAGGGAATGCACATTTCCAAAGCACACTTCTCTTGCTCGTGTAGCAGCGCGTGAGCGTAAGTGCACTCTGCGAGCGTAAGTGCACTCACTCAAAGTGCACTCAAGTTGCCTCGTGTGACAGGGGTATCACATATATGGCAGCGCAGACAGGCATGTTCTTTGTTGTTCGTGCTGTACCTTATGCGCATTTGAAGCAAAATTATAGGGGTGCAGACTTGGCTTCATCCTCTGTTTTGTTAAGCAAGGGCAGTGTGCTGAACGTCATTATTGGGACTCATGCGTGCAGATGGTTTAGTATCAATGGCCAAAGAAAGTAGGAAGATTTGCAGATGTATTGGACATCTGCACTTAAGAGGGAGGTAGGTTGGGTTTAAAGTTTAGCAGCGAAAAGTTAGCAGGAATGATTTTGAATATTATCAGCAGTGAACTTATGATACAAAAAGTCATGATGGAGGTAATGTATAAGTGAAAGTATCGCAGGATGTGGATAACCAGTGAGGTTCAGTACCTAATAGAACATGAAAAATAACCGGAGGTAGCAGAAATGCAGCTGTGATAGAAATAAAGACACCATGGAATTATAATAGGTACAAAGTGGTGAGAGGGATTTACAAAGGGGTGATGGTCCCTGGTCATACCTTTGCCATTTCAGTGCTATGTATGAGATCAGGGGTTCAAGCAAGGCTGAATTAAGCACTGTAGCCTAGGCAGGCTTGCGTTGGGAGCACATGGAAATACACCAAATCACGGGGTACAGGGTAACGTGGAATGGACATCATAGGCAGGGGAGCTGGCAGCTAGATAGAATTTGAGAAGTGATTGAGAGGAATAGAGCGGATCACCTGTGGGCTAAGATTTTTAGCTACTTGTACATGAGAAATATTGATACAAAATGGATGTTGAGAACCAGAAAACTGTCAAGCAAATGTTTGGTAACAGGAGACCGAAAAAGGTTAAAGCAATGGAGAGCAGTTCGTGGAAAATAGGTAGGAAAATGAAATCAGCACTGGAAACATGCAGGAATTCCAAGCAGGGAGTTGCTAAAGAATGTATGTCTACAATGACATGAGGGGAAGTTCTCTGTTGTTTGAAGCCAGGGTTGGGGTGTCAGACCAAAATCTTCTAAGCCAAGTGCTAGGAAATGACTCATTATGTGGTGCATGTGGAGAGGAGGAGGAAACTGCTGAACACCCTACTTTTCTGTGAAGTGCTGCACCCTGCAGTGTAAGGCATTTGAGGCTGATTTTGTGAATGCGTTGGGGTTTAGAGTCAGTGGAGGCAAAATAGGCTTTAAATGGGTAAAGAACTAACCAAATAAAGGCTGTCTGATAAGTGGCTGAAATCAGGACAAAAGTAAAATTTAACCTTGCGCTAAGAGTAAGTAAAATACATATTACCAGACACAGCTAAGTGACATGATCCTCTGTCCAATTTAAAGGGTTCAGCCTTATCCATCCATCCATACATTCGTGCATCGGGAATACTGGCCCCACCATGTCTCGTGCAGCAGCACTGACGTCATGGCTCGTGTCTGACAAGACAGCTTAGAGGACAGGCAGTGAAAACAACTTATCAGCAAATGTGAACCTTCCGTACTTTCCATGAACAGATGTAAGAGGTGCATTGTTTACTCTGTGCTGCCCCTGAACTCACTAGTTCCTCTGAACTGGGGCAACACTACCAGTGACAATGCCCTTGCAATCTTTTCTTTCTCATTCTTCTTTCTTTGATGCGCATATGATATGCTTTCAAGGCAAGCACCAGACACTAAGGGTCACAGAGCAACAGACGAATGGTGGCAGGCAGAGTGAGACGCGTTATTATTCACCACTTTTTTATTTACTAAGTTATCTAGATCGTTGCACATATGCGTGTTGGCAGCTTTTATTTACAAGTAGCTTGGGGTTATTAAAGGGTCTCCGAAAATGGTTTCTTGAAGTCATGTTAGTGTTTAGGCTGCAGCATTATCAGATCATTCGTTTGCACCATAAATTAAGCAAAGCACCTCATATCAAGGCACCTGCAAGCTTTTTCATGTCATCCTTCTCCTGGCACTGCAGCTCCTTCACAACTCATCTAAAGGCTAGGTTGATTCTAGCAATGGCATTAAATGGAGGTTCATAGCTACAGCGTTCGTGTTGTTCACTTCTCCCCTTGTGTCTGTGTCTTGCACGCCTCTTCTTTTGACTATGTTCATAGCTACGATATTTTTGTGATAGTACTAGACTTAGGATTTGTAGCTCCTCTTCTTAAAGTGTGAAGTGTCCTTTTTAACACAAAGTGTTTCATACCGAGGTCCATCAAGAAATCAATGACAAACTTCCATAACAGAAGTGGATGTCTTAAAAAGTAGTCATACATTTACAATGAAAAAGTTCCACCCGCTCAGACTCAAACCCACATTCACCCGGGATGTGACGAAAGGAGTTGGAGACGATCTATACATCACCGCAGCATTGGTGTTACAGGGAACAGACGGGCCTTATATCTTCACTACAGCACTTTACAAGTTCCATCTAACTGTCATCCAGTTATAAAAAAAGGTGTTTAGTACAGTGAACTATAGTGTTTCGTAAAGTGAACAAGCAAAATTACTCCTAACATAACATCGCCTCCGTTCCACTGCACTTTTGGTTTGCTGCAGTGGTCCCACCACCTAGGAATGACACAGCCAAGCGGATTGTTGTGTGTGCTAATGCACGCCTGCAGTCAGCGTTTCAGTAGCTTTCGCGCCTTGATCGCCGCAGAAGTTCGGGGTGTGGCATGGCAGCGTCATGACGGCGCGTTCCACAGGCAAAGGGCGAAGTACGAACATGGCTGGTACAAAATTTGTCTTGTGCGGCCAGGTGTGTTGAGTTGCGACGTGCATTGCTCCAAGAACGAAAATGCAGCCATCAACAAGAAACCGATTGGCCTTTCATTGCAGTAGGCTGTGTGTTCACTAAACGATCCGCTGACAACCCGTTCAGCTTCGCTTGCAAGGTGTCACAGTTTACGAACGCTCCTTGTTTATGGCAGGTTTGCGCAAGGCCCTGGCGCATGCGTTTCAGTGTCTCCGGAGCAATGCGAGTTGTTCAGGAACTTTCCGTTGTGTACAACTGTCGAGGAACCCTGTGCAGTGTCGAGGTGCCACTTATGTTTACATATAACATGTTCACATATCCACAGTACCCAGCCCATCTCCCGCCCCTCGATTCACCAGATTGCCGCTTATGCATTCCATAACTTTGCAAAGACAGGCTTCACTTTCGTGTTAGCGATTCCTATGACATGGGAATCAACAACATTTCTTCTTTCTGTTTCATTTCAGCCATGTGGGAAGTGGAGACTACTTCATGCACTTTGGGACAAGCAACAAGTGACCTTCTGTGAAGCAGCTACTTTCCCAGCTTTTCCATTAGCTGTATTTTTTCTCAGTCATGACACTAGAGCCAGACTGCGTTATTCAGTCAAGGGGGAAAATAGGAAGAAAAAGCCCATTTTTCTTGGCCTAGGAAACTAGGCATTATTTAGTTTTTTTTTTCATTTGCTTGCTTAATTTTTGCGTGCGTGTTTTCTTCTTGCAAAGGAGCCATTTTTTGCAAAGACAGTCTATTTTCTTATCATGTCATTCACTCTAGTCTCCTGTATTTAGTTGTGCCACTTTATTTTGGAGCAAGCAGCAATGTATGTGTAGTCATCATTTTGTCCTTGAATGGATGATAGCATGCTGCAAGGTCATTCGACAAAGAAGGTTGCTTTGTACTCTCCATTCTGAGAGCAGCCTTGGACTCTGTGCTTCATCTATGCATTTCAGTGTTATCTCACAAACACACATGGAGTGCATTTAGTTCATTCATCACAGAATCATTGCGCCTTCATTTTTCTGTTGAACTGTGAGATAGGCACACATAGCCAGCGAATCAACATTCTCGTTTAGTGGCGAGACAATTTCCTGTTATTATACACGAACTGGCTTGTGTTCTTAAGGGCATTTGCAGCTATGTCTGGTGTGACCACAATTTTGCTTTTGTGCATAGCATTTGTGCCAAATTTTTGTTTGCACAGAGGCATTCTCAAACCGGTGAATCCCTTTCTTCCGTCTCATATTTAAAGTTTCCTTGCTTCATTTCACTACTTACAAAAAGGTGGAAAAGAACAATCTTAGCTCTGTCTGCTTTGACCCCAGAAGGTGTGCGAGTGCATATTTGTCCCCATTTAGAGCAAGTGCCAAGATGGGTACAGTTAGGAGAGGAGAATGTATAAAAATGGCTTATTTATGATGGCATACTTTTCTACTTTTTTTATGCAAGTCCGCAATATCTAGTGTGTGTGGCTAGAATGCAATCAATCAAAGGCAGCAATTGTCATGTTTTGGTTTATGGTGCACATGATTTATGTGTAAGCTAATTTCACCACAAAATTGTATCTTTCAGCTGCAGTCAAGGTTCTCATTTTCTATAGTGGTCTGTATTTTGAATGGTCACTGTCACTCGTATTTTTTTTTTCCTTTCTTTAGGGATTGAGTATTCTGATATGAAAAATGATTCAGGTGAAATATACTATGAGTGTGTACATATTCAGGGTGTTGACTGCAGCTTTGGTGGTGCCACTGCCATTTACAACTTTCAAATTTTGTTCATTTTTTGTTTCAGTGTGCTATGCTGCTTATTTGTAGATGTTAACAGCAGCTGCACGTACTTTGTTGCGCCTATTTTCACTGCTACCACAGCCTCCAAAATTGCAATAAAGCTGACGTTTGTTAATGTTTGAGTTGGTATCGTGTCAGTCACAGACCCTGTGTACTGCTTTGACTACACATGTTTGCCATTGTGAAGTACCATGCATATGCAGATAACAAATGTAGTACTAGTGTGAAGCTAGCTAGTACACTGAACCATACCCTCTGGGAACATAACTGTGAAAGCAGTTATAGCCTGTACACTATTCTGCTGTTCATATGGTCTATTTCACTAGCCGACACCAGTAGTTGCAATCATTTTCAAGTCACTGGTGGGCCATTTTATCATCTCGACCTGTGCAGTTGCCATAAAGTAACTTTTACTCGCCGCTGCCAAATCATTGCATGTGCAGCAGTGAATCAAAGCTGAAGAAAATCTGCCTGTATAGCATGGAATTTCTAGCCACTAAGTAGCACCATCAAATTATGACATGACTTACTCATACTCACCATACTGGGGCGCACCTGCAAACATTGGCAAAATAAAGGGAAGGTAGCTAAATAAGTTTTTGCATAAGAGTGAAAATTTCGCAAGACATAAATGCATTCTAGAGGAAGAGTTCTACATTTAAAGGGCAACCGCTGATTTTTCAATGTCCCCTGATTTCAATGAAATTTTCTATATGTATTCTCCTCGATACTGTAATAATATATACCAAGCCAGGTGGTTGCAAGTCGTTTAGTTTTCTTCGAAACAGTTTCTATTGGAACATGGTATAAAAACTGCCGGACTTGTCCTTTAAGCTTGGTAAATTGACTTGGGAAAAGTTCTCGGTGCACCACAAACGGGTATTGTACAGCACGATTGATGTCATGCTGGTGCATGATTGTTGAAGAAAATAGTGCTGGCTGAACAAAGACGCTTATAGAAGACACAAAGATGCAATGTGCTAATTTCCAACACATTCCCACATTCACATGCGTATACTATAGCTTCAAGAAAGGCATTACGTGACTTGGGTACAAAGATTAATTCCCGAGAAATGAGGGTTCTTCATTACTTAGGACAGCAGACAGTGTGCCAACACACGGGACCCAGGGACGACATAATGTCAGCTTAGACAATCTCCCTAGTTAGCTTGTCATTCATTTTCCTGAGAGCAGTATATGCGCTGAAGAGCAGTGCATAGCCATAGTTCAATGTATGTTTGGCATCCACCTTGTTCATTTCTTAATGTTGTTACAATACTCCCTTAACATATTAATACTGTGGCCCACCTGACCAGCATACACTTTTCAACAAAAAAGGGCGATCTGGTACACAACACTGATAGAGCAGGGAACAAATGTATGGCTCGTGTGACATCTTTTGGGCTCTCTAGTGCTGTAATGAAGATGGCAGGGGCTGACCAACCTTCTAGGAGCTGAAAAGGACAATCTTGACATTGGATTGCTTAGCAGCTAATAATATCTGCCGCGACTTATGCATGGAATAACATCCCCCGCTTTGAGCAGTTGTCGAGGGTGGTCAGCAAGTCAAGACTAAAGGCGGCAAAAATTTTTACCAGCATCCACCACACTGTGTAATGGTACAGTGGTTATTGTATTGAAACCCCAGAAGCTTATTATAGAGCAATTATGGTTGAGAGTGCCCGAGCAGGGTGGGCCATCTCAGTGAAGTGCAATGTGCCCTTTGCAAAGCCACCAGCTCAGAAACCAGGTATCCCTATTCAGTGGTGCAACATGACATGCATGTGCAGCCGAAATTGCTACATGTGGGGGCAATGAAAGTAGTTACAAATATGAATGGTAACTGCAAAACAGTATGATGAGGGGGATCTATGTGCCCCAAAAGTGTTGCCCTTCCAACAGCCCACCACACTGTAGACGTGCGGTTCACTGTAGTGCCCCCTCCTCCTTTTAACCCCCTTTTACTGAGGCTATTTTGACCAAAAGACAGTGCAACTTAATGTTATGAGGCAGATTTGATGCACATCTCAGGTGAGTAGGGAGGGAGGGGAGTACCCCACCTTCCTTCCCCCTGTGCACATGCCTATGCACCCCACATTTGTCACCACCAAGAAGGTGCTCTTCTAAAGGTGATCCCCTCATGGATGGCGGTATCATTTTACAGCGTAAGCTGTTAGGAGATCACAACAAGGGCTGTTTTTGGCACCGTAGCTGTCTGCTGCCGCCGGTGTCCGTAACCACTATTGCACAAATTTTAGACAAAATAGCCAGGACCGAGGAGGATTCAAACTCGTCCTCTGTGTGGATTCGAACCCACACCCTCTGCGACGCAGTCGAGCATTCTACCACTGAGCTACGCCTGTGCTTGAAAAATCCTCACTGAAAGACGTAAACAGGTATAACATCTGCCGAAGTATCGCGTTAACAAATGTACTGTTACGTGGCAGAATAATAATATGCCACTACACGTCGCGGAAAGTGGATTTCATCACGAGTTCGAGGAATCGTTTGAAAGAACACAGCGGTGCATGCTTCATAGCTCTGCACCCATTACAGAGGCATCATCAATATCATCATTATGAAACAATCTTCTTCAACTTTTCTGTCATCATTATTACGAAGCGCTGCCTCGTGAATCAGTTTTGTCGTATCGTGCCATGCATCACGCGGCAGGCGACGTGCACAGCCCCGACAGCAACCTGACTTGGCTCTTTGATATACCTGATGGCGCCTCCTCACAAGGTGCGGACCACCGCTGAAGAAGCGAATCGCAGAGCTACGTGCACGGCTGCAGTAAGGCAACGTCAGGCACAAGAGAGAGCTCTGCAGGGAGAAGTCCAAACCGCAGCGCGCCATCGAGCCCGGGCCGAGAGTTCGGTTCGTTCTCGGGAAAACGTCGCTAAGAGACTCTCTAAGATATGCAGCTATACAGATTTGCACATTACAATAATGCAGTAATTATGGCATAATGGGTACTTCCCTACTTGGCAAAATGATAAGAATTATGGAGCAGGGGATACCCACCACCTGTACTTGCACGAGTTTCCCCAAGCGTTTAAAATGGCCTCTAAGAAGGTCACTCCTCCAGCTCACGCTGTCACTGTTCTGTGGTTCCGCGCAGGCCTGGCTCTTTTTCTTCCAACAAACAGGCCTTCATCGACTTCATGGAGAAATGCTTCGGCAAGAGTACAAAGTCATCAAAACCTCTTGTTGGGTGAGTTGGTACATTCTTGAGACTGAAGGGTACTGGCGCAGCCAGACGACGCAAGAGAGACGCGGACACACGAGCGCGGACTAACAACTGAATTTATTTGGAAAAAATGACATGCTTTATAAGTGCCTTAGTGAAGCATGGGAAATGGAGGGGAAAGTAAAAAGGCGGGGAGGGGGGGGGAAACGTGCCAACAACGCAAGCGCAAACACGGCCAGGTAAGCACAAAAACAGTCAATTGTATTGCTTAGCAATGTGACCCCCCGATAGCCGCATCAAGAAGATTAAATTCCGCATCAAAAAGAGCGAGATAAGGGGTGCTAATGCACTTCATCAAAACCTCTTGTTGGGCGAGTTGGTACATTCTTGAAACCTAAAGGCACCGGCGCAACCAGACGACACAGAAGGAGAGACAAGGACACATGAGCGCGGACTATCAACTGGCTTTATTTGGAAAAAAAAAAATGACGTGGTTTTATAGGTCTTTGAGGCACTTATAAAACCACGTCATTTTTTTCCAAATAAAGCCAGTTGATAGTCCGCGCTCGTGTGTCCTTGTCTCTCCTTCTGTGTCGTCTGGTTGCGCCGGTGCCTTTAGGTTTCACTAATGCACTTGCTGCCAAGTTTTCTGATCGGGGGTCAGATTGCTGAGCAATACAATGGACTGTGTTTCTTTGCTTACCTGGCTCTGCGTTTGCATTGTTGGCGTGTTTCCCTCCCCCCCCTTTTTTATTTTCCCCCCCATTTCCCATGACTTATAAAGCACATCATTTTTTCCGAATAAATTCAGTCGGTAGTCTGCACTCGTGTGTCCGTGTCTCTCCTCTTGTGTCATCTGGTTGCGCCGGTGCGCTTAGGTCTCAAGAGTACAAAGGACAAGCAAGAAGAGCAATACTTGGGCCATTATATGGATCTTTATATGCACGAACATGCACGAAGGAATGTTGAGGTAAAAAAGCACAGGATTGCCCGATGCTAGTTGGGTTTTATAAGGTAAAACCAGCACGTACAACATTCAAGCAGGATACTGAAGTTCCACGCTAAACTAGTAACGAGATTGGAAGGGCTTTGCAAGACATGCAGAAGGGAGGCTGGTGAAAATGCTATAATGAGCAATTTGATCAAGGATGGAGGAGACTTTACACTTAAGAAGCTTGTTACACTAGATGCACAGTGTTCTAAGACTACACTGTTCCAATGAGTTGTAGAACTGCCAACAACATTATATATTACAGCTGAACCTCTTTAAAAAAAGAGACCCTGATATAGTAACATACATTGGGTATGACTGCCATTATTTTCTCACATGTGGCTGCCCTCTCTTTCCCGTTAAGTGGTCGTCTTTTGTAACAAACAATCTCTTGAAGACAGTTAGCTATAAAGGATCATTTTTCTTAAATTTTGGCCAACAGTGTTGTTTGTGGCACACATTTTAACACCAAATTCAGCACTTCTGGCTGCTAGCATTGTGGAACCAAAAGGAAGTAATGGACACAGGCACTCATTATTTACTCTGGCTTCTGAAAGCAGTCTGCAATGGGAATGCTGTGCAAACATTTCAAGCTTTCCAAGAGCATTAGAGCCAGCAAACAGTACCCAGAGCGTACAGTGAGCTTTCCAGTTCCTTTGCACAGCTCCCAATAAAGCTGCATAGCAGTTGTTGCAAAGTCTGCAAGCCTGAAACATAAACAAAGTGCCTAGCGGACACTACCGATCGCATTGCATTCTGCTAACAATGAAACTGCATGGCTAATGCAAGCAGAGCGATCAGCTGCACTTTCACTGGCATGAACAAGTCATTGTGCCAGCTTCCAAGAAAACTAAATAACCAAGTAATAGTGTGAGAAACTTCTGGTGGAGAAAACAAATTCTGCTTTCTGTGATGCAGTCCTGCAAGCCAATCGCCTAACACTAAGGCCAGTTGATTTATAATAAGCCTTTTGCGACAGGCTTTAGCATTCAGTAGTGCTCATTTTAGTCAGTGTACCCGCAGAAAAAGGTTGATCAGGAAGTGGAAACATGGTACCCTGCTTATAGAAGATCCCTCTTATAAGGGACAGAAACTGCTTCCGAGTGTTCATTTTTTATAAAGAGGTTCAAGTGTAATGTGCAAAGAAGGTACAAAAAAACTAATGAATTGTAGAGGTAATTTCCAAGAGGGTGAAACACTTCAAATTTGCCTAGAGAGCAAACCTGTTATATGGCTTCCAAAGACTCATTCGACTCGGTGTGGGAAAACGGATACTAGAAGTCCTGGAAATATTAGGCTATCGCGGAGTACTGGGAACACCTGTGAATACCTTGCTAACATCTATAGAGACTCCTCAGCTACCTTTCTTCTCCACAAGGAAGGCAGAAAAATAGTGATGAGGAAGGGGTCAGGCAAGGAGACATAATATCTCCAGTGTTTTTCACCGCATGTTTAGAAAAAAAGTTCAAAAGACTATATTGTCAAGAAATAGGAATAAAGGGTAATAGAGAATAAGAAACTTTCACTGTGCAGATGTCACCACCCAGCAATAATGCACAGCTTGCAACAGATGACAGAAGCTCTCATCGGAAAAACTGTTAACGTAGGATTGATGATAAATGTGCAGAAGTTGAAACATATTGCTCAATGGCTTGGTGAGGGAAGAATTCAAAATTGATAACCAGATCACAGAATCTGAGCAGGAGTATGCCAGGGGTGAGACGGCAGAAGCAGACTTGGCAGCACTTTTTGGAGCAGCAAAATGTTCATTTTGGAGCAGGAGAACCTTGATTCTGAGCAGCTCACATTTAATGTGAAGTCTTAAGAGCTCAAAACGTTGAATTTGGAGAAGCCCAGGCAGTAAAGTATCTTCTTCACAACCAGGGGTCAGTACACTTCTCAAAATTAAAAAAAAAATTACAGCATATTCACGGGGTGAATGATGATGAGTGGAGCGAAGCTCCGGAAGGAATCATCGGTAAACCGTGAAACTCTTCCGTGCAATTCGCCCCACAATTAAAAGTGAAACACTTGAGTAAATGTCATCAAACTTTTATTGCTGGTTTCCGTGGTCCCTTGTTTATGACTGCTTTGTGGTCCGTGAAATGCAAGGTAACCGATAATTCCTGCTCCGTTCGCAAGGTAACCGATAATGGAAGGTAACCGATAATTCCTGCTCGCGGTTCTCCAACGCTTCTCCAACGCGAGCAGTCGGTATTTCTCAATGAAGAAACTCGCTAGGAGACGCTGCCTGCGCCAACGTTGTCTCTCGCGGGCGAGCGCGTGCCGGGAGTCACGCGCTCGCCCTCGGCGCGTGCGTGCCTCCCAGCAGGCACGCACCGGTGGCTACCTACTACTACTACTACTACTACTACATACATCGGGGACGCACGACCCATGCCTTAAGGAGCTTCGCCCCTAAAAAATTCTCATTGCACCAAAATTGTCGACACACAATAGTCTTTTAGTTAAGACCACCGACATGATTTCGCCAATTACTGCTATGACTTTTTGTAGATTTTCTTATTTAGCTTGTGGAGGATCTCTAGCACTTCTTGTAGGTTAATTAGTGTTCTGTTTTGTCAGGAGAGTCTGCTCACTTTGGATTTTGTCAAGATTTTCTTGCTTCACACTATTACGAAGAATCTCATCTGAGCTTTTCACCAACGCATTGCCCTCTATTGTAACAGCGCAATCCTGTGGTGGCAACTAATCATGGAAGATACTCCAATTTCATGTAGACAATGGCTTCCACTTGTCTTGGTTCCACACGTCTTGATTTTCGTGTCAACGTATGCTGACACGAAAATCGAAGCGTCTACAGCAAACCTCGGATGCCCGAGATCCAATCACGCGATGCATGTTGTGCAACTCCGTTTTTTTTTTCCCCGTTTAAACTGACATGAGCACCAAAATACTTGCTTTCCAGGCTGTTTTGGAGCAGTTTGGAGCAATTTTCCCAATTTTCATGCTTTTGGAGCAGCTTGGAGCAGGAAAACAGAATTGTATCAAAACTGCAATATGAGCAGCTGTCTCACCCCTGGTATGCATACGTAGGTCATTTACTAATTAGGCAAGCCCACTCATGAGAAGGAAATTCAGCAAATAGCAACGACTGGCTGAGCGCATGTGGCAGGTATGGCTGGCAATTAACTGCTGTCCTTAAAACAAAAACTGTATGATCATTGTGTTCTTTCTGGCTGTACAGAAAAGCTATGTTTTAATTCCTGTTAATTTAGAAAATCTGGTAATTCAAACTTGTCAGAAAATTGCCTGCTTGCTATCTATGATCATGTTCTTAATGACCCTTGTTTAATCCACAGTGGTTGCGGCACACAACAGTTTCAAAATGACTGGAAGGTGGACTAGGTGATACACCTCCATGCTGAAAAAAAAAAAGTGTGAGTTGCAAATATGAAGTGGAATGCAGAACACAGGACAAATGCTATCTTACAACTAAGTTTAATCATAGAAGAACAGTTGCACATGAACACTTGGAGCAAGCAAAATGGAGGAAGCAGTTGAAGATGAGCACATGCTGCAAAACAAAAGCTTCCTGCGGAGATGGCACAAACTTACATCTGGCTTATGCATCAATCTCCTTTTCTGTCAACTTGTGCAGTTGTGTAGGAGTTCTTTAAGTGCACAGAATATGTTTTACCAAATGGTAAGCATCTACAATGACAGAAATGGATGGACATGTGCGCATATACACTCGCACTCTCTTAATCTCATGTTGACGCAACAGCCTGTCTGCCATGCATAAACATGGCCACACAAAATTGAGAAATTCTAAACATCCATCTTATGGGTGACATACTTCTGAACATGCTTAACTTTCCAGCTAGGGTTGGCAAGTCCTTATTGCCAACCCCCCTCCCAAATGCTGGACAAATTGACCTTAATTTGCCAGGAGTGGAAAAGGCACTTGCATGTCGTATCCACCCACAACATTCTGGAGGCCACGGGACAAATTACATACATAAGGCAGGGCTATTAAGTTCCTTCTTTCTTCTCTTTCATCAGCTTCCTTTTCCCTCCTGGAGCCCTTCACCTAGTTATGAAAAGCTGGTCAAATATGTGAGGAGGCACTGTGCAATACAGGGGCATTGCAGCATGGTCACATTGTGGAAGAAGTTGCACAATGACAGTTGCAGTTCGCACATTGCTCTTGTGCAAAATATAATAAATGGTGTGCTGATGTACGCACTTTACTGTCACCTTGGTACCCTCAATGATTTGACATTCAGATAATTTGGCTCTCCATTTGTTTTTGCTTTTTTGCTCGTGTGGAATTTAAACTAAGTTGGTACTGCAGTAACATTTGAAGCAGATACATGGAGGACAACTATGAAACTCTAGAACCTAAGGGACATGCAGTGCAAGATGAAACGGGAAATGACTGGTGTAACAATAAGCAACAGGAAGACAACAAAATGAATAAGAGAACAAAGAGGGGTAGAAAATATTCCAGTTGAAATTAGGAGAAAAAATGCACGGTGACAGGCCATATAATCCAGAGGACAAATAACCAAAGGTTAGTTGGGGGAACAGAATTAGCAACTAGGGATGGGGGGCACAGCCGAGAGTGGCAGACAGTTATATGGGGGTGGTGAAATGAGAGAATATGTAGCCACAAAGTGAAATTGGCTTATACAGGGCAAGGTGAATTGTATAGGCCTTGATGCTGCTGTGGACATTGAAATGGACTGATCATTATTTCAAGTTAGTCAGTTGTGGACATATTAGCTGCAGCCAAACAGTAACACTCTGCTACATGTTCATTTGCCTGCTGTGGCCTTAAAAACTTGTATTGCTGTGTCACTCTGACAGACTTAAATGGGTGAGAACAACAAATATATAAAGCTATTTCAAAATGTGCTCAGGTGCTTCAAAAGGAAGTTCACACATACATAGAAAGAGAACAGTAGCAACCGGGCTGCTATTTTATAGCAGTGCCTTACCCCTAGATCCTATATGTGTTATCATCCACCACTGATGGCCAAGTGATTAACATGCGAACATTACCACTGACTACTGATAAAGCACAAAAAGGCATGGTTACAATATAGTGGCCCATTAGTGTGCCAAACTTATTAACAATAATGAGGTCTGTACAATGTTGATAAATATGACACTCCTTTACTCTTCACACAAGTGTAAGTACACTGCAAAACTTCGTGAAGCCAACCATACTATTTACTAGCAGAGGTAAGTGCGTCCATTAAATGTTTCTCCACCTTCCCTCTTCCCGTAAGAGCACGCGCCTTTCCTTGAAATTTTCCATGCTTGAAGAAGCCCTTGCCGTCTAGCAACTCGCACACCTTGGGCCCAACGGCAGCCACTATGTTTTCTGGTCCTGAAACCAGGAACTGTCCACTTCCCTTCTCATCACCACAGGTCAGGAATAGCAAGACATCCTTGTCTGCCAACTCATTTGCAAATATTGCCAAGAACTCTGCGTCTGCTTCCCGTCTATGAAATGTATGGAATGCCGGTAGCAGTTCCTGCTGCCTCAGAAGTCTTGCTTCAGCGATGGCTAAGTCTCGCAGCGCCGTGAGCGAGTTTTTATTGGCAAGCTTTAGAGATTTGTTCAGCTTCTCGATCATCGACGCGTGATCATCGGGACCGCATTTTAACAAGGAAGTTATGGCTTTCTCTCGCAAAACTGTCTTATCCAGGTACCCCAGGATCCTGTTTCCAACCATAAAGTGAAGATTTGTTTTTCCCTGTTTGCCTTTTTCGGTGTACAACAACTTGATCATTTGCAGGTGGCCGAGGTTGGAGACGTGGGTCCCACAACATGTGTTCGAGTCCACACCTTCGATGGTTACCACTCGAATTACATCTCCTTCGTCAGGCAGCTTCAATCTAGTTCGAACAGACCGTAGCTTTTCGGATCCAGGTTCATAAAGATTAACATGCACAGGAAGGTTCTGCCTTATCTTTTCGTTCACCAGCGATTCCAAATCCTGGAGGTGTTCATTCTTAATTCCCTTCGGAGCGTCTAGTTCAACGAAGCTTGTTTCTTCGCCCAAGTTCCACGACGTTGTAGCAAAGCCGAATTTTTGTTCAGCCACCGCTGTTATAAGGTGTTGGCCAGAATGCTGCTGCATGTGGTCATAACGACGTTTCCAATCCACACTCATCTCCACTTCTGTGCCAACCTCAATGGCAGAGCAAACGACGTGGACAGCTTCTCCGTCTCTGCGGAACACACGCAACACAGGCACATTACCGACCAGTCCATGGTCATCGGGCTGCCCACCTCCCTCGGGAAACAGCACGGTGTCCTCAAACACGACTTCATAGACATTCTGCGCGGATTCATCAAGTACAGGGCTGCAGGCAACTACCCTAGTTTTAAGACTCCTAAGGTAGCTGTCCCTTTGACATGCGAAGATCATTATGAAAGAAAAAGAAAGTTAAATGGAGATGATCAAAGATGCGCAGATCCCAATGTCCCAAATCACCATTCGGCCTTACTAGAACAAATAATGGGGGAAAAAAATGGAACAGGAGAGCGTAAGGAACACTGACAAACAACAGCACATTGCCACCGGCTGGATGTTGGATGGTTTTGCCTTGCCTTGCGTATGGGCTATTTTTTAGCCTCACCCGAAGTCATAGCTAGCCGCAGCCGATTCCGCCGGTAACAGTACACTGCTTGCCAGCTGCGCGAACCACAATTTGTACAATTTTTATGGTTCTTTATTATCAGGTCGTAGCTGGAGAAACTCCACGTAGAGAGCACGTGATGAAGCGGACTCCTTTTTCTTCTCGCTCTGAGTTCTTTCCACTCTTATCTCGACAAGATCACTGAAGAGGCTCGCCAAGTAGTGCGGTCGCGCGGGAAGTCGCGCGTCACATTTGAGCAATTGAGCTTCTTGAGTGGCTTCTTGTAGCTTACGTTTGCTCGTGGCATTTGCAACGTTGAGGCAGCTGTGCGTCTGCTCTTGCTCTGCGATGGAACCTGACAACGGGCATCGCTGGTAATGTAACTTTTTTTTTTTTTAATACCAGAACAAGTCGCGCAGGTCCTATACTACATAGCCATTTATGCAATTGACACATTGCAAAAAAAAAAAAAAAAAAAGTGTTAGTTGGCATTTTTGCAAGAATGTTTTCCTATAAGAAAGTCTCGTCCACAGATTGCCGTCTTGCTCTAAACCCGCTGACATGTGCATATTCCAGCGAAGGTCCATGACACCACGAAAGCTTTTCAAAAATTCTCCGGGCATTGTGTTGTCTCGCTGAGTTCTGCGATATACAAAAGAACGGCTGACAGAAGCGAAAGAGTGACGGGTGCTGAAAGGGATGAACGTGCAGGGGTGAAACGCGCTTGGCAGGAGAGCATCCCGTGGACGAGAGTTCCTGGTTGGAAAACATCTTTGCAGGAAAGCCAACTTACAGATTTTTGCAAAGTGTCAATTCACCAAATATGAGAGCAGCGCTTCCATAGTGCATATTTACAGAAAGAGCAACAGACGATGCTCCGAATTGTGTGCTCTTCGTACTACCCCTTCCCATTCATCCACATTTATTTATTGTTTGGGTAAGACAGCGAGCACATGCTTACACTACATCAAATATGTTTGTTCAATTGATTAATCGTGTCACCAGTTGGCTGGTTTTGTTACTGTCTTCATTCCATCTGAGAGACTGCTGGTTCACCTTGAGCCTGCGTTTTTGCTTATTAAGGCCAGTGAAGCATAAGTAATCGTGCGCTGTCGTGTGGCGTCAAAACTTCTTTTTTCCTCCTAGTGTTTACCTCGACTATAATGCAACTGCACCGGTGGAGGAAAAGGTCCAGAAGTCTGTCATATATGCCTTGCAGATGGCTTGGGGAAATCCAACAAGCAACCACGATGGAGGTGAAGTAGCGTCTAATTGCTTCAGTTGATTTTATTTTTTGGCAAAGATTCTTCTCCAGGGCAACACATACAGTAGTCCACTCGTGAAGGAAAATTACTTAATGCATGAGGAAGTGAATTTAGCCTGTTTTGGAACCTCCTTCAACACATTGTCTGCTTTGAGTATGTGCAACAAGCTGCTTGCAGCGTGCGAGTTTAGCAGAGATAGCTCAGCTCACCTAATTATTCTCAAGGTGAGGCTTATAAAAAACATTGACCCCATGATTTTTCCCTTTTAGCTCTTTCGTTACCATGGGAAAATGGGCGGCTTTTCGTAGGTTTTAGTAAATATTTTTTGGAATAACTATTATAAGGCATTATAATGCCTTATGTCAGTAGAAAGCTAAGTACACACTCTTTTGAAATGTGTCAGTTTTAAAAACTGAAGTTAGAAAGTAGCACGGAAAGAAAATCTTAACATACAAAATTTATTGGAAATTTCATAGATTATTTGGAATGGTGAGATCACTACACAAAAGGTCTAAAACTGAAAAATATTCTGAAATATACGAATTCTTTGCTAGTAGTTGTCTACATTAGAGGAAAGTTTCATTGTCGTAGCGCAAATTGTATGGGTCACAATTTTTTTGTTTTCTGCCCATTAGAAATGGCCTTGCTTGACCAGGTGGCACATTTGAGTAAATAGAGAAAGAAATAAAGTATTGAACTACTCACTTATGGAGAAATTCTTCTGCATTGTTGCTCAAGAAATAAATCTTAACTGTGAAATTATAGCAGCCGATGACAGTCTGCGCTGGATGTGCGAGTCTTCGTTGTCCGAACTAAAATCCGATGACTCAGAATCATCTGGGTCACTACTTCTAGAAACAGCCAAATCATCGCTCTCAGACACAATAGACTCACCAGAAAGGCGTTGTAGGCGTGATTGTCCCGCAACAACTTCCCGTGACTGGATCGTCTGCTACCTTCGTAAACAAATGGAATGAACCAGGCACTTTGAACTGCCATTATATCACCGCCGCAAGTTAAAAATGCAAACTACACAGGAAATGAGAGATCAGTTTCTGGAGAATATGAGGAAAGGCGTAGCAAGTCTAGGAGCACCAGTGTTTTTAAAATTGATCGTGGCACGTTTGGGTCGCCTGTGACCCATGATGTACAGACACCATAACCAAAATTAAAAGGAGCATCTTTCTATACGTAAAATTCACACAATAGCTGTTCCTAGCAATTTGTTCATGAGCCAGTAATGTAATTATTGAACTCTGCTTAATGGGCAGCTGCTGCATTTTCCAGATTATTAAGGTAGTTGATAGCTTCTAATTTAATGCCATTTCAAAGTTTAAGTTTGACATATTTAAGGAAAACATAAGTTTTGTGGGAGATTAAATCGGAAAGGAGAAGCTTGCAAAGAGTACAGTGAAACTGGGAGCCATAGCAGCCACCAGGCACCTGTGACAGCACTTCACCAAGTGTCAACACCTGGCACAGCTTGTGGCACAGGGGCTTGTGGTCAGACTACAGGGAAGATCCAGCCGTGCTCTTGCGCTGCAAGATACGCCAGGTGCCAGTGAAGCACTGTGTTTCCCCTAGCAGTGGCTGCACCTAACACGACATGTGCACTGCATCATTCCAGTTTGTGATGAGTCCCAAAAATACCACTCCAACAGTTCCCGAGCACAAGGCCTCCAGTTGTCTTTATATATGGTCGTTTTGTCACAGATGCACAGTATCTCTTCTATCTCTCAGAAGCAAAAAAGTACATCGAAAAAGGACTGAGATATTCGCTATAGTAACATTCCATGGTTTTCATTTGGTGCTGGTCATGTTTTTGCTGAAGTTTCAACTGTTTCTTAACGAGTGCAAAATGTTGTTCTGTTACTCTTCCAGCTTACGTGGGCAGGAACGGTGCTCTGTGTATTCATCTTTGCTTTGCACTTATGTGCTGCAGCAAAACATGCCAAATTTGTCAGCCTTCAACCAGCGCAGAATTAAAGGGAACCTGAAACAATTTTGCCGATATTGTACAAATGCATTGTTTCAGTACCTCACATCCTTATGATCATTAGAATCAGCGCCCTATGTTATGCTTGTAATTTACTACGAGGTTTTAAATATGCACATTGTTAAAAATTGGCATGACTCATTGTAGAGTTTTCAACCACCCCTGCCCATGGGCAAGCCACAAGTGATGTAATTGGTTTTCCCCGACTGATATCGGGATCACTGGAGGGCATGCCATTGGTATTGTCGCAACACTTGGTGGCACAAATTTGCATCGCCAGCGCACGAAGTCCTCATTGTGGTTCACTACTAGGGTAGTATTGTAGCCAACTCGGCAATACTGGGGCTGGCATGCCTCATTAGTGGCATTGCGGTGCCATGTTGACTAATGCCTCGGCAAGGCAGCTGCTATGTTAGGCACACCCCTTGCCAAATGCCAAAGAAAGTTGAGGAGGAACAGCAGTGTATAAGCAGGAAGGCAAGACAATAAACCCCATAGCTGTCTTGGTGCAAAGTGCATCGCTTAATTATGGTGCACATGATTTAATAATGGCATAGCATAATCAGTGACACAAAGTAAAAAATTCATGTAAGGACCCTTTGAGTGTTCTCAATGCTGTGCTGTATCCAGGTGCTTTTCATGTTTTACTGTGCTGCATATGTGGTTATCTTGTGGTTTGTAATGATCTTTCACGCTGATGATGTAAGGATCAGTAGTTCCATACTTGCATGCCAATGAAGTGGCTGCCTGCTGCTTTTGTGTTATTTACATGTATAGGCGTTCTCCATTGGGGGGGGGGGGGCAAAGTTTCACTGCAGCACCTGACTCCTCTTCTCAACCCCTTCCCCATGAGGCCATTTTGGTCAAAACACATTGCAATGGCAAGGTATGGGGAGGATTTAGCACCTCCCTTCAGGCGATTGGAGGGGCTGCCCCCCCCCCCCCCCCTCCTTGTGTTTACATGTTTATGCAAGTGTTGAATGTGGTTGCATTCATTACTTGATATTTTTCAGTAATAAGAAATTATGTTCACCTAACCACCCATACAACTAAGTACACCTATGATGAACTGCAGTGCGCATAGTACTCTTTTTTAGACATGTACATCCAAGCAGTGTTGTGATTATCCCATTTTGTGCCATTGTGGATTGTTTGCCGGGCTTCTTATGCACAATAAAAGTTGCTTGCAGAACTTTGCTGACTCTTATCATTTGTTGCAATATATGTGATCTTTGGGTCAGCCCATTTAAGACCTTGTGCTTTCTCCATCTGCCTACTTACGCTCTTTATAATGCTGGAGTCACATTGCCTGCAGGTCCTGCAAAATGTTGCTGGATTAAGAAGTTTTGCTTTTTTCATTAAATGATATTGTGGAAACAAACAAACCTGTGCTTTTTGAACCAAGACAAAAATTGAAATTAATTTAGAGCATGTTCTCAGGTAATGCACTTAAAGAATAATATTCTGTAGCACTGGTGAATTAGAACATTAAGTGGCTACATCCTAAACAGCTGCTGCTCAATATGCTGACTCATCAGCGCTAGAATGCGCAGTGAGGAGCTGTTGATCATAAATTGAGCACTGCTTTTAGGAAGTTTAAAATCCTTGAAAATACATAAGCAGCAACAATGATGAAAATTGGCAAAGTATTTGACAAAAAGAGGTAAGGGCAGTTCGGTGAATGAGGAAGTTGGTTATTGTTAGGGTTGTTCATTTCTTGATTATATTTTCTCATACTCGGGAGGTAAAAAATCGGGTTCTATTTTTCAGGATATTCACGACAATTATTAACGCCTGTACATGTAAATAACATAAAGTGGAACCAACTCGCTCAGGATAGGGTTGATTGGAAATCGCTGGGAGAGGCCTTCGTCCTGCAGTGGTCCTAAAATAGGCTGATGGTGGTGATGATGAATGACGAAGAAACTGGGTTTTTTTGTAGAACAATTCTGAAATTTGCTTTTCTTTTTTTCGTGTTAAGCTTGCAAATCTACATATATGAATGACAGTCATGTAATTTCCGTAGTGCTTGCATGCAGCTTCTAAAATCAACTCTACATAATCTAATCTTGTTGTCCCAAGGTGGGTTAGCTAGCATATGTTCACAGTAAACTTCATGAATAATTAAAAAGAAAAAAAAAACAAAGGAACCCTGGTTGGTATGTGGTATTGGAACTAGGCGAGAAATTGCATTTTTCTTCATAACACGTTCGGTGTGTAAGAATAATGTAAAATCAGGCTGTATCCATATCCAGAAATGAGCGACCCTAGTTATGACATATGAAGTGAAAGCAATTTAGGCTTACTGCAACTCTGCTTCAGAATATGTTGCCACAGTACATTTTCTTTTTCCACTGTACAGTGAACTGATCTTGTAACGTGAAATAATCAGAGCGCTTGCACTGTATCGTCACATTGATCAGTTTGAATGAGTGAAGTGCAACAATGACAATGCAGATGTTTTTCACCTGCAGGAACTGAAGCACGTAGGATCATAGATGAAGCGCGTGCGTCTGTTGCAAACATGATCGGAGCATCACCACCTGGTGTGTATAATATTCATTGCTTTAAACACTTTGTGGTATTGCTCATTTGGGAGAACCTAGCTAAGGATCTTTTGTCACCCTTGCAGAAATTGTCTTCACATCAGGAGGGACAGAGGTTTGTTAAGTTTGCTACACTGTATTACACTCTGTATGCAAGCATTTGCTGATACCTTTGCATCATGTTCATATTGCATGTTGTATTGCCTTAGCATGTATTAACACTTGAGCTTACTGTTTCAGCTATTGTTTTCATGTGAGCGCAGCTATTTTGTGCTTTGTATTTTCAGAGCAACAACATGATTATTCACTCACTTGTGCGTCACTTCAAGAAGACAAGAAGCAGTTTTGCACCTCTCTCACATTTCAAGGTTCCTCATGTTATCACGAGCAACATTGAGCACAATTCGATCGTGCTTACCCTGAAAGACTTGCATGAAGATGAGCACATAGGTAAGCTTGTTTCAGATAAGCACACTGCTTTGCAGAAGGCCAGTGCATAAGCTATGTCAGAACGAATATGTATGTTCAATTCCTTGCTAAAGTACTTTCTGTGCTTTTTCTGGAACCGTGTACAAGCAACTGGCCCATATTTATCAAAGGAAAATATTGTCGTTTACCCAGCACTAGCTGCAGCTACAACCCATATGAGCTCCTCAGAACATAAAGCTTCACATTTGAGTCTATGAACATATTCCAAGGGCAGAAATTTTATTCTATGGAAGTTGTGGGATTTTTTTTTTTTTTGTAGCTTTGTGCTCTGCAGCATGTTTTCTTTAGTGCAGCGTCCACCACATCATGGATCTCTTAGGGCATCTACAAACTGGGAAAACCAGAATTTGTTACAGAATTAGGGCACCTCTGGAAAAGTCACTGAATTGTCAGGGAAGTTTTGGAAACCTGACTAAGTCATTGAAAGTGACCAACGGCAGTCTGCACTATTGTCATGGAAACAGTCATAACTAGGCTTGTGTAAACGTCTGGATGACTGTAACAATAGTTGAGTTTGCCACGAATTTAAAATTTTCAAAATTTTAATATATTTGAAACAGACGAGTAGATGTATTTTTCTGCATGCTACACCTTGGGGAAGTTGCTTAGAGTACCATACTGTGAAACCACCATATCAAGGGAAATACATGCTGCTGGAAAGCCACACTTTATGGTGAAATGTACATATTGCTTGCACCCCAATTAAATTGTTTTGAAAGCTTTAGGGAGGGTTATATGGGCTAAGTCTGGTAAATTTTAAAACCTATCATACTTTATCATGTATAACTTTCACTCTACTGCCATATCTTCAAGTTTGCTTATCAATTATTTAATTCTAATCATTATTCTCTGCTACTCCATTTTCAACCAAAAAGGTGATATTTGTACAAGCCTAGTTGTCTGGTTGTGCTGGTGGAATAGGTAGCTAAAGGTAGTACCAGTAGAATCTGTGCAGGAAGAATAGGTTGCTATACATATCAGTAGATTCGTCATACGAGTGTTGTCTTCAGTAGCACTTGTGTAGAATGTAACAGCAGTCCCCTTTCCCACTGCCTGTGGCCTCTCCTGTGACTGCCATTGGGAGAGGGAGGACAGCTGCTGTTCCTGGGCACTACATGTCACAGATCTGTTACGGCCGTTTGTATCTTAAACAGCTATAAAGAGCTCTAATAGTTAAGGATCATTGACTAATGCACTGCACAATTGAGTAGTGTGAGTGTGCATGCTGTTATGCGTTTGCAGCCTTCTATTTATAGTGAAAGCCTGACTACTACTGGCAACCACAGAAATGGCCGAAATAGTGGTAAACTTCTATAGAAGTGGGTCTGGGCATATTAATACGTGATGTGCAGAATGAAGGACTTGAATTTCTTAATGAAATGGTGCCCAGCAAAAATGAGTGCAGTAAAAGGCGGCAGAAAGTTTATGGTGCAATCTTCCTTTTTTTGTTTGCTCTACTAAGGTTTCTTTTCTTCTTTTTTTTCGTGACCTGTGCAGAGCTCACAATTGTTCCTGTCTCGAAGGCCACTGGTAGTGTATCCGCTGAAGAAGTTGTGTCAGCTATTCGTCCCAATACTTGCTTCATCACCGTCATGCTGGCAAACAACGAGACTGGAATAATTCAGGTGAGGTTTATAGGCAGTGTAATTGCTGAGTTGACAAGAAAATTTTGATTATGGAGTTTGACGCCAGCTGGAATTATTTCTCAGATTGCAAACTTTTGCTTTAACTGGAAGCTTGCGTGTTGCAGTGAAAAGTAGTCAGCCGTATTTTTTTTTTTGTTGTTAAATTTAAATGGTGATTGCTATTTCTAAGGTCAATGTGTAAGTTGTGCATTATGCAAGTGGATTTGTGTAAGCAGGGCCTCATGAATGGTTGTTCTATGTTGGAGTGCTCTTGCGTGGTTGGAGAACAACAGCATCATTAAGGAACTGGCCGTTGTATCGGTCAAAAGACATGCACACAGCGTTGCGACAGCAGACAGCCATTGGCTTTATTGGGCGTCTCGTCAAGAGCTACTGCTGACACAGTGTTGTCAGACCACAAGTGGAGGCCCCCTACCGGTACTGCCTTGAACTTCTTTCTTCTCAGTCTTGAGAACACTTGTGAATGAATTGAGTGCCTCCTAGAAATGGGCTTGCGAAAAAATTCTATGAAGGAAATGCATAGTATTAGCAGAATTCAAACAAGAGCAGGAGCTGTTGTTTGGAAATGGAACAAAGACCTTTCTAGTATGAGTGGGAATGTACAATGAATGCACTGTTTACCACTCCCATGCACCCCAACGTCCATCATTCTGAAGGTGTATGGAATTACCAGTGGCACTCCTTGTCTTTAAGCAGATGAGTGTCCATTGTCAGTGTTTTTTTTTCCTGAACTTTATGACAGTCGAACCTTGTTAATTCAAGCTCGCATAATTCAAACTGCTGGATAATTTGAACTGGCCCATTGGTCCTGGCAAAGCGACATGTACTTGAAGGGGGGAAGACTCCTGCTAATTCGAAGCTGAAACACACCCCGTGGTTAGTTCAAACAAAATTTCCCTGCCATACAGACTAATTTGCATGCAATTCCAAACCAAAAGGCAAAGTTAAACTTGCCACTTGCTGCTGCAGCTTCGCAAACCCATAGCCACATGCTCGATCCGCATACATTTTTTTAAAGCATCTAGTGGAAGTCACACAACCTCGCTTCACAAACTGTTACATGTGCTATGCGATACTGCGGGCATTGCCCCATGCGCTTGTGTGGGCGCGGTCCTTTTCCTTTCCCATGAGCGCAACTTTTTTAACATGAAGGTGTTTTGTGCCGGGGTCCACCAAGAAATCTGTGACACATTTCTGTAATGCAAGTAGCTGTCAGAAAAATAAACACTCATTTGATATTGAAAAAGTTCCACACGCTGGCATTCAAACCCACAGACCAGCCAGGGTGCGACAGTAGCAGCTGGAAGCGCTACTGACCACACCACCGCCAGACTTGCAATACGGAGAGAAAAAATGGGCCTTATATCTTTATTACACCACTTTACAGTTAGCATCTAATTGTGTCCGGTTAAAGCAGAGGTATTAAATTGCTATTAAATTAATATCGCCTTCCTTTCACTGCACACTCTTAGTTCTCAGCGATGGTACTGCCACCTAGGAACAACGAAGCAAAGACGTAAATTTCGTTAAAGGGGTCCTGAACCACCCCTCGTATTTCCCGAAAAAAATACAATCTATTGACAGTGTACGTTGCAATAAACAGCTCACCTCGTTGCGCACGTGCGTCCAGATGACAAAAGCGTTGAGCGTAGTGTGGCAATGACACGGTACTGCTCTCGAACTGAACCGCAACATTTTATTTGCCTTTGGCGACACCACAAACACTGCGCACTGCCCACTGCAAAGGGTGGTGGGAGAAGCAGCGGGCGAGAATACACCACAAAGGGCATCCCATGAGCATGGTACCACGAGCTATGGCTCACGATGACACGCTGCTAAGGGAAATGGTCTCTTGCGACTATGCTGCGCATGCGGTTGATCGCTGACCAATGGGTCTGATCATCCGAGTATGGGCAAACTCCATTTGTGTCTGCCTTCAATTAGTGCAGCTCGACGCAGTGGCACCATGCACGAGCACGAGGCAGAGCTCTATGGTGTAACATTTGGAAGGGCAACGTAAGGGTAAGCGTTTGCTGTTGGCGCACAGGCATCATGAGCAGACTCTGTGCCCGGCCTGCAGTATCCGCCCGGTGGACACGAATTCTCTCACGGTTCTGCTGTCCGTGCTGTTCTTTGAAAGTTGCCCGCTATTCGGGAGTTCGTACGATCCATACCCTACCATGTGGTAGTTGTAAGTTGAAACTGCTGTGTGTGGGCTTAGCGGCACAGCTGCGATGGGATGAACAATGTCGTTAATAGTGCATGGGCGTGTTCAGCACGAGCGCGATGGAAGGTCAGCATCGGCAGCAGCTATGTGCATCCCATCATGGCCCGAGCGCGGGGAACGCGGTTGGCGTTGGCAGCGGCTGTACGCGTCCTACTACGGCCTGCTGCACTGCTCCTCTCTACGCCACTTCAGCTATGCTGTACAGCACTATACTGACAGAGCTGCCAATGGCGCATGCGCTTGGATGTGATGTGGAGAACAATGTAACTGACCGTGCACACGTGCAGCCAATGGAGAAGTTTCTCGAAACAAGGAGACAAATAGGTTTTCGTTTCACCTGGACATATACAGCTTTTGTTGTAAAAGTTAACACATTAATGATGCCCTTGGTGTTTTCTGCTGTCTTCTAAATGATCACGAAAAAAACTTGGTCTGCCATGGCTCTTTGTCTTGCTACTTGGCTGTGAGGGTAATACAAATAAATTAATACTTATGGCTACCCTTTTCATGAATAAATGCAAATTAAGTCGTGGAGATATGCTCCTAAACCTAGTGTTGGTTTTGGTGTCCCGTTCGGCAATACCCATTTCTCTTGTTGTATATGTGTGCATGTGCACTACCAGCCTCCTGAAAACAACACTCCTAACAATTGGTTTTATGCCATTTGTGTGAAATCACCCTTTTTCATTTTGAAGGAGACCACTTTCGTTAAATGGGTCATGGCTATTATTTATGCTATGGTAAGAGCACTGGATTAGTTAAGGTTCATAAACATGCTTTTTATTATTTGAATGAAGTTTTGTAGGGCACATTTTTTGTGCAGGATATTGCCTGTCAATAGGAATATATTTAAATTGCTGAGGCAGCTTTCTTGGTAATGTGGTAGGATGGAGATTACATAAGAACACATACTAAGTGAATTTGCCTGCAGTCCCCATCTATGTTTTTGAAAGAATGTGTGACTCTGAATAGCCTATGCTTGGTTATTCATGACATCTTCATCTTGGTGCTTTATATTTCTAGCCAGTGGATACTATTGGGGCTCTGCTGAAAGATGTCAATCAGCAAAGAAAGAAGGACAGCCTACCAGAGGTTCTGTTCCACACGGATGCTGCACAAGCACTTGGAAAAGTGGCTGTAAATGTGGAAGATCTGAAGGTGGACTATTTGTCCATTGCAGGGCATAAGGTGCGTAGAAGACACCGTTTGGACTTTGTTCTACTCATTTAGGATCGTTTCAGGACCAGAATAACAAATGTTTCGTGCCGTATAATTGTTCTGAATAAGTTTAGTTGAGGTGAAATTAATCAAGGGCTAGGAATAACCAGAGCGAAATTAACAAAAGTATGCTCTATTTAATTCACACACTTTTATACATGTAGGAATAGCGTGTTATGGCTATTAATACACACAACGTTTATACAACATAATGTGGCCAATTGGCTACAGGAAATGTAGCCCACACAGTTGAAAGTGCCTCAGGGTTTCATTGTGTGGTGATGCTGATAGTGTACAGTTCACTTTTTAATTAAGGGAACACCCATCTGATAGTTAGTCATTGGTTGAATCTGAGATATGAAAGGAGCCATGCACACTGTACTTCTGTGTACAGATGATTGTCTGGTATTAACAAAATTTGTTGCCGGGGTAGTTGGTTCACAGTCTTGAAGAAAACTGGTAAGCCAACTCAAGCATGAGACACAGAAGTAGGCATCTAGCATAGGACAACCATCTTGTGTTCGGTGTGTCTTGTCTTTGAGTTGCACTTACCAGCTTTCTTCGTGACTTTGTTTTCTAGCATATAGTTAAAAAGTTGTTGCTTTTGTGTCTGCTTGTTACTGTTAGGAATGTGTACCATGCAGTACATCCAATTGTATCATAGTTTTGGGAAGCAAAACATAAGAAATTATGTTGAAAAAGCGGTACATTGTGCTCATTATACTAAATCGCAATGCTCTGCAACATGTGCAATCTTCATGATTCTTCCTCTAAGCTGTGCTGTGTAACGTCTTTTTGCTCTTTTGTTTATTTTGCCCAGTTCTACGGACCTAGAACAGGAGCCCTTTATTTTCGAAACTCTAAGCCACTGTATCCTCTCCTGTTTGGTGCAGGACAGGAGCGTGGTCTTAGGCCAGGGTGAGTGGGTCTGAATGTTGATTTATTACGTCTTGCTTGAATACTCTGCCCAGCACTGCAAGTGCACAGAAATAAGCACCACCAAGGATGGTTCTGTTACCTATGCTAGGTCATTGGCTTTTCAGATGAACATACTAGTGCAATGCTTTAAACTTATATTTTCATATACAGAGCCTAGTTCACAGTATGATACCTTAATCAACCCAGCTAATACCAAGAAGCCGGCACAGTTAACATCATGAAGGGATTCCTCAAAGAAAAAGTGCCAGATAAAGAGGTCCTTCGGACTCAGCAGCTGGAGTACAAATACAGTATCTTAAGGGGGGACGTGGCAATGGGAATGCTCAATTTGGTCAAAATTTTCCATTTTTCTATTTATTTTTTTCGCGATCCTTGGACCTTCCTTTACGTTGCAGTAGAATATTACAATGAAATGTGCAGTAGTAGTCAAGAAAATGCCACTTTATCTATTTGTTGTCATCCAAAACTGCAAGAAAATCGAGCTTCCAAAGGTGCTGTCATCTTGGCATCATTGTGAAAAATGAGAGGTCAAACCTGAGGATAGCCACACCACCGTGTTTCTCCAACAAAAAATAAATACAGCAAAATCGAGCAAAAAGTTAGCTGCTCAAAATTAATATTTAACTGTTTTCGTGAAATAAAACTTCACGCTCCATTTTCTCGGCTTAAATTATTTTTAGCAGTTGCTGTCAGTCATCCCAGTGCCATTTCATAACTAATGAAGCTAAGTTCATTCTGTTTTTTTCACTTAGATCCTGTAGCGTTGGTGAGCGCCGTAAAGCTATTCATTTCTGCCTGCACCTACACAAACATTTATAATTGTATTTTTGCAAAAAGTTGTTAGTGAGAAAACATGTAGAGGACATTTCAAAGATTTATTTTCTGTACTCATTTGTACGTAAACAAACAGCTTTACGGCACACAGTGGGCCTTAGTGTATATGCTTAAGTAAAAATGGTGCTGAAATTTTATCTAATTAACTGATTAATTAAGGGGTGAATGTAAGAGCCTGTAAAGTGATGTAATTTAAGAACTATAATGCATAGCTTAAAACCGATTTCATTTAAGATATCAGCATAACAAACTACATGATTGTGCCAAATGTCATCACTTTATGCCCATAAATAACAAAGATAGTTTTCATTGCCACGTCCCCCCTTAACCACATAGAGGGAAACTGGGAACTGTGAAACTGTGAAAGAGGCTGCTGCATTCATTGCGTGCTGGAAACCAAAGAGAGTTGGGCAAGGACATACGGTACTCATGAGATTGGCCTGCTACCGCTGGTAATGCTTGCCCTTCCATGTCGGGCCGCTTTGTGGTCCTCGGCATGCTGCCACATGTCCATCCTTCCTCTGTGAAGTCTGGGAGCCACAGGACTACTTGGACCACAAGGAACCTCAGTTTAGTGAAATCTGCAATGCAACTGTCATCTTTTATTTCTGGATATAAATATTTTTTTATAACTATGTGGTTATTTTAGTGTGCATTAATTGAAGAGGAACCCGACGCCATATTCTCTCTTTTCAGGCAACCCTCTATATCAGAGGACATGTCCGTTGTTTAATACTGTGTACGCTTAACCTGCTCTCCTAACTTCACTAAGGCCAATGATGTCCCAACTAACGCCTTTTAGCTCCTTGAGTAGCTCTGCTAGCCTAGCTTCGCTCGAGATGGATCCTGTGTTGAACATATGCGTGAAAACCAAAATACAGTGAAACCCATCGTAATCACTAATCCGTTGTAATATGCGGGTCGTCGTAAAACCAGGGGATGTAAAACCAGGGTTCCACTGTAACATCTACAAAGATTGTGCAGCCAAACTACTCCTACATGAGAGGAGCAGAACAATTCCAGTCAAAAGAGTTGTCAGACAAGAAGATACAATCTCCCCAATGTTATTCACTGCATGCTTAGAGGAAATGTTTAATTGTTTAGACTTAGAAGAAAAGGGAATCAGAATAGACGGAGAATATCTCAGCAATTTAAGGTTTGCAAATGACATTGGGCTCTTTAGCAATCATGGTGGCGAACTACAAAACATGATTGATCACCTAAACCGGGAAAGTATTAAAATTGGACTAAAAATGAATAGGCAAAAGACCAAAATTATGCTCAATAGTCTAGCTAAAGAACAGGAATTTATAATTAACAATGAACCCTTAGAATGTGTGAACGAATATGTATACCTGGGACAGTTAATAACAGGAACTCCTACCCATGAAAAAGAAATTCTCCATAGAATGAGGATGGGCTGGAGTGCATTCGGAAGGCATTATGAAATCATGACTGGAAACTTACCGCTCTCACTAAAGCGAAAAGTATTCAATAACTGCATTCTCCCAGTACTAACGTACGGTGCAGAAACGTGGAGGATAACGAGAAAACTAGAGATGAAACTGAGGAGCACGCAACGTGCAATGGAAAGGAAAATGATAGGGGTAACGCTAAGAGATAAAAAACGAGCGGTATGGATCAGGGAACAGACAGGAGTAGCCGATATTATCTTATCTATTAAAAGAAAGAAGTGGGCCTGGGCAGGACATGTCATGAGGAGGAAAGATAACAGATGGACAGTAAGAGCGATGGAACCAAGAGAAGGAAAATGCAACAGAGGCAGGCACAAGGTTAGATGGAGCGATGAAATTAAAAAGTTCCCGGGCATAAAGTGGAACCAGCTCGCTCAGGATAGGGTGTATTGGAAGTCGTTGGGAGAGGCCTTCGTCCTGCAGTGTACTCCAAATAAGCTGATGATGATGATGATGCTGAATTGAAGAGGTAATTTGGCTTCACAGTTTCATTCTAGTAAAGGCAGCATAAATGGCATACACCATCAGCACATATTAAAGTAGAAAGAAGAAAGAATGCCTGCTAGATGTAACTGCATGGAAGTGACATGTGGTTATCACTGGGAAGCTATTTTCCAAGCATAAAGAAGTCCCAAATGTGCGTTTGGGTGTTTTAATTAGGAGTCCCCACATCAGAAGTGCATGTGACCCCAGAAATGAAACAGTGCATAGTAGCTTTCGAATAGTGTGCCTGTGCATTTATGCTCGTAACTCTTATGTATACCTAAGTCCATATGACATCCAAAATAAAAGAATGTTGGTCTAATCATACGCAAAAAGTTTTCATTTACGTGCATCCTTTTGCATGCATATAATATTTGCTCATTTTGAGGAATACCAACAGCACTGCACAAGATGTAACCGTTCAGTTTGTCGCATGTCATATTGATATGGGAATTGTAGATATGCTTATAGAAATGCTTTGAAACCTGCCATTGGCCTTTTATTATGGGAAATCACCGATGGGACCAGAGCTTATGAGTGCCTGAGTGACATACTTGTATACATTATGAGGATAATGTAGTTATTTGTTACATTGAACACTTATGATCTTATGAAAATAATGAAGCAAATATTTAATTAACGGTGGTCATCATATGTTGTGTTTAATGGTGCGCGGAGCATATTTGGCTAGAGTATGCCAAAATGAGAGCATTATTGATTTTTGTTCTGTGCCTTTATCAGGATGTGTACAGATCCTTGAAAACCCTTGAATTTGAAAAACACATCTTCAAGGCCTTTGAAAATCCAGGAAGTGTTTTCTTTCCTTCCAAAATCCTCAAATTTTTTTGGCCAACGCAGAGCAATGCTGACCACGTGGTTTGCTTTCTGTGGTAGGTAGGTGCTCATCTGACAGTCACCGCACTTTAGAAGCAATATCCTAGTGCGGCCGCACTTGTCTTGTATGGCTTGAGCAAACTGCACCATGCATGGAGCCAAAGTCGCTGCCACTCAGTGGTGGCTTTCCTCTTCCCATGTTCGTGTCAGGTACAGCAGGATGATGCCTGCTGTTCGCTTGGGAAATTACACCATTGGGAGCCCCAACTACATATATACAGTCTACGACCGATTTTCCGGACGCACGCTTTTCCGGACGCCCAATTTTCGGGACACCCAGATTTTCGGACGTCTTCGCTGCACCACCACAAGCCCCATAGAACCAATGTATAAGGAAGTCCAAAATTTTGGATGCTTGAACCCTCTGCCGTCCAATTTTCTGGGCTTTTTGATGCGACGAAAGTTCCGAAACCATAAAAACTGCGTACACTCAAATCTCACTCCAAAGGAATTGATGGGATACGTGAAAAATTCGTAGTCGCGGAACTTCGTTGCAATGAAACTTTATCTAGAATACCAGACAATAAGTTCAGAAAATATGATTATTATGACTTGTCCTCTTGTCCCCGCAAGCACGTGCATTGTTTATTGGCATCGAACTCTCACTAATTTGGACTTACTCGGCCGCACAATGAGCTATTTACAAGCACGACCCTTGGGGCGTCTCGATTGCAGAGCGCTGCGGCTGCGCGTCGCATCGCGTGCGCCAGAGGCCAACCGAAAAGAGAGTGCCAAAGTCCATCCCACCGTAGCGATAGCGAACGAAAGGAAATATAACGCTCCGCGCCTTTCTATGACTCCATGGCCTTAGAACTACCGCTGCGCTGGCCGCATAGTTTGGGAGGTACATAGTCGATATCGATGATTGCGAGGATAGCGAGAGCATTCTTGTCTGCAGTGGACAGCAGCCCGTAGTTTTGTTTTCACTCCATGTGCACTGTCCGCGCACGTGCCTTCATAAACTGCATTACCGCTATCCGTGATAGCGTATAGCACGGTTTCCTCCGCACCGTTTGCGGAAAGCAGCTTTGCCTCAACTCATTGCATGTTGGGCGCGCACATACTTTGATTAGTGGTGGCCATGCGAGATCGTGTCGGTATAGCGACCGCAGTTTTTAAAACGCGCAAACGGTAAAACCTCCGTTTGCGCATTGGCCATGCACGTACTTTCAGAGCTGCGTCGCTGGCGTTCGTGATCACGGCGATCGTGATTTTGTCTGTAGCGCTTTCAGTACGCATGTACTTTGTGTGTATGGTGGCCAGCATCCGTGAAATCATCAACAAGACTGCAATTTTTGGCAGAATTCAGTTTCGCCTAGGCATTGCAAGCGTTGGCTGCGCCCATGGCGTCAAAACGGTGTATTAGTAACCCTTGACAGGAGGAAGACTGACAACAAACAGTAATTTCGTTTTGTCACAGTGTAATGCGCCCAATGTCATGCACGTGGTGGGAGTTCTTAGTAGCGATTCCACTGCTGCTCGCAGGCATGTCACACCCGTCAGCCCCATGGGATTTCGTGCTTCTGAAGCGTGGTATTTCATCATTCACCCCCTTGATAAGAAAAATATCGGTTAGTTGGTGTGTTTTTGCATGCATTCGTTTTTGCGGACTTCCCAATTTTCCGGACTTTTTTTTCGTTCCCGAGAGGGTCCGGAAAATTGGTCATTGACTGGCACTGGCTGACTCCGTGATCATAAAAATATCTTTAGTAATACTTCATCTGTTCATGTTGAGTTCAGTAAAAGGAAATCTATCTTTGAAAACACTGAATAACATTTTATTGTTTGCACTTCTGGTCTCGATCTGGTCTCTAGTTGTTTTGTTTTTGCCGATGTTCATATGAGACAGCACCCGGCATACTTTATGGTGCTAATTTAAAACACACATGCCCGAATTGATCATTCCTCTCCTACTGAGTCCACTATGACAGCTCTTACCAATTGGAATCAAAGCTACCATTATCCTTGCTGTAGGGCTGCTGTTACTCTTGCTGTTCTGTGTAGTTACCAAGGTTACTATAGCTGCCTTGGGGTATCATACGGCCCAGTATTGCATCTTTTTCCCCAACTGACTCTGGTGGCATGTTAGCCATCATAATAGACGTCTGTGAACATGTTTAAAAAAAGAAAAATAAAGAAGAGAAAATGCTAAACGTTATGATGCATGCTTATGTAGCTTCTTGCTGCTTTTTATACTGCCTGGACGCAGGGCTGGGCAGTATCGCAATAGTATTTCAGAGATACCTTTGAGTATCTCTATTGCTGTATCGAGATACATTTGGAAGATGTATCTGTATCTCAGTAGTGAAATACTTTTACGATGTATTGCCCGTATAGCGATACTATGCAGGACACAGGTATCTCGTTACTTTTTTTTTTTCCGGGAATGAGGTGAGACGTGTTTCAATTGACGTGTTTCCATGTAGAAATTTGGTGCCGTTCCGCTGCTGCTGTCCCGCTGTTTCACTCGCTGCTTGCGGGCGGCAGGTGTCCCGCCAGGTGTGGGACAGGTGTGTGGATAGTGCGTGGAACGGCCCTTACTGCGAACTCTGCAGAAAAAGCTTTTCTGGCCACTCTAGCCCCAATGAAATTAGGCAGTTTGGCATCGTGTGACCGAGCCGGCCGTACTGTATTTAGGCGGCGTTTCGTTGTGCAGCAGGCACGGTTGTTGATTTCGGTGTACAATGTGGTGTACTCTTGCTGTGCTACAACATAATCTCTTTATTCTAGCTGATATCTGTACATATGTCGTTATTAACAATTATGTGCAGTGTAAGCCTCCTTTGTAATGCCTTAATGACACTCAGGGTACTGCGATAAAATAATGAATAAATTGCAAGTTTCAATGCACTGCAACATTTTAAATATTGTGCTGCACCTAACAAATGTATTGACGGAGTATGGACACCCGGACATCCCCAACATAGAAAAAAGTATTTCAGTTTCAGTATTGCTGTATCTGTATTCCGGAATACTTTTCTCGTCTTTTTGCAAAAGTACCTCTGAAATATCCTGCTACGTCAATTACAAATGTATCTCAGTATCTGTATTTTAGGCTTCCAAACTGTGTATGTTGATATCTGTATTCCAGAATACTTTTTCGAGTATCTCTTCTCAGCCCTGCTTGGACGACAGAGAGTAATGTAGGGTGACGAGATTAAGAAATGCACAGGCATCAAATAGAATCAGCTCGCATAGGACTGGAAAGAATAGAGAGAATTGGGAGAGGCCTTTGCCCTGAACTGAACATAAGAGAGGATGATGGTGATTATGATGATGATGTACATTTTGCAGGGCGCTCTTTGAGACAAAAGAGGAGATGAAGTACTTGGAAGGGTGTAACTTAGCTCCTATTTGACAGATTCAGAAAGATTTTGTGCGAACCAATTTGTGAGGCTATAGGCTTTTATAGCAAGGTCATTCGAAGGTTGCTTACAAATTTTTTGCTGGGCCCATTTCACGAAATTTGCGCCATTTTCAAAGTGAATTTTATGTGCTGTGGTTTTATTAAACAATATACGACTAGTATACTATGCAGTAAGAGCATGACAGCAGTGCATTCTCTGTATGGAAGCTAACAAAATGTTGTGCATCTTGACTAGTACTTTGCATTCATCAGCCCATGACACAACGAAAGTCTACAGGCAGCAGATTTCTTCAATATGTGCAAGCATTTTTATTTCATTACTATGTTCATGTGGGAATTCCCACTCGCATAGGTATTAAACAATGTCCTTTTTATCTATATCATGGTAAATGTGCCCAAGGTGCCTTGTGCTTCTTCAAAATTAAAAATATTCTAGAATTCAGGCACTTGTTGTTTAAATTATGTGCAGTCACCTGATACATTTGTTTTGCTTTGCTCTACTTTGTTTCACAGGACACCTAACACTTGCATGATTGCTGGAGTTGGAACAGTAAGCAGCTCTGGCTTGTAAAAATTGCATGTAACATATTTGCTTTTAGCTTGTGCTTCATATGGCTGCTGTTTTCAGGCAGCAGTGCTAGTGTCCGAGAACTTGGGCACATATCATCAGCTTATGAAAGACTCAAGAGATTATTTGGAGGAAAAGCTTAAAGTGAGTATATTTGTAACAGTGTTTTTTAACCACTTAGGATTCAATATGAATAAGCACCTAATAACAGGTTGTGCATTAGTTATCTGGCACTGCTCCAAAATAGTAGTAAAGGCGATAGTTTTTTGCTGGGTTACGCTTCTACACTGTTTCAGTGCTTTTCCACTTTCGCACAGCTTCGGCACTTGTAGTCATCTATGAAATTCTTAGAAAATCCTGTTTGCGGGAAATGCCCAGTCTATTGGTCTGGCCTATTCGCTGAAATCATTGAGTGAGGCTTGCTCTGGAGCTTGCACGTAAAGTAGAACCTTGCCAATACGTTCCTGTTCTGTATGATTTCCTGGCGACAACATTCACCATAGGGAGTACAAAAAGATCTAATGCAGAACAAACTGCAGCATACAATGCGTAAGGGGACAACACGGACAAAAAATATGTAAAGACAAGCACGAGCGCTGACTCGCATGTTCCTTGCTGTCTTTTTTTTTTCTTTCCTTTCTTTTATTTTTTGTCAGTGTTGTCCCTTTACCCGTAGTGCACTGCATTTCGTTACTATGATCAACGAACTAGCCCACCAGTATGACCTAATACAGTTACACCTCTTTTTCGCCTGCTCTTATGTTTTTCCCAACAAAGAGGGGAAAAATTGTAAATAATAGAAAATTATTTAAAATGTTCTACTCACTGCTGCACGGAGAAACTGTTGGGCTCAACTTGTGTAAATCATGTTTTGCTCATACTTTATGTTTGGGAATACCAAATTTTGTAGAATATTGTCACGCTGCATGTGCTTGATTGTGTGTTTTGTGGACTCTATACAAGGTGTTCCTCAGTTTGTTATAATAATTATGCTTGTTCGCATTTCTTCATTACACACCATGCTTGTCAGTTCAACAGTCTCCGACGGAATTTATGGCTAGTTTTAGGAAAGGTACTTCTCTGGTTAGTCAGTGTACTTCTAAAATAAAAAATATTGCAAATCCTACAATAACTTGAGCTCTGTGTTTCTAGGCTATGCATAGCAATCCCAACTTACCATTAACAAGTGATAAATATGCATGGCAAAATGTGACTGTGAAGTGTTGGTTACACTTAGTGGAACAACCTTCCTTTTCAGATAAATCAAATATTTTTGTATGACAAGCTGAAACACAATTAAAAAAGCCTGTGTTAATGTTGCAATATAACTGTGATACAGAACGTCAGATACATGCATGAACACATATACAAACTGTCAAAATTTCTGTCATGTATGTACATAAAATACCTGTGAATAGTTATGTATGGATTCAAACTAGCTTGATGAACCTTTTTGGTAAGCAGAATTTAACCCAATTCAATTCAATTCTGCATTTTTCTTTGTTGCTGTCAGGAAACGTTTGGATCTCTGGTATCTTTCAACCATAGAAAAGGAGCCCACGCCTTACCAAACACCTGTAGTGTATCATTTGCTGGAATGAAGGGTCCCGAGATCTTGGCCAAGGCAAAGTACGTTCTAGCCAGCACAGGAGCTGCCTGCCACCACACGGCAACGTAAGTGATGATACTGTTAAACCTAGACATAATGAGATTACAAATGCTAGAAAATTTTCGTTATATAGAGGTTGTTGTTGAAACTAGCTTAGGCATGAAAAATTAAAAAAAGAAAAACGAAATTGAAACAGAGGGTCAACTGGAGGTAGACCTAACCCAGGACACATTTATTTCACGGCAAAAATGCGGAGGACATAGCTTGTATCAATCTCCGAAGGTAAGTCGCCATGTTACAGTAGTTAATGGCGGTGCACGCTGGCCCGTAAGCTGCTGGGAACCCGATATGAGGTTTGGAGGAGGAAGAGGGAAGGACACAGCTGCAGCGGTAAGAATTGTGTCAGCAACTCAAGTGACACAGGGGAGCTGTGAAGGAAGTGAGGCCCCGCAAACAAGCATGGTCCCTCCTCGTGCTGCACTAACAGCAGTCTGCGGAAGTGAGGCTTCGAGTTCCGTTGTCGATAGTGTAGCCATAGGAGTGGATCCGGCCGCTGCTTATGCTAAAATTCAATATCTGGGGCAATATTACTAGGTGGCTGGCAGGCTGGAATTCATTATATCAAGGGAATCTTCTGCCGCCACTTCGCTATGCAGAGGTTACAAATGCATGTTCTTCTATGGAGTTGCAACGGGTAATTGAAAAATTCGTAATATAAAGGTTTGTAATTGGCAGGTTTCGTTGTAGATGCATTAAACCACCTGTATTTCTTGTTGTATAAAGATGCCTGTTTTTAACTCAGTGTTATTATAAAGGTAAAATTTGTGAAAAGCTACAGTGATTTTTAGGCACATTGCAATTCAAGCTTCACATAACTTGCAGCTTTTTCATTTGTTTCATAGGTGTGCTTGACTGCCCAACCTACAAGCCATTGTAATTTCCGGGTCTGAAATTTACCATGATTTGTTGACAAAAATCAATATAATTCACAATCTGCCAGGCAGCTTACCTTCCCAACTTCAAGCAGTGCCGACGTTATGCAATAAGCTGGGGTAGAAGTAGTAAAGAATATGTTTCTGACAAAGCTGGACAGTTTTAGCTTTCTAGAGAAAGAGGGCCACCAGGCATACTGACACAGAAGTTTTCAGCAGGCATTTTCTTTTTCTTTTTTTTTGTGCATCATATGAAAGGCCAAGCCTTCTGGAGCCCAGGAATATTGGATAGTGTGCTGAGTGGAGGGGTTTACCAATGGTTGAAAGTTGCAGGGTCGGTGATGCCTTGCAACTTTGGTCGGCAGGGGGCACCGCTGAAGTGAAGGTGCGCCGCGTGGCTTTGTGCGCCTACAGCTCTGCCAGTGCTCCGCCTCTCATGTTTTCTGAGGTATTTTCCCCACATATGCGTTACAAAAAGAGAGAGAGAAAAGAAAAGACTGAAGTGTCGCAAAGGAAAAGAAGCAAGGCGGCTAGAGACAGTGTCCTTTCATTCGGAGGTTTAACTAGTGGACAAGAAAAAAAGCCCAAACTTATTCCATAAGCTTCCACAGCATGAACAGCTTTCTATACTAGCCTAAAAGGTGCCAGCATGCCAAAAGGATGAGACACGTGGGGGAGGGGTGGGGAGCTGCTGTTGTACTTGAAACATCTACTGATAGTATAAATGCCCAGACTGAATGTGCCAGACTGAATGTGCCAGACTGAATGTGTCATAAGCCCAAAGTCTATTTTGTAGCTGTTTGCTGCCACTGACTTGACATTAGAAACGTATGAAGTTTGGCTTGTTGGTTCATATCAGACACCTAAAGTGCAAAAGGACAAGGATCGAGACTCTGTCCCATAATCTCAAACGCATTGCGAAAAGATTAGATGTTACAGTTATGTTTTCAGCCCCTGATAAGCTTGGTAAACTCTGCAAAGTGAACAGAGCTGACCGGCCTGTGGTGTATGACTGTAGAAAAAAGCACCAAACTCCGTTGTGTAATTGCAAGGAAGTTGTCGTTTACCAACTTCCTCTTTCATGTGAACGACAGTACATAGGCCAGATCGGTCGCTGCCTTAATGATCGCTTTCAAGAGCACAAGTGCAATGTAAAAAATAAAAAAGATGAAGATGGGGAACTTGTGAAACATTGCAATAAGTGTACAGACTGCAGACCACTCTTTGATAAATGTGTCCTAGTTGGTAAAAGCAAAGATAAACTCACTAGGGAGATTATAGAAGCTGAGAAAATTGCTAGACTGGGAAGTTACTGTGTCAGCACCCCTTCTATAGATCTATCAGAAAAAGAGATTGCCTACCTGTGTCTGCGCTGAACCTGCACGGTTGTGACATCACGATTTTGGTATATAGAGTGTGAATGTTTCACAATATAGTTGTTGATAGTGCAGTGTGTGTCTACTCGTCTCGGTCCTTGTCCTTTTGCGCTTTAGGTGTCTGACTTCACACCTTTCACGTCACATTTAAAGCTGTCCACTTTCAAAAGTGCATTTTAGTATGTTAGTTACCCGCGTGGATGGGCAATTATGAGCCAATTAAAAGGGCTACTCACACTCTGAAGTTACAGAATCATCATGCATTTGTGCTTTTGCAGTGCTTAACTGTATAAGCATCACCACACTCACGCTGAAATTGGATTTATTGGTCAGCTGGTTGCTGTATTTACCAATGATGTAGAACACCTCTTGTGGCACATATTTGTGTCATCCATATAGGTAGTTCAGGGATCCAGTTTGTGATATTCCATGACAAGACTGAATGTGGTGGGGCACTGACCAGTAGGCATAGTACAGGCCACTATGGCTTCAGTGGTGAGAGAATACATTAGGCTCTATAGAAACTCAACAGAGAAGTTGTTGCTTCTACATATTAACTGTTAATATGTTTAAGAGAGGCATGTATTAACAAGGCTTTCCTCTAAAAAGATTGTGTAGAAATCCTTTCAGCCAGAGTAGGCTTTTGCACCTTGGTATCTGCTAAGGGATGGAATATCAAGCATGTCAGTCTGCCTACCCTTCCATTGCCTAATGTGTGCTTGGTGTGAAGGAAGAAGTGGGAGCATCGTGGAGCGTAACCTTTAAATGCCATTAGCTTAATTCATATGCAACATATTCAGATGTGCCATGCTATCCTCACAGTCTGTGCATACTCCAGGACTTGTCCTTGCCCACTTGTCTATACACGTGTTCATGCAACATGACGACCTATGCTCTTACTGTAGACAGCTCCTGGTGCTGCTAAACGCCTTGAGGCCATACACACCATCTGCGTGCGGTTTCTAGCGTATTGCTGTAAGTGCCCAGATTTCCTGGGCCACCAGAAATTCACACACTAACGATGACATCCTGCCTATGATTCACGTTAGAAGTTGAGTGCTCTCTTTTTTTTTCCCCCATCTTGCATTGCTACACTCAGCGCAACATGAAAGGTCAGCTTCACTTATGTTGCTCGTGTTGGTTGTTTTATTGATGCAATTCATGCTTCTTCACCAGCCCTTCAAGAGTGCTGCTGAATTCTGGAGTCTCGGAGGACAACGCTCGTGGAACACTTCGATTGAGCACAGGCAGGAAAACAACACGTGCTGATGTGGATGCTGCTGTTAGGCTGCTTCGAGATGCAGTATCAGCAATACAGCAAGAATGCAAGAATATGTGAAAACAACGCATGCTGATGTGGATACTGCTGTTAGGCTGCTTTGAGACGCAGTATCAGCAACACAGCAAGAAATAAGCATCCGTTATGACAGCAAGAACAGCCTTCTGGGTAGTTTTACTGTGAGAATTTTTAGAAACATTGGCATATTTGAAGTCATTTGATCCAGTGCTACGTCATAACCTGAAGTAATCATGAATTAGACAGGTTCTTGTTCTTTTTTTATTCTATGCTGTAATACAAGTTGACACTTCTTTTACTTTGGTGGTTGGCCGACTGAAACACGTTAGGAAACCTGCTGTCATGCCTTAATTGCTATAGTGTTTTCCTGCTATCATTGCAGCAAGGGACACAAGAGTAGAGACGCAGATGCCAACTTTCAGCAAAAAGAATGCATTTTGGTAGAAGAAAAAAAGGTAGACACAAAACTTATCTGCTTATGTAACATCCCAAGCAAGCATTTATAATAGGTGACGATGATGGCGATGCATGCTCAGGAAGGGCAGTGCCACCCCATAGTCACCAACATGTGCAGGTCAGTGTGAAAGATAACTGTTTAGGCATTTGTTTCTTTATGCAAGTTAATCAAAGGCAAGCTAATGCATGTTCTTCCAGGCTTTTATATGCAAAGCCTCAACATTAAGGTGCATTTCACTGTTGTGATGTCTGTGTACAGCGGTGCATTTATCAAGTTTTTAGCCTGTGTTTACAATCGCTACAGTACAACGAAAAATTACACATTTACACAATGGTCTGTCTGCATGAGAAGCGACTGAAGCTGTAACGAAACTTATACACAACACCAGTGTGGCAATCTGTAAGTATATTGGTGTGTTTTATAAAACATTGTTAATCCACTTTTTGTATTTGCCTGCTCTTTCTTTCTGTGCAGGACGGCATATATTTTTCTAGCTTATTGCAAGCCATAAAAACAATGTTAGGACCGTACCTGTTTCCCAACTTAGCCTGTGCAACAATAAATGGATATAAGGGATATGTTGGACTCTTTTTTTTTGTTCTTATTGCTTTCTGCTACTACATTCAGATACACGAAGTGATAGATGTTTTAAAGTGCTCACCAATAGAGGGCTGATGTTGTTCAAGGGTAACCTACTTCTAATAATTGATTAACATACTCATTAAAGCTGTCACTCATTTTGTGCAAGCAGTTTAGTGGAAGAGGACTTAAGCCACGATGTGAACGTTTTGTTTTTTACAAAATTAGAGTGCTTGGATAAAAACTCGAGCAAAAGTTTTGAGGGTCTAGGGGAATGCTCTCAGCACGTGTGGTGTGTGTTAAGGAAATGTCTAGAAATTCTGTTGGGTGACAGTGGCTGCATTGTGATGGGGACTGTTTTTGAAAAATGCTCAAATACTGGGCTTTGCAAGCGTATCAGAATAATCTGCTTCATTCTGTCTGCCAATCAGTTCCAATCAGTCAGTAATCACCTCGCCCTAATTTGAATAATTCCAGCATTTTCTGTGTGAATCCAATATGTGCCTTTAGTGCTATTGCATGTACTGTAACATTACATTGTTCCTCGCATTATGATATGGACATTTTTTTATCCATCATATTTGCTCTTTGATTTCTGTCAGTGTTTAACTTCTTGCTGCATTCCTGCATCACTGTTGAAAGTTTGTGGTGGGCTGGTTTCTAATTTAGAAATGGATGAATATTCAGAATTTCGGATTTGAGCCAAATATTCACCTTATTCGAAGCATATTTGATTTGCAAATTGCATAGCCGAATGTTTCCGAACATTCGGCCGCTGCTGAATATGCTGTAATTGCGAGAAATATTCGTACAGCAACAGTAACAAATTTGCAAGTACTGTGCGTTATTTCTACAGTAGAACGAAGTAATATGAAGTGTGGGAATATTCCGACGAATATGACTGCACTCGAGTTTGCTTCGGCACAAATTTATAATTTCCGAAGCTTTGTAGTAGTATACTAACTTCTAAACTATATTCCGGTCATGGTGGAACAGCACGCACAAACAAGGACCGAAGACAAGGAAAGACGACACGAGCGCTGACTAACAACTGAAATTTTATTGAAATGATAGCACATATATAAAGGCTCGTGCCGCTAGACAATGTTAGATAGCTTTTTAGATCAGGTTGACAGATTAAGGAAGGCAAGGTATCCAGATTCTGTGCTCATGATGACCGCCAAAAAACTCATTAAATGGGTGAAGTCTCAAGAGAAAGGGAAAGATGTAGACAATGGAAACAGAAGTACCCAAGAGAAAGTTGCCGTGATTCCTTACGTTCATAAGCTGTCTCATGGTCTTAAGAAGATAGCAAGGCGTTTTGGGGTTAAGGTGGCATTTTCTGCGCCCGTCAAGACTGGTACCATATGTGCAGCTGTGCAGAAGACGGTTGAGAGCATAAATAACAATAAACAAGGAGGGTGTGGGATTAAGCATAAAGAAGATAAGTGTGCCGTTCCTTGTGCCACTGATATAGTTTACAATATTCCGTTGTCCTGTGGTGCATCTTACATCGGCCAAACAGGCCGATGCCTGAATACGAGATTAAATGAGCACAGGTCAGCAGTGAAGAAAAAAGAGCATGCTCATTTGGCCACCCATTGCAAGAAATGTGAATGTAATCCCATATTTACTAACACAACTGTTGTTTTCAGACAAAAATTGCACCATAAGGGAGATTATGGAAGCCTTTCTTATAAAAAAAGGGGGAGAGAATTGCGTTAGTCAAGTGTCGCTTAATCTCTTGGATAAAGAGATCAGATTTTTGGAAGGCACATAGGGTACAAGCAGCCTTGTTGCGCTTATCCGCTTTTTCTGTCATGACCATTATGGTTCACGTGCTGTTTCCTCCTTTATATATGTGCTATCATTTCAATTAAATTTCAGTTGTTAGTCAGCGCTCGTGTCGTCTTTCCTTGTCTTCGGTCCTTGTTTGTGCCGCTGTTCCACCATGACAGTATACCAACTCGCACAACTTGCTGCCTTGCTTCAGGTTACGCTCCAGTGCAGGTCAAGAAGAAATCTGCCCGTCAAAGCCTTCCAGCCAATGGTGCCACTGTGTCACCGTAACATCGCAGCAGACCGTTTCCGCGCCGCGCTCAAGAGAGAAATCAGCACGGCACAAATGCGGTCTTCCGTGATGTCACGTTGGCATAGCAGCACTACAGGCTGAAAGGAGACCTTTGACGGGCAGACGCCACTTTTTTTCTTGACCTGTACCTGAGTATAACAGACGAATGTTTTGCATGTTAAGCTGCCTGTATATGTGGCTTACACTCTGAAAACCGATGCATACTGCAGTGAAACTGCCTGTCAAGGTGGTTTCACTGCAGCGTAGGTCGCTATGCCGTAAAGCAAGCTTTACAGGAGAAATTTGCACTACCTTGAAGCCACACGTAATTGCAAAATGCGCATACGTATTACCAGTTCCTAGATTAAACAGGTTTTTTAGTCTCACAGCCGCTTATATGAGCTTATATTGGCTAAGTATGTCAAATTTGAAGACGTTGTATGCTTTCTACTTATAACCTTCACTCGTATTTAAATAATAGCAGGAACCTTGATAATAGGCACGATGTCATGGAGCAAGTTAGACTGGTGGCGCCTCTTGCGGCGATTCGGCGAAAGCAGGCGCCAGCTGCGGGTTCGCGCTTTGACTACGTTGGTTGGTGGTGTTGCTTCATTTTTTGTGCTCAGTTCTGCCGAAATTCTACTCGGAACCAAGTCCGAACAGACATATTGTGTTTTTGGGTGCACGAATAGCTATTCAAACACGGTCAAAGCTATTCAGTTCCATCGGTTCCCGCCACGAACGGCAGAGAGACTGGACATACGCGTGCGGTCCGCCGGCAACGCTACGCATATGTACAAACATTTTCTTTGGTGCTACGCTTTTTTCTAGCTTCTCGATGCATCCATTCAGCCATAAGATCTTCATCTTCTAATCTTGTATCTTTGCCTCATGTGTGACAGCTCCATAGCTTGAGAACTGAAAGCGAACACACGGATTTGCAGTCGTCATTTTGTCGGTAATCGGAAGATCCAAGGAGCCCAACCCTTCGATTTTACCATCAACTTACAAAAGCTGCTGCCACCATCAGACTCTCAAGATCGCTATGAGAGCTGCCCTGCTATAGCAGTTGAAATCACCTGGCGTACCTTTAGAAAGTAATTTCTTGTTAGCTCAAGATGCTTTCATGTTGTGAAGCTGCGTGTCCATCATTCAATCAGCTGTTCATGCGAGAGCTTGAGAGAGCGCGTTAAAGGCGAAGTTTACGGTTTTTGAGCTGGAATGTTCGATGGCATCTATTTTAGGCTGTGACGACAGTTGAAATTCTGCACGAGCGAACCATAGCGATTATTTCTATTGCTGTGAAGCCTCGTCTTTGAAGACCAAATCCTGGCTGTTCAGTGCTTTCGAGACAGTGCCTGCAGGCTAGACCTGTTGGTCCCGTTGTGGGATTAGCCGGGTACCCGAGTTATCGCTCTTTGCTGGACCCAATACAAGTTCACTCACTCACTCACTCACTCACTCACTCACTCACTCACTCACTCACTCACTCACTCACTCACTCACTCGCTCCGCAACAAGGGAGACAGGGACACACAGGCGCTGACTAACAATTGAAATTTATTTGGAAGAATGACGCGCGTTATAACTGTTTCAAGGTTCGAGGTACATTCGCTTCCTAACCTGACCGGTTCTACAAGCCCTTGCATGGCAACCACCTATGTAGACCACGACAAAGGCTCGTAATCAATCTTAAGCGCACGGTCTTGCGCTCTTTTGTACTCTTCCCGTGGGTGCCTAGCGAACAGAAGATGGCAGGGAGTCGGCAAAAGGACCAAATTACGGGCGGCGAAAGGAAGAAGGAGAATGGGTGCGGGTGGGGGGGGGGGGGGGGGCTTCTAGCACTTAGAGGCCCCAACAATAGGCCAGGTGGCTCGGTTGGTACTTCTTCAGAAGTTGGTGCGGCACTCTGGAAACTACAGGCCCCTTCAGCCAATCCGGAGTGTGAACACATGTTAAACCACGGCCGGTCTGGACGCGCGCGTTCGCTCCCTCTTTTACGGCCTGAGCAGCTGCCGCGAGTACAATGGATCTGTTTCTATACAGTGACCACGGCGCGTTCCGCGTGAGGGCGTCGCGAGCCAACCCCCCAAAGCGCGTTGCTCTGCGTGCGCTTCGTATGGTAAACCACCTGTTCCCGGCCACTTTATCGTGCTAATTATTTCTTCCGCATGTAGGAAGTGGTGAAAGCAGTACAGGTGCGTGTGGGGACAGTCTGGCTTTCTCGGTACTCCTGCACTCGGCAAAAGAAGACGCGCACTCAGCGCTAGTAGCAACAAGAATGGGTTGGTTGGTTGGTTGGTTGGTTGGTTGGTCAAACTTGACCATCTTATATTTGACGGAGGCGAAAATGCTTGGGGCTTGTGTGCTTAGATTTAGATGCACGCTAAAGATTCCCAGGTGGTCGAAATTCCCGGAGCCTTCCACTACGGCGTCCTTCATAAGCATCACGCAGTTTTGGGATGATAAACGGCGTGCTGATGCAGATTTCACCGAGTGCGTCCTTCTGCTCAGTTTCTACAACGAGACGGATTTGCTCAGCCTTGTGGCGAACCGCTCAATTGTATGATTGTCAATATGTTTCCCGGAACCATCACATGTTCTGTTGCGATAACAATGAGATTACCGGCCTCATTGCAGCGGCTGAGCACATCGGCATTGCCCGTAGCACTGCGTGTGTGCCGCTTTTATGTTAGAGGTAACAAAGTAGCTGACTGGGCTAGTTGGTTGTGCATACTTAAGATAAACAGCGCAAAAAACGGACGGCGTTGGCTCTTAGGATTTTTCTTGTGAACTACACAAAAACGTTAACATATCGGAACGACAGGCCTTCTGGCTATATTCACAAGCCCACGCGGAAACATTTCCGGCCTTTAACAATGTGGCTACTTTAAACTAGCCGTAAGCATCACAACAGCATTTTACCAGCAGTGCTTCTTTCTTCAGTTCTTCTTGTGCATTATATTATTTTAGTACCAAGGAGAACATTCTATGTGATATTGAACGGTTTCTGTGAAAGTTCTTTATTTTTCTTCTTCGCCGACGGCGAGCATTATTGCATAAGAAAATTTTTCTAATCTCTTCATTTGCACTCTGAAGACTGCATTTCGACTCGTGAGGGCTTGGGAATTTGAAGTAAACGTTTTGAAAACCACTTTCCTCCAAAAAGAAATGTTTCGTGTCATTTGTTCCGACGGTCGGTGACGAATCATGCGGCCAAGCCCTCTGAGCACGACGCGCAATGGTAAGTGCTCGAGCAGCAGAAGCGCGCGAATCAGTGGCTTGTGCCTCCCCCTCCGAAAAGCGGAAATCAGCGGAGTTATCATATATGCTTGCTACAGTGTTCTCATCGCATTGGTACCGTGCATACCATATAGAGGAGCTTCAGAAAGTGACGCGGCAAGTCTGAAGCTGAACATTCCCTGCGCGCGCTCGCCTCCGCAACGGCTGGGAGCTGGTTTAGAGCGGGTTAAAGCGGGGCTTTAGAGCGGGTTGGTTCGGAGCGCCCCCGCCAAGTTGCGGCGATAGGTAGAAACAGCCCCCCCGTGCGCAGGCCGTAAAGGAGCACGGCCGGTCTGGACGCGCGCGCTCGCTCCCTCTTTTAAGAGAGAGAGCGAGCGCGCGCGTCCAGACCGGCCCATATAGGTGTTCTCTGACCGGCCGTGGTTAAACGTGTCTTTCCGCAGCTTGTCATCTGTCAATAGCGTCGGGACCCGCTAGGTGGCCATCGTGTGTGGACGTGTTTCACACGGGCTCTCTTTTCGTATGTTTTTTGGATGATCCTGGACTGCGGCACCCAATTCTTCTACGCATTTCGACTTACCTTGTTGACCGGAACTCCATGTGCCGCTGCAGTCACTGTGCGTCTATTTCGTATTGATTCACAAGCCTTCGAAACCCTGAGCTGGCAACGCCGCAGTAAGCCTAACAGAGCCAGCGTCTGATCCACCTAGGCGCAGCGGCGTCGATGCATGCCGCTGGCGACTGGGAAGCGTTTCTTATCACACTCTTATTGACAACCAGTAGACACTAGTGCTACCTTCAACACAGACAGTGTCTTGGTTCATTATTGCTACCATGCACCGTTTTTGTTTTGTGGGGTTTTACGTCCCAAAACCAGTTCTGATTATGAGAGACGCCGTAATGGAGGGCTCCGGAAACCATGCACCGTTTCTGGGGGCGGTAACGCACAAACGATGGCCACAATGCTTAGCGACGCCGAAGAGACTATCCCAACCACAGACAAGGCAGCAACAATCGGGGTATCGACCGACCACGATGCAACTTGCAGAGGACATGGACGCTGAGTCCACCCCTTGCGCTGTCATCACGGATATGCCAGAGGAAGACATACAACGGTGCCTGCTGGAAGGTGGTCCGCAGCAGGAGACACGCACGCAATGCTGCTGCTCTCGAAGCAGCATCGCTCCCCAAAACTGCCTCTGAACATCCTCTCACCGAGCCCAGGCCACACGGGGCAAAGCGCCTGCCTCCTCTTCCATTCCGAGATGAAAAAGTCATCTTGCGCCCGCTCGGAGGTCTCAGGTTGGGTGAATGGCCCAGACCAACCTTGGCCACCGCGATCTGGGTCACTGCCGGAGTGAGTACGAGTGACCGCAGGGACCTCATCCCTGAGTGGCAAGGTGGCAAGGTCGGGAAATGGAGGGTCAACAACGGCCAAGTATTCGTCGAAGTTGTCTGCGTCACATTCGGTCGTCGGAAGAGGAAACCTTGATATACAGTCAGCGTCGGCATGACGGCGACCACTCTTGTAAGAAATCTCAAAGTCATATTCTTGCGATCGTAGGGCCCAACGAGCAAGACTGCCGGATGGGTCACGTAATCCGGTGGGCCAGCATAACGAATGATGGTCGGTGACAATTGAGAATCGGCGTCCATAGAGATACGGACGAAACTTGCGGACGGCGAACGCGACCGCGAGGCACTCTTGCTCTGTTACAGTGTAGTTGCGTTCAGGCTTACTCAGACAACGGCTAGCATAGGCACCCACGTGTTCTAGGTCGTCATGGCGTTGTACCAAAACAGCCCCGAGGCCTATATCACTGGTGTGTACTTCAGTGGGAGCAGTTGGATCATAGTGGCGAAGTACGGACCCAGACGTAAGGAGAAACTTTAGCTGTGAAAACGATGTCTCACAATCTGCTGACCACTGGAAAGGCACGTCTTTGTTGAGTAGACACGTCCCTAGGCCTCTCGCATTGATCATCCCCGAATAAACTCATCTCACCGTAACAGCATCGGTGGAAGTGCTGGGTACCGACGGAAGATCCAGTACCAACGATCATGGAAGCTCAACACGTGGAACTACGCCGAAGCCGCCGACTGGCCGGACTACCACTGCTTTCCATGGATGCCATTCCTGACGGCGAGAACATGCGATCTTCGCCTGTCGGTACGTGGCAACATCACATGACGCCACGGACCTTCGCCGCAAAAGCCGGAGAAAAGTGGGAAGAGTGGCTGAACCACTGCAGTCGGGTGAGTCGGTGCAACCGCACGGAGCACAGTTCTTGCTAGCGTCTTCTTCCTCTGCTTCTAAGCATCCACCACGTACCGTAGCATTATATATATATATATATATATATATATATATATATATATATATATATATATATATATATATATATATATATATATATATATATATATATTGTGGGGGTGTAGCCGCCAGGGGGATGCTAAGAAGAGGCGGCGACGACGATGTGCGCGTGGAGTGCGCAGCGCGTGGTAGCGCTATAGGCCGGGGACCGGCCGGACGCTGGCAGGAGGCTGCTGGGCGTAGCAGCCCTGGACCGCGGGTCGAGACGCGGCCATTTCCTACAATGGCGCCCAACGTGGGGCCCCGGCTGCATTCCGGGAAGGACCGTGTGTTCGTGGGGGACGACGCGTCGCCCGTTCCGTCGCACATAAACGAACACCGCCCGATCTGCCTGGTGATCTCTGCGAGCAATGGAGTGCAGCGACGAACAAAGGAGAGTAGCTGCGTCGGCTCTTCCGCACTTTCGTACAGAACAAGCCATTAGTTCCGCAGACAAACAGCTGACTTCGCGACACAGCATGCTGACAATATAATCTCCGCCAAAGAGCGCCGGCGACGCCAAGACGGAGCAGTCGCCGCAGTAGTGGGCTTCAGGTGACGTGTCGGAAGATGACGACGCGAAGGAGGTCCAGAAGATGACCACGAAGACAAGAAAGAAAATGGGGAGTCCGAGGACAAGTACGAGGAGGAGGGCGCCGGTGACGACGATGGCACTGATGACGGCGATGATGATGCAGTTCAGGATGGTGAGGACAAAGTAGCTAGATATGTGACAAGGTAGCTGGTACGCTGGTCCCACTTAGTCCATCTGCAGGCCGATCTTATCTGTTGCCAAAAATTCACAAATTGAACAATCCAGGCCGCCCCATTATTTCAGGCATCGGAACAGTGACAGAAAATTTGTCTCGATATGTTGACTCGCTAATTAATAAAATTCCGGCCACAATTCAATCTTTCGTGAAGGATACTAACCACTTAGTTTCGGCAATCGGTGGTGTTGCCACACCTAAGGGTTCCCTTCTCGTGACACTGGGTGTATCATTACTCTATACTAATATCCCTCATTCGGACGGCATCTTGGCTGTAGTTCAAGCGTACGACCGGTTTTCTGGTGAAAAACCAATATGCAGTACCACCCTGGCAACACTTCTCGAACTAATTCTCCAGATGAACAATTTTGAATTCAATGAAGTTCACTACGTGCAAGTTAGTGGCACCTCTATGGGAACTAAAATTGGGCCGAATTATGCAAACATATTCATGAGAATCCTCGAAGATCAATTTCTTTGCGGTTGCACTTTGAGGCCAATTTGCTACAAAAGGTTCATTGATGATATTTTCTTTATCTGGCCTCATGGTGAATCCCAACTCCTTGCATTTATATCCGACTTCAATAAGGCTCACCAATCCATATCCTTTACCCACTCATTCTCACCGGAAACGATTAACTTCCTGGACGTCACGTTGCAGCTGACAGATGGCAAACTATCCGCCAAAGTCTATCATAAGCTATACTGACCGACAACAATACCTTCACTTCAAAAGCAGCCATGTTAAATATTGCAAGTCAAGTATCCCCTACAGCCAAGCAGTGCGTTTTAAACGTATTTGCTCAAACCATGCGGACTTCGCAGCAAGTTGCGAGAAACTACGTGTCGCCCTTTTAAAACAACAGTACCCTTCTCAAATGATAAATGACGCAGTCACACGTGCGGACCAACTTGACCGTAGCGCACTTCTTACCGCAGAAAGACGACCTCCTAGCCTGAATTATGCTAACCTTGTACTGACGCACAGCGCATCGGCACCTAATGTAGCAAAGATTCTTAGGAAGCACTACAACATGTTAACGGAGAGCGAACACCTTAAAAAGGTTTTCCCGGAGCCACCCCGCGTAGTGTATCGACGTTGCAGGAATTTGCGAGATATCCTGACGTCTTCCAAAGTTAGAAGTATTCCCATTCAGACTACCGGTTGCCAACCGTGCCACAAACCTAGATGTAAAGTATGTGTTCAAATGACGACAACCACTATGGTTAGAAGCACAGCTAATGGCTTTAAAAAAAATGCACAACATATCCACGGAGTCAATGATGATGAGTGGGCGAAGCTCCGGATGTTCATCGTAGATCGTGCCGAGTTCCGGATTAATTTAGTTAACGCGCACGCTACGAATCCTTATGGTTGAACTACGCACAAGTGAAATATCCCACCGGCACTTCATTGCAAGTCAAGATCCAGTGTATATATATATATATATATATATATATATATATATATATATATATATATATATATATATATATATATATATATATATATATATATATATATATATATTATCAGAAAGACACAGTGACAAACATAGGATTTATTCTGACGTTTCGGCTGGAGGCCAGCCTTTTAGGGGCGAAGCTCCTTAAAGCGGCACCCGTTCGTCCCTCGTCGTCGTAGTCGTAGTCGTAGTGCGTAACCAGTCTTACGCTTTGACCTCCAAGGTGGTGCCGGTGGGAGATTTCTCCTGTGCGTTGTTGAACAATAAAAAAAATTCGCAGCGCGCGCGTTAACTAAAAGCCGAATTCTTCTGTCTCTCATTCCCCATTAGCAGCCATTGGCATGTTCCAGTAGGAAACGTTAGTAGAAGTAGAAGTGTTAAAAGACGACTTCTGCTGTCTCTCATTCCCAGTAGCAGCCATTGTTTACCTCCAAGGTAGTGCCTGGTGAGATTTCTCCTGTGCGTGATTAAACAATAAAGATTTTGTTCAAAACGCCGTTGATTGATGAAATAAACCAACGAAAGACGCCAGATGTTTTCTAAAAGCAAAACGAAAAGACGCCAGATGTTTCTAAAGCAAAACGAAAAGACGCCAGCTGCTTAACGAAAGACGCCAGATGTTTCTAAAGCAAAACGAAAAGACGCCAGCTGCTTAACGAAAGACGCCAGGTAAAGCAATGGTTTTCATCTGCAACCAGTGCAAGAACCACTTAGCTTACATTTCACCGACCACAAAGCGGTCATAATGAAAGGACAACGGAAACCAGCAATAAAAGTTTGATAAAACATTTAATTAATCGTTTCACGTCATTTTTATCGGGCGAATTAACGGAAGAAATTTCACGGTTTAACCGATGATTACTTCCAGGAGCTTCGCCCAATATCATCATCATTCACCTCGTGGATCTGCCGTCAATTTTTTTCAAAGATGAAAGTTTCGCATGGGCGCATGGTCTTTAAGTACACTTCACGAACATGCATAATGGGGGGTGGAAAGGGGAGAGCTCACAAAAAAATAAATAAATAAAAGAAGGGGGGGGGGGGGGGTTGGGATACAGATGTGTGTCCAGGAAGCAAAGGCCAGTCCAAGATGACGTCTGCGTCCGCACGGCGCCTCCATAATAAAGAACGGGTGGGCCGAGCTCATCTGGTAGCAGATTGTGCGCCCTCGTTTGAAGACACTCGCGCCGCCATCACCTGAGTCCATGGTGCTGCGGCTCCCGCAGTGCAGCGCGGAACCGCTGAAGCCAAATGTCGTTGTTGTGTGGGGAGTACAAAGAGGAGGAGAGGGGGGGGGGGAAACGGGGGAAAGACAGGTTGTTCTGTGCGCGGTCGGTACCAGTATAGTTCAAAGGATCGTCCCTGTGCCGTGTTTCACGGAAAATGGAGGATAGAAAAAGAAACGTAGCCTATCCTTTCTATATAAATAAATATATAAATAAATAATAATAAACTAAATAATAATAAATAAATATAAACAAATAGTGTTTTATTAATTAATAGTGTTTATTTATTTATTTATGTTTATTTATTTATTTATTTATTTATTTGTTGGTTTGCCTCCTCCTTTCACTTGTAACTCTGCCTTTGCACTTGTATTCGGATGGCCGTCGTGCTCATTCGACTTAAACCTCCGAAGAAGGCTGGTCCTCCAGCAGAAACGTTAGGAATAAAGTTTTTATCTGTTAACATTGCAGTTTACTTCAAAGTTCTAATTCTTTCACGGTAACCAGAAGAAAATCTTGTTGATCTCTCTCTCTCTCTCTCTCTCTCTCTCTCTCTCTATATATATATATATATATATATATATATATATATATATATATATATATATATATATATATATATGTTCCCTCCCGACACCCGTTTCCTTTCTTCTTTTTCCTTTTACGTGAAATTTCCCTCTAGCGCGGCTCGGAGCGCTACTCACAGTACGCAGAACACTGCCTGTGACAGCCAGCCGCGGCTAAGAATCAATGCGCACGCGTTTGAAGCGTTATTTTGGAACTTGTCTCCCGCTGACATCGTTGTAACGACCGTAAGCTTTCGACGAAATGTCCCGAAGGTCAGTTTTTCAGCAGCGAAGCTGTTGTAGCTCGAGGTAAAATGTGCTTCGGAGACGGATGGCTCGGCATACCGGGTTCGCCCCGTAGGGGTGCTAAAACAAAGCTTCAGTGTCTTCTCTCGTTAAACTGAAACAAATTTTCTTCACTCCTAGTTAAGATTTCGTGCAAGCAGAACAGAACGCTTTAGCTGCAACATACTTTGCGGTTCCAGCACTCTAACATCGCAAGAACGCAAGCTGTGTTGGATTCGGAATCCAAACCAGGCCGTTTGCGTGTCCGGCAAGTGTTTTACCTAAGAGCTACGCCAGCGGTTGATGTTGCTTCGGAAAAAAGCCCCCTATACTTGGTGAATATGGTGATTGATTGATTTGTGGGGTTTAACGTCCCAAAACCAGCTGTGATTATGAGAGACGCCGTAGTGGAGATCTCCGGAAAATTCGACCACCTGGGGTTCTTTAACGTGCACTGACATCGCACAGCACACGGGCCTCAACATTTCGCCTCCATCGAAATGCAGCCGCCGCGGCCGGGATTCGATCCCGCGACCCTCGGCGGCCGAGTACCATAGCCACTAGACCACCGTGGCGGGGCCAAGTATAGTATGGTATAGCAAGTAGGCCGGAAGCGGAAGTGAAAATGGGGAAAGGGGAAGGGCAAGGCCACCATCTCCGCTGTGACCTAGTCGTGCGCCCCAAATGCAAGCTGCCCACATTTTTTTGAAGACAGTTCCATTAATCGAAAAGTTGCTTACTGAAGAATGGGCTCCACTTGGACTGCCGGTGACACCGCTGAAAATGCGAGGGCGTATTTGGTTGACATTTGCGGATATTTCATGCGAAGCAGTGAGCGAGGAAATTGCCTATGACGAATTGTTTGGCATTCAGCCAAGTGTTACGAGTAGGGGTCAAGGTATTTGTGCAAAGTGCATGAGAACCCACTGACGGGTATGCTTAACGTGGGCTAACCAGGAACGTGGATCATAGCACCGTGGTGACTGAATGGTGGGCCAAATGATGGTGTGAACCATCATTTGGCAGCAGCGGCACGACCGGAGAGCACACGCCTAAGATTTTGCTCCATATTTTACAGACGCAACAAGAGAAGACGCTTTGACTGAAAGCACTGCTCATCCCGGCTGGCGCACTTCGGTACTCGTGCTGGCATCATCCTTGCATCGAAAAGAAAGGCACAACGAAAGATTGCGCTCTTGACGTCACCGGCTGCCACAGCGACGCTACTCGGCCAAGGAATTTTCTACGAGGGGTGTGAACCATCATTTGGCAGCAGCGGCACGACCGGAGAGCACACGCCTAAGATTTTGCTCCATATTTTACAGGTTGGTGAATATCTTTTATGCCGTTGTTCTGCTCTCTGCCGCTGCTGCCAAGCATTGGTGTGTAGTTGAAGTGTGAAACTGCAGTGACATGTCACAATTACGTTGTTGTTCATGCCGTCTTGAACCAGAAGACGGACGCCCGCTTCTGGCTTGTTCGGAATGTAAATTCCCATTCCACCCAGGTGCATGCTCAGGCGTTTCGGAAGAAGCGTACAAAAAACGGGGGAAAAAAACATGGAAGTGCGATAAGTGCAGGACCGGTGGCCAGAACTCTGGGACTGATGCAGAAGGGGCGTCACCTGATAGCATAGTAGCGCGACAACTCCACTCACTAGAACTTAAGATTGATGCACTCCTTGCTCTGCCAAGCAAGGTCCAAGCAATGGAAACAGCCATGCAGCTTCTGTCAAACAAGTTTGATGAATTCAGTGAACGACTGCACGTCCAAGAAACAGCTACGAAAGATTTGTCGAAAAGAGTCGATAAGCTAGAGAAAAGCAAGGTAGATAAAGATGTGGCTGTGATGGCACAAGATTTAGACAAGCTAGAATATCGTAGCCGACGTTTGAATCTAGAAATACATGGCATTAAGGAAACTGAGGGTGAGGATCTTATGGCAAAATTGAATGAAATTGCGAAACAGGTATCGCTTCCCCTCCTGTCCCGAAGTGAGCTCGAAACCATCTATCGGCTACCCGCTAAACCTGGCAAGACTCGTGGCATTATTGTGCGCTTCGTGAATCAGGAAACAAGGGAAAAGTGGCTCTCAAAGCGGCGACAGCTCAAAAGCGAAAACAGTAACACATACATTTGTGAGAATATGACTCGACATGCTCGTGAACTGCTCACTATGACCAAAGAATGGGCTGGGAAATCGGGTTTTTCATTCGTATGGCATGCCAACGGTAAGGTGCTAGTGAGGCGAACAAATGGCGAAAGAGCAGTGGTCATTCGAGGAAGCGAGGACTTAACACGTTTATCATGAAGAGTTGGATCAGTTGTACACTTCTCGGGTGATCCAGTCCCAAGATGACGTACTCACCATCAGAAGTCCTACGCGATCTCCCAGCCTTAAGAAGCGGCTCTGCACTTTCAGTTTTTCATTTAAATGCCAGAAGTTTAAGAAAGAATTTTGATGAAATAAGCATGCTGTTGTCGGAAACTAATTATCCATTTGATATAATTTGCTTTACTGAAACATGGCTCACATCAGAGGATGATTGTATTTTGATGGACGGTTATGAGTGCATTTCTGCATGCCGATCACGAAGGCGTGGTGGTGGTGTCTGCGTGTATGTCCGTACAAACCTGCCATGTAGAACTGTTTCTGAGTTTAAGGTCGTAGGTGATAGCTATGAGTGTATAATGTTAGAATGTTCCAATGTGTTATTCTCTGTTATTTATCGCCCTCCTTCTGGTTCATTAGAAATTTTTTTGAATTTCATTGAGAAATCACTGGAGAGATCACTAGACTCTCGCTTACAGACTGTCTTAGTAGGTGATTTTAACATCAATGCGTCACTAGATAACCCCTGCTTTGCACGCCTAAATGAACTAATCGAAGCATATGGTTGTAGGAATGTAATTGGCACTCCAACAAGAATAACCGCCACATCGGAAACAACGTTAGACCTCTGTATTACAAGTTTCGATTATACGGATGTTAAAGCAGGTGCAATTACTACCGACATTAGCGATCATTTTGCAACATACTGCTTCCTACCAGGCAATCGTGTAATCAAAAGTAAGGATGAAATGCTCTCTAGGAATTACTCTAGCCGCAACATTAAACTTTTTGAGAACCGTATCTCTAGAATTGACTGGAGCCCGGTTATAGAAGAAACAGATCCTAATAAATCATACAACATTTTTTTAAAACACTTGACATCTTCATATGACGCGTGCTTCCCTCTTAAGCCCTGCAAAAAACACAGAAAATGCAGAAAACCATGGGTGACAGTGGAACTATACAACAGAATTAAAGCCAAAAACAACCTTTTTCAAGTTTTTTTTATCTTCCAGAGATGAAAACGATTTACGTAATTACAAAAAATTTCGAAATGCACTGAACAAAGATTTGAAGACAGCCAAGACGGAATACTACATTAGTAAATTTACCACTTACTCAGGAGACGCGCGCCTGCTGTGGGACACCATAAATCAGCTCATTAACAAAAAGGAGTCGTCCAGACGAATAAAATTTGAAAAACCGGGCATGAGTAAATTAGAAATTGCTGACACTTTTAATAAACACTTTTCAACAGTTGGTGGGTTTCCAACAGACAGCACGGAAACGTATTGCGAAAACTATATAGCGTCAAATTACCCGTCTAGTGTATTCCTGTTTCCTACTGAGCAACACGAAGTGGTAAAGCTAATCTCGTCATTAAAGGATAACTGTGCTTGCGGCCCAGATGATATTAAGCCAAAGCCTTTAAAGGCTATAAGTCACATTATCGCTACACCATTGACGCACATTTATAATTTGATGCTATCCTCAGGTGTTTTTCCCGATAAAATGAAACTTGCGAAAGTAACTGCCATTCATAAAGGTGGGTCATTTGATGAGCTTAATAATTACAGACCTATATCTGTACTCTCTGTGTTCGCGAAAATGGCTGAACGAGTTATCTATAAGAGGATTACGGGCTTTCTAAACGCAAACAACATAATAGCAAAAGACCAGTATGGATTTTGCAAAAACAAATCTGCTGAGTCTGCACTACTCAGCATCAAAGAATACATTCTAGACAACATCGAAAACAAAATCTATACACTAGGAATATTTCTGGATTTTAGAAAGGCACTCGACAGCATACATCACGATCTTCTTTTACGTAAACTTCCGTATTATGGTATTCGGGGTACCACAGCTCAATTAATACAAAGTTATCTTTCGTCTAGAAAACAATATACTGTCGTAAATAATACACAATCTCAAGTTGAACACATTAAGTATGGTGTCCCCCAGGGATCGATTCTTGGACCTGTCTTATTCCTTCTGTTCATAAATGATATCGTAAATATCGAGGGACACAAGAAAATAATACTGTATGCTGATGACACAAATGTATTTTTCGCAGGTTCAAACGTATGTGAACTGTATAAAGAAGCTAACGGTTGGATGGAAAAGCTAAATTTATGGTTAAGCGCAAATAAACTTCAACTGAATATCGCTAAAACAAAGTACATGTTTTTCAAACCTAAAGGAGTAACTCATATACCATGCACTCCAATTTACTTCCAGAGCACCGAGATTCAGCGCACAACAGCAATAAAATTTCTAGGAGTTCTATTCCAAGAACAACTTTCTTGGTCTCCTCACATCGACGCGATAAAAAAAGATCTTTCCAGGAGAATCGACATTTTAAATAGACTGAGATACTACGTCCCAACAAATGTCAAGCTACAAATATACTACGCTCTAGTACATTCACGGCTAACATACTGCTCCTTGGTGTGGCTAACAACGACCGCCACAAACCTTAATTCTCTGTTGATATTACAAAACCGTGCTATACGTGCAATATCTAACACTCCCCTTTACGAAAGCGCTCGACCATATTTTAAAATGTACAAAGTATTGCCTATAAAACAGTTATACAGACATAAGCTATGCCTAGAGATACTACACCAGTATAGACTAAATACATCACTATTCTTGGACACATATTATGTGAAACAAACACCATACGAGCTGAGAAAGAACTTAATATACAAATATAGATCACGCACGAACTACGGTGACCAACGATTAGCTTCACAAATTCCTGACATCTTAAACAAACACCCAACTATACTACATTTACTGGAAGATGGAATTTCAGCTAGATCATTTAAAAAAATAACGAAAGAGTTTTTAGTTGAAGAAAGCGATGCTTTTTCTTGATTTTTAAAATTTGTAGATATTGATGTTTTGGATTCATTACACCTTGTTTATTATTATTCCTTTACCTGGTGCTTCTTATACTCTATTTTTGTCTTATACAGCAACTCGATGCCCTAATCAAGATGTCTCTTGTTAATTTATTTGATAGAAAACATGCATTTGTTTGTATTTACCACCACTCGAATAAGGATTCTGTTAATATTTCTATGTTTTATTCATACTTCTGGTAGTTCTGTTCGACAACGGTACCCGTGTAAGATAACACGTGATGTTGTAATTTTCTGCGTAGTGTACCAACGATATGTTTCTGCATTGCTGCCAGGGTGGCACGACCAAGTCAGGCATTTACTTAGCCTTTAGTCGTGTCCCCCAAGGCAAACTTGTTCAATTTTTGCCTTGAATAAAGCAAACCAAACCAAACCAAACGTGGCGGTGGCACTCACGTTGGTCCAAAGCACAGGCGTCTGTTTTGCCGAAGAAAAATGCACTAACGGCGCGTTGACTTGGCTATATCATAAGCGTCGTTCGTTGAAGTACTCCTGCGGGATTGAGCAAAGTTGCACAAAAACATACCATATGGAAGCAGAACGTATGTATTGACACGCGCGGTTGTTTTGCTTTGTTTAAGGTGAACGCCGTTATCACTTTCGTGTGACACGCGCGTTTGTTTTGGTTGCTGGCGGGGAGCGCCGTTATCACTTTCTGTTACGCCCAACGCAGGCCGCGTTTATCTTGCATACCGCTTCGGGAACCGTGTCGACCGTTCTTGAAACTTTGCCTGCCGTACGTGCACATTTGAGTGTCTTCTGGAATTTCAGAGATAATGCGAGAATACGTTATGACGGTGCGTATAAAAGCCGACGCATTTCGCCTGTTAGCTTTTCCGTCGACCGACGACTGTTCACGCCGCTGTTGCTTTGCAGTGTTGTTGGCTTTCTTGCTGGGCACAGGCTCGCCCAATAAACAGTTCGCCTGACATCGTCTTGAGTTCTGTTGCTTCCAAATCGTCACGACCACGTGACAGTATTGTCATGACAGTGCTTATCACACATTCGAACCACAATTCGTGCTACACAAGCACTATCATTGCAACTGCAATATATATGTTTATTTACTCTATATACCGCGTGGGAGGAGTCGCCTAGTGGTAGCGTGCTTGTTTGGCACATCGAGGTCCCATGCTCGATACCTCGTACCGCTTGCTGCATGTGTATCTACGTCCTTGTTAGCCCACATTTTAATCGCAAGTGAGGACAAACGGTGTTCCTTGTTTTAAGATGCGGAACTCTTTAAGCCGGCCCTCCGGTGTCAACCTCTAAGAGAAACATGTGGACCGAGCCTTGAGGCAGGACACCATGTGAGGTGCCGAAAACTCCGGTCGAATCTGCGGGTTTTATCCCCGCAGCCGCGGCGTTTCATATATAAATTTAGTTGGTCCTTGATTGACATATGCTTTATAAAATTCAAACGCATGTGGCGCGGCCCCGCATACCGTGGGCCCAGCACTAGGTGTAAGAGCTACACGTGAATATTATGGTTAATAGTGGCATACATGACGAGTTTATCATATGTTAGTGATGAGCAGTCAGTCATGTTCATCATACACTTATACCCTAGCTACCATGCACTCTTAAAAAAGTAGTGCTACTTACTAACTTTGAGGTAGTAAATGCTTGTCACAACATTGGCTACCTAAGTAGTAACTGCAGGTAGTAAACGGCAAGGTAGTAACTTTACTACCATGTCATTTACTACCTGCAGTTACTAGCTATAGTATGGGTAGTGACCAAAGGTAGTAACTTTACTACCTTGGCCATCTTTTAGCGGGCTTATTATGATACGGTTTATATTTTACGTTGCCGTAACAGGTCGACTGTATTGTAAAAGATTAAGATGAAATAAAAAAATGCCGCCCGCATCTTCCCACGGGGGGAACTCGAGTAAGTGCGTCGCAGTGGGGGGTATCGCGTGAATGTTGCGTAATTGGGTATGGTTCGGGAATGCTTAATTGTTATTTCGTCTTTATGATTCTTATTTATTGAATGAAGGCGCTTGCGTCCACGAGCAGCGTCCGGAGCCGCGTCTCGTTGACGACGTTTGCACGCCGCTTCTCGCTGACGTACCTGGGGTATTAAAGCTCGCTGCTCACGTTTCGCCGCTGCTTCTCGTGCGTTAGAGGGAGAGGAGTACGGGGGATAGGTCCGCAAAGACGCCCTTGACTGAATTCCGAACGCGCGCTCCGCCGCTTATATACACACCGCCCGCCTTCGAGGGAGAGGAGTACGGGGGAGAGGTCCGCACCCCCACTGCGCATGCTCGGCTTGCTGAACGCCCGGTGGGCCGGCACGAGACGAGTCGAGCATGCGCAGTGGGGGTGTGGACGGCGCCGACGCCGAAGCGCGACATCGTGCGACTAAGAAATGCTCCGCATTTAAAATGAGCGCGGTAAGGCATTGTCCCGTCACGCTGATTGGTGCTAATTACATCGTGTTGCACCAATTAACGATCGCTAATTACTTCATGTGATTAGCCCAGTGAATACGCTGCACATAGAAATATTTGGGTGACAGCTTAGAAACATGTTCGAACCAGAAACGACAGCACACATTACCGCACACAGAAGATCAAAGCTTCTACACGATATATGTCCTAACGGCAACGTTAACGCTGTATATGTCCCTACTTAAGGACGCTCACGTTGTTCCGTTGGGCAGAAGTGGATTCGGACAAGTAATCAATGTTTTGGATCGAGATTGTTGTATTTCTTTCTGTTTCCGTATATGCATGCAACCACGCTGCATGGGACTCTTATTCAAACATAATCAAATCAATTATAGTTTGTCTAAATACCGCGTACGCCTATCACAATTACAGCATAATATACTACTGCCAGTGGAGGTAGTACATTTACTAACCTGTTACGTACGCATGTAGTGACAGTTACTACCCCTGACATTTACTACTTCTAGCATACATCTAAGCTAGTAAGGGACAAAAAAATGTAGTAATTGTGCCAAAACGGTAGTAACTGGTCCTGTTACTAGCTTTTATACTACCTTTTTTTAAGAGTGTGTGTTTGGGTATGCCAGGTGAACGAGACGTAAATAGATAGATAGATAGATAGATAGATAGATAGATAGATAGATAGATAGATAGATAGATAGATAGATAGATAGATAGATAGATAGATACGATCAAAGGGACTTCGCGAAGAAGAATAATGTTTTGTACTTAATAAGGGTCAAAAGTACGTGATGTCTTCGGACAAGTGCCTTCCCCCCTTTTCCTCTCATGTAGTACTCTTCGCCGCATAACACATTTGCACGGCCGTGAAGAACTTTGGGTCCTGCGGTGAAATTGGCACTCGTTTGCCTCGGGCGAACTTCACTCGTGCATCTACACAGTTATCATTTGGACTGTTCTTCAGGACTCAGCCGTTCTTTTTTAATAGGAAAGCTGCTATGTTCAGCCTTGCGATGTAACGCAGTTCTAGATGATAATGGGCCTATCCAGAAGCCAGTACACCGTGCGATGTGGAGAAAAGCACGGGCGCTGTGGGGACTCAACGGGCGTGTGTGCGTTTGCGTGTTTGACTCGAAGTTGAGGGTTCGAATCCCGAAGCCGGGGCAGCATTTTTATAGCGCGAAATGCAAAGGGAGAATTAAAAGTGCATGGGCGGGTAGATTTAGGCGCACGTTAATAAACCACAACTCAACATTAATCCGAAGCATGCTAAGACAAAGAAAGAAAGAAAGAAAGAAAGAAAGAAAGAAAGAAAGAAAGAAAGAAAGAAAGAAAGAAAGAAAGAAAGAAAGAAAGAAAGAAAGAAAGAACACACTGCCTGCTTCAGAAGAACAGTAGACAGTGCGTTACTGGTTTTATTCTCGTGATGATATCCGTTCCCGTGGTTTTACAGTTCTTCAGGAGGGACTACACGTTTTTGAGCGGGTGATTCCGAAGAAGAAAAAAAAAAAACAAAACAAAACTTAGAAGTATTTCAAAAGCTGCAGCAAAACGAGTGAACATAATTCTATCAGTTCAGGAACAAGCTATGTTGTTGCAACAAAATTTTACTTTTGATAAATACCTATTGGTTGGTCGTTTTTGTTCTTGATTGTAATAAAAGAGTAAATACACTGCGTTCGTCATTACTCTTGTTGGTTGGAGGTGTCGCGGCGTATGTTTGCAAAAACTTAGAGCTCTATGGGCCGATCCCGAAGGTTGTGCAAGATCGTGACTTGCAGGAAATTTCAAGCACTCGGCCAACCACAACAACAACAACAACAACAACAACAACAACAACAACAACAACAACAACAACAACAACAACAACAACAACAACAACAACAACAACAACAACAAATTGTATAACGAAATAGAATAATTATTTCCCTTCAGCATCGATTTAAATCGACTGATCATCCAAACACCACTGAGGGGAGTTTTCGCATCAGTCTTTTATTACGATGGGTGGTGAGGGTTGGTGGTGGTGGGGTGACGCGCCAATAAATTGGAATTAATATACGTGTTTTTGACAGACCTTTTATTAGACTGACTGACTGAAGCCTTTGCCAGTTTTACTAAGGTGGCTATCGCCGAGGATGATGCGTGTGCTTCGTTCTTGGAGGTACGGGAAAACACAAGGTACGGAAAAACGTGGCGCGGTAAAATTTGCCACATAGAGATTCTCTTGTTCTGTTGCCGCGCCCCCTCTTTCTTTATCGTGCAAATAGAGCGAGCGGTAGTATTTGAGGCAGCAGCAGCGGAGTATAGATTAGCACGAATTTCGGGAACCTCCGGTAAATGCCCCAAATACTGACGCGAGCGTACCAAGGGTAGCGACGCGGCTGGCGGCGTCGACTCGCCACCTGTTTGAGCGGTCCGATCGTCGCTCAGCGCCGAAAATGTGGAGGACGAGTCGGACACTGCATTTGGAGATACAGCTTTCAGGGTTAATCAATGCGCGTTTGGTTTGAAAGGAGAGGAGGACAGAGAGTCGAGGAAAGAGAGCGCAGCGTCGGTCAGCGAGCGAGCGGCGCGCGGAATCGTTTACGTCGTTTCTATGGCGATTGAAAATAATCGAGCCAGCAGCACACAAGTGGCTCCCTGCCGAGAGAGGTGCACCGATCGGCAGGCGCCATTCCGCTGAGACGCGCGCGGCATGTGATGGGCGCCGTGTCCGCGCAAGAGGACGTGGTGCTCCTCGAGACTACCTTCGGGTGACGCCTATCCTCGCGTGAATTGTGTCGCTTGGGCGTCGGCGGATGTGGCATCGCACACCCCGAGTTTTGCGCCCCGTCAGCGCTTCTGGCGGGAACCGCACACGACGGTGATGGTGGGTATAAAACGCTGCGTCTTGGCAGCGCACGCTTAAGCGGACCTTCGGGGCACTAGCCCTCTCTCGATCTAGCCGGGACGGCGAATGGACCGACCAGGATGGATCCCGCCGGAGAACGGGTCGCCAAGGTTCCGCGGATCCGTAAAGTCAACAGCACGCATTCACGCTTCCTCGCCGAAGCAGCGCAGCGCAAGGCGCTCATGGTCACCTTTTTCGCCAACGGGGACCCCTTCTCATCGGGCATTAGGGTGTCCATCAATCCTGGCCGAGACTTCAAGACGATGGAGTCCCTGTACGACTACATATCGCAGCGGCTGGATGTCAGCAACGGAGTCCGCGTCATCTTCACTCTCGACGGCAAGAAAGTCCCTTCGCTGGAAGAGTTCCAGGACGGTGCCTCGTACGTGGCCTCGGGAACACGAACGTTCGCTCCGCTCGCGTACGGCCAGGCGCGGAACCGCATTTTGCAGCGTTCGGACGAGGATCCGAGCAGGCTGATGATACAGCCGGTTAGCCACAAGAAACCCGCCAAGGGTGGCTCGGTCAGCCTGCCCGGATCGGGTGGCAGGGACGATGGCCGCGTCATCGATGTTGTCAGCAGCCTGGACCCGGAACACACAAGTCGCGTCTTACTGAACCTTAAGACTGCGCAGACTTTCGAGGAGGTCCTCAGGGATCTCGGTGGTGCCCTAAACATGAATGGCGTCAAGAAAATGACTACAAAGAAAGGGGAAGTGGTAAGTGCAGCATTGAGTTTCTTCAATTTTTTCCAGGGTGGTTCCGGGCTGTTTTCATCAAGTTAACAGGTTCAGTGACACAGCTGACATGCAAACTAGCGGCATAAAAATAAAAAGGAAAGCTGACTAAAAATGCTACTTTATCCCCTTTACGAACCCACCATTTCGTTTATCACAGCAATTGTGCGCAACGTGCTGTGGTGCGTGAGAAGACTGTGCCGATATATAACGTTATTGGTTACTTTGCTTGTGTTTCTCATTCTTGCTGAATTGTCGTAGTCCACAAGAGCAAATACAACCTGCTTCCTCGTACATACTTTTGTTCCTAATATTTCCGCTGCGAATGCGTACTTTATGTGATTAGCCACACTTTACAAATCAGGGCAACCCCGAGAGACACACTCCGTTTCCCACCTCGCCCCCAGTCACGGCAAAAATTTTCAGTGCCGTACTCGACCAACACGGTGCTTGCTCTTCGAGAGGATCGGTTGAAGCGAGTGGGCGCAGTTCGCGTTCGAAAGCAACACTCTAGCTGCAAATTATACGACGGATACCTCGTTTTGCCGGCATCTGATACGAGTAGGATCAAGGTTTTTGTGCAAGGCGCATGCACCCGCTCATGAGTATGCTTAACATGGGCCAACTTTCGGCAGCACTCTGGCCACTGAATGGTACCTCATGGTACGATGTAGCTCTATGGAAGTCACATTAGTACAAAGCGCAGACATTGTTTTGTCGAAGAAAAATGTTCTAAATGGTGCGTTGATGTGCTATCATAAGCGTCGTTTGTTAAAGTGTTCCTATGGAATCGAGTAAAGTTGCACAAAGGCATGTCGTATGGTCGCAGCACATATCTGTCGCTGTGATAGTGCTTATCACACATTAAAAGCGGAATTCACGTTATACAAGCGCCATCGTTACAAATGCTGGTGCAGTGGGCTTATTTACTATAGATGATGAGCGGGAGACGCAGCCGTAGCCTAGAACCCATGTTCGATACTTCCCTAAAGCTTGGTAGGCTGCATGCATGTCTGTGTGCTTATGTCCGCACTTCAATCGCAACCTGCGATAAGCAGTGCTCCTTTCTTGTCTTAAGAGTGGAGCTCTTTGAGCCGGCCGTCGTGTGTCAACAGCGAACACAGAAGTGTGGGCCAATCCTGGAGGCATGAACTCGGGTGAGGTGCAGGAAGCTTGAGGCGCCGCTCAAAGTTGCGGGTGCGATCCCCACAGTCACAGCGTTTCATATGTTTATTTGCCGCCATCTCGGCGTTTTGTATGCCTAGTTTAGTTGGTCAATGGCTGACGTATAGGTTCTATAAGATTCAAACACCTGTGGCGCATACCCGCATATACCGCGGGCCAAGCGCTACTGGTATTGGAGCCACAAGGGATTGCACTGTCGTTAATCGTGACGTAGGTGAGGAGTGTGTCACTTTAGCGATATAAAGATCAGTGATTCTGTTCGTCATACATTTGTATCCTACCATGCAAATATTCAGGTATGACGCGAGACGACGAGGAGAGCACCGAGACGTAGGCGGATAGATAGATAGATAGATAGATAGATAGATAGATAGATAGATAGATAGATAGATAGATAGATAGATAGATAGATAGATAGATAGATAGATAGATACGGTTGCCCCGCCACGGTGGTCTAGTGGTTATGGCACTCGGCTGCGGACCCGAAGGTCGCGGGGTCGAATCCCGGCCGCGGCGGCTGCATTTCGATGGAGGCGAAATGTTGAGGCCCGTGTGCTGTGCGATGTCAGCGCACGTTAAAGAACCCCAGGTGGTCGAAATTTCCGGAGACCTCCACTACGGCGTCTCTCATAATCAGAACTGGTTTTGGGACGTTAAACCCCACAAATAAATTAGATAGATACGGTAAAATTGCCTCGAGTTCCCCAAGAAATGCTTCGCGTTAAAAAAAAGAAATGCTATAATGTCTGCTTCATTGCGTATTTATCATGTCACATATACGTAACATGAACGCAATAACAGACGGTGTTTGGGTTGTCACTGTAGATATGTGTGCTGATGAGGTCTACACGATCGCTCCGTACAGACAAATGGAGTAGAAGTAAATTCTATTTATTTATTTATTACAGCGTAAGCTGTTATGAGATCACAACAAGGGCCGTTTTTGGCGCCGTAGTTGTCCGCCGCCGCCGGTGTCCGTAACCGCTATCGCCCAAATTAAAAAAAAAATAACCAGCACTGATGAGGATTCAAACCACGTCCTCTGCGTGAATTCGAACCCACACCCTCTGCGTGGCAGTCGAGCATTCCACCACTGAGCCACGCCTGTGCGAGTCTTCGCTAAAAGACCTAAACAGGTTTAACGTCTGCCGAGGAATTGCATTAACAAATGCAATGTTACGTGGCAGAATAATAATACGCCACTACACGTCGGGGAAAGTGGATAGCATAACGAATTCGAGAAATCATTTGAAAGAACACAGAGCTGCATGGTTTGTAGCTCTGAACCCATTACAGAGGCATCATCAACATCATCATTATGAAACAATCTTCTTCAACATTACCGTCATCAATATTACGAAGCGCTGCCCTTTGAAGCAGTTTTGTTGTATGCTACCATGCGTCACGCGGCGGGCGACGTGCGCAGCCCCGGCAGCAACCTGAATTGGCTCTTCGATATAACTGATGGCGCCTCCTGGTAAGGTGCCGACCGCTGCTGAAGAAGCGAATCGCAGAGCTACGCGCTCGGCTGCAGCAAGGCAACGTCGGGCACAACAGACAGCTGTACAGAGAGAAGCCTAAACCGTAGCTCACCGTCGACGTCGGGCCGAGAGTTCGGTTCGTTCTCGGGAAAACGACGTCAAGAAACTCTCTGCGATGTGCATTTATACAGGTTGTACGTCACAATACCGCAGCAATTATGGCGTAGTGGGTACTTCCCTACTTGGCGCAATGATAAGAGAGAGAGGGTAAACATTTATTTAAACGAAATGAGGGATCTTCCTCGTAGGGTGGAGCCCTTAGTTCAGGGCCCCATTGGCTCGCGCCACTCCACGTGCTCGCTGGATCAGCCGACGCTGCTCCCGCGGCGCTGAGCTGGTCAGCGCAGTCTCCCAGGAGGAATGTGATGGTGATGGGATAGGGGAACAGCCCGGTGGACATGGGCATTCCCACGTGCAGTGATATACAGTGGGCTGCGCTCCACAGTAGGGACAGTATGAGGGATATTGTGCAGGATGAAAGAGGTGTAGGGTGAAGAGACATGGGAAGGAATTAGTCTGTAGTTGCCGCCACGCGACAGCTTCCTCCCGGTTAAGGGAATGGTGTGGTGGGGGGAAATAACGTCGGCTCTGTCTGTTATGTTCTAGATGTCGGCGTAGTTCAATGGTTCTTCTGTTGGTGCGTCGTCTGGATTGGACAGCTCTTCCGCAGGCGCCCGGTTTGTGTGCTCTCGGGCTACCGCATTAGCGCGTTCATTGCCATGGAGAGAGGCGTGTCCAGGTGTACAAACGATACACACCCTGTGTAGTAATGAGGGGTGTAAAGATGTCAGAATACGGTGTGTGTACGGTGTCACCATTCCTTGTACTATGTTCCTGCAGGCAGTTTGCGAGTCAGTGACCACTGTCGTAGGTTCGTCCCGTGCTGGTAGGAGAGAAGCATTTACAATAGCCAATGAAAATAGCCAAGTACAATGATAAGAGTTATGGAGCAGGGGATAGCTACCACCTGTACTTGCACTAGTTCCCTCAAGCGTTTAAAATCGCATCTAAGAAGGGCGCTCCTCTAGCTTACGCTGTCACTGTAGTGCGGTCTCGTACAGGCCTGGCTCTTTTTATTTATTTATTTATTTATTTATTTACGGACACCGGCGGCGGACAACTACGGCGCAAAAACGACCCTTGTCGTGATCTCATAACAGCTTACGCTGTAAAAGAGATGTTCTATCGGTATTTATGTTTTGCGTTTTTCAAAAGAAAGTCGCGTTTTTTTTTATTGTGTCCAGGCAGTGGTTATTTATGTCACAGATGAGTGGAGTTGGGTCATGTTCGCTTCTGTAATGCAGAAAGAACGCCTGCCGCTTTACTGATGGGTGGGCGGTAAGCAATGACGAAAATGCCCGGGTTGCCAGTATTGCCAGGCTGTTGCCAGGATACAGCCCACCGCAATATACCTACCGCCAACAATCTGTGCATCCTTGAAAAAACACGTGACCTAACATTTTTCCTGAGACGCTTTGTTGTTAGCATTCCGACCGCGCAGGATCTCGCATTTCAAAAAAGCTATAAATTTGATCTACGGCTACGATTTTTAAAATCAGCAAGCTTCGTGTACGAGCATTGTAACTGTACTGAGGAGGAGGAGAAAGGAGGGAGGAAAGACAGGGAGGTTAGCCAGAGCTGAGACCGGCTGGCTACCCTGTGCGGGGGAAGAGGGGTGAGGGGAATGAAAGATAATAGAAAGGAGACACGACAAGAGAAAGGAAAAGGATAGAGAAAAAAAAACGCACAGAAAAAGAAAGGAAACGCGACACTGCTTAGAGTCTGTCCTTTAGACCACTCGTCCTTAAAAATCGTAACAGCGCGTTCAGCGCTTTCCGTGCTGACGATGGTCCTGGCCAGTGTCCCAAAACTCGTTGCTCGGACAAAGGGCGGCTGTCAAGTCTGTCTAGAGCAGCTGTAAGTTCGAAATTGCCTGGCCTTGATTTTTGGTTTATCCGTATGTGGGACAAATTTACGAATAGCAGATTCTGTCGATCGCTTTGGCATTTTAGCAGAACCACCATGTTGCCCATACAAAATGCTCTCAAACATCTCTTCAGCACAGTGCCTTGGCTTCCCTTCTGCGTCTCCGCTTAAACACAAAGCAACACTCGTATGTAGTATTCTAATAGATGCGCGCGCGCGGGGCTACCAAAAGGGCAATTTCCCTGTGACGTTGCACGAAGAGTGACAGACATGTGTTAACCAAAAATAATTTCTTGATGACCGGCAGTGTTCCAGCCACATCGCCCTGCTCACTTTTTCAGCTGAGACAGCTTTTTTCTTCTTTTTTTTTTCGTACTCGGCCAGTTTTCTTATGCTGTCAAAATTTGTTGCGCAGTATATCGGAACTATAATGCTGAATCGGACGTTTAAGCGAAGGGCATACCACGTTCTCATTGGAAGCTTTTCCCTTTTTTTAAAGCTTACGAAATAATTTAATTTTACTTCTCAATTAGGCAACTATACTTGATGCACAGAAAGTGCCTTTCATCATAAAATCGCGTTCTCTTTCTACAGCGCATGCAAGTGCTTTAAGTTTCGCTACCCGTTAGCTGGAACTAGCGAGGTGGACGCGGAGGGTCTCACGCTTATTGGAATCTGTTTTGTAAGTTGGGCTGTAAGAGGTACAGGAGAGAACTTTGTCGCTTTTTTTTTGTAGTAAATATTTCGTTACAGTCTCTTTCCTCAAGCGCTCATTAATATTAGGTATAATCTGTAGGCACAAAATAACGTGAAACTTTGTGTACAGTCCTTCGACAGCGCCTATCTCGCATTGCGTTTGAAGCGCGTGGACCAGCGTTGCGTACCTGGTGGGACATTATCTGAGTTGGATGTGTTAACCTGTTAGGGTGCTTTTTCTCCGTTGGCAGCTTTAATGCTTTCCCAGTGTGGTAATCGAATCGAACCTGCGCTCCCGAGGTGCCAGGCAAGATAGCGTGCTTTCCAGATAGCAAGCACGCTATCTGGAAAGCGGCAGGTGGCATGGGAAACACAACAGGTCATATATTAGCGAGTGCGTGCACGCGCGATGGGTTGGGTTCTGCAGCACATTTTCGGGCAATGCTTTCCATTCCTTGATTGTTCCGGGGAAAAACGATTGTTTGATTATGTTGGTTATTATTACTCGGCATGCTTTTGTGCAACCTGTACTTGTTTCCGTAGGAATACTTTAACGAATTACACGTACGATAGGCGCATCAACTCATCGTAGCGTGCACTGCTCTTCGACAAAACAGAAGTCTGTGCCCTAATGTGAGCGCCAACATTGCGTCGTACCGTGAGCTACCATTTAGTCGCTTCGGTGCTGTCGACGTTCCTGGCTAGCCGACGTTAAGCGTACTCAGACGCTTTGTACAAAAATGTCCAATCATTTGGCTGGATAGAAAACAATTCCTCAGAGGCAATTTCCTCGCTGACCGCTCCGCATGCCACCGATTCCCATAATTCGTGGGATCTGCAGGAATTTTTATTACACATCACGCACCGGTGGATGCTGAAGTTGGTTTCCAATACAGCTGTATAACTCGCTCGCCCTTTAGGGGCGAAGCCCCTTAGGGCCTATAGGCTTATCCGTCCACGTTGTGCTTGCGTCCGTCTGTCACGGCACAGCACGGTTGCTGCAGTGTGTGGGTGTGGGCCCATCCTGGAGACAGTGCAGTCAGACGGTGTGTGTGCGTGAGACAATGCCGACGCAGGCAGCGTCTTCTAGCGAGTTTCTTGACTGAAAGAAACCGACAGCTCGCGCTGCACAACCGTTCACCGGCCACCCCATATATGTAGGCACTGGATCTTGACCTGCAATGTAGTGCCGGTGGGAGATTTCTCTTGTGCGTAGTTCAACATTAAAGATTCGCAGCGTGCGCGTTAACTAAAAGTTATCCGGAACTCGGAACGATCTACGGCGTGGAAGCGCAGGAACCTGATAAAGACCAGGAGCATGAATGACAACGCGTGCACACGCGTTGTCACTCATTTACATGCGCGATTGGGCAGTGTCACGGGTGATTTACGGTAACACTGAACGATCCCCAGTGCTTCGCCCACTCGTCATTATTCGCTTCGTGCAGATGTGTGGATTTTTTTTTTCCACGAGGAGGCATAGTAGTGGCGAATCGTAGAAACGTCTTCGGCAATGCTTTATCCGTTCACCAAATAAAAAAAAGCATGCATCGTTATTCGAAACACCAAAAGGAGTCGGGCGATCCTTGTGACCTCATTTGTTTAGAGAAGAGCAAGCGGTTTGCAATCAAATTGCCAATTTCCTGGTGCGTGCAGTGCTGTAATATTTGGATCACAAGCTCATACGAGCCTCCATTGGCACCGTTTACTGACCATTGTCGAAGAGTGTTGCGGGTCCAGCATGATGGCAAGCCTTTGCGTACACCGTTGTCACACAGGCACCTTAAATCAACCAACGCCTTCCTGGATCGAATTTCTCGATCGCGATCAACAGTGGTAGCTTCTATACTGTCCAAACTAATCCGGATCGAATTTGATGCTGACACCATCCAAACCGCGATCTGGGAACCTGACTGCGATGCACAGATCGTGACCCGAAATCCGGACACGCCTTGATCGCGGTTAAAGGTGCCCGTGCGACGCCGGTACAATTATTCGGGATAGCTGTCGTCTACACGCACGCCTACACAGTATCTTTAGCGAGAACTTCGTCTCCTCTTAAATACAGAGAAGTGAAACATGTACGGCGCTTCATGATTTTAGCATTATAACGAAGGGGAACAGAGGCGTTGTGATGTGCGTCGCGGCGGCGGCGGCATAAAATTACGAAAAGAGGTGTGCGGCATGCTCAGTGTCACTGTAACGTTAGTTTTACATCATGTGTTCCACAACACGCAAAGTGAGACGTCCAAACAAGTCGACGAACTGGCGTGCAGGTGCGGAGTTTCTCCCAGCTAAAGTACGACCTGCGGGACGTGAACACCTTCGTTCTCGAACCGGACGACGACGACCCGCTGGTGAGGCGCAGGACTCGCTCTTTCCACGGAGTGCAGGACCTGGAGGAGCCCGACGGGGAGGAGACGCCGTCCTCGGACGCCGTCCACAGTGCCAAAGTTCTGTCGCGCTCGGAGAGCGCTCCCAGCCTAGAAGGTGGGCCATATATGCTTGGACATATAGTATACTACTCAAGTGTAATGAGACGCTTGCATGCATGGTCTTTATCGTGGAAACGGAACAGGATGATTTCTGCCCATGGGAAGGCCGCTACATGTGACCGACACGTTTGTAAGGCACCCAGCGGGTACAACAGCTACATCCAACACAGCTTCTTCGTCGGTTGATACGCGTAGAAGATGCCATTAGCGCAGCTTGGCAGTAATGCCGTTTGGGCAAGAAGAAGGGAGCGCACATGAACAACAACGAAATCGATTTAGAAACATCACGGGCACGGAGCTGGACAGAGGGCGTCAGAAAAGTCTAACCATAACTTCCCTTGCGGCGCCGGAAGAATCTAAAAAAACAAAGTAAAAAAAAGGAAACGATTCTGAGTTGGCGCAGACGATTCGCGATGTTTGTTAAAAAGGGAGCTGATGAAGTTCTTGAGAGGGCGTTTGCACCGGTTGGGACAGTGCAGTTCCTGAAGTGCTCACTTGTGTGCATAGCGTATTAATGACACATATCATGATGGGTGCAAACGAGGTGTCCCTGCGTGTGGCCACTCGCCGGTGGCCACCGCCGCTCCGGCCGCTCCGGCCGCGCAAGCAGCTTGCGTTATCTCCTTGTTATCAGCGGCGTTGGGTGCCGCGGGCGAGTGACGAAATCCGGGGAGGCGGCGACATCGACGTCACAGACGCTCTTTTCCCGTCCATTTTGGGTTTCAAGGAGCCTGCCACGGGGAACTAATTGTTCGCGTAGCTCCGACATGCACTCCGCTATTCAAAATTTGATCATTGGGATAGGTAGTGTCGAGGACGGGCTCCAAAGTACTCATTTGCTGTAGCCACCAATTACTGATAATTAAAAAGTTAATTAGCGTAATTTCGCTAATTATGCATACAAGTGCGGAAACTGTTCTGTATCTAGAGGCCGCCAAACCGTGTACTCGAATGGTACACAAGACATTCCCGCGATTTATGTTTTTCTAATTTTCAAAATTTAGTTCTAGAGGTGTGCTGTGGCCGCACTTGTCCTCATGAACACAATTCGACGAGTCAGAAAATCTGACATCCACCGAGCAGCCGTTATTTTACCCCTAGACAGAACATGTACGTGGCTAACCGTGTCAGAGGCCCGTCTGATGTCTCCAAATGTTTTCTTATGTTCCACATGCGTGACAAGAGCTAAAACCGAGTCTAAAGCACCGCGACGTGGGCGGAAACCATATAATTGTTCAGGGAATTCTTGACTCACTTCTATCCACCACGGCAGTCGCTGCTGTACCATTTTTTCCCATCACTTTGCCAATGCAGTTGATTAGACTTATTGGTCGAAATGATGACAATAGGTTTTCTGACTTACCAGGTTTATGAATCGGAACAATCTTTGCGGTCTTCCATGAAGGCGGCACTAACGCATTTTCCCAACTCTTATTATATATGTCTAGTAGCGCTATGCATCCTGTGGGGCCGAGGTTGCATAGCATGCTTATGTGACGCCATGGAGGCCCGGGGAAGTCTTTTGCCAAACGTTGCGTAAAGCAGACTGCAGTTTAACTAGGCTAAACTATGCATCCGTGGATGAGTGCCCGTGCTTTAATGCATCTCATAATAGCATCTTCAGAGCGTGTTCTTTTGAAATGAACAGGTCAGTGGACACTGTTTCAGCTGGTAGTGTTAACAGAGCGCAAAAAGCATTAGTAATAACTTCTTTTGTCGAATTCGTTGCTAACACTGTGGCCCGGAAGGGTGAGTGTGAGTGACCAGTGGTTTGAGCGAGCGAAATAATTGCCACACTTTCGAGACCGACGAATAGCGGCTCTTTTCATTCTCTCTGTGAGAGTTTGTCAAGCTGTCGGTGCATAGCCGAGAAAATCCTTAGTGCTTCTTTATAATAATTCGTTCTTCCAGAACGACGATATCGGCGTTCAGCTCTTCGACGAATCGCTCGAGGTTGTTGATATTCACTGTCTTTACTCATGTGTCCTGCTGGGATCGGAAGCGGCTTGTTGCTGTTTTCAATTTTAGAGAGGAATTTGCTGATGAACGTCTCCGCATCGTCACAGCCTTGCAAATTCTTTGAATTTAGTTGCCTGAATAATTGCAAATTTGTGATTCGTGCGCTTCTGCCATTAATGACTCCTCATAGGCATTAGAGGGTGTCTTATTAAAATGGGCCGATGGTCGTTTCCGTGTGGCTCAATGTCCGCTGTCCATTGCAGATCGGCAGCGATATCAGATGAGCAAAATTTCACGTCTAGGCATGCTTTATAGGATGGTCCGCGAAAAAACGTCGGTGACCCATCATTTACGGTGCATAAGTTATGCCGATCCATAATGATCTCTAGAAACCTTCCAAGAGGATCGCGATAAGTTCCACCCCAAAGGCTGTGGTGGGCGTTAAGATCACCACACACACACATTGTTAAAGCGACTATTCACATTTACCAGCACCTTTGACTGCCAAATTAGCATGCCCTATAAGTGGTTCCACGGCAAGCAGAAGACGAACCTCTCGCAACGATGCAGATCCTGGTGTCATCGTTATTATGGCCTTGAGTGCTGCAAACAACATCGGTACTAGCATTTGTCCAATGTCACTTGCGAACGCAACACCCGTAGAAATTGCTTGAACTTCTGGTGGCTTTGTGGCTTTTAGACGTCTTTGTGCTGCAGTAGGTGGTTTTTCGTTTGTACCTGGTAGGTTATATGGATGTGTACCAGGAGGAGGCTTCGATGTTTTCAGTGCATCAACGTCTTCTCATGCTGCGATTCATTGAACGGACGTTGTCGGATGCGCTGTTTCGGCCTGTTGTCCTCCACTATATGTCAGGGGCTGGGCGGCGACGTTGTCCGGCTCCATGTTGTAGCTTTTCTCTCTTCTGTGCCGCTGCTGCCTTTTTTGGGGCACTTACCAAACGAACATCGAGGCTGGCGACGGGACGTGCAGTATTTATGGCTGCATGTGAGGTCCGGCGCTATACATGTCCGTGTCTTTGGCACCTGCAGCATTGCACAGCGCCACAGAACTCTGTCACGATGACACCTGTGTCCTTCAAGTTGTCCAACAGCTCTGCGTCACTATATTCCAGAGGGATGTTCTTGATGCGACCAACATTTCTCGAATTGGAAGCAGGGACTTTTGGCTCCACGGATAATCCCGTTAAAGCAGTCGTCGCCAGTAACCTGTTCGCTGCTCCTAGTGATGCAGCCACAGCGAGAACGCTGCCATCGCTTGTAATGCAGATGTCAAACAGTTTTTCTTTTGTCACGGCTAATACCTCTGTGGCCAACGCATTCGGGTTTACACGCCAAAACGACATTTCTTGGGGAGAACGAAAGACAACAGGTATACCTTGCCTTTGTTGCTTCTTGTAGCTTACGGTGTCGAATGGGTCAGCATCTGGTATAGGCCCTCGTTTAAGCACGATTCGGTCGTCTCCGATATATTTTAGATGTTTTTTAAAAAAAGTTGTGTTATGGTATACGCATCCTCCTTCGATCTCGCCCCTTTTTTCACGTTCTACTCTCTTGTCATTATATTGCGCATTTATTCATTCACATATAAATAATTGCATAACTAATTGGGGTCATACTTACAATTCTCATCTTGCACCGTTACAGGCTGTTCAGAACGAAGCAATTAGAATCGTAACTTTTAGCTCATATCGCACCAACTCCAAACAATTATTCCGCGCCTACAATATACTTAGTGTGTGATTTAGCTAACTACAATCATGCCATCTGGTTATGTGAGCATGTCGCTAATGTATTACCCATTTTCACCATCCCAGCTTCTTCACTGCTTAACCCTAACAACACAAGGTTTCCTTTGCACAAAAACTTCATCCTGCCAAAAGTCCGTACAAACCACGGTAAACAAACCGCCCATTTTAGCGTATTTTTCTTATAGAATTATTTGCCGCGTGTCTTAAAATCAGTGACTCAAAGCTCGTTTGACAAATAATTAAAACTATTTATTATTGCTAATTACATCGCATGCTTGCATGTGTTTTGTGTCGTGTAGTATGCTGCCGTGCCTTTAAGCACACGACAAAGTGCATGCAGTTGCCATTCTTCTGAACAAATGGGAAGCATAACATGCAGATGCAGTGCGGTAGCGATATCGCGCCTGGCGATGCGCGATTGTTCTGTGGCAACGCAAATGAGCGGATGTGAGCTTATGCAAATATCCCTCAGCGGCACACATATGCACCTATGTCACGACGTACTTGTTCATCGGCGTACAATTGCGTGACTGTCACTTAGCGGTTCTGCGATGAGCCTTAATTGTGCTAAAGACGTGCTCTTATTGTACAGTTTTGGCACCAGTGCGGAGAAAGTGTCCGCCTACAAGTGAGCTCTGGCACTTAGGCAGTTAACTTGCCCGCCAAAAATGAAGAAGTAAGTAGTGTATAGACGCGGTAGCCCAGCGTTTAATATACGTTGATCGTTATTGTGTCGTCGTTAGCACTGCGCAAAATCGCGCACATTATTCGCTAGAAGAACGCATATTCTTGCTCCCTAAATTAATTAGAACTTTTTCGTGTCAAGGTTACGCAATTAAAAAAAAGAAGCCACGTTTTTAGCTATTAAAAATTTTACTTAATAAAAGCGCGTGCCAAGCATTCTGACGGTGATAAAGCGGCGTTACACTCGTGTAGTTTGACTACCTGAAATATTTACTTGCCTTGCATTTCATGGGGAAAAAAAAAGGGTGAGAGAGAGGTGACGATATATATCCGCGTGAGTGGTTGTTTAGGGAACACAAGCTGCCAGCTCAACTGAATGCGCAGTAACTGCTTCTTTTTTTTGCTTTCTGCGGCCAATTGAGAAAAATGAGAAACTAAATTTTGAACCATTTCACTCACGTATAATAACACCAACGCAAACATTGTACACAAAACGAAACTTAAATGTGGCCAAAGGAAACAGAGAGAGGCAAACGCTGAGGAAGTCAGACTGTGAGACTGGGTGATGCCAGTGCCCCGTTCAATCACGGACTGTGCTTCTTTCACATGTGATTGGAACGCTCTGCGTGGTTCGAACACTAACGTGGCATTGGAGCACTTATATATAACCATTTGACCGCGATCGACGCTTTCATTCGTCTAACAGTTGCCTCAAACCGTCTGTATACAGCGTGGCGCCGCTGTGTACATTTCAGTGCGCGCCGCCGACAGCGTATCCACACTAACGCGGTGACGGTGCTGCCACCCATACGTCGATCTTGCGGCCAATAGATCTCGAACGCCCGTGCTATACGCAATTCGACATGCGCGGCGATGATCTGAAAAGCCACAGTTACGTAATTATACGTACTACATTTAAAATGTTCCAGATAACTTTGAGGTGATCTTTCCTGTCACCATCTGTCGTTCACATTATGCCCAGTGTCGGTTTCAAGGTGCGCAATAAGCCGGTCTGCCGGATGGGCAACACGTTTTTAGCCCAGCTGAAAAGCTATGGTAAGAGCGTTGTTTTTCCCCTGGTGCATTCGGCAGCACATGCAGTTAAAATGCGGTTGCGAGCAAGCAACTATTTCGCGACTGAAGCTTTTGAACGGAACGGTCTCTCCCTTCTCGTGGCCTCATTTTGCCAGGGCGTTTTGGCGAATGTAGCTAAAGGGTTACCTTTGTCCTGCACAGTGTGAAAGCAGGTAACGACGTGAGCCCCAGCACAGGACAGGACAAATCTCTCGATGCGCAAGCTGGGCTTATCTTGTGCTGGCGTTGTTACCTGCTGGAACCTTGACGCTATGAATGTGTTCCATTAGGCCCAGCTAACCACACTACTCAGGCCTTATTTTTTCTTTTGAATTAATATTTACGAGGCTTATTGTTTTAATATTACAGTGCTTTAGGCGTTAAGGCACAGTGCTGTTGACCGGGTCCTTTTGGTGTGGCTTAAACGCACCACGAATCGGGCGGCAGTAGGTGATAGAATAAAAAAAAAATTATCGTGGTCCTCTAGGGCACGCAGCGGGCCGCTTCCACGTCGGGACAGAAAGGCCGAGCATCTCTGCCGCGTCGCAGGCCCATCTGTTCATCGAGCTTGCGGCTGCGTAGAAACGCTTCCCAGTGGAAAGAAGTGTTGCTTTCATCGCCGCATAACACGGGGAACAGTCAGAGCACGTGTTCCTAGCTGGCTAAGTCATTGCACAGTGCACACGCATTTGTTGTCTGAATTTCAGGGAAAATCCCACGAGGGCTAAGTTTCGTAGGCTAAGTTGAAATATTAGTGCTGCAATGTTGTTTTTCGTGGAATGGTTATAATAAGAGAGTCAAGTTATCGAAGCCGTTTTATTACTAACATTACATGATTTACACCATAAATAGGTACACCTAAAGATTCCTGCTTCTGTGCGAAAAAGAAAAAAAAAAAGGACATTCATATTATTTCCTTCGGTGACAAAAAGTAAATGTGACTCGTATTCGTAGGCACGAAGCTGCACACCCGAAAGTGCTATAGTCCTCCTTCTTTGCTGTGGCCAACGATACTCGATCTCTCTTCGTTAACGAACTGAAAAAAAAAAAAAAAAAGGAAAAGGGCCACCGAACGGAGGCAACACTGTTGTTTATTTGCACCGCAGTAAAATAAAGCTGTCTCTGGACATGATCTTCTACTTGCCAGCTGTGTTGTGTCTCTGGCCCGAAACAATTAATCGGTGTTTTGTAGATGTCGGCACCTGTCGTTCTTTAGGGATACCTCACAGGGAACGCTAGAAGAATGCGTATAGAGATCGCGAAACATTAAATGAATGATGATCATTCTGAAAGGTCCAGCCCTATTAGATCTAGTTCTTTTCTGGGAGTTCATTATGTCCTAGAGAGAGAGAGAGGCAGGAATGTTAACACATGTCGGTTTGCTACCCTGCACTGGAAAGCGTGAATTAGAAAGATGACAAAGCGAGAGAAGCGAAATGGCCAACGCCTATTAGGTAATAACGCATCATAATAGATATCCTGAAAGAATTAATTGGAGCTCTGTCGGCAGTTAAGTGAGTTTACGCAGCGTCGACAGCGAAAGGTGAGAGTGGATTTAACGCGCCTGACACACGTGCACAGTGAAGCTATTTGCCATTCAACCCAATGATGAAGGCGCATCGCGTGATCATTCCACTAGTCTCATGCACAGGAGTACGATGGCCCTACATCGATGGTGAATGCTGACCGAAGGCTTCTAAGAAGCAGTGCTTATAGCCTATAACGGAAAGTCGTGTGGAGGGCGAAAGTGAATCAGGAAAGCGGAAAGCGAAAGTGGATTCAAGTTAAACTGGCGCGCATTCTAACGGGCACAGTGTTTTCATTTTCCACAATGACGGCGCGGAGAACCTGATAGAGCTCAGCATGAGGCGCTTTCGCGCAAGGAAGAATAGACGGGAGAGGCTTTTCGGCTAGAGGCAAGTTCATACAAGCCGGTGTGACCGACGCAGGGGCATAGCGCACGGTTAGGTGCTCGACTGCGGACCCAAAGGATGTAGCTTCAAACCAGGCCGCAGCGGTGGCATTTTCGATGGACGTGAAAATGCTCATGATGGCGAGTTTCACTGCGCACGAAGATAGGAAAAAACCGACAGAGTAGAAAATGCTAGAGGCCCGTGCTGTGTGTTTTCAGTGCACGTTAAAAAAAAAAAAAAAACCCAAGTGGTCAAAATTCCCGAACTCCTCCACTACAGCTTTCATTCCCTTTCCCCAGTGCTTACGGACGCTGAGGCATGCTCCAGAAAATAGCGTCCTTTCCTTACTAAACAGCACTTATGGCAAGAATTGCTGTAGCGCTTCTTGCTACAGCAGTTATCAGTAAAATCTAGCGGCTTGAGTAATAGAAGGAGGTAACGTCAGGTATCGGAGCGGTATTCTTTAGAAACGTGCAAGGAATTCTGTGGGATGATGTTGCTTGTCGAAACTTCAAAAAGTCGCGAGAAGATGAAGTCGCGGTAGAGTGAGGTCGCCAAAAACTAAACACTTTTCATTTAATATCCACCGTCCGTGCATGCGCATTCTGTGCATTCTGTGTTGCTGAACGTGCTCTAGTAAGTGATGTCGTATCAAAAAAAAAAAAAAAAAACCCTGTAGTCGCCGTAAGAAACCATAGTCGCTTCAGCTAATACATGGCTGTGACGAAATTCTGTCGGAATTATACACATTGGGTGCTTCATAGAATGTAACATCTATTAAAAAATGGTCGCATATCTGTTGGCTTCGCTGCAAATGACGCCGAAAGATGATAGTCTTCTGTCGCCCCTGATATGTAACACTCTCTCTTCTCCTCCCCCCTCCCACCCCTCACGCTGTTCCCCTCTCCTCCCACGATGGATACACTTGCGGTTTTGCGAAATTTGATTCGATTTTCTCTCGTTCGCTATAGCGTTCGCCCTGCTCTCGCCCCATCTGTTGGGACCTTTTTATTACTGTTGGCTTAACGCGTAGCGTCTCTTCGACACCATCGCTAATGCGTTGATTTTTCCTTTATTGACGTAAAAACCAGTCCAATGTGTACTCTTAATTAAATGAATGCTGTGGATCACGGTTATGTACATAAATTTTGCCTCAAATAGTCCTGAGGTTTCCTTTGCTCTCTATAAGGTCGACGTGTATGACCATGTGCCGCCGGTGGTGGTAGGTTAGTTGGTTTTTGCCGCCCGGTTGAATCGATTTTGGCCGGGGTTGGATCGACAGACAGACAGACAGACAGACAGACAGACAGACAGACAGACAGACAGACAGACAGAGTAAACTTTTCGCTTTTAGCTTGACCGGGAAAGACTAAAGCAACGTATGCGCAAGTCATACCTCTCAACACCGCATATATCTATCAAAACTATCCCTCATGTTGATTTTTATTTATTTATTTACGCTGTCGATACAATCTGGGATAAATACCGGGAGGGAATGTAGAGATGCAGAAATGCAAACAATAGCGGTTAGCAAAGTGCAGATCACACGAAAAATAGGCAAATAGCGAAGTCACACGACAAAACAAAATTACACATCGTAATAACATTAGTGGAAGAAAAGCAAGGTGTGATCAAAAAGGTAAACTACTGTCAACGTCAAAAAAAAAAAAAAGATATTCGGTAATACACGGAGTAATCCTAATGACCAACAAGGACTAATGAAATCAGGTTGACATTTATCGAGATAAAAAGAAAAACACAGCGCTCAAGAACCAGCAATAATAATACGAGACGTTGATGCAATAGACCACAAACAGGAGGCATAACGGAGAATATTGGAATAATGAGGACGGTACATATTGCAAGGTTATTTAACTAGGATTTCACAAAATTCCATATATTTCTTGTGTTAGTAGTAAAAACAAAAACAAAAAAGGAACAACAAACAAACTAGAATCTAGAAAGCAACATTGTAGGACAAAATGACCGACATCATTATCTCCATAACCACGCCATTTTAAGTACACTGCACGACGAATGCATCTCCCAAGGATTTCCAATTTCCTCTGAACTGAGCGAATTCATTCCACTTTATGCCTGTTAATTATCCAAATTTAAATAATATTCTAAATAGCTAAGTACCCGATATGCCAGCTTTATCCTTCCAAAACAACTAATGATCCATATTGCAGACTTGAATCGTGGCTGCCGCTGGTATCCTTTGTAACCGAAAGGAAAGGAAAAAAAATGAATAGGCGTTTTCACACGTATGTGCTCTGCATACGTGAAATCCGTTTATTTTCACTTTTATAGGGGCCACACATTCCCAATTTTGACAGTATTGCGTCGGTAGCTATAGCGACGGCTAGACATTCTGTGTTGACAATGGCGCATGTTCTCCCTCTCTCTCTTTTTTTACTTTTTTACTTTTGATTGATCGCACTGAACCCGTGAGCGCACAGAACCTGCTTTGCTCCAAGTATGAAGCGACATCCAAATGCGGCTATAGCGTGACCAGTTCCATCGCGAATATGTGTTGTGTCGTCTCTACAAATTGTGCTGTTGACGTCACAGAGTTGGCTTGTCCGCCTCCGTAATTGCCGATATGATATATGCTTAAATGTTAATATCGCGCGTGAACGGCACACGAAACAGCGGGGCATTTCTCCGCAGCAGCAAATGTACACACAGTGTAGGCCGAACAAGATGGTGCAATGGCGAAACCCCACGCGACTTCACAGTAACTGTCTCGATAAGTGCAAAAGCCAGATGGTTCGCCGCTCAGCTTGTAATGAATTGCGCAAAAGCCCACGCCGTTTACTGAAGCATATCTGTTACATGCCGAAAAAAACAGCCACGACGTCCGTCTTTTCAACATAACATATAATAAAACAACGCCTCGAAAGGTGTTCCTGGGACCGCATTCCTGGAAGTGAGACCACAGACGTGATGTAGAAGCAGTTCGCAGAGGCTCCGATGGCTACTACGCCATCACCGGCGACGAAAAGAACACATCAGCCTGCAATACGATCTTTGTCGAAGACGTGGGTCCCAATTCCCCAGTGCTTTGCCGTTTTCGTGCATAGTGGCTTGATCAGTAAGTACGAGGCGAATTTGTGCAGGCCTCGTTCCGGGCCATAGTACAAGCAGATACGGACGAGTGGCTGATCCGAGGGTCGCGGGATCGAATTCCGGTCGCGGTGGCAGCATTTAGATGGACCCGAAATGTTGAGGCCCATGTGCTGTGCGATGTCTATAGAGAACTCCTGGCGGTCAAAATTTCCGGAGCCTTCGACTGCGGCGTCTGTCATAATTATAGCTGGTTTTGGGACGTAAAACTCCAGAAATCAATCAATTCCTTATAATTTGCGAAGGACTTCAAGCGGTTGCCGTCCATAAGCCTGCTCCGCGTGGCTTACGTCGCTTGTTCTTTTTTTCACATCGTCGCCAAATGGACGTACTTCATTTCGAACCTATATAGGAGTGATATCCAACTACGTTTTTATTCTCCGCCTGGTTGTCAGTAACTTCTTGGTGAGGAAAGCGTCTAATCTGCAGACTACCAACACTCAATTTGAATCCAAAAGAGCGTGTTGCTGGGCTAGCCGATTCGTATTACACAGTGGACCATAAAATGTATGGCCTATACTGTGCATTCTACATAGGCAAGCTGAACATTTCAAGCTTTTTCGATGTCTGCCGACATGATGTGAGCGCATTTTTTGTGAACTGCTCTCACACTGTTATTCGCTCTGTTATATATTACTTCAGACATGGGCACCGGTCAGTCAAAAAGTGTTCTTAGTTGTGAGCAGCGTTCCGAACTATTATGGTAAAAAAATAAACAAACAAACAAACATCTTCCGCGCATAGTGTGTTCACTGAGAACGCCACAGACCACAACACACTGAGAAGCCCACTTATAATATGAGGTAGCCATGTTTGTCGTTCGGGAATGTCAGTGTCCATAGTGCACTTAATTTCTTGCTCTCCTTGGCCATCGACGAGTCCCAAAATTTATGCGCAGAAGTCGTGCTCACAAGTCAGTGGTAATGTTGCGCGACACTGCAGATTCTCGCAAGTTGTGAGCATAGGGGAAAGTTCTTGTTACGCATTGCTGCGTGCGCTGGTCCACGGTCTCGAAAGGGCAGAGAGCAGGCCCGATATGTAACTCGACACTGTTGACCAGACGGGACCAAAGTCAGCCTCGCCGTCCCCTTGATCTCAACTCTGAACATCGTGTGTCACGCGACAATGCGTGACCCGTGACTGTTTCTGCGAGTTACGTCCCCGCGTGCGCCCGAGCGGTCTACGTGTGTTACTGTGCGCCCGCGCGCTCAGACGTGCGAGTATTGACACCGGTGGCCATTGTACTACGCTCTCTCGCTGCTGCGGCGACCAAGTTACTTGCGCCGTGTGCGAAGCTCGTCGAGACCCTTGCAGACCGGCAGCGCAGGAAGCACAGATGACACGCGACGCCAATTGTCTTCCGCGGCGGCCCTGCCGTGCCCGCACGCACGGCCGGGCCACAGGGCGGCGCAGCGGTTTTCTTAAGTTCAGCTCTATCGCGACTTCCGATCGTAGCGGCCTTCTTCTTCCTTATTTATTTATTTATTTTTCTTCGCCGCCTGTCATCGTGCGTGTGCTTTGCTGCGAGACGTAGATAAGCATCATCATTGCCAGCGACATCTTCGTCTCGCTGTTCGTAAACGACCACTCGTATGTCGAAGGAGAGCCACGTCTGTGGGTGCATATTTAGGGTCTACGTCTACGCTGAGATGACCTGTTATGATACCACTGGGCCGAGCGCCGCGGGGCCGCTACGGCGAGCCTCGCTTCGTTTTGCATTTTCCTTACGTTAGCGGACGTCTCGTGTTCACTGCCGAGTCTCTACCGAGCGTCACTGTTAGAAAATACTTTTAATTGCTAGCGTTTGCTGGCATATACCGAGCCAAATTTACGCTTTTCTTTTTTTAGTGGGTGGGGGGGGGGGGTGCAATCAACAGTCCTTGCGGTACGATCATCCAGCTGCTGCAACATACTGTTAAGATTTGAGTAAAGCGGAAAGGACAAATAAGATTTCCTTAGATCGGCTGCCACGGCAGACGAGTCCATATGAGGCGACATTACTTTTGTCCACAAGGGCGCTTTTACAGCAGTGGCACTGCCGGATCCAGGGGGGTGGTCCTATAGGGGGCTGGGGCCACCCCCCATACCTCTGCTCCACCCCGCCCTGCTAGATGGCGCCATCCGTCGGCGAGGGATGAAATGAGCTGTTAGAAATGAAGCCAGGTCCTACTTTGTCTAAAAGAGGCGCATATCGAACTCGCAACTCCGGTGATCTACCGCTCGCCCTCTTTCCACGCCTTTCCTTTCTCTTGAGAAACCATTCTGAGTGCGCGCTTCACTGCCTCCCAAGCTCCAAGCTCGGCCGTGTTACTATGTTCGCAGTATCATGACTGAAATGCTTCACACCGATTAATGTAAGGTCAATGCGAAAAGCAAGTAACTTTTCGCATTCGACAAGGCATCGTGATTCAACACCCCAAGTGACAAACTTCAGCACAGTGCCAAGCAAAAGCGCCACCGTGACCTCGGATATCTCCGCCACCATTGTTTGTTTCAACAGTGTCCCCAGAGCTTGGCACCCCCAAGCTCTGGAGGTGTGCTACACCCCAGAGCTGCAAGAAAACGGTGATTGGCGACGGTGGCTTTTGACGAACTCGGGTATCATCTGGCTCAAGCGGAAGCCACCCCCTTCCGCTCTATTCTTTATTGTATGGTAGTGCATCACTGTACAGGGCCAGCCCCCTTGAGGCTACTCTGGAATCCGCCCTTGATTAGCGGAGCCTCTCCGAGCACTTACCAAAAACAACGCTGCAACATTAAAAATAAAGGTAGATTTGCTATACTTCAACACACTTTCGTTGCATAAAAAAGGTTGATTGTTGGAATTTCTCGATTCGCAATAAATGGCGGCATTGCACAAACATCGTGTCCCAGTGCAGTTTGCATGGAATACGATAATTTACGCACACGAGATAAGAACCAAATTTTATAACTTCGTCTGTATATATAGTAGAATGACGACCGCTGTCGCGAAAGGTTGGAAAAATAATGCGCAGAAGTCCGATCACAAATGACAAAACAATGCGTTTATCGTCGATGCCTTATGCGCGTCGCTAGATATCTTTGATCTTTCACTGAAGGTGACACACCTTCTTTCACTGAAGGAAAGGACGCTAAATTTTCCACCTCATGTCTGGAGCACGGCTAAGCGTCCGTGGGATAGGGGAAAAAGAAACTGGAAGAGATGGAAAGGCGAGAAAAGCCGTAGTGGAGGGCTTCGGAAATTTCGGCCACCTGTGCTTCTTTAACGCGTACTGGCAACGCACAGTACACGAGCCTCTGGCATTTTCGCCACCATCTGAAATGCGACCGCCGCGACCGATATGGAACCCGCATTTAGCGTTTATTGGGCGGTACCCGAGGGCCACAACCACTACACATCACCGCGGCGGGCAATACCTGTGGAGCGTCACGCAGGGGGGAAAAGCTCTTGCCCACACTGCTACATGATACAGTGATTATGCGAAGGAGGAAACGGAAAGGGAAGAAAGGGTTACCGCGAAGGCGCACCCTGACTTTCCCTCGACCCACAAACTCGCACCCTGCACTCCGTTGCTACATGTCGGACAGCTATTGTTACAGGCTGTCATTCTGGCGAAAGGAATGACGGTATAGGTTAGATTGTTCTGTACGCAAGCAGTCTCAGTGAAGGGATCAGAGGCGTGTTTAGAAGACAAAACAACAAAAGTTAATCTCGTGGGACTGCGGCAAAATGAACTCAAGCAATACAACACAACACTTTCAAGCAGCTAACACGCATATATTATGAAGCAGTCAGCTTACAAAAGGCAAGTGTCTCTAAATTAACAAAAAAGTAAAGAATTTAACAATGGAAGTAAATCAAAGCTAACATTTGACAAGAACCTTAATTACAGTGGTTAACGGCGTGAAAGTAGATAGAGATAAAAGGCACACGTGAGGTGACGGCAAGTGTTGAGTCCGCGACGATCGGAAGCGAGAAGTCACAGAGAGTTCTGGCAGGACCGCGGGATGTCGGCGAAGCCGTATAACGAACGGTTTTCAACAAACAAGCACACAACAAGAGTATAGGTAAGTGCAGTGAAATGCGGCGTTGTAGCACCGAACGGATGGGCAACATCGCGAAAGTACAAAAAACAAAAATCGCATGCCATATAAACATATGTGCAAGTCCAACACCGCCCTTTCCAAGCAACGACGTAACTTACTATGGGCGGCAGAGAAAGTGAAAATGAGAGCGAAGGAGGACAGAGAGTTGCGCAGAGAGGAAAAGTGAATCCGCGCTTCATGCCCTCACCATTGTCATCGGTCCACTGCTACGCGACATCTGTGACATCGTGAGCGGACCCGTGTTTGCCCACCGCGACATGTGATGGCAAAGGATGTTGCCACACGATAGTGAACGTGACACCCCATGACCCCTGCTCTGCTGTTGACGGAGATTGCGCAGCCGTGGAACTGGCTTGAACTTTCTTTGACTTTCTGTCACTTACCAGCGCGGGTTAGCAAACCGGATTAGGGTTTTCCAGTTAACGCACCGGTCTTCCTCACGACCTTTATCGCGTTCTCGCGTGTTGAGCAGCATTTATCTCGCTGCGCTGCATGCTTGTGCATCGAGAGCGCGGAACTGAATTCACGCGTGCAATTACGAGTGCCTCGGGAGACATCTCAGCAACCGTTTCGACTCGACTACGTTTCAACTGTAACACACGACAGCGCTTTTCAAATATTCGACGCACTAGCGGCGAAATTCTTTAAAAAATTATGCGCCAACTTGCGTGCCTCAAAGGTCATAACGACAGATGAACACTACAACGACCTTCACAAGAGGACAGACTGAGCTGGGTGCCTGTGCAGGCGTGCTTATTTGGAGTGACGCTAAGACGTCTGCAGAATCGACTTTCGGTTTTTCTCGAAACTATTGATCTGTTTAACGCTCGCATCTACCGGCCGGCAATACTCCTATCTTGTCTCTGGGGATAAGGCGATGCGAAGTACGTGCTCGATTGCGATCGCGTCCATGTATATCCTCAGTAGAAATGAAACAGTAAATCGTGGCTTAAGACACTTCTTCGACCGTGTGGGCGCCGGCAATTTATTATAAGACCGTGTCCACTATCGTTTATGTCCCGGTGTATAGCCGCTTCTTTATTCCCTCAAGTCGGCGTATTTCCACGGATGTCCTTGGCTCTTTTTTGTTCGTGTTTTTGTGCGTGCACGCTCCTATGCGACCAACACTGTTGTCGCTGCCAATCAACAGTGCGCAATACACAAATTTTCCATTACAGCTCGTAGTTGCTGCGGAGGTCGTTTAGCAATGATCTGCCTCGTCTTCGAGAGACTCTTATCCTGGAACACGATTTCCAAAGGTCTTCGAAAAACTCGCGGGGACGCTTCATTTAAACGGTGTCACGTATAGCCAGAGTATCTTAAGATAAGGTTTCTGTACACCTGCGCGGCCGAGTTTCCAGATAGTGATCATGGTGCCAAGCTGCGTTACAGCGCTTGGCCGAGCGCCCTGTTAAGTGCGCGTTACCGTATACCTGGCAACGCACTTAGTTTTGGTTCGTGAAACTCGCTACAGTCAAATTTTGCGCGTTTTTTCAATGCCCGCCAGAGCTGGCGTTCCTCTGTGCGAAGCGCCGCGAAGTGTTTCTTACTGTGTTGGCGTTTTGTGCTCGAAAGTGGACGTCGAGTTCAGGTGCCTCGCCTGACAATAACGTTTTTTTTTTTTCTAGCCAGGATTGGAACATGATGTCTATACGATGTCACATCTCCTCGCGGTCTGGCGCGCAAATATTTGATCTCATAACCGCAGTACTAATTTAAAGTTTCAAAACACAAGCGTGGGCGTCGCGGAAGCTTGCATTCTTAAGAAGCACTTGGTTTTGGGCTAGTTGGTGACTTAGCTTGCTAAACATGTTCAGGCGGAAAAAGAAACGACGAACGTCTGTATCTTTCCTTTGTTCTACTCTCTTCCTCGTTTCTTTTTGCGCCGGAACATGTTTAGCTTGCATTCTTATTGTACTGCCCACGACGATTTTCAGGCTGCATATCATAAAACCTTAAATGTGGTCTTCTGGAGTAACGTACACGTCTTGACGTGAACTGCGTGGAAACGACTGAGATGAAAAATAAAAGCGTTCTGATCGTCTTCTTTCTTTGTTTGTTTTGGCTGTTTTCGCGCAGGCCTCGTCACGGCAGCTGTGTACTTTGGACTCATATAGAGAAGCGTACTTTGCGAAGGCACGGATTTCACAAACTCACCCGTGCACACCGTGCTGTTCACCTTGTCGATAATTTCTTTTTTCCCTCCTAGAGCAGTAAAAAGAAAGTAGGAAAGCATAAGGAAATGAGCGAAGGAGGGTTGTGAGAACTCGCGTCGAAGCACACGAACGGAGTCCACTGGCTATTAAAAGAGCCGGCGATCTGTCGCTCGTGCAGCCCGTTATCAGCGCCTTCGACGGCGAACCGGTCTATATAATGTCTGTCCACGTTATACAAACGGCCGCAACAAGGGACCCCGAGTCGATAGAAAAATGGCACGGCTCTATGCCCGTGCACCTCGCGGCCAATGGGCGGCGCTTATCTTCGCGAAGAGTCTGCTTTGCGGACGCCGAGATAAGCGCTGTACATGGCACGACTGCCGCAATGAGCGTATATACTTCGACGTAAACAAATAGGGTTTGCCGAAGAGAGAGAGCGAGAGAGAGAAAAAAGAGAAATAAATAGAAAAGTGAAAACTGACTAACGAAAGCGCGCACCTACTTCGATAAACGACGAATGGAGTGACTCGTATCGAGAATCCATGCAAGTTGTCGTAAGCCAATGTTTGTTCCCTCCGAGGTCTTTCGAAGAGATTAATGGCGGGGCTTCATTTTGGTCTTTTAGCTGCAGTTGATTGCGCCTCCCTTGGCGAGATCCAGAAGAGAAGCGCCCCGTATGGGGTCGAAAATGAGAGGAAGATTGTGAAGCGTCTCCAAGGCATACGTGGATGGTAACGCGGGTGATTTGTTTCTACTCTACGAGGACGAGACGGGCCAGAACAAGGACGGCAGCTGCGTGCAGTGTTTATGGACACTGTTCGCAGCCATCGACTGACTTCGGCTGGACGACCCCTTATTTTTCTTTTAGTGGCAGCGCTTGCGCGATGTGTAAAATAATAATATTAAAAAGTTCTTTCTGTTCGTTGGTCCGACAGAGTCAGCAACAACCAACAGGGTCATGAAGATAGATACAGTTTCAACGCGGGAGGCGCAGAGAGGGCGACCGGAGTGAGCTTTGTCTATGATCTGCTATACTCTGCATAGTGCAATGGGGATGAATCGGAATGTGCATGACGATAGCAGTGAATTAGGTGCGTGTGAGATGTGCATACATGCATCAGTGTATACATCTCCTCTCCCGCGTCACAGTGTACGCGCGTTTTATTATTTTTTTTTTTTTGAGCTTAAAATTGAAGACACACTCTCGTTGAAGATGCACAGAGAAGTACTTTTTTCTAGGCCTGGTGCTCGGTAGTGTGGGTACCAAACCGATACTAGTTTGAGGTTAGGAAAGACGCTCATTTTTGCACCCTCTAAACGAGTACGGCGCATCGCTGTGGAGACAGGGAAAACGGCGGTGGGTTGGTCCTTGGGGATAAAAAGCTAATGACGCCATTTGCTGCCATAACAGCGGGAGCAGTGCCCGGTGAAACACAACGGGTAAGGAAGTTACACAAAGTGGTGTTTCTTTGGGAAAACAGCGCTTTGAGACAAGACACTTGGGAAGAGCCACACACGCGTTGCACTTACTTCCTTGGGTAATTTCTCAGCCATAGCGAACTGCACGTCAGTCGGTTCTCTCTATCTTACCTCTCCGTGAATATACGCATAGTAGCACGTTCAACAATTCAAAAAACACGCGCAGTGTTGACACACTCTCTCCGACACTTGAACAGGCTACTCATGCTCGTGCAGTTGTCCTTATGCGCCCTTTATGCAGCATCTTCTTGAAAGCGAAATTATGTCCAGCGATGCAAAGCAGGGCGAATTTGTCCAACTTAAGGAGACAAATCAGATTTTTGCGGCAACTTTAAGCACCTCCGGCATTCTTTGATAAGAATATTGGGAATTGTCAGTTTCTTTGCATAAACCAGTCAAGCTGAGATATATTACATTTGAACTATAATTCTGGAGATAAAGTGGTAAGATGGTAGTTGATTGATAAGAGAGCTTGTTTGCGGTGGAGATCTTTTGAATATGTAACTGTCTGTAGCGCCTTCTACATCACAGAATTTATAGGCTGGGGAGATGTCCATCTACTTTGGCTCTTGTTTTTCACCCCCGGCGCAGAATTTGGTGAGCTCGTTGTTTCGCAATTCATGTATTATCACTTTCGAGTGGAAGGCACACCGGTTTTTATCATTACGTTGAATAATAACGTCTTGCAGTGCCTCTGGTCATCTGCAAAACGCGGCGTCGCCGTTAGGTATGTCGCTATATGGCTCCCTGCAGTTCCGTTACGAGCTCTACAGAAGCGATCTAACGTAAGTTTTTTGTGTGCTGCTTTACGCAGTACTCGGACTTTCTCAAAGGACTGCAGCCACGGTAGCCCATAGCATCGAGCGATGACAAATAGCTATGTATTCTTTCTCGTGTGTTTGTTTTAGAGGGCCGCACTTTGCGATGTGGTGCTTCGATGCACGAAAATTACGCGAAAGTGCAGTCACCGACGATACATCGCCTAGCGTTCTGGTGTAACGCCGAGTGATCTGTATTGACTGCTCTGTGCAGGCTACTCGAATACTTTTCAAAATAATTCTAAGAGCGAGCAAGTGTTCGGAGCAACCTATCATCGAAATTGGAGCTAAAGGAATGCCTAAATGCGCAGATGTCTGCCGCCTACAAGCATCGCACGCTACACTGGGCGCACATTTCAGATGTTTAATCAAACGTGCAACCTTAATCAGGCTGCCTCCTCACTTCATGTTTTCTTGCGCAGGTAGTTTTGGCTCCGAGAACGAACAGATAGAAGACGATAGAAGCGACAAGGAAGGTGCGTTGCAAGTAGTTGTAGTCATGTGACAGAAATGTGGCACCTTAATTTTCCACTTTCATATTAATTTCAATTGAGACACGCGTTTCGCTAGACGAGACTGCGCACATTATGTTCCTTTTTTAATATGTTAGCTCCTAAAACGCGATGAGGCTTTTGGTTATGTTAGGGGCTTCATTCCTTACACTTTCATTAGTTAATCGCACTAATGGGGATAGGAAAATACACTTAAAGGATCTTTCAGCCTTTTCTGCAAAGTGAGTGGGCTTTTTATCGGTCGCTCACTTTGCAGACGTTGTGATTGAAGTTACGATGTCGATTATTCAAATAAGGTGTCGTTCATTTGGAGGCTTCTCAATGGCCGACCATTTCAGAATCCGTCACTTTCAAATGCGGTTGAGCCATTTTCGTCTTCGCTTAGTGTACACAATGTTAATTCATTCGGCACATTTAATAAACAAACAAACAAAAAACTGAAAAAGTCGACTGAAATGATGTTGCACCACTTCGTCAGGAGGATTTTTTTGGGGGGGAAGTTGGTTTCTGCTCAGAAGCATAGTGCAAGGTGGACAAGACGACGCATGCAGTGAAGCAGAAGTAGACGCGGTGGCCATTGCCCGCTCGCTCCTCGAAGCCACGTTACTAGCTGTAGGTTCGTATCACGTAAATGTTGATATCGTTAAGCCCGGGTCGTGTGGACAGATTATCAACCACCGACTGGGAGCTGAACCGCAATGTCGAGAAATTTTCGGTTCAGCACTAATGTGTCAATATGGGAACAAACGGCTGGCTGTAGAAGACAGCCTAAACTGAGAAATGTTTAGGAAGAGCTATCCACCCAGCGGTATCGCCAAAGTGCAGCTTACAGAGAGACGGGCTATACCGTTCTTGTGGTATGCGGACGTTTTCTTGCAGCTCTAAACACGAACTTTAATGAAATGAGTAATGACCCCGTCTGACGCCGTATTGGTTGCTTGTGCAGGTAGCTTCAAATCAGACGAGGAAAACAGAGGAAGCGATAGACAAAAGAATGATTTGTTATTGCATGTAGCAGCTTAGTGTGGGAGGTAAGACTGTAGGAAAATAATGACATAGAATTAAAGCTGTGGATTATGGAGAGTAGTGATCCTGCATGTGCTATACTTCACAGAGCTATTTTCTGTCGAGAATGCACCTACTAAGACAGACCTTCTTGCTTTGTGATGTGGAGGCTCGTTACGAGAGTTTTGTATTTGTTTTGTGATCTGGGCGCGTTCATCTCCGTCTTCTGTTTAGCTTCCATGTATCGCTTAAGGCTTAGGACGACAATCGGTTAAACTACATAGTTAGCAGGCGCTTTGCTCGACACGAAAGAAGGTAAGGTGTAAATACATGGAAACGAGCTAGAAAAGAGAACAACACAGCACAAACGCCAAGGCTTGTCATCTGTCAGCGTAGTTTTGTTGTGTCCGCGTTTACACGCCGTATACCTTATTTGATGATGACTCTTTGAGCGGCTGTAGTGACCGAACATTAAAGCTTTACAACACCCAGCGACTGCTTTGCTTTGGTATAGGTAATTGCTCGTCCTACTACTTTCCGACGTCACATTTACTTCTGCAGGCGACTCGCAGTTGGAGGATGGCGACGGGCAAGCAGAAGACGAAAGTAAAGAGAAAGGTGCGTTGTGGATTGCGAGCTTATTTGCACGTGCTGTCGTAATGTATTGGGTAGATGCGTACTCTTTAGTATCTGTTATCGCGAGTTTTATTCCCATGATTAGATGATTAGAACGACTAAGCCTTTACGTTGATAGCAAGTACGCTTTACTACAACCTTATAACGGCGGAGTTGTAAATGGCATACCTGCGGCGTCCGTTTGAGGACTCTTTAAAGACTGTGGTTCGGTCACGGTGGGAGCTTAAGGACGTATGAGGTGCAGAAAGCTTCAAGCACTACGCTGCTACAGCTACGCTGGTAATCCACCTTCACCGAGTGGAATGACTCTATGACAATGTATAGAGCGCTTGAAAAGACGAGGACAACAGATGAGGACACGAGTTTTTCCACGCGCTGTAAATTGTCACACTGTCACACAAACAAGGCCAATTAAACCTCAGATGTGGAGTGACTCCCATAATATTTTTGCTGCACTGGATGCAGCATTTATTCGAGCGGATCTCCGAGTGTCTAATGAGATTAAGTGTCCTTATAACAATGTTGGTTAAAGGATGACGGTAACGCTGGATGACGCATTGCGCGGTGAGACCGCGCAATGTGTGTGCTCTTAAAAAGAGCACTGACAAAATCTGACTGTACTTGATTGCTGACCCGAAGGTTGCGGAGTCGAATAGCGGCCGCATTTCGATGGAGGCGAAGAGGCCCGTGCACTTGGGCGATGCGCGTCGAAATTTCCGGAGCCCTCCACTACGGCGTCTCTTTTAATCGTGTCGTTATTTTGGGACGTAAAACCCTAGAAATTATTATCATTATTGACATCTAAGTGTAGTTCACTTTGCAGTAGATTGCTACAAGCTGTGTATTAGTGCCGTCGTGTATCGCTTGTTTGCTCTGCGCTTTGTTTCCACGCACAGATTACTGACCCTCTTGTGTCACGAAAAGCACAGTCGCCTAATCATCCTCCGCACTGAGCGCGTCACTGTCGCATACCATCTGTCTTGTGCCAGAGGACTAAACCACCATGTCTATGCATTCTGAATGGACAATCACTGCTGGTTCCCTCGGAAAAATTTTGTCCCAAGTGAAGTTCAGGATTTGATAATAAACACCAGGAGAAACATTTTGGCCATTGACTTCCACCAGAATGCGCTGGACACACTGCACAATGTGGCGCAGCTCGGCGCCTCCGAAGTCGGCCGCGGGTGTTGTAATCGATGATATCGTCGTAGGTACACGAAACGCGAACCTCCCAATGCTGGTAAGTCCTATTGATGGAGGCGACCACGTGGTGTAAATTAGTCACCTCGAGAGCGCAAGCTATGCCACGGTAATACTTAGCGGTGACTCCACAGTTCACCAATTTACCCAGAGAGCGCTTCGGTGCTGCAAATGCCTGAATCTTGGACATGTCGGCTAAGTGCGCGGAGTGCGGAGAGCCACACAAAATTCACTTCTGCATCCACCTTCAAATGAGCGAACTGCCAGGGCCATCATACTGTCATTACCAGGGACTGTCCTCACATTACGAATGAGTCCCGATATACTTGAGTAAGTGACATAAAATCAACTCACAGACAAATCACCTGAATGGTTCGGAGTTGCCGGTGTTGCCAGATATGATCTCATAGCCGAGCACGGCTGCTGTGAAAAAGACTGCTGCATCTCCAGCAGTATTCAGCCCATTCAGCCCTCTTGCACATACCTGAAGTTGAGGGAATCGTGGCAGTCACAGCTTGTCGACGGGGCACAATGTTCTGCCGCTATCCTGGCGCGCACTACACCTACTGATGAGGTACCGGTTGGCAATGGACAAGTCATATTCATACTGCGATCATTAATTAGGATACGAAGGTATAGCATAAAACTGTAATCAACATGAAATACAAATTAGAAGCTTAATTAAGTTTGAGGGGAAATTCGACTAGGAACTCGATACGAGCCTCAGGTGAGGAATGGAAAGAGCCTGGACGCATAATACCAGAAATAGCTCATGTTGGCTGACCGTCGCTGAGCGCAGGTGCGTGGATGAACACATGATGCTTTGCACACACAACAGGCAGTCCCCTTCAAAATATTAGCCGTAGTTTTTTCTGCGTGGCAATCCCTTTTATGATCAATCGAAACTTTCCGTGCTCAAAAAAGCAATGGAGGATCTGTGAAAGCAGAGGTCTTTTTAAACATTTGCACCCAAGAAGCGACCATGAGTGCAATACAAAGGAGTCTGGTCGTTGGAAGAGACAGTTACGGTGTCATGGGCTGGCACGTAATTACAATTTACGCACGCATACGTTTATACCTTGTTTAAGCAGACATGGACAACTTTGGGTATAGCCGTCACTGCAAAAGAACAACAAAAGGCGTCTTTAACAATAAGGGGAACGCGCGTATATTGTTTTGATATTCATCTGGTGCACCAAACAGAGGACAATTCTAATAGCGTTTCATTACCTCCCGATAGTTCACCGAATCCTAAATTGACGACATCACATGAAAGTTGGACAGCAAGAAAAATGGCGGTTGAGGTTGGATGGTTTGAGCGGTGGCCTTCTTGGAAATTAGTTTTGAAACGAGAAACGTCGGCTGTGAGCGAGATGTCTAAAGGATGGTCATTTAAATATTGGTTTATACGCAAAAGACAAAAAAGAAACAATGCCTCGAGACGCAGTGGAATGAGCATCTGGGCACACATAGCCATTAGGATACGTTGACCTTAAGGAAGGACGGGCAGTTCTGCTTTCTCTTATGGAGAAGCGGGGTAACTGTTAATTCTTTATAGATGTCGGCAAAGCCCTTTATGTATTTTCAGGTACTCCTTCACCAATTAACGCTTCCAAGGCTGCTGATATCTCCAGAGTTGAATGTCTGTTTGTATGCCCTAGTAAAATCATATCAGGGGCATTGTTGTATACTAGATAGAGTTCTCAATTTTTATTGAACACGTGGAGGTGATGCATCGCAGAGTAGGATGCAGGACAGACCCATGCGGTAACACTGCAGAGGTATACAGAAAGTAGCACTAGGTGACGTAGACGAAAAGGAAAGCGCTACGCGATACACAAATGCGTCGTGTGTCCTGTACACTTCATATTTTATTTTTTCTGCATTCTCTAGCGCTTATTTTTCCATATCCACAGCGAACTCGTTCAAACTGCCATACCTCCGCAAAAACACAGCGAGCAATGACATGAGAAAATACTGCAATGGGTGAGCGCTGATATGTTATGAAATGCTAAGATGCCAGTCTCAATACTAAAAGGTGTCGGGCAGAAAGGTCCGGTCTTTTCCTTTGTAATCGCATGGACGCTGGACGTAAAACAGTGGCTGTGGTAATGGTATGAGTAATGACATGAATAATACGAATGACTAGAGGGAGCACTCCGACCAGGCGCTTTATGAGGGGTCATCTCGATCGGTGGCACCGCAGCGATCTGCAAAGATCTCTTGGTGCACCTTGACCCACCACTGCCTCAGTGAAAGGGTATAGCGCCGTTGTGGAGGTCCGCGAAGTGCTGCCACCGCGGGCGCCTACCATCGGAATAGACACAAGAGCGCTTCCGGCCAGCTGCTCGACAGAGAGAAGCTTAAAGTAGCTCGGGAGAAAACACACCCTGTCGGAAATTGGGGGGTATGAGACCTCAGACTTCTAAATTAAGTGACCCCTCCCTCTCTCTTTATTTTCTTCTTCCTTTTTTTGCTGATGGAGAGTTTGGACAATCCCGTGCACTTCCAAAAGAAACAAATATCTCAGTCGTAAGGATATCCAACCCTGAATGTTCTTTTAGAGTAGCCGCAGTGCAACAAAAAGCTTTCTTATTTCGGCCGTATCAAGTGAGCCAGCAGTTCAGTGGGGTGAAAATTAATGTGAGCCAGGTAAGTGGGGACACCAATGCACATCATGGTTAGACGGTATTCCGGAGGTGCTACTCGAACACCGCCCTCATCGCTCGTCGGCCCACAAGACACTAAAAGCATTTTTGCGCTTTTTGAAGATGACTGGTTTGCGCGAGCGCCTTTGACAGTTGGACTTGTCCTACAACTTCTTTTTCATCATTCCCTTTCCCTCTCTCTCTCCCATCTTTCTATTCCCCCTTCCCATTCCCCCAGTGTAGGGTAGCCAACCAGACGACTTTCTGGTTAACCTCCCTGCCTTTATGTTTTCCCCTTGCTTGCTTCCCTTCCCTCCAGACAAAACAGTTTTGAATATCATTGTCGTTTTGATTTCGCGACCAAAAAATAGCCCTCATGTTAGCGAACCGGTGACTAAAGTATCCGTGGATAGAGACGCACATATGTTGCCTGGGGGCTACCGTAACGGTAAGGATCGCGGCTTTTAATACCGAAAGAAATTGTAGAATTCTCTGTAAGTGATTCGGTAGCTCAGTGAGCAGCGGCGGCTAAAGTTCGTGGCCTCGCGGTTAATGACACAGTTGTAAACATTTGCCACAGTTATGCTTTTGTTCCACGCCCTTGCCCAGACGGCGCTGCCGAGGAGGCCACGCTCGGCGAAACCGATGATGGTAAGACACCGTAGAGTAGTGCTTAGAACTGTAGACCCCGCGCGTGTCATTTCGATTGTTTTTCATGAAATTGCCTTCTTTAGATCTCTCACACGACAAAGGAGCCGGCAGTGTCCAAGATCAAAGTAAGGAACCGGCGCTGCATACATTCTTTCTGCATTGAAGAACTCCCCCGTTTCGTTTTGCAGATGGGGCCCTCGGGGAGACACCTGAGGACGGCACTAGTAAGCGAATTCACGTATTTTGCCTGCCTCCATTAGTAGCCCTACTCCGCACGTATACACTTGGCGCACAATATCCTTGGCGGGATGCAGGAGTTCGCTTCTAAGTTAATTTATAACAACATCGCTGTCAGATTTAGCTATCGTTCGGCCCCAGTAAATGTTGGTCTGCAGAGGTTGGCCTCCTGACGATAAAGCACTAGGCTAAGGCTTGCTGCCTCGATGTTTCGTAAATTTAAATGTTATCTTCGTTGTCTTCGTTCTGCATAGCGTGGCACCGGGGTGAGTTTGCACTTTGACGAGTGAGTGCATGCTCGTAAGTGTAGTTAGACTACATACGTGAAATATTCGTGCATGGCGTTTTTGTCGACCAAATTACACAAAAGTTTTTTGGTTGCGTAGGTCAGATCAGGCGTCATTTCTTTCAGAATTAGGCGCACTCACTAGGAATTCAGTTCCCCCGCTACTCACGCCTCGATTAAGCAGACGTAACTGGTCTTGCTTTACCATTCAACGACGCGCGTGGATGGCGTTTGGGGCATTCATATGCCTCGGTATTACCAGGAGCAACGCCTGCCAGGAGTTTTCACTTTTGTCCTTCGTGCACACTGTGCGATCAGAGAGCAACCCTTAATCATATACTCTGAGGGTGACCCATCCAGAATTGGGAGAAATGTTGCTCCCGGACGACTGGGAGGCCCTGCCGCGCAGCTCAGATCCGGACATACAAGACACGGTCCTCAGGCGCGCCCTTGAGGTCGCCAGCAGGCTTGACCTGCTGGCCATCTAGCAGGGCGATCTAACCCAGCTTTACGAGACGTTGTGCACCAGAAAAATTGACGCACACTGTCTTTGTCTTCTTTTTCTTCTGCTTGAAGCCGCAAGCCGCAGTTTTGCCAGTGTGGTGGCTTGGCCGCTATATAGAACACGTGTGTGTTCTATGTAGTGGCCGTGGTAATAGTGCGTTGAGGTAACGCCTCCTGCCTAAGAAGCCTTGGCTGAGGTCATGCGCGCAAGAGAAGAAAGAAGCGCGCGTGCGAACGCCGCACGTTGGGCACAGTGCGTGGAAGAAGTGCACGCGCACTCTTGAGGGCCTGAACTATTGATAATGATCGTTTCTTGGTTTGCCGGCCAAGGAATGATTTTCTAAACAGTGTCGCTGTTAAGAAAAACAACTATGCGACTCGCCGACGCCGGGTGCAGTCGACGTGGTTCCATCCTCTTTTTACTGACCGCCACGAGGGCAGACGCGAAGGCCTGCTGCGCTAATTGCACAAAACAATGCCAGAAGAAGCGCCGGCCCTTCTCGGTGCTCTCGGTTCCTGCTGGGCGTTGTACGCCCCGGAAAAGCACTCGAACTAGCGCGGGCTGACGTCACTGGACGTTATCCTCCCCCGCGGGAAGCCGCTGTCCCCGCCGTTGAGGCCGTCTCAAACTTCCCGCGCTGCAAGGATTGTGCTCTCTGAATGAGACGACGGTTTCTTGAGCGACCTCGCCACGAGCGTTTTGCGACGTCGAGAAATTGTTATTCCGTGACGGTCGTATGGAAAGGCATGGAATTATTGATGTACATAGCGGAAGTAGGGCTTCCATAATAACCATCAGTATTGGGCTGTACTACAGCGTCAGAAACATTTATCGCAGGCGTAGCACCATCTGAGTTCCCGTGTGTTCGACGTGAGATGCAGGGTCACTGTCACTCTACTGCTGGGTTGCAGTGAGAGCCAAAGTATTTAGTCAAGCCAGCGGTCAAGCGGTGCAACAAAACACTTATATATCTAGACTTTTCACAAGGCCACCACAGGATCGGCGTGAGAACTTAATGTATAATAAAAAAAGGAATAATGATCTAAATGATTTGTTTACAGTCACTGCAGGAAGGAAAAAAAAGAGAAATAGCTCACTCCAAAATAAAAAAAAATCGTGAGACGATCGATAAAAAGCAAAGAAAAGAAAAGAAGCAGCAGTACTGGTGTTTGGTAAACAGCAGAATTACGCAGGAAGACAGAAACGCAATAAAATAGGTGCAAGCCGCGTTTCGAATTCAACGAAAAAAAAGTACTCTGTAAATGAAGAAGAGTGTTTGGCTGTTGTCTGGTCCATACAAAAATTTCGTCATTATACCTCCACGGTCGGCATTTCACTGTTGTGACCGACCATCTTACTCTATGCTGGTTGTTGACACTCAAGAACTTGTCTGGGCGCCTAGGCCTCTGGGTCCTCCGATTACAAGCTAGGCAGAGCAGCAACTAGTGAAAACCGCGCGCACATACGAAGACAGAGCAGGAAAAGAATGACACGAGTGCTGATGATTAACAACTGTAATTTTATTCAATATTGACACGTGCGGCTGTCAACATATGCAGTCAACGTATATAGAAATCAGAACATAACGTGACACAAAAAGGTTGTATCGTGTCAAGAAATAGCGGTTATGCGCACCAAGCAATATATCAAAAATTGCATTCTACGCGCCCTCAAGAACCTAACCTCTTTTTCTAAGAGATTTTGTGAAGCTTGGCTAACGCAATCCTCTCTCTTTTTTGATGTATATGAAAGGGGTTTATATAATTTCGCTGATGGTGTGATTATGATGTCTGACTGAAACACTGGTGTCAGTAAGGTCAGGATAACAATCGAACTTTTTACAATGGCTAGCCATATGGGCATGCTCTTTTTCGTTTACCGCCAACCTGTGCTCTTGCAGCTTCGTGTTCGGGCATCGGCCCGTTTGGCCGATGCTTGAACACGAGTTTGAAACAGATTAAACAGATTGTAATTGTCACGTTATCATAATTCTGTCCTCAAGATAACTGCAAATAAACTTATAAAATAGGTAAGATTGCGTCAGCCAAACTTCACGTAACCTTCTAGAAAAAGAGATTAGGTTTTTGGAGGTCTTGTTAGCGCATAACTGCCATTTAGTGACATGGTACGTGCCTTTTGTATCATGTGATGTTTTGTCTTCTATGTATGTTGACATGCTGAATTAAATTTCGGCTATTAGTTAAGCGCTCGTGTCGCTCTTTTCCTTGTCTGTCTTCGTGTGTGCACGCTGTTTTCATTGAACACTTATGTCGCAGTACTGAAAACTTTACGTACGTGGGTGTCTGTCCGCATGTTCCGTGCTGCGTTGTTTTTTTTACCGTTTAAGGGTGGAGGACTAGTTGGTGCAGGGACTACCAACCTCCCCCTAAGTGTGCCCATAAATAAAGGTGTTCAGTTTACAGTGTTTTTCGAATTTCCTGTAGAAGTAGAACATATTGCAACAACTTTCACGAACAAGGATCTTCAACATAGGCCCTTTGTTACTATGTGAGCCAGGGCGCAGGCTATAAGCGCACCACTTATGAGCTGTTTGGGGGAACACGAAATAAAGGAAAATGCGGGGACGCGTTTCGCGTTGCACTGCCTGAAGGAAGTCTACCGACAACCAGGAATTCTTTGGAACGCATCGCCCTTGATAAATGTTTATTTTTTAACGTGCTTGTGGACAAAACTTCTCCCGCAGGTGACAGTTCACTTCCGGATCGGGCAGACGAGCGTGCGGACACGCCTTTTCCCGAGCTGCAAGGAGACATCGATGAAGGGCGAGAGGAAGTGAACGGCGAGGAATGGGAACAAGCAGCGGCTGCCGAGGACTCGGCAATGGTGGCCGACGACACCGCCGTGGCGGTGAACGACACCGAGCGGGGTCCTCGAGGTGGCGAGAGCCCCGGCGGCCCTCAAGCCAGTCCCGTGCACATGGAGCAGGCCGAGCTGGGCTCGCAGGCGGCCAGCGGCAGCACGGCCACCACGTCGACCAATTGGTCGTCGCCCATGTCGACAGAGACGTCGTCCACGTCCAGCCACAAGACGCCCACCAGGAGGTTGGAGAGGAGGCCCGAGATATGCTGGATGTATCCTTCTGTCCCGTGTCGACAGCGTGGCACAGAGCACCTGTAACACACTTCCTTTATCGGTCAGCTTCTGTGGGTTGTAGGGATGCAGCGCTGAGAGTTGCGACCTTTGTAGTTGTCGGTGGAAGTGAGAAACTGCACTAGCTCTGAAAGGCTTATGTGGGGACGTTGAAGCGGAGCATAGTCATTCTAGGCTGGCCAGGTGATACGTCGTGAATAGACGTAGATTTATTTGTCAGATGAAGCTCTATTACTCTGTCGGAGCTTGCTTGCCTGCCAGAGTGACTAAAGTAAAAAAAAGAAAGAAAGAAAAGAATAGAAGCAAAGAAGAAACAGACTCATCAATTATTTTCGTTCAGCGGCCATGTTGTTCTGCATATGGTGATGTGGAAGAGAGACAAGGTAGCTACGGCGTCTATCTTCCTCGCCTTGGTTGTCGCGCATGAAGAGAGGTTCATGCGCAACTTTGCTTCCCCGTTCCTTATTAGTACGCATAAACTGGCGGATGGGCACCGGACGTTTCGTGTTGCGGATTGCATGTAGATTGAAAACCCTCTGCTACGAGGCCCCCTGCGATAACTAATGCCGGCAATAGCTGAACCGCCCTTGACACGTTAATGGCAGCCACGGTTACCACGGCACCGGTTCATTCAACAACCTCCACGTCGTCCGCTCAGGCGAGATCCTCTACAATGTGGCGGCGCTGGCTGTCCTATTCAACCGGTCCAAGCACCAGCAGCGCTTCTACATGGGACACTCTATGGACATCGACTGGTAACAGTTCCAACTTATGCACATCTGTGAAGTACAGAAGCTTTAGCCACGTCTCGCGTCTCACCGGTGTGGGAGTATGTCGGGCCGAATAACACACGTGGTCACGTAGATAAAGAATATTTGTCTTTTTAGTTCGTTCTATTTATAATGCCGATATTTTGCTGCAATATCATGGTGCGTAGCTTTTCTATAAAGCTAGCACAGTTTTGACCGGAGATGTCGTTTATATATTTTCACTTTTTCGAAAATATAAACCGCAGGCAAAGCCAGGGCTTACACGCAGAAATCACTGAGGCGCACGCAACGGTAGCGACACACCACGCGTCACCCTTTACACTCGGATTGCCTCTCCATGTGTTGCATTTCGGAAAAGAACGCCCGTTTGTGAACCTGGTGTCTCCAAGAGCAGCGGTCGCATGTCCTGAGATTAACAAAAGAACATCAAAGCAATCATGTTTTTTTTTTCGCTTAGCTAGAGGTTTTGAAAAGTTAGTCGAAGCAAACATTCGTTTCGAGAAGGCTTCTTTAGTTCACTGGGTCCATGCAGTTCGTAATCATCACCATCGCATGGATTGACAAGTTTTTGTTGAAAGAAAGCAACTGCATCCTGCGCGATGTTTGTGTTTATTTCTCGCCATCGTGAACTGGCTTGCCCTGCTTTCTCCCTAACTGAAAAAAAAAGAGAGAAAAAAAAAAGAACGCGTCATAGGAAGCTGATTGTCAGCAGGTTGCATTTCACAAATGACAGGGCGTATGTACTCGTTTAAAAAGAGGAGGCGCCTATTTCGCAAATACCTATAACGACTCTGTAGACCCCGGTGCTGGTTTTCATCGCATGTCACGTCACTAGTTTGCGCACGGAAGTGGGCGTACGCAACTTAACGTAACTGACATTTTCCCGCGACTTTCTAGCATTGCGTACAACTACAACGAAGACGTCGCAGCTACGGGACAAGGCGCCGGCTTCAACCACGCACCTCCGGTAAGTTAGTTGCTCTTTCATCTGGCAAACGAGATGTCTTTGATGAGTACTCCGAATACGTGTATGTGATCGATACTAGAAATGAGCGTCATCTTCTCAAAAACGCGCTTCACACACCACTGACTGTTGACAAGCTGTCGGGGGCAGTCGGCCCCAAAGTGGTGACGTCCAAAGAAGCAAAAGGAAGAGCTACGCTTATCTTTTGTCAATGATTTGCTACGATACTTGGGCTATAAGAAGAAATGATGAAACAGATTTGCGGACATCGACAGTTTCTAGTGCCGTTAAAGACGCAAACAGGAGCTTAAAGGAGTACTGCCACGAAAATTTTCAGTTGGCGTTTTTTTTTGCATGAAATGAAAGGGCAAGACCTCTAGAGCCCAGAAAACGTACTGGTAAGCGTGAGAGCGCCGTGAAAATTTATTTACAGCATGCCTTTAAAAGCGCGTTTCGGTTTCTACTGTAGCCTGACGTCACGACACAGTATGTGCATAGTAATGAGCCCTCGTGACGTGTTCCCGCAAAAAATCGTGACGTTTTCGCCTAGTGGTCTCTCGCGCACAGCGTCTTCAGCAAGTGCGGGGTCAACAATGTACAAAATTTTGTATAGTGACTCCGCGACGACAGCAAATACTTCGGCACAGTGCAAGATGCAGCGCACGGCACCCACGGTGGGTGTCGGCGTGGCTCCGGAGCCTGCGATAAGCTAAGGTGGCCTCCGAGGCCTCCACGGCATTTAAGGGGCAAAATGTCGGCACCATAGAGAGCTTGTCTTCCGATTATACGCGGGCACACACGACGATAGAAGGTAATTTGACTTCGCTCGCTCGCTTCACGGGCACTGTCAACTACGGCGAGTGAACGGCGAGAGCATACGACCGAGAGTGACGCACGAGCGGCCATTTTGCATGTTTTTAGTACCTGACATCATCACAACTTGCCATACTGCTGCGTGAAGTCACCAAAATTTGTACTGTAGCCTGACGTCACACTAGTGTCGATTTCAGTAGGCACGCCATGTGAATATTGACTTTGACGTCCAATTAAAATATCTTATCAGCATTTCCTGAGCTTAACATTTGCTCAGAGCTGTCTACGCATATAGGAGAGTTGTATAGTAGAGTAAACTCAGCTTCGAAATTTGGTGTCAGTACTCCTTTAAAATGCCTTCGCCAATATCTTTTTCTTTTTTCTTGCATGTAATATGCGTCGTTTGTTGTCATTATTATCTCTTTTGTACATTGTTAAAACAAAATCAATTTCTATGTAGAAGTGAGAGTGCCTACTGTTCCAAAACTCCCCAATTAGGCGATATTTATTTTTTACCTACATACAATGTCTTGATCTCGTCTTTCAAAACTACATCATATGTACACAGATGTACACCGTATATGATTTCGAAGGTGCAATCGAAGATACGGACGATGTCAATTTCATTATTTAAATGTGTTGTTGCGAATCAAACTAGCTTGGAAACGGTAGTTAATGCATAACGCAGTTGTTGTTGAGTTGCAAGAAATACCATTTCGCTCTCTCGTTCATGACAACATTGCGTTGCATCTGCCATGCTTAATTTACACTATTTGAGAAGCGTGTATACTGCGAACTTTTTTCTACAACACTTGGAATTTGCATCGCTTCATGATATAACTGATACAAATGACTCCGTCTCGTCTACCGGTGCTTGTGACGAAGAGCACATCTCGCCAAGCAAGCGTGGCTGTATGTCACTGTGACATTATTTTGTACACCTTCCAGAATTCAGGCCATTTAGCAGCTGTCTCCTTAAAACTCGTAAAAAAAAGAAGAGCCGATTCCCCGTGCGTACTTCACAGGTAATTAATTGTTTTCTGCATTCTTGCAGGCACACATTCGTGTTTGGAAGACCGATACACTTGAAACGCTGGCGGTGCTCGGGGCGGGGATTATAAACGTTGGGCTGTCGTGCCTAGGATTCTCCTACCAGGTGAGATACACATGCTTCATCATGTTTGTGTAGACGTTATCTTGCCTTCTCAGTTCTTGTTTTCCGGTAAATTTTGTCGAATAATACGTACGACATTTACATTCTTTCATAGTTTTGTGCCTAGAAGAGAACACTGCACGAAACCGCGGCCGCGCGGCCTTCAGCGAAGACCGGGCCCACTATAAGCAGCTTGCTGACTAGGAAGGACGTCCGGTTCTGCAAGAGATAACTCACGCGTACCCTCCTTGCGTTGTTCAGGCAAGGTGACGTTGAACAGGTCGTCGTGGCGTTCAGAAGTTGCAGCAAAAAATCATGGAGATCCCACGCATTGTGGGAACCGCTGTCATGCGAAGCAGTCGGCGAGAAAATTGCCTATGACAAATTGTTCGGTATTGAGCTAAGCGTTACGAATAAGACGAACGTCTGTGTAAAGTGCACGACTGAGTGTATGCTTAACGTGGTCAAACCAGAGACGGACAGCGACCTGGAGGCTGAGGGGTATCAGAGTGCGACGTAACGTTGGCGCCCATGTTTGTGTATACAGCGCAGGCGTCTGTTTTGGCGTAGAGAAGATGTGCGTGTCTTAAACGTCGTTCGTTGAAGTGCTGCTACGGAATCGAGCAAGGTTGGACAAAAGCATGCCGTGTGATACAAGAACACTCGAATGGTTTATTGCATTACTATGATAGCGTTTAACAAACACTAGAAGCGCTACAGAAGCACCGTCGTCGCAATTGCTGGTGCAATAGGTATTATTAACATACACGTACCGTTTAGAAGTCGCCGCAGGTAGCGTGCTTGCGTTTCCCGGCTTCGATTCGTACCGCGGCGCGTTCGTCTTGTGCTTGTTTCTACAATGCAATCGCAAGCCACGACAAACGGTACGCCTTTCTTGTTTTAACACGAAAGTGTTTTATGCCGGGGTCCACCAAGAAATCACTAACGTGCTGCGTCGCGGAAGTGGACGTCTGCAAAAGTAAACACACGTTTACATCGAAACCTTCGGTTCTGTATAACTATCGAGGATCCCTGTGCAATGTCGAGGTGCGTTTGGTGTCTACTTGCAGAGTGCCCACATGTCCAGAGCACCTAACCCATCTCCCTCCCCTCGACTCGCCGGAATGTCGATAATGCATTACAGAGCTTCGCGAACACAGGTCTCACTCTCGTGTTATACCGATTCCTATGACAGGAGGCTCAACGAGATTTTTTTATTATTATTCCAATAACATGTGAAATGTTGATCTTATTTGGTGCTTGGTTGGCATAGCCTGTATAAAATTCAAACTTACCTGTGGCGCATCGCCGCATACCATGTTCCAAGCCTGACTGCAGTATCGTTAATCGTGACGTACGTGGTTAATATGTCGCGGGAGTGATGTAGAGATCAAGCATTCTTGTTCTTCATACATTTATACCCTACCATAGAAATTTTGGTGTATACAAGGGGAACGAGACGACCTGGAGAGCACCGAGACGTAAGGGGCTATAGATAAACAGATAGATACGGTCAAAGTGTCGCTTCTCTTCTCTGTCCGTCGTCCTTTGGTTGACCCGGATCTTAACACTTATACAATGCGTTTGTTCTCCGATCCATTCTGCCGTTTTCCGGTCTATTAACGTCACGCCTATCATACTGCTTTGCATCGCACGCTGCGTGCTTCCTAACTTTTTTTTTTTTTTCAGGTCTCTGTTATTATCGTTCAATCGAGCGGATGATGTTGCAGTAATTGATTATTTAGACACGTATCTCACCACATCTGTTAGCGATGTTGATAGTGCCTGGCAACGGTTCCGTGGTATTGTGGACTTCTGCACAAAAAACTTTGTACCGCTTAAGAGAATACGCAAGCGTTCACATAACCCATGGATAAACCGTGAGATTATACAGATCAAGAGAAAAATAAAAAGGTTGCGAAAAAAACACAAGACTAGTACGCAGCATTTTTCCGAACTCAAAGAAAAATTGTTAGAGAGTGTTAGTAATGCTAGGCATCAATATTTTAATGACACACTACCGGAGTTCATCAAGTCGGATCCTGATAAATTTTGGCGCTACCTTAAACAAAGTAATGAAGAAGTTACTAAAATACTAGTTGAGGAGGTCTCGATAACTGCTCCGGCACTAATTGCTGATCATTTTAATAAATACTTTCAGAGTGTCTTTTCTGAACCACAGTATTATGAACTGCGCGACCCGATACCTATAATCCCAGATGATGTTCTCATAACTCGTGAGGGTGTTCTGCATATGTTACTTAAGGTTAATCCTAAGAAATCGTCGGGGCCTGACGGCATTGGTAATTCATTCCTACGTCGCTATGCAGAACAAATTACTGACTTCCTTACTGCCCTGTTCAATGTATCACTCAAATGTGGTGAGATACCAGCCGATTGGCGTACAGCTCGTGTTGTGCCGATTTTTAAAAAAGGTGACCGCCATTGCGGACGATTGTGTTGTTTTTAAAGAGATATGTTGTGTAGATGACCACATGTTACTTCAGCAATCTCTTACAAGTATTGATGAATGGTGTCAAAACTGGGGCATGGAACTTAATAGTGACAAAACAGTTCTCATGAGGATAACAAGAAAGCGAGCTCCCAGCCTTTACACTTATTGTCTCCGCAATAACCCACTTAATGATGTAGAAAAATACAAGTATCTAGGAGTCACTTTGACGAAAACACTTGCATGGTCAGATCACATTACAAGCATATGCACGGCTGCACTTAGGAAACTGTGGTTTCTTAAAAGGAAACTTAAATCATCCACGAAGGAGACCAGATTATTGGCATACAACGCCTGTATTAGATCAAAGCTTGAATACGCCTCGGTTGTTTGGGACCCTCAATGTAAAAAAGATATTGTCTTGATTGAAAAAGTTCAACGGAAAGCTGTCAGATTCATTTTTAGCAAATATAAAAGACATGATTCGCCAACACAACTTATGCAACTTAATGACATCCAAACATTGGAATCTCGCAGGAAAATTAATCGGTTAACGTTTCTACACAAAATTCTTTCTGGTAAAGTTACAATAAGTCTGCCCAACTGTGTGAAACGTCTATCTTCTAGAAAAACAAGACATAACCATAAATATTCATTGGCGCCTGTTTTTGCTCGTACTACTGCTTTCAAAAATAGTTTTTTCCCCAGGACTATTGCTGACTGGAACTCCTTACCAATAAGTGCCTTTCAATCCGAAGATATTGGAAAACAACTTGAAGCTTTTTTTGTCTAGTTTTGTTTGAATTATGTATGAATATGGCGTGTTGGCAGTGCCCGAGTGAATTATTTGTAGACTTATGATGCGTATGAGTGTTTTGTTCATTGTTGATCTGCCGCAACACTGCTGGCCAAGAGCACTATAAGTCGTCTGATTATGTGCCGTGAAAGTGTACAACTTTCCATTTTTGTTGTTGTTGCCCCTCCTGCTAGGGCCTAAGTATAGGCCTGCAGAACCTGTAAATAAATAAATAATTATCAAAATTTGCGCAGTCATTGAACACTTTTACCTTCAGGGATGGTGGTAGATTGTCTGTCATGATTTGGAGGCGTCTTCCGTATGCGCGGCAGCTGAGCCATATTCTTCGGCGGATATCCTTTCAATGAGTAGGATCAATAAGTGGCATAGATACTCGTACTATACAGCACCGCTTCTAGAGTCTGGTTGTTCATTTTAAACGCGCGAGCATTTGCCACGGTTTTGGACGTGACTTTTTTTTTTTTTTTTAGCATATTCATGTTTAGCCTTACGTTACTACATTGTCGCTTTGTGTTCTCGATCACCTTTGACAATTCTGCTCCGTCATTGCTAAAAAGCACATTTTTGGTCTTCAAACAGTACGTCGTGACCTTAGGTGAGCATGCCTTATGATGAAGAAAATGGGCTAATTGGTTAAGGCTGAACGCACACAAGCGGCGTAGAATACCTTAGAAGCGGACCAGACAAGGTAAAATATTCCCAGCCGTGTTGTACGCATTGTTTTGTCCAGTTTCCTACGGTATTATAGCGTTGTTCTAATACAGAATTGTACGCTGATGAACAAATAGTTAAAAACGATGTAGAACAGGGAATGTCGCTGGAGGGAACGTTTCGACAAGTGGACTTTACTTCGTAAGACAGGTTCACTTGTCGAAACGCTCGCTTCAGGTACATTCCCTGTTCTACATTGTTTTGAACGATCTGTTCAACAATTCAGGCCTCCATTGCCTCCATTATCCCTACTTCTAGTTTAGAATTTTACGTCATAAGATATATATATATATATATATATATATATATATATATATATATATATATATATATATATATATATATATATATATATATATATATATATATATATATATTCCGTTGTATGAGTTTGTGTTTGTGTCTTACTGTTCCATTATTCGCTTTTTCTTTCAGGGTACCCTCTTAGTCGCGGTAGACTCAAGCCACGACCACGAGCTCTCGTTATGGGACTGGCAGAAAAACGACATCCTTGGCAGAGCTGTTGTAAGTGCTACTTATGCTCGATTTCTTTCCTATTTGAATCAATACAAGAGAAAGCGTAATCTTTTATTGTTTCTTAAAAAGAATAAATTGTCCATCCTAAACCACACTGCGCTTAATGTTTAAGCGAGGAAACAGTGAACGTGATCGGATTTATTCTCTGGAAGAAAAGGATGCGTATGAAGGAAATCGATATTGCGTGAGGAACTTTGCAGGCAGTTGATTATCCAACACTTCTTGGGCTTCTGTAAATGGTTATCAAGTGGTGCCTATGCGTGTGTGTTGCGTGCTTGCGTGCGTGCCTGTGTGGGCTGACAGAGTTGCCAACCTGCTGATAACCTACAGCAAGGAAATGATGACCGTATAGTACGGTGGTAACACGACAGTATCTTGTTCAGTGTTCACGCAGTACGCCATTCACCAGCAACGACGAAACACCAATGACAAAACAAGGGGATGCTCTGGTGTAACGTCACCCGACGCGATCGCGTTATGGAGCGGGACAGCCAACGTGAGGTGGTGAGGTCGCGGATTAGGTTCCTGGACACGCCCACCGTTCTTCGACAGCCCCGCTTAAATTTAGGCGCACATATTAAATAACACTAGCCCTTAAGATTAATCGGGAGTCTAACTACTGCGTGCCTCGTAATCACATCATGATTTTCACACGCATGGAATTTCTTGTAGGGCAGATATGAAAACAAACATATCGACTGGAACAAATTGCCTCAAACTGGATGCGCGTTAATATCAACGTGGCGCATCGCCATTCTAGATTGTCACTTACTGCGCAGGCCTGTCTAAACGACGAGTTGTAACGGTACCCCGACCTCATTTTCAACCGGGAGAAATTGAATTCCATGTGAATACAAAGGCGAGTCCTCTATCGGAGTTCGTTGAAGGATGCGCGAGAAAAGAAAGAGAAAAAAAAAAGGACAAGTACAGTCCAGCAATCAAGACAAAGATTCCATATTGTGTCCGGTTTGTTCCTTTAGTTTGTGCAACGCTCACAGGGCTCAAAAGTCTACAGAATATGTCAAAAAAAAAAAAAAGGCACAGTGCAAGGGTGCTCGCCACCTTTTCATACCAGTAACTTTTTTTTAGGACAGAGCTCCTTAAGGTTTGAGTCTGTCCGTCCGTTGTAGTAGTGCGTTACCCACTAGGAACGCGCTACTAGGAGGGCGCGTACCTCCCGGCGCGCGAGCTCTCTCACTCTTCCATCTCCTGTCTTGTGAGAGAGAGAGAGACAGAGAGAGCGAAAGGCGCGAGTTGACTATGGAAACGCTCTTCCTTCGATGAACGCGCTACCAGCTCGCAAAGAAGGAGAACGCGCCCTCACCCGCGAGAGACAACGTTGGCGCAGGCAGCGTCTCCTAGCGAGTTTCTTGATTGAGAAATACCGACTGCTCGCGCTGGAGAACCGTTCAACGGCCACCCATATATATATATATATATATATATATATATATATATATATATATATATATATATATATATATATATATATGAAAAAGACCGGACCGGACCCGCGGTCGAAACTGTTGCCAATAAACGATAACTGCGAAGTCGTGTCTGCTATTTCACTCTCTCTCTCTCTCTCTCTCTCTCTCTCTATATATATATATATATATATATATATATATATATATATATATAATATATATATATATATATATATATATATCTGGATCTCGACTTGCAATGAAGTGCCGGTGGGATATTTCACTTGTGCGTAGTTGAACCATAAGGATTCGTAGCGTGCGCGTTAACTAAATTAATCCGGAAGTCGGCACGATCTACGATGAACCTGCGGAGCTTCGCCCACTCATCAGCATTCACTCCGTGGATATGCTGTGAATTTTTCCCCATAAAATGTATTTTGCAAAAGAAAGATTGTTGCGCATGTGTCGTGTTCTCTTGAGGTCCGGTAAAGCGAAGTGTGTGTGCGCGTGCATGCATGCGTTCGTGCATGTGTGCGTGTGCGCGCGCGCTCTTTGAGGTGTGCGTTCACGAAAGCGCATTTCATGAAAGCGCAATGTGTTCGTGCGCGGTAAAGGCCTTGCTTGAACTTGTGGCGTCTCAAATGCGCCCTTTCGAAGTTTTCATTATTAAACCATTTCTCTGTTATTTGCAACAAAAAAAAAAATAATGTCATAATTTATTTTATGTCTCAGTCAGTTTACTGGAATCTGCTTGTAAATTAACGAAGATATATAAACTTAATGTAATACAAGGTCACGCCCAAACATGGTGACGAGAATGTCGGACAGGTTTATGACAACTACAATAAGTGATGCATGGTGCACGGACTCAGTGCGCCATTGTCATGGGAGACTTCAGTGCAAAAGTAGGAAGGAAGCAAGAGGGCGTACATATCGATCAACAGCTGTATAGCCCACTTTAGGGACAGCGGAGGAGAGGTGTTAGTTGAATTTTTAGCAAGAAATCGCCTCTGTGGAATGAACAGCTATTTCGGAAAGCGTAGAAACAAAACGTAGACATGGAAAAGCCATAAGGGAGAGGAAAACAAAACAAAAACGAAGTAGATTTCATAATGCGCGGGAACCGGGGTACAGAAGTACAGTTGGCGAGATAAAAAAATGCAGTGACTATAGACAGGTGAAGGCGAAATATGGTCTTCAAGCTTAGGAAGACGGGAACTAAATTGGTCCTTAAAACTCAGTCCACCGCGGATGTAAGCAGGGTAGAAACGGAGTATTTATGAATGCACTTGGGAACAAATAGAATATTGTGAAACAAGAAGACAATGACGACTTAAGAGTATGAACGAAAACTTAACCAAGCTGACTAAAGCAGCAGTTGATGCTGGAAGGGGAGCATCGAGACAATAAGTCAGCTAGCTATCTCAAACCAACAGAATTTATGTAGAAACGCCAACGAATGAAAATAATCGACGCGGTAGATGAAATATGATTCGCTGATATGTCAAATGTGATCAATAAAAATGGTCAGTGACATATGGAGCTGCAGTGTCGAAGGGGCCGAAGCACTAGTGCAAGAGGGCGGCAACGTCAACTAAAACAAAAGTGTGTGGACCATAATGCACGCAGTGGAAGATAAGCGCGGAAATACCATTAATGATTTCATTAGCATAATGTAGGTGGCCGAGCACTTCTCGGAACGGTAAGTCACCCTGCTGTGAGTTAAATCAATGCAGAACTGTACACAGAAGTTCAGTGCATGACTACCCGTGAAGAGGGCATTACAGGGCACATCCCGTGGAAAAGCTGCCAGAGAAGACGGCCTTTGGTCAGTCGTCAAACAAGGGGGAGGTTTCATATTTAAGAAGCTTGCGACATTCTATATACCTGACCTCAAAACTTCAAATGCACCATTGAGTTTGAAACACGTCAATATTTTATTAAAACATGAGAAGGGAGACGGAAAAGACTTGAAATACAGGTCGATTAGCCTACGCTCAGCATCAAACGAAACATTAACGAAAGTGATCACGAATAGGATAAGAGGCGCACTTGGCTTTAATCGGCCTAGAGAGCTGGCAAGGGGTATGCGATAGATCGCCTTCATGTGAGTGATGAAATAATTGATAAATCTGCTGAATGCAGCAAATCTCTGTGTGTGGCATTCAAAGCCTACGAAAATTCATTCGACCTGGTAGAGACACCAGTAATTTTGGAGGCATCGCGCCGTCAAGGTAGACCTGACCTGAAATATAGGGGAAGATATTAAAACGAAAGATTTCACAACTTCCCACACCTCCTCAAGAAAAGCAGGAAAATCGCGTTCAACAAAGGGATCAGGCTAGGACATAGAACCTCTCCACTTTTGCTCACTCCATGCTTGATGATGATTGATTACTGGGGTTTAACGTCCCAAAACCATGATCTGATTATGAGAGACGCCGTAGTGGAGGGCTCCGGAAATTTTGACCACATGGGGTTCTTTAACGTGCACTGACATCGCACAGTACACGGGCCTCAACATTTCGCCTCCATCGAAATGCAGCCGCCGCGGCCGGGATTCGATCCCGCGACCTTCGGATCCGCAGCCGAGTACCATAGCCACTAGACCACCGTGGCGGGGCCACTCCATGCTTAGAGGAAATACTTGAAGGATTAGATTGGAAATAAATAGGAATAAGGAACAACACAGAATGTCTCAGCAACTTTCTTCTCACGGAAACAATGAGTCATTCTGTAGTGACAATTAATAAACGCAAGATATAATGCAAGATCTAAACCGATAAAGCCTTGAAATGAGCTTAAAAGGGCCATGCAATTTCAGACGACCCGGCGAAAGGACAAGAGATCGCGGTTGGCAGTCAGGCCGTAGAATCTGCAAAACAGTACGTATATTTATAGGCTGGTTGCTATCAGAGGAGCCTAATGATGTAAAATAATATCCCCGAAGAATAACGTTGGACTGTCGCGCACACAGCAGGCATTCTCAGCTCACGACCGGCAACTAACCACTGTCACTAAAATCAAAGAGTGTGGCATCACCTCATTTTGCCAGTACGAACAAAGGGCAGAAACTTGGAGAAAAAAAAAACACATAAAACAAACTGAGATACTTGAGAAGTTGGAACCGCACAACGGGCAATGGAACGAAAAATGATAGGCCTACCTTTCAGAGTCAGGAAGACAGCAGACCTGACCAGAGAATGCCCCGCCACGGTGGTCTAGTGGCCATGGTACTAGGCTGCTGATACGAAAGTCGCGGGATCGAATCCCGGCCGCGGCGGCTGCATTTCGATGGAGGCAAAATGTTGAGGCCCGTGTACTGCGCGTTGTCAGTGCACGTTAAAGAACTCCAGGTGGTCGAAATTTCCGGTGACCTCCACTACGGCGTCTCTCATAATCAGAGCTGGTATTGGGACATTAAACTCCACAAATCAATCACCTGACCAGAGAATGGACGAGGGTAGCCGATTTAGTATAGCTTACATTATCAGGAGAAAGTGGGTCTGGGTGGGCTGCGCATTGTGATCATAAAAATGATTGTCAGATAAGACGATGGAAGGGACGCCAAGAGGGGGTAAAGGAGGCCCCTACCCTCTTTTGGTGAAATCTCGGTGAAAAAGAAATCACCTCGCACGAGACAAGGTATAATAAAGATCTTTCGGAGAAGCCTTCGTCCTGCAGTGAACTCAAGATAATACAGGTCGATGACTCTAAAGGAATAAGAGATATATTCAAAATGATCATTTCCGTCCGTACCTTGGGGATGAGCACTTGCTCATATTACACGAACAAAGCATTCAGACATGCATCTCTAGATATCTTCTGTATGACATAAGGCACAGAGCAATATGGTTCCGTGGGAGATTGAAGATTACTGGGGTTTAACGTCCCAAAACCACGATCTGATTATGAGAGACGCCGTAGTGGAGGGCTCCGGAAATTTCGACCACCTGGTGTTCTTTAAAGGGCCACTAAACAGGCTCCAACTCTTTTTTTTAAGCCGCCCAAACAAGCTAACTCAATCATAGAGAAGGTTGCGGCGATCACATTCTGCGAATATGACAGCGCTGCGCGCCACACAGACGCCGAATTTCAAAAAACAATTCCCGCGCCTCTTTCCGGCGACTGACCAGTCACGCTCGCATACTAGGTGTCGTCATGTTCTACCGCGAACAACTTTGCGTAGCTGCAGCTCGTTGATTGGTCGAAACGTCTATTGTCAGATCCTCTGGCCATCCCACCGGCGTGAGCGCAGGAGCAGCGCTGGCCGGAGCAACCGGTACTGCAGCGCAAGCGTCAATGACGTCAACTGCTCACGTCATGTCACGTGTCAAAAGTGGGCGGAGTCACGACGGCGCGCCGCGCCTACCCTCTCCTCGGCAGAGAAGGGTGGGGAGGCCGACCGAGAAAACGAAACCGAAGCAAGCGGCCACTTAAACCCGTGTAACTTCTTTATTATTGCACCTATTCGCAAAATTCTTGCGGGAGCATGTTCACATCGCACAGGAGCGCAGTTATATCTTTAAAACAAAGTTTGGACCTCGGGGTTGTTTAGGGGCCCTTTAACGTGCACTGACATCGCACACTACACGGGCCTCAACATTTCGCCTCCACCGAAATGCAGCCGCCGCGGCCGGGATTGGTTACGTGGGACCTCCGTCTTTTTATTAACTGAGTTATTGCTACAATATTGAATGATTATTGCTACACTCGAGCATCCCTCGTAGAGCAACTACTACGCCGTCCAAGTACCGTTCGAGTAACTCTTGCCGCTTCCGTTGCGCCCATTCGGGCCCAGAGGCTTCTCCTAGATTTTGTTTCTTTTTGGCTTAACAAGTTTCACATTAATTTCGTCCCCAGGCGAACCCAGCACCCGTGCTCGGCTGCCATTTCCCGCCGTCCGAGAACGAGCTCTTCCTGACGTTCGGCGTGCAGCACCTGTGCTTCTGGAGGAAGGGAAAAGAGAACTACCTCGATCGGCTGGACGCCATCACCGCCGTGAGTTTTATTACAGTGCGCATATTTGCACCTTCCAAACACCAGATTTCTTTTCCTGCGCTGTAGTAGCTCATCCGCGCGATATTTCGCTTTGAGCAATGTACGCAGTGGCCCCTTCCATGCCTACACGGTGTCTTTGACTGAGGGCATGCGCCAAATGATGGGACTTCTCCTTGGCTTGCCAAGGGCTTGGCCTTAATGCACGTGAATTTATATACGGTGGCTTACTGCCAGTGGCGCACCTACGGGGGGGGGGGGGGTTCGGGGGTTGTAACCCCCCCTGAGGCCGACCTAACCCCCCTCCCACTCCGTAACTGCTCCTATGTCCAAGCAGAATGTGGCGCTAATGTCTCTGCAAAACGTCGAAAAAAATAATAAAAAATCATCATCATTGATGTTACTATTATTTGGCAATTTATTTACTTTTTTATACACGCAACGACTGTGTAATCGCATGTCCGGCCCTTCGTCAGAAATTGAACCCCCCCTGGCAGAGATCCTGGGTGCGCTACTGCTTACTGCGTACAGCTTTTTCGTTGTTAATGCATGAGCGCGAGCTTAGCAATACACATTGGCTGGTCGCCGGTGAGGCGCACTCCAAGACTGCATTAAGAATGCTTTAAGCCTGAGGTTTGCTCTAGTGCCTTCACGTCAGAGAGCAATGCCGTCTTTAGCGGACGTCCACTATGCGAGCAAAGGCGCAACCGCGAATGCAAATGCATTGAGTGAAGGCCAACAGAGGTTCGAAGGAGAAGCTAGATGTCGGGATGGGCGATGTATCATCACGTTCACCACGACAAGGAGCGACGTCTCTATTTGCTGTATTGTGGAACTAGTGTCCCTTCATCTGTCGAGAAGAAAGTGAGAGGAGCAGAAGGCTCGCCATGACTCGAACGAATCGCGCGAGGTGCATGGCATCGCACGAGCTTTTTATACCCCTGACACACGGGCACTCTAAAGTACTTTAGGTAAGGGGACATCTACCGGAAAGGCGTTCATGCCCAGTGACACACGACAAAGGAGTATCTCCTTCTCGGCAAAGTTCCTTTGCAGAAAGGTATATCGGCGAACTACCTTTCGAGCGTAAAGGGCGTACTCTCGCCGACAGCGCACACGGCCAGCAAACGAGATAGAACTTTTCACAAAATTACAACACCCCGCAAGTATTTTCTTGCCTTGCGTATAGGCTTTAACATTTAGCCCTAATGAGATTTGTCGGGCCGCAAAGATTTATTTTTGCCGCATTCTCCAACGCTCACATCGCCGCCATGCGGGATTCCGGCAGTGTCATTTCCTTCTTTGTCGTGGCAGGGATTGCGCGTGAAACGAACAATCAATATTATTAGCCATCAGCAATAAAAAGGATGTTTTTACGTTCCGCAATCGCTAAAGGTAATTACAGGCTCACATCGGTTTGAACATTGTCAGAGACGCTACTTACTTACGGGTCACCGCTTTTTTCCCTCTACCTTGACACGCGCGCGCGTTCTTTGGGATGTTCCTGGAATGGTGCTGCCATCGAAGAGAGGCGAAGTGAAGTGCGATGCGCTCGTACGGCTTCGCCTCTCCTGAATGACGCACCTCGAAGCGGGCGCGCGGAGCCACGTCGCCTGCTCCCTTCCGTCGTGGATGGCGTTTCGCCGCTGCCGCGGCCTGCTGTGCGAGCGTGAAGAAAGCTGCTGCGTTAAGCGCTCAAAGCTGGCAACGACGTTGGCGTGTCAGTGCGGCGCAAGTGAACATGATTGATCCATTTGTGGCCGGCATTTACAACATCGACTGTGTCCAGTTATTACGTAAACTACTTCAGTGACCACAAGTACAAGGGGTTGGTCATGAATGTCATGGAGGCGATGCTTGAACGTGGGTTCATCCACGTCGAAGGGTGCCGTACCAGCGGAAGGCCGATAAAAATGAGCAAGTTCCCCCTATGTACAATAAGCACTCAACTGTTTATGTGAAGACACATTCTACTTTCGTGTTTTTCGCCACATCTTTTGTTTATTTTTTCCTGTTTATTTGGGAAACAACGTCAGGAGGTGATGCCAGTTCCACCGTCGCCCCGTTCTTATCCGTGATGTGATCATGGCACGTTGTAAATCTTAATGCTGCCGTTTCCCGCACAGGAACACGCGCCGAAGACAATCACGGCCGTCGACTTCATGGGCACCGCAGGCTTCGTGACGGGCGACGACGCGGGGTACATCACCGTCTGGTCAGCTTCCAAGGAAGGGAGCTACTTCTTCATCAGCAAGGAATTCAGGGCGCACGAGGTCAGAATTCATGGCTCGCCTTCTCTTGTGTCCTTGCAGTTTCAGTTGTTGTGGGACCGAGTTTAACCACGCGTGGGCGAATAAAGAAGATTCGTATTTGCGGTCGTCCCAGTACGAGAGAATGGAGAAGGCGTGCTTCTAGCCCTTTTATAGCGCTTTCGAGTGCCGCAGTGTGCAGTGTACCGCAGTCTGTAAATAAGCGATCTGTTTTGAACTTTGCGCGAACATTAGCCATAATGTTAAGCTGGTGCCACAAACAGGAGGGCGGACGAGTGTTTAACAATCTTCGCTTAGTCCTTAATCATGTCACCGATTCCGCGCAGCTAACTTGCAACGTGTTACTCTTCCCTGGAAATTTTATCTCGCGAGCCACTTATTATTATCCCAGAACGCCTGCAAGACTTACGTATAACGTTCTTTGCGTTATTCTAGTCACTAGTAAAAATATGGTTGCGAAAGTTGTTACGCGACTGCTTTTAGAGCACGTTCCAGCCAGTCGTGACACAGAATATATTAGATGAGACGCTCTACCAATGGCCTCCCAAGCAGTGGTCTCAGATGAAGTGCTCTGCGAAAAACTCGGCAGCGACATGTTTCCGTTGTGCTTATTATGATTTACTTTATTGCACGTTTTTGCCTGCATACCAGAACGACGTGAACGTCTTGCTGTTTCTGCCACACAATCTGCTGATATCAGCGTCGGCTGTCGACAGAGAAGATCAGATCAAAGCGTGGGATGCCGACAAGAAGTTCCAGAAGCTCGGTGTAACTTCGGCAAGTATAAATAGACACTTAAGTGCTGCTAGTTTTTTCTTATCCAGCAGAAGACAAAGGGGAGTACGTTTAACTGTCGTATAATTGTACTTTAACGTGCAACAGCGATTCTGCCATCAGTAACTCATTGCGGAGTGGCAGCTACCATCCATGAAAGGCACTCAATGAGTACTTTCTTGAATTACATTCACAATTCCATGCGAGGCATATCTCGCATATTCGACGAAAGGACTAGGAAGGGAACCGCGCTTGCTGTATAAACGGCAGTGTCGTGAAAGTGTCATGTGGAGCTGTCGGCTTTGAGAAAGTCGAACAAGTTACGCTGCTTGGGCAGGTAAGCAGCTTTCGCGGCACTGCGCTGGGCGCCGAGTGCATTTCGTAATCGCTTATTGTGTTGTGGTGTCCTTGGCACGAAATCGGCGCGCGTTTTTCCTCAGCTGCAAAGACATCATTGCGTCTACGCGTTCGTTTCACTCGTACAAACACATTAGCTGGTTCGCGCTGCATTTTCACTTCCCGACATTTGGTGGGCAGGTATATTTCCTGGCCCGCGAACATCGTATATGGCTCTCATTTTATGGTCATGACTTGTTTCACTGAATGAATTCAAAAATAAAGTACGTTGCTTCGTGGTCCTTCGTAATGGCAGACACCCGTTTAGCAATGATCATTTACTCACGCAAGTGTAAAGCGTCTGCCAGTGTGACTCGGGCATTCATCATCGTTCATATAGAAATGTCATATCAGATCATCATGCAGTCTCACGGAACGTATGTACCTTAAGTTTGTGTTAAGGCGAAGTTCTGCGGTGAAATATTGATAACATGTTGAAGATGACTTGGTGCTCCGCTCACGGTAGTTGCACAGTGCCAGCACGAAAGTGTCGCGTCCGCGCGAGCGTATGTTGCGCGCGTTCTAGTCCTCCGTTCTTCACAAGCGATACTTTGCCGGTGCTGTGGGAGGAAAGTTATTGGTAAGCATAGTAGTCCTTGGATTCAAATCACACAGAGCTTGTGTTGCTATTACAAAACAGCTGACAGACAGCTCCCAACGTTGTCCGGCATTAACAAACGCTAGCCTGCATTTGCCAGTGCCGCTAGCACGCAAGTAGACACGCCACCGGAATCGGTCAAAGAATGGCGATCATCGCAGACAATTTCGGCATTGGCGAGTCGTTGTCTTCAAAAGAACATGCTCGTTTAGTAAGAGACAGAACTGCGCTTCTCTTTTTTTTTTTTCAATATTTTCTCTTGAAATTTTCTGTTTTATCAGCATCCAGCAAAGGAGTATGACTATGGTTACCGGATTGAACTATATTATTTGTGCGCATAGCATAGGCAAATACTTACTGGTAGTGAAAGCCAAAGTCGACAATCCGCTGTTGCACAGCACCATTGTCTTAATTTACTCTCACTGCAGTGATCGACGTCTCTTTCGCTTGTTTTTCGTACGAAACGTTGAAACTGCTCAACGACTATGCCAGCAGCATTTTGATATAAGCTCTTCATTTACGGTGTTCGACAGCTGCCCAAGGGGACTGGCGGTGTGCATGCCATGTGCCAACACTTGCCGAACGCTGCCGACGAGAACGTGTTTGTAGGCACAACGCACAACCTGATCATGGAGGGCTCATTCAAGAGGAAGTTTCGGCCTGTCATACAGGTGAGCGGGAAGATATATCGAGCGGTCTCCCTAAACTTGGGCCTCCCGACGACAAGACATACATCGTCTTGGTAACAGCTCGCTCTGGCCCAGAGGCACGATGCAAATGACAAGGATGTATTTAGTTGAGAGGAACGGGCAATGGGTGCTGCGGCATGTTCTCAGTTTTGTTTTCATTACGAAGCTGGAGACCAGTAATGTCAAACGTTGGGCTAGTTAGTTGTGCACAGTAAAAGCAAGGAAGCAGTGCTCTGGTTCCTTCCTATCATTATGGAGAGCAGCATTTCAGTTTAGACGTTTTAACACAGCGGTGAACTCGCCGCCACGCTCCTTGCCGCGCTTGCCCCGGGGAAGACCGTCGTCGAAACCGTTGGCAGTAAAAAAGAACGACGAAGTTGCGCTTGCTCTCTTCTTCCGAAGCACGTTTGGCCCACTGGGCCGAGAGTGCTTAGCTACAATATACCGACCTAAATTGGAAGCCTACCGTTAAAGGGCAACTCCGGTGGTTTTTCATTTTCCACAGATCTCAGTCATTCTTTCAGTGTATGTTCTCGTCGGTACAACAATAATTTGTGCCAAGTCAAGCGGTTGCAAGTCATTCAGATTTCCTGAAAATGAACTTTAATAAAATTTTTCAGCGGATTCCCACGCGAGCCGCTCTGTGTTTCTGACGTCATTACCAACAATGCTGCCTACCCGAGCAGGCGGGCTGTCTAAAGCAAAACGGCGATACTTCAGCGCTCAAATCGTCGCTTTCAAGTTCAGAAGAGCTCAATGCATCGTTGGGTGACGTCGCTGCTTTTCTGTCACCTGCTCCATATTTCTGATGGCGGAGAGGCTGTGATATCATCGCATACGCTGAAGGAAGCGTCCACCCATTTCGGTTTCGGTTTGAAAACATCGTTCATTCAGTTTTTTTTAATTATTGCTGAGTTTCTGAGCAAATGAATGATCGTAGCTGCTTCAGGGATATCAATACTATTGAAAAGCAGCGATATCAGAATCTGGTAGAAATACCGCCGGATTTGCCCTTTAATCGCGTATCGAAGGCAAGTGCACTGAAGATGCTGTGAGATGAGTCGGGAAGGTTATTTTAACGATGTTCATTTACGAAAATGGTAGTGAGGGGTACAAAGCAACCTGTACTTAACATTTCGTGGCTTTTGGCGCAGAAGGCAAGAAATTTTCAACCACTGTGGTGGGCATTTGAATCTAAACGTTTCATTCAGGTGACGAATACCTTGCAGATTCAAAGACAACACCATTGTGATTTTGGTGTCGTTGCGTCGCGTACTGTAATCCAGTTTTTGTACAGTTCCTTGTGTGGCTTGAAAAGATGAATTTCGTCCTGCCTGTTGTGTTCTTTCAGAGCCACTGTCGCGAAACGGTGAGCGTTGTGATATCTCCGACTGATAACATCTTCTTCACCGTCGGCCGAGACAGGGCTGTCTGCCGATGGAACATCTCTAGCCTTGTCTGGATGACGCCGGTGGAGGTACGTGACACGACACTCCACTAGCGGGTAGTTACTGCTTCGTTGTTTCATTAGACATGTGCTCTGTAGATATCGACATGTTTTAATCAAAATTTGAATCTATAGTGATGTGCTTATTTATGTAACTAAAGCCTTGAACGAACATAACATTAACACTTGTACATTTTATTTATATTTTGAATTTGATTGCTTGCAACTGCTACCGTCGCTTTTTCGCCCATCCCTCTAGAATCCCATGAGGGACTTACAGTATAAATAAATAAATAAATAAATAAATAAATAAATAAATAAATAAATAAATAAATAAATAAATAATAATAAATAAATACGTACGCACAAGTGAGAAGGCGCCCAGATATACGGTTTTGTCAAAATATCGAACCTGCGCGCATATTATGACTATACTGCACTGCTGGGGCTAATAACTCGTCTACTGAACGGCAGGAAATATTAAACTATCTTGCTATCAAGGGTGACATGTTGGCCTTATGTTAGATTGCATTGACTGTTCCTCCCACATGTCAAACAAGCGCAGCTTAATGATCCGAGAGAGGAATTTCGCCCGTTTATCTGTAAGAAACTCTTCGCAGTTGAGGAAAGATATATTCTCCTGCTCTTGAGACTCAAACCCGAAAAAACGCAGTTCCGGGTGGTCGTTCTACCATCTGAGCTAGCCGGGAGGTTGTCAGATCACAGCGTGAGAACGAATTAATCGGCCACTTGAAGCCGACGTTCACTGCATATGTCAAATCAGTTTTATACGGAGGCTTTCAAGGCGCACGAAGGTTCGCCAAAAGGAAAGGCTCTCAATCAGCACTTTGTAGTACGACAGACAGAGAGACAACGACCTTTATTGGATCCTGAGGAGCTACTGTTAGGACTCCCTAAAGGGAGGCCGCTGTAACCGCTGGTCGCGCCCTCGTGGAGGACAGAGTGCCATGACGCTTTGCCCTGTCCTTGACCCTTGGACGGCTCGGGCTCGCTCTTGGAGCAGAGTGCTTTTGATGGCCTCCTCCAATTCGGCTTTGCTGGAGAGAAGGTCGTTAGGCAGCGCGGGACATCGCCAGAACATGTGAGCAAAGGGTTTCACTACAGCCGGGACAACGACAGTATTTTTTTTTTCTTTTGTGCTTCCTCTGTATTGTGGTCCTAAGCGTAACTGCTTTTACGATGTTTGGTAGAACAGACAATGGGGCGAGTTCGTTAGGATTCATAAAAAAAAAAAGAACAAATTGAGTTGTGAGTTAGCCCCCGTCCAATTTGTTTTCCTAGCTTCGTTGACGTGTTGCTTCCGCCGTTTTAATATGATTTTTCGATGTCTCCAGGACCGCTCCAGTTATCGCGTTGGCATCGTTTTCACACATGTCTTATTTTTTGGGACGAGTCCCGCCCCCGCGCCCACTCCAGTTTGACACGCTTCGTCGTAACAGCTTGAGTTGCTAAGACGCGGCATACGTTTGCAGGGTGTGGTGTGACAAATTTCGTAGGGAACACTGAACCGTGCAAAATTGACTAACTGAAACAAACACGTGTTTCATGCCGCTGTTCTAGAGGGTATGTGCTCACGTGTTAACAAGCGTGGCGTTGCCTCTCTGCCAGTTTATTGTGGATGTTAACTGCGTAACACGGGCACGCTTCTCAGAATTTTCCTCCTCATCCGTGTCTCGCCGATTCTCGCGATGCATGCATGGGCATAGGCCTTCTCTCGATGTCTCGCCAGGTTTTCGGCTCACTCTAGAGAACGTGGCAAAGTCCAGGCTGTAATCGTCCCAGGTGTTCGCCGTGTTCTTCTTTTTTTTCCGACCCAGGCTTGTACAGTTTCATCTAGTTATAATTATGACACTGGTTCGTAGTGCGTATGACTTCCTATTAAAACCAGCCTGATGCCCTGACTGAATTTCACCTCAAATTATTGACGTGTGCATGCGAGTACGACATATCATTTGCGGTAAAATAGAAAGGCGTGGAAGCTAGCCCAGAAAACACGAACGAAGGAGCATGCAGGCGGTGGTGGATCGTCGGTTAAACTGTATGCCGATATCTTACATGCGAAAACCACGATATAATTACGAGAAGCTCCATAATGGGCTAACAGTGAACCATTGAGATCACGTATGTGTTTACGTGAGCCGATATTTACGTAAATATCAGTTCGTAAATACTCGAGCGTTTTCCTATTCGGACCTTGTCGAAGTGCCAGCTATCGAACCGCACACGTAGCTCTCATGAGAACGGTGTCTTATCGACTAGGCAACTGGGCTAGAACAGGAAATGTGGATAGGTCGGATGTGTACAAGCGTTACGTGAAGTCGAATGCATCAGTTGTGCATGTACTGTCAGGCAAAATAAGTTAAGGTATGCAAACACGGACGCAAGAGAAGAAAAATGGGGCGGCGTAAGCGACGGCTAGCAACTTAAACGTCTCACTGGGGCAGAAATACGAGCTTGTCTCGACATGTTCAGGTATGCTGACGGCACCTGTCAGTCAGGCACACGTGCATATATATGCGAGAGAGAGCCGTCCGGGCATTAATCGAAGGCTGGCTACGGCGTGCGCTTCCACTGCTGTTTTTACGCCAAACGTCAATCGTTCGGACACCTTTCTTCGTTCGCATGTCTGTATAAAAGCGCGTATTCATCGAATTTTAGCGTTCATTGACAATCTCGATAGTGATAAGGGTCAGATGGCGTTCCTCTTGTTAACGTTATCGTACGCTCTACACAGCGGTATGTCTGCGCTACGTAGAAGGGGCCGCAGCTGGAAGAAACTTTGCGCACCATCAGTACGGTAAATTTAAAACACACAATTTGCCAGGAGCATTTCATCTTCTCTGGTGTATCGCGCTTACTCACAAGCCTGTCGCTGTCATGCAGTCCGAGTGCCTATCTGCATCGATGCACCCTCGGGGCTCTACACTCGCTGTGGGTTGCGCCAACGGGCGGGTGTCGGTTCTAGCCGCTGACACCGGTGCGGTGCTGACAACGTTCAGCGTGACCAACAGCGCGCTCAACGCGATCGCCTACTCTCCCGGTGAGTTCAATATCTCACGCACTTTACATTCACCTATTTGACACTGAATAACCAGCCGTAAAAGGGAAAAGAATGTCATGCCGACATGGACACGTGTACCTTTGAAATTGCAGCAATCAGTTTTCTCAGCTCGAGGAACGAAACAACCCTAAAGGGTAGTAGTACCGTATGGTGATGTCCGATGTCTTGACTTCAACGTCGTTTCGGGATCTTGCAGAGAAACGATAAATCCGATCTCGCCCTTTTCTGATCTGCTTAAAGGGGGAATTTTTTGTGATACACGTCTTTCTATTCTTTTGTTTTTACTTGTGCAACGAATGTGTTACTACTCAGGTATTGGCTAATCACGGTCACAACACGGAAGATATACCGTGAGATGTTTTCAGCATTTTTCGATCTGCAGCGCCGATGTAGTTGCATACGCAACCACATGGTGCAAAGAGTGGCAAGTGTGCGCGGTAGCGGTTATACGCTGGCAGCCGATGAAAGCGAGGCCGTATCAAAGGAAAGTACGTCGTTTGTAAAGCCTGTTGTGGTCTGCGTTTCGTGTTCCTTACGTCTTGAATTATATTTGCAAGTATTACTGCGCGTTTTCGCTGCTTCGTATGTAAATTCGTTGAACGTGCAGATGCAAGATCTGCATAGCGATACCGACAGCTGCCGAGTGTGCTTGCGCCGAGTTCTGTGAACCGCGGCGCGATGTAGAAGAGCATTGTGGCTCAAAGCTGGTTCTTGGTACGAATGGCTGCCGTGAACACAGCCCCGCTTTTTAGCGTCAGTTTCATTCACCTTGTAATAATCATGAAATAACGCGGGGATGCTTTTTTATATACACTGTAATTTTAGGCGTAATTTATGGCGCAGCAAAATAACAGCGGCCAACGTATACTGTATTGAGAAGACCGCATCGCGCAGCACTAAGGCCTCACCGCCAGGCAGCGCGACTTCCTGGTTTTTTATGACTTTGAAACGCAGTCCTAAAATAGTTCCTATTCAAATCTCGAAAACAACACTCGATTCGGTCTGTTATTCACGGTCTTTGCAACCGCCCCACGATCCCGTCATACGTTCTGGCCCGCTGTCTTTATTTTAAAGCCGTTTAGCCATGAGAGCTTTAGGCAGTACTACATGTTTTTTAAAGGCGATAGTCTTTCTTGGGATACTTGAACGCAGAAATTTTGGTCTTTCTGTTTGTTTGTCTGTCACACGATTCAGCCACCCGGCCAACGTTTAAGCACTTGCCTAACGCCCAGCCATCCTGAACTGGTAGCTGTCGATCATTGTCGATCGTTGTAGAACATTGTCGATCAAAAAGCAGATATTACGCATATCTGAGGCGCAACACCAATACGTAAGTATTAGGTGGCGTGCTCCTTTGCTAGAAAATACAGAGATACTTAATTCTAAAGACCCTAGTGTTTGTTAGGCTACGCTAAAAATACGACGCTATGCATAAAAAGGGCCTCTGCGGGCGATTTGGTGCTGCCACCTGGCAGTTGCCCAGGGATTCTGCACAAGCTCATGTTTCCCGACGGCGATGCCAGATTATTATTATTATTATTATTATTATTATTATTATTATTATTATTATTATTATTATTATTATTATTGCTGTTGTTGTTTCAAGTGCATCACACTGAATTAAAATCAGAGTGACAGTACTTACGTCGCAGGAAGGCTTATTCTTCCTCACGTAAAACTAAATATTACGCCTTCTATCACCCAAAAATAACGCATCAAGTAACCAATCGCAGCCTGTTCTGATGTAGTTCACTACATCGACTTGCACAGCGCATTTACAAATTTACCCTGACTTTTCCAGATGGCATGTTGATGGCAGTTGGGGCAAACGACGGCTTCATACACATACTTTTGGTTCAAGACCAAGGACAAACGAACCAGAAGGGCGAAGTTATTAGGGTACGTAGCTTTGTTTTGTAGGTCATACTAAAGCTCAACGGTTCAAACTTACGAAGCACGTACACTATCGAAGAAGGGTGTAAACATGTTTAAAGATAAGAACTTACAGCGTCATTATTTTTTGTACTTTGTTCTCTATTGCTGCTACCTTCGTTCTTCTGCTCTGCAGTACGATGCTGTAAATAATACCACTGCGTTAACCATATCATATCTCGTTGCCTCTTAGCTAGCACTAAATGATCATCGGCCAGTGCTTGCAACTATCGCTTACTCTCAAGAAATAAGTTTGCGCATGCTCACCTACGCATACGTGTAAGACAGGCGCTTCTTTTGCGGCACGGTTTCCAGGTTTAGTAAGGGTATAAAATGAAGCAATCTGACCTCTGGTGGGTCGGCTAATCGGTGGGCATTGTTTTTTTCTATCAACATCTCAGTAAAGTTTTCCTTTTGCGTCGACTTCGATTCGCTAGGCTGCTTCACAACATCAGCGTCGGGGAACAAGTGAGTCGCTGTCGCGACAGGCTATGACACCTTTTGTACTATCACTTGCCTAATTCTGACAGATATTGCCGATTTTATACAACGGAGCTTCTCGTCAGGTATTCACCGATCGCTGTCCTTACTGCCTGGTGTCGTCGGTGAGATTTTTATGCTCATGTAGTTGCTAAACAAAAAAAAAAAATCACGCATCTCCACGAAGCGAACCATGACGAGTCGGTGAAGCACTGGGGAATGTTCGGTGTTACCGTAAATCACCCGTAGCATTGCCCACTCATGCATGTAAATGAGTGACAACGCGTGTGTGTGTTTACACACGCGTTGTCATTTATGTTCCTGTTGTTTATGAGGTTCCTGCGCTCCCACGTCGTAGATCGTGCCGAGTTCCGGATTAATTTTAGTTAACGCGCACGCTGCAAGTCCTTATGGTTCAACTACGCACAAGAGAAATCTCCCACCGGCGCTACATTGCAGGTCAAGATCCAGTGCCTATATATGTGGGGTGGCCGGTGAACGGTTGTTGTTGTTGACACGTCTTTATTCACATTTTATGCCCTTTGAGGGCTGCGGTGAATGCCGGTGAACGGTTGTGCAGCGCGAGCAGTCGGTTTTTTCGATCAAGAAACTTGCTAGCAGACGCTGCCTGCGTCAGCGTTGTCTCTTGCGGGCGAGGGTGCGTTCCCGTTCCTTGCGAGCTGGTGAAGCATTCATCGCAGAAAGAGCGTTTCCATTAGAGTTGCTGTATATTTATGCTAGCATAAAGAGTTTCGCACCTCTTTTCCAAACGCCGCCAGCTGCGAAGCAACCGAGCATTGCAGAGAAGGTGACGTTCAGGCCAATTTTTGTGCTGGTCGGCGCAGCCGCTGCAGCGAACTGGATTATTGCCAGTCGAGTTCAAAGCGAATCCAGCGGTGCTTTGCCTGCGTTGGAGCGCGTTCCGAGCATTGATTTCAAGACGCGGATGTCGCGGGACAACTCGAAGTGCTGAGAAAGTGTTATTAGGTAGATTTAGTATTGCGGAAAATTTTTGCGCTAGCATTTGCGAGTCACGCACGCTAAATTTTTGTGGAGCGCTATTCGATAGCGTTCCATAGCTCTTTAGTATAGTGCGAGACGACGACGCGCCGCAAAACGCAAGGCACGCAAACCTTCGCTGCGCCATCTAAATGCGAATAGTGAAAGCGTCAAAACCGTCGGCCGTTGTTAGTAACTTAAAAAGAAACGCAAGCGCAAAAAGAATTATCGTGCAAGAACATCGTGCAATAATAATTGCACAAGTGTTGCTGTAGTCTGACGAGGCAGAGTTTCGCTTTCGTTGTGCATGTGTAATGCGGTCAAACTAGAATCCACAGCGAAAAGATCGTTGTCTTCTCGAAGCGAAAACCAGCAACACGATTTATTGTGAATCAGCTAGTCCCACAACGCAGCAAAACGACACGACGGATGCGAAACGGGCAGCCGCCAGTTGTAGGGAGCCGCCACGCTCTCCGCGCTAAACAAACTTAGCGAGCGTTTTGTGTCTCCGCTAAATTCGGAAAATAGCGAGCGATCGCTAAACGCAAAGCTGGAATAGCGTGCGTACGCATGCGCAGTCTGATCCCGCTAAATTTTAGCGTTTAGCGGGGCGCAACTTAAGCTGCACTAAAACTCTCTATTTTTTAGTTACGTTTTCACAGTGGGTAGAGATTAGCGCTGCAGCATTTCTGTCGGAACGCAAAATGACCGGTTGTATATTTATGTATTTATGCGCCGCGTGTTAAAAAGAGCAACGCCTTTAATCTGCCTCGTCACTAAGCTGTCGCTGCGTTTTGTTTGCTATTAGGCTTCAAGCGGTCTACGAGCGTTGGAAAACTGCCCATGCTCGGTCGGGGATGCCGCCTGCAAAAACTGAGCGTGGCTTCGCTGCATAGCTTTGGTTGCTTGCTGGCCAAGATGGCGGACCTACGTGCAACCGGTATCGGCCCGCACGTGCACACACACCGGCTGACTGCACTGCCTGACTGCACTAAGGTCCCTAGATAAAAAAGTTGCAAGGTAGCGACAATCATTGTTCTTGGTGCCGTCCTCCTCACTCACGCGCGTACTCCTTCTTTTTCTCCGTCATCCACGTCTGTGATTGGTGCATTCCTTGAACGTGACGTTGTAAGTGGTTGGTGGTGACGTTTATTAGATGCGGAGCATCTCTTGCTCGCGGGTATGTCACGCGTCAGGCGTCCGCGCTCACACTACGCATGCGCGACACTCCTCTCCCTTCCCTCTCTCCAACAGCTGCTGCAACAAATAAAGCGGGTAGAGAGCGCGCGCGCGGCGTCCTGTCCGCACTCACACTACGCATGCGCGACTCTCCTCTCCCTTCCCTCTCTCCAACAGCTGCTGCAATAAATAAAGCGGGTAGAGCGCGCGCGCGCTTCGCTGCAGTAGTATCTCCTCCTTCTCCGATGAAAGAAGTTGGTGGTGTGTGATGGAAGTGGGCGTTGTCAGTGCACGTTAAAAACCTCAGGTGGTCTAAATTTCCGGAGCCCTCCACTACGGCCTTTCTCTCCTCTCTATCTCTTTCACTCCCTTTCCCCTACCCCCACGGACGCTTAGCCGTGCTCCCTACATGGGCTGCAGAAATTAGCGTCCTTTCCTAACCGAACCACAATCATCATCATCAGTTCCGTCAGCGAATAAAACGCGGGTTCGATCCCGACCGCGGCGGTCGTATTTTCGATGGAGGCGAAAATGTCAGAGGCCCGTGTATTGTGCGTTGGCAGTGCACGTTAAAGAACCCCAGGTGGTCTAAATTTCCGGAGCCCTCCACTACTGCTTTTCTCTCCTTGTGGCCGTGACAGATTGTGGCCGTGACGAAAGACGAAATCCTAGCCAAGACATACGCTGCAGAAGAGAAGCGTTCCAGTTGGCGCCATGTCGGCCAAGCTTGCTACTCGGTGCATGTTTATCGCTGCTCACTAGTTTTTTAACAATGCCGAGTTGCAGGCTGCAGTCGCAAAACGGGATGGTTATGCTCTCTGCAACATACCTCGTGGTGTTCTAAATGGAGCACGCCGTGAAGTGTGGCTGTGAAACATTTCACGCGTCCGTGCAACGCCGTCGACATTTGATTTGTCGGCTTTTATTGAAAGCGACGCGCGTCGATTGCGACCCCGTTGTTACAAATATTTGTGAGTACGTACGTACGGTTGAATAGAGCTGCAGTGCTTAATGAACGCACTTTCAGGAATATCCTGGCATCACGATTGCGAAAATGGTCGTATTTTTCCAGAAAAACTTTCGTCGCAGTGCTCCTAGTCAAGCGTTCGTTCCCGTCTGGCCGAGACTACGACGTACGATGCGAGACGCCATGCCTAGTGGTGTAAAATATAGCACTTGCACAACGTTGCCGGTTGGGCAACACACATCATGCTTCTTCTTATGGTGTACCGTTTATATTCAACTAAGTTACCGTTTATTCTACGTCTCATTTCCTTCTATTAAAGTATAATTGGTTCCATTCTCCATAACAACTCAAATGAAACATTGCCTTTTTTATGCACGCTTTGAACTTTCTAGGGGGCTCTCCAGGCAAATAAGCGAGATGGAAAAGGGAGCGTGTCGCTACCTTCAAAACTTTTTATCTAGGGACTTTAGACTGCACTGGCTTCTTGGGCCCTCTAGCCGTCACCTATCTAACTAGAGCATGCGCGGAGTGAGCGCTGTTGAGCGGCGGCGCGCCACCTAGTGAGCGCTCTTGAAATCACCGGAGAGCACAGCTGCGCCTCTAGAGGGAGCAATGAGGACTAGTGGCTACGGCGCGACGGACAAGAGACAACCCCCCAGCAAAAGGAGCAAGCTCCTAAAATACAGTGTACTTTTAAATATGCAATACACTTCAAACTTCGATTAAAATAAAGCAACCGTTAACTTCGTACGACGTGTTTGTGATTTCTTTGTTTCGTAGTGATGATGGCATGTGATGTGGAATACGTTATGACTGCACGTTTGTGACCGAACGTCGTCCGTATTCAATGCAGGGCCGAGATTCACTTGTGAACATTGACTGGTCAGCAGACAGTCGCTTGCTGCAAGTCATCACGACTGATGGCCAGTACCAAGAACTTCTTTGCTGTAAGTGCATCAGCTGAATTTGTTCACCAACTGTCCTTCGTCTTACGTCTTCAGAACACACGAGAAATCCGACCACAGTCACCTGGGCTGCGCCCTCTGATACACATCCAGCGTTGGGAATGTTTGCCTGCGCTCTTGATTGCATACTTTAGGAAATACTACTATCTTGCTAATGAATTCTGCTTAACATTCGTCTTGTTGTGCACATCTAATTGCCGTTTCGCTATAAGTGAAAAGCATAGTGACAATGTGCGCAGGTATGCTTTGAACAGGATAAGTGAAGTTTGCCAAATGTCGAATATCGCACGTTTCTTTAAAGAACATTGACCTGCAGTTTAACCAGTCACGCATAAGGATGGGCTCAACTGCTTCCAAAGCCATTAACACGTGCTTCTGTCGCTACTTAGGCTGCATGGCTTTTCAGGGTATTTTATTATGTATACTGCTTGCCTTAGGTTATTATATTCGCGTCTGTCATCATTGAATAATTCATTTTTACTAGACACAGCGCTTGTGCCATTTGTAACTGCTCTTGCACAAATCAGAAAGACACCCCCCCCCCCCTCAACCATTTGTAGCCCTTATTTTATCAATCGCTTGTATCTCAACGACCAAAACACAGACCAAAAAGAAAACAAAGCATTCACGCTTGAACAGCATGAAAAGAGTCAGAGATTACTTGGAAGCCATTTTTCGTTTCATCCAAAGCAGATGGTAGATCAGGCAGCAGGGCTTAAGATACGTCACAGAGGCCTATAGATATGCGCCGTGGGGACGTTTATGATATATATCGGAGAGCCATAATTGTCGTCAGTGAAACGGACAGTGCAGGTACTTTTCATCGGTAGTGACACTAATACTTGTCAGGTATCTTCTCCTTTCTAAGTTTCGGATATTCCCGGGAAAATACTACATTTATATTGTCGGACAAAAAAAAAGGAAAAAAAAAGCCTATCACTCTATTTCCTGTTACTGTACCCACCTTCTCATAATGTATCTTATGGACCCTGAATATAATGACGAACCCTGTAAATTCCATGCATATTTTTTTCCACTTTTCTGTAGAATTTTTTAATGTCAAGAACATTCTCAACAGACCAACTTCCCATGTACCACGCCGTAAAATGTGGCATAGTACAATGCCACATTTTTTTGAACGGCAAGAACACATTTTTCTTCTCATTAGTTCGTTTCTACTTTATATATTCATATTAGACCTTTGTAGTAGTAGATAGAGGAAACAAGGGTCCTCTAGAAAATATTTATTAGTACTCCTGTCGAGGTCCGAACATCACTTGGTTACTTACGACCGGTATGCGTCGCCATCTTGCAATAACGAAGGTACTTTGCTTTTTTTTCTGCTTGTTTGTTCAGGGGATGTAAATAGTCTGAAGGCGAAATCACCCACCGTTACAAAGGTCGATTGGTACCAGCTCACCTGTACTCTGAACCCAGACATCGTCGGTAAGTGGTACCCAATTTATTCTGTCTTGATCAAGATATGTTTAGCCATTCCTGGGTAGTTGGCCATAAATTGACAACGTACGCCACTGAATTATTAACAGCTGGGTTGTCGTCGAGGTTGATCCGTAGGGAGCTGTATTCGCATTTAAACACGGAACTGTCACGCAGTAGGAGAAAGCTGTTGCCCTTGACCCAGTGCGTACACTGCTACATGATAATGATTATGCACAGGACAATATAGAAAGAGCAAAGCGAAGAAAGAAATGTCTCGGGTTGCGCAGAAGGGAAAAGCGGACCCACGCTGGCCCAGTGATAGATGATTTGAAAGGGTCGTGGTCTCTTGGTGTTCTTGTAACCGAGAGTAGGGAGCCTACATGACTCATGTAGGCTCCCTAACCGAGAGTATTTTGCAAGACTGCAGAGTTGTGCCTCCTTTAGAAATATGTGCTGTCCCCAAATCTTCATCAAAGAATGGCTATCACATGCCGATGGCGAATATCTTAGCGTGGCTTTATAGGTGCTTAAAAGTCATTTGCACATCGTTAATAGTAAATGCTTTATTGCAGCAGACTGGATGCTGTTCGACCGGACTAGTCGTGGGCACTGGGACCTAAATGCCAAAAAAGCCAATGGCAGACGATCATGTTATACCTACGTCATTCACAACCATATCATAAGTGCGCCTCATGGAGTTTGGTTTTCGCGTTCTCGTGCGCTAAAGCTGGCGATGCGACATGGACGATCACTTTTCTTTTTTTTCGACTGAAGTGTAAACAAAACGCGGAGGAGATGTCTCCTGGACCAATGATGGTGCACTATGTTCAGCGTCCACAAATCAAAAAGCGCATTTCTGCTTAAAAGCTATAACATGTGAAGAGGGCGCCTTTTGCTTGTCCTGTTGCTGTTTACTAACGAGAGCGATTGCTCGTTAGTGTGAGCACGGATAGGCAGACGGCGTGAACTGAGCGCACACATATCAATTGCCTCGGAACAGTGCGCGTATGCGGCGCGTCTCCGGAAAATCGTCGAACTTGCAGTCCTAAGAACGTAAAGTTCATAACACTATAGACATACGACGTTCAAGTTTTCTCACGCAGCACTTTGAGTCAACGCTTATCAAAACTAGATTTTATCAACGTTATCATGAAAAGACTTCACCTACATATTGCACGCGTATGTTCATCGGTGTAGATGGCGCACGGTGATTTTATAACTTCAATATTGTGCGCTCCGTTTCCGCTTCCATGTCCTTTTATTTGATACATATTTGATAAGGAGCTCTGAAATATTTGTGGACAAGTTTCCGACATCCGTCAGCGCTCGAGCGCAGCCGCATCGTTTTCCAATCGTTAACTCGATCCTGCGTATCCCTCACCAACTGCTTGATGTCCATAACATCAAAGCAAATGTAGTCTAAATGTGCTTGGAAAGCTCATATACGGCACACCTGGCAAGCAAGAGGACACGACGGGGCGTTGTTTCTCCCAAGCCCCGGCATTTTCCTTCCCCTTCCCAAAGAAAGCTGCGGACAGAGATAGCGGTTTAAAATTTAGAAATGTTTAATTTTTGGAAGTCGTAAGGGAGCAAGACGCTACGTCACTGAAGTGGGGAGTGTCTTCAACCTGTGTCGAGCAAGGATTGAAGAACATAGCACCTCAGTCTGCTGTCGCGTTCTTTTTGTTTTTGTGTGCGTGTGTGTGTATTTTCCCTCTTCTTTTTTCTAGTCGTGTCTCCTTTCTATTATCTTTCATTACCCTTACCCCTTTTCCCCTACGCAGGGTAGCCAGCTGGTCTCAGCACTGGCTAACCTCCCTGTCTTTCCTCCTTTCTTCCCTCCCTCAGTCCGCTAAGCGTGCCTCCCCTTAGGGAAATACATGTACGGTGGGAGTCCGGCTGCTCTTTCGACGCACGTGTGCGCCGGTACGCTAATTCTCTCAGCAGATCGACCAGCTGCCGACAACGCACGCAGCAGTGGCGAAATAGCGCCGGCCGTACGTGCAAACTCCAAAACACGATAGCCTAATTTTTCCAAGACGTCCTTGGCGCGTCGCTCGTTTGTCCACGCGTTGCTTCTTTCGAGGAAACGCCAAGTATTCAACTGTGAAGGGCAGAGACGCCTGCGGATGGACAAATGAGAGGTGAAAACAGCGTGGGGTCGCTCAGAAACAATGATTTCTATATCTGGTGCGCGTTGCCTTTCGCAGATGGCAAAATAACATGGAAGATTTTATTGTCATATACGAGCCAATCTTAGACATTTTACGCTCACACCATCTCGACAAATAAGCATTTCCTCGCACGCTTTGCCTAAGATCCGGAGTGAGCGTCGGAATCGAAGAAATTTCTGCGTAATATTAGCTGCGAAGCACTACGCCTGTAGCCGGTGCCGTTCGGGTGGGAGCGCAAAACTATACGTTACGCGGACAACTTTTCTTGGCAATGAAGGGAAAGCTACGGGGGCGGAGCTACTGCACATGTACTCCTCCGCGATGTAGTCCGGTTCGGCGCGCGTTTCAAATTTAGTTTCGGTTGTGAACCTTCCGTATCTCCTGTGACGGCCGTTCGATTATTCGAGCGGGTCTGCTTTGTCTGCTTCGACAGCCATTTGTTCGTCAAATTCGTCACAAGCTCCTGCGGTGACTTGTCGGAAAAGCTGGAGGGAGACGAGCGCGCACCTGATAGTGGGGAGGCCATTTTGACAGTGAGGACTGTGACCTGCACGTAAAATGTGCGACGTTCTCGCACGTGCAAAAACGCGAAAAGGCACTGCGTAATGTAAAAAAATTATAAATATCTCCTTAATGCGAGCAGTGCCTCTTTTCAAAGAGCGTCCTGTAGAAAATAAGTCAATGTTGTTTTCTTAATTCTCACGCAGAAAACATGGACGAAATTGTGGGACTATATTCTTAAGTGGTAGCACACGCGTAGTTTGGCTCTGTAGCCTTCCCTCCATTGCCAAGAAAAGTTGCCCGCGACTATAGAGAGTTTTAGCAGCGCTGGTATACCGTACGGTAAGTGCGGTAATCCCGCATCGTCATGGTCGGCACGTGTCGGAAATAGCTGCACTAGTTGCCCGGTGAGCACAGAAGCGTCATCAGATGATACAACTTGCTGGTGAAGTTCCCAGTAGCTAAATTTTCTACGTGCCGACCACGACGGTGCGGCATTACAGTACTTACCGGACGGCAAGCCGCCGCTGCCAAAACTCTCTGTATTCTTGACGACATTGTGGAGCGCGGTATGTCTGCTGAAGTTCCGCTGCTGGATGTCGCAGAAAATGCATTTTATTCGTCCGAAATCTCCGCCAATGACTGCCTCTCAAACTCTCCTAATTCTGGCGCTAGCGCACGATTCTGCTACTGCGTCCAGAAGAACATGGCGAACGCGCCCAGTGCTGCCGGAGCACAAAATATTATGAATATATTCTATTTAAAATAAAAAAAATGTGATTAAAGGGCCCATGACAGCTATTTTTTTGTTGGATACTTTTATGTTCTAATGAGTAGAACAGTGTCTTGTAATCACGGCATGGAGTGGCAAATTCTCCAGCTAGAAGTCTAATTAGTCACAGCATCGTTAATTTTGTTCAGTTTTAATGAAGCTTCGAAACGCGCGCCAAAAACTGCAAGAAACTAGCGCCACGGGGCAAGCGTGGCGGCTGTCGGAAGTGAGCGCATGCACTGATCACTTGAGCTCAAGATTCGGTGACGTTGCGGAGAGCGAGAGCGCCAGACCAGCTCGCCACACTCGCTTTGCATCATAGCGTGTGTACAATGTACGCTTGAGGGACCAACACGGAGAGGAAGCAGAAAAATACGGCTTTTGGCGTGGCCTCCGCGATCGGCTGCGAGAGCCGATCTTGGAGGCCACGCTCGGAGGCCATAGCGCGGCGCGCCCGTGTCTCTCTGTGACGTCACGATATCAACTTACGAAAGTGAAACGTCACAGATGGCCCACAATCTACGTCATGCTAGTGACGATGTCGCGAGGTGCCGAAAACCCAGATGAGCATTTATGGTCACTTTAAATACATATTAAAATATCTTAACGATAACGTTCGCCGTTAATACTTGGCCACAAGTGCCTTCAGATGTTCGACAACCAAACAACACAAACATATCGGGTTTGAAATTTTGGTGTCATGGGCCCTTTAAGAATGCTGTAGCAGGTCATAATTTTTTCTTTAGTCGAACGTTTCCGAATGCGATGCAAGATTACTCGTAGCAATTTGTGCAGCTATGCATGCAGTTGATTACATAATAATCTAAGCACTGACTGGCAGCCAAAAGTGTCAGCATGCCCTACGCTAGCGCTAACAAACCGCCATTGGTCGCACTGAGAGCGATAATGGACCAGTACAACGTGTGCGGCGACATAATCTTGAGATTTTTTTTATTGGTGCTGCGGGGGTCCCCCGCGGCAATCAGCGCCGGAGCCTTCCGTTAAAACAGCCCCTTTCTCTTTTTCGCATTGACAGGAATTTGGGACAACGAACACTTGACGGACGTCGTGAACCTGACGTGTCATCGTTCCCACAACAAGGCTGTCGTTGCAGCAGGCGACCGCGCGGGCTTCCTGAGAATATTCAGGTTTCCATGCACCGACACCAAGGTAATTATGCAACCATGGCGATGTGCCCCCCCCCCCCCCGCTTCGTTTTTCCACAGCTCACTCGCGTGCGCGCACACATTCAATCAAATAAATAAATAAACGAACACGACGCGCTGCTTATATAACTTCAGAAGCCTCCAGCGACTTATTGGCAGAGCTGCATTTAACAGTCCATTTCTTGCGGTCGTCGTCGAGGAATGGAATAAATTGCCCGAAGCCATAGTCGCAGAGAGTGATTCGCACAAATTCAAGCAGCCGATGTCAGTAAACTTTCACTCAAGAACACAGTTTTCGAAAAGAAATAGCGTCGACACCACTGCGCATGAGCGAGACCCAAACTGCCTTTGGGTTTTGGGTTGGGCACGCTATTCTGAAATTTAGCGTAAGCCCCAAAGAGCCCCAAAGCTTGCCCCAAACTTTTTAGCGTAGACAAACATGGCGGCGCCCATCGAAGCGGCGGCTCTCACCTAGGACAAAACTGAGCTGATTTCTGGTTAAGTGACGACTTTATCAATCAATAAATGGTGGCGTAGGTCATCGCTTTCTTCCATGTCACGCATGCAACAAAAACTGGCCGTGAAATAGCCCGCGTTTTTAAGATCGGTTGTCGAATTGAGAGCTCGTAGGCTTAACGCGATCGGTGGCTCGAAGCTGGATTACCTTGGCTCATGATACCAAATTCTTAAGACTCGCAGAGCGATGGGGATTACAAGTAAATTCATTGCCACTGCATGCTTTAAATAGCAGTTTTAAAGGGTACGCTTATGAAAGGCAAATGCGTTTATTATTCTTCAATTTTTACTTGTCGTAGCCTGCCTTTTTGGCCACTTTGGCGCTGCAAGCGCAAGACGCAAGGAGCGAGCGCAAAACCCAATTCGAAAACTCCTACTTCCTACGTGATCCCAAGTTAGCGCACACTAAGCACTTTGGGGCCCCTGTTCGAAAACTCCCTATTAACCCTCCACCTATGTAGCCTGGGTTATCTTTGCATGTCTTTTTTTTTTTTTGCAGTTGTGTTTCCAGATTCCGACATATTAATTTTTGTTTTTGTATGCTTGCATTGTTTTTGTTGTTTATGTAATGCCTTGAGTAGGGGCCCCGTTTAAGTGTCAAATAAATGATGATGATGATGATGATGTCTCGGGACTTTCCCTTTGCCTAGGCTGGCGCTTCGGAAACTTAGTCGGCGTAATTAGAACCCTGCGTATCTGAAGAGGTCAGAGTCGAATAACATATATTTAAAAGTTACATATGGGCCTCTTTATATGCATAGAAGCGTTTTAATGGCACTAGTCCCGAAGAAAATATAGAACAACGGAAATTATGATCCGAATACCTCGGAGCAGAGGCGCTCCAAAGAAAAAAAAATTGAAATGTTTTCTTGAGGTACGATCGTGCATCTACCAACTGATAAAAGGATCCCAGAAAGGAAATCCATACGGGTTTTCTCGGAGCTTCTTGATACGAACGAGTGGATGACGATTTCTTTATTTTTGTGGACCTTAACCATGTACCTTGAGGTCCTCGGTAAACCCTTTCCCCTCCGCTCTCCCTCCCCTCTTTTTTATAATATAGATGTTTCCAGCAAAGAAGCACATACACCGCCTGTGCGAGGCAGGGATGTCGAGAGTGCCGGATTGCCGGGCGATCTAATGTGCGCACTGATTACGTGCGCGATCAGGAGCCGAATTGCGAGTTTGTGGACGTGATTTTCAATATTGTGGCATTCCGATAAGGGCACGGTGGCGTTGTAGTATTTTAATGGGGTTCGTATACGTAGCATCGGATATCCTTACCCGAAGTCTGGAGGACCAGCGAGAGGGCGCCAGGTTTGATCTGACGGTCTCCGAACCGGATGACGTTGAGTTCGCTGGCGTCTATTGTGGACAAAATAGTTATTCACTCACTCACTCACTCACTCACTCACTCACTCACTCTCTCACTCACTCACTCACTCACTCACTCACTCACTCACTCACTCACTCACTCACTCACTCACTCACTCACTCACTCACTCACTCACTCACTCAAATTTTGCAGACAGAAGCTCCATTTAGGAAATGTCTTAAGACTTTGGTTTGACCCGGTTGGTTCATACTTGAGCTTTTGAACGGCTGCGCAAGAAACACGGACAAATAAGGCGTAACCACGTTCCGTGTTTCCTGAGCTGCTCTTCAAAAGTCGAAGAAGGAAACGCCGTCCGCGAACATACGTTTTAAGGTTACCTGCGTCGTGCTCGCAGGCGGGGTTCACAGAGCAGAAGATCAGCACGGCCCCCGTGACCTGCGTTCGGTTCCTGCACAGTGACAAGTACCTGGTCACTCTGCTGGCCCAGGCCGGCTACTTCATCGTCTGGAAGATGGTCTCCAACCGTGTGCGCCCCGAGGCCGATCGCGTCACGTGAACTGTTCGTCGTCCACGCAGGTTGCCTGTGACTCGACGACGTCCTGCTCGAGTCGCAGTTTCTTGGCGTTCCAGCTGCGGACAGCAGCGAGTCCATCATGTCGGAGCGTGGTGTGCTGAGAGAGTGACAGTCGAAACCGCCTTTTGCCCAGCGCGTCGGGGTCCGCTGTTCTTGACACTGAAAATGCCCTCAACGTTTCGTCGAGCGTAATCGGAGAGAGTGGCACACACCCTTCGGATGCTTTGTAGCGAAAAATACGAAGGAGAACCGGACCCGACCGTCTGGCCTGTTCGAACGAATGGCGGAACTAACAGCGCGAGCCCGCCCGTGGCCCCTGCTTGCGCTAGCCGCCCCTTCGTCGTCCTTATTTTGCAACATACTCCCGCCGGCGACGAATATGCGAAGTCCCGCGCTTTTAAGAACGCGAACCTTGAGACAGGACAGCGTCCTCCGGCGCGAACAGCAGTTCCGTCACACAATCCATATAACACAAAGTAAACGTGACGTACTCCAGGGTGTCGTCTCAAGGTCGTCGTGACATTTCGGTCGCCGCTTTGTCGGTGGTGCGTAGGCGCGTAAAGTTCTTGTGCCGCCAGAGAAATGTGTCAGTTGCTTGCTGGGAGGCGATGGCGAAGGTGTTGCCAACTGGCGGTGTAGCTGCGGGAGGAGGCTTGTCTTGAGGGGCAGGTGGTGGTTCTAGCTTCAGGCTGCGTTCCGACGCGCAGGCCTCCACGTTGCTTGAAATCATCTTGATCGAACGCTCGGTGCGCTTGTGTGTTTGCCTGGTGTTACTGGGCAGCGTCGAACCATCCGAATTTGAGTCGCTGTAGCATTCGGGAATTTTGCTTCGCGTACCTCGATCCGAAGTGGTGGAGTTTCTCTTGTTGCAATGTGACATCGAGATAGGTCCCCAACTGTTCGTCGCGCGAGACTTGGTACTGCACTTTGAATAGCAAGTCGAAGTGGGTGTTCGCTTGTTCTTCTTGCTGTTTTTTGGGGGCACGTCAACGACTGTCAGTTCAGATGTTTGCACGCGAGGCGCGAAGGAGCCAGTGGTGACATGACCTTGACGTTGTAAAGGAGGCGAAGTTGTCACGGCGGGCGCCTCTCCACCTTGCACTATCGGTAACGAAGGCGCTGCATCATCGTTGATGCACAGACTGGCAGGCTGTGCGAACGTGGTGCCGTTGAGTGGCACTTCACAGAGCTGCGCGGACTGTAACTTCTCTGGGACTGCGTCGGACACGTGAGAGGTGACGTCTGCATGCCGAGGCACCATGGTTTGGACGACTGCAGGACAAGGTCGGTGCTGGAATCGAAAGGCCGGGCGATGCGAAAATCGGGGCGTGATGCGGCGAAGATGCGAGTGGCGCGACGAATGGTCTCGCGGTGTTGGCGGTGCAGACGGATAGGATTGGCAGACGCGATTGGGTGGCGCGGCGAACATCGGATATGGCGAAAATCACCTTTTGTTGGTAATCGAACGATGTTGCCATGTCGGCTTCCAGGTCAGTGTTGAAGAGTGTGGCCTGGATGTCGTCATCGAAGGCTACGAGCTCCGAATACTTCTGCTCGAGTACGGCGAGGTGGTGCTCGAGCGTCCCAGTCGGGGTGGCGGGATCCTCGAGCAGGGTGCTGAGAGTCGAAATTGTTTTGGTGATCGCGGCGCGTACGAGGCCGCGCTTTGTCCGAAGCTGGCCCATTGCCGAAGTCGAGGGACCAGACGACCGGGCGGGTTTCGGCACCAGAAAGAATGTAGCGAATGTAGCGAAAATTAGATAACTGTGATCTGCAGTTGTGTCACGTGACTGAGCTCCTCCCTGGTCATGTCTGAGGACGGCGTCCCGTCTCAAGGTTCGCGCTCTCGAAGCATGCAGCCCTTCGCAAATTCGTCGCCGGCGGGAGCAGAAAGAATGTAGCGAAAAATACGAAGGAGAACCGACCCGACCGTCTGGCCTGTTCGAACGAATGGCGGAAACAATAGCGCGAGGCCGCCCGTGGCCCCTGCTTGCGCTAGCCGCCCCTTCGTCGTCTTTATTTGCAACATGCTTGAGGCGCCGTGAGATGTGGATAATCACAGCCGTCCGTACCTCTTAAGTGACATGGCTTATCGGGGTTGGCATGAGCGCAATAACATGTTATGTTGCCACAAATTAATGAGTGCTTCCTGTGGCAAATCCCTCTATAAATTTTGAAAGTTGTTATGCGTAGCATAAGAAGAGCTTGGGCGTAAGTTTTGCGCGTACGAAGGCCACGATTACTTGCCCAGGTTTAAATTAAACCAAGCAGTGCTTCCCAGATATCGCGGTCAAAGACTGGACCAAGTCTGTCTCAAAGTTGTTAAGAAATCGCAATAAGGCATAAACACCTATATATAAATTTAGGAGCATCAGCAAAATATCAAAGCAAGTTTGCATTTTCTTAGCGCTTTCCGTTCTCGCATCTTTTGCTAATACGTTGCGCGGTTTACTATAACGGAGCTAAGAAAGCCCTCAGTGGTATCAAGCGGTGCAAGTGTGCTGTCGTCGTGGCGGGACGCCACGCCAAATGAACGCCCGTTTGCTTCGGCGTGGACAAAACGAGCCACGGACACAAAACGAACGATGACATGAACGATGTTCGTTTCTTTCTTTTGTCAGTCGTGGTTGCGTATCATTAAACCGTTTATCATGAACCACCTCCAACTGCCCTATTAGCGGTCCCAGCTCAATAAAAACCCCAGGCGGCCGATACCCGAGGCGCTAGGCTCAGTGCAGCAGCCGGATTCCTTCGTGGCCGAATCAGAGAAGGTGTCCGGAATTGCGAGCTACGTTGTGATTCTTTCTCAGTCCGTGTTCCGTTTCGCGCTGCTCTCCTTTTCCGAGCATGTGCCGACACGCCGTGCAGTAAGTGTAGCTAACCGGAGATTCTCTATCACGCGCTATTAATCGGGAAAGTGGCCGAAACCATCCGCGACTTTGTCGAACAGGCCTGAAATTAACTATCGCTGGAATAGGAGTTACTGCTACGAGAACAAGAGGTAATGAGGATAACTTCGAGAGGCTATTCTGGTCATACCAGTTAGCAACGGCAACGGCCTGGTCAGTACGTGCAAAAATAAAAGGGTGGGGGGGTTCTGTGAGGGAAAGTCGCTGAACTCCATTGACTTCTGCAAAAAGGAATTGAGACAGAAAGCAAATGTTAGGCGTGACAAACTCTTATTTCAAATCCAAATATTGGGGAACCGCCCTCCTATAAGCCACTCTAGTATTTCCTTTGCAGTAGGAAATTCAGGCTGAAGCTCGTGGCCTGGAGACAAACTGAATTACAACTCTGAACACACGGACTACTTCCGGGCACGGGAGAAGGCGCGTCAGGGAGAACAAAGCACCTAGGGGCTCTAAGAGAGAAGGCTCGAGGTTCGCCGTCTCTTGTACTTTTCGTTGCTAACACTTGAATCATTGCTGTCAGTGAGGGCACACAGCAGAGTCTCCAATCATCGCGCGAAGTGTGTTCCAGGAGGGCGAAGCCACTGCCGGTGCATGAGATTCCATAGGTTGCAAGGAACTTCGCAGAGCTTCCGAGGCGGGTGAGACGCATCTCGTGCTACGCGGCATGGCAAAGAGCGCAGCCGTAAAGGTTGCTCCTAACCGCGACCGAACGTTAGGATGCAGTTGTAAATGCAGAGCAGGAAGAAAACAGAAAAGCAGAACATGAGGAAGTTAACCAGCCTAAGATGGAGGGATAGGAGGGAGTAGAATAGATAGATGAGATAGACAGTGAAAGAGAGACAGAGAATGAAGGAAATTAGCTGTGAATTCGGTGACGCTTGCGCTATTGAACCACCAAAGGTGTCATAACTCCATAGTTCTGATGAAACGCAAAAGCGCTTCCACTGCCGTGTGGACCGGCGAGCGATGGAGACGGTGTTATAGCATCACCTGCACGCAAAGCGAGCGATTTCCATGTTGTCGTAGCGTGTGAGCAGCTGCTTGCCTGTCTGACTTCAATCGATGGCAGTGGCATAAGAAATGTTCGATGGATTATTCGGTGCCTCAGGCTCCGCATGCTGCATTGCGGTCATTATTCCTTTCCCCTGCTGCGGCTTAGGTATTACTGGGCAATAAAAAAAAAAAGAAAAGCAGAACTTTAGCACGCAAAAGCGAAGCGTCCTTGGGTCTCTGAGCTGTCTGGCGAACGTGAAAGTGAAAAACTTGAACTGACGCATGTTCAGGGAGGTTGGACGAACCGTGCAGACAATCATGGATGAATGCTGACGGTAGAATTGGCCGTGTCATATTTATGTATGGTGGCTGTGCGATCAGGTGACACGGTTTGAGAAAGGAACCACATGCTCTGTACAAATCCCCATTTTAAAGTTATGACTGCATTTTCCACCCTCTTGAGAATAATATGCGTCGCATCTAGAGGATCTACGAAATGGCCTGCCTCTTCACGTAAATATTTTTCATCGTTTCTCATCGACAGACAATGGATTTTAGTGAGGACGCACAATATCACTGCATAACTGCCGCTGATATCACTTTTCAACCAGCGGAGGTGGCTCTTGGGCCGAAACCAAAGATGAACACTTTCAACGGCATCTAAGAGTAAGTCAAGTTAGGCTGTAAAATTTCATGTATATACTAATACATTGACTACATTGTTGCATCAAGTAGCTCTTTCTTACACTCTCCTGTAAAGGGAATGCAGGAGCAGGTATCTTTGCCTATGTACTACGGCAACAAGCAATATCTTCCAGTGTAAAGTCTTTCACCGTTGTTTGTTGTAGTTGCTTTATTAGAGTCAGATAGGACTCGCTTTGACTACTGCAACGCGAACAGAGCTTTAACATGATTGTCGCACAACCTAACTTTCTGATCGTAAGCGCTCCATTTTTGTCTACAGTTAGCGAACGAACGAATTTAGGCGACCAGGCTATTTTTCGCCCGATGTTGCCGCACCGCGGACGACTGTGCGCCACCGCGTGGGTCACACATTTAGTTAGGACGCTTAGGCTAGGTCGGAGGCAACTTCGATTCTTGCACCGAGTGCTTATACGTTCGGAAATTTTGTGAAGCCCTCAATACTCAAGCCGCTGCGTTGCCGTTCACTGCAAGTGTGCGCGGCATGATTGTGTTAAGGTGCGCCGCTTAGGTGCACTTTGCCAATGCAACTATGTTTCCACCAATACTTCTTTCTCCGTGGTTTCCACGCTGTCACAAAATGGTAGCGGCAGATGCGACATCGCAGTCTTCACCAAAAGGAATGGTATCCTGTACGGAAGAGCAATCCCAGATATATTTTGTCGTTTTGCAGTGGCAGCTTTGCGAGAGCACGCGAGCCGTGTGGCTGAGCTATAGTTGCACATACTGCAGGTTTCGTGGCAGTCACTTAGTTCTTTGCACGTAAGGTTTCTTTGCGAATTCAGTGAGCAAGCAGCAATCGTAAAACGTTTATGCACATGGCGTGCATTTTATCTTGCTGGACAGTTAAATGTTGCAAAATGTATTACAGTATGTTCATGGCGCGACTTGGGCTCTTGTACGCTCACGTAGTCGATGTAGGGTTATGCATTTAAGGACTGTGATGGCTTATTAGAAAGCTCAAGTCTCAAAGCACTGACTACGAGGCATGCCGTACCGAAGAGCACAAGTTTAACATTTACCATGTGCTGGCCTTCTTGACGTCTGGCTGAAGATACAAGTTAACTCATGCATTTGCATTTTACTCACATGGAAATGCAGCCGAGACAAAAATCACGTGGCCTTGAGCTGACCACTGCGGATATCCTTCGTGCATGTATCATGCGCTCTTCTCAAGAGCATGTAAAATAAAAGCGGTGCATTCGTAACAGCACAGCCGCTTTGTACTTCCACTAGAAAACCGATAGAGTTTGGCGTTACGGAAAGGTGCTAAAATCTTTTTTTTTTTTTTCGTTTTAATGATGGCGATGTTGTTGTCACCGCTTTTAGAAGCCGAAATGCGTCTAAATAACAGTACATGAGAGTACAATGGACTGTGAAATAGCGGTTTGTGGTCCTCATTCATATAAACTTTGTAGGGTTTACACGATGTCATTGATAGTTTGGCATGGTATGGAATACAGGTTTCATTATGCATTTGTCGCCTAGTTCTTTGTGTTTTATTGGAAAAGGTGCCGCCTTGCCGAGCTGAAACAAATGTTGCAGCCAAATCGCTTCCGTCCGAAATGTATCCCCTAAATCGTGGCACTCGTATGCTGACACTGTTTTCACAGAACGGTTTCGGACCCTGTTTTCAGTGCAAGTGGTTGTTTGTCTGCTTCGCAGCGTCACTTCGCTATCCCGATCACGCGGGCACATAATGTTTGTGTGTTTAGCGAATGAACTGTTACCAGCAATCGCAATTTCGTGAGAGATAACAACCCACTGTAACATCTTAAGAGCCAATAAAGTTGCATCAAAACGTTGCGTGTTGCCGTGAACTCCATTATAAAGACAATTTCAACAACGGAGCTGTTTAAGCGCCCTGTTAAACCGCCAGAAATCTGCATGAAATTATCATAGTGAAATTAGTGCGCGCGCACATGTATGCATTGTGGCGCGGACGTATTGTGCGCATGCTCTCATCCCGCTACCATATCGTTGAGTGTAATCTATAGCAAGGCGGTTGGAAAGGTAAGTGAGGGTGAGGAGGAGGAGGGAAAGGTGCAGGAGGATTTGAAGTTTGACAAGGCTGATGACGCAGGCGTAGTGCGCAAGCTTCAAATCGACGACCTTCGCTGCGTTTAAGCCGTGCGCGACCTATAGCGCCAGTGGGCCCGCCGTCTAACACAATGCACGACGAATGCATTAGCAGCCGTGTTGCAGTCGCTCTTAATTTTGCTGCCAGTGCTTTCGTTTCATATGATTACACGTGGTAAGAAAACAGAAATCGAACTAAGCGCTGCGGCGTTATCTTTGCAAGAAAGATGGACTGCACCGCGGCGTTTCACCGAAAACGACTGGCACAAAGGCAGGCCCGCGGCGTTTTTGAAATGAGCTTCGTCCACGTTAGCTACCTGCATGATTAATGACATCGTTCTATACTTTTGGTGAAGAAAAAGCGCGGCGGAGCGAGCGGACACGCGTGAAGAAAGTTGTATGCACAAACAAGGAAAATACGTGTGCACCTCTTATCAACTTTCTGTGACTGGAACAAAGGGATATACAGAGTTCCGGTGTCTTTTTTTTTTCTTTTATCGCTACGAAGCCTCAGGGAACGGGATAAAGGCACGATAAAGGCGCGTGGGCGATGAATAAATATTGGCTGGGAGGGCGCATGCCCTGTGGCGACCATTCTTCGTGTAAGCGACTGTGAAGGCGCATATTTTAGCATTTGCCATTATTATTCTGTGGAAGTCAAATTTGAATTAACGTGGGCGGCAGACGCAGCTCGTTCAGGGTGTCGCCGTTCTTTCAGTCAATTCCATCCGGTCGCAGCCTCAGGTGAAGCCGTAAGTTTGGCGACTGCGAAGGCGTTATCTGTCCACACAACGACTGATATTATGCGTCAAGTAAATCGTGTATAAAGGTAAGGCATGCATATACGGACACAAGAACAGAGAACCAGGCAAGACGAAGAGGCGCATTATGGCAGACAAGAAGGTATACACACGGAGCTTGTATGAGCACGCTAAAGAATGGCAGCTCCACTCGTACATGCACGGGTATATGCGAAAACTGTCACTGCTTGGGTATTTCATTTCTTCTTCGCGCAAGTTGGGCCGGGCCGGATGAGAGATGCATCTCCAGTACATTTGATATATCCGTGTTTGGCACTTATTTTTGCAGCGGCATGCTGGATAGGGCATGATTAGTTTTCACAGTTGGTATTTAATGTGAATGTATCCTTAATAACAATAATTTCTGGGGTTTTACGTTCCAAAAGCACGATATGGTTACGAGAGACGCCGTAGTGGAGGACTCCGGAAATTCCGCCCACTTGGTTTCTTTAACGTGCGCTGACATCGCACAGTACACGGGCCTCAACATTTCGCCTATATATTAATGTATCACAGGTAAGGAACAGACAATGAGCCGGTAATTTCACGAGTGGTTTAACACAGCCGAATATTCAATTAAATGTGGTCATGGCCAGATCATCATCCTTTAAGTACACTGCAGGACGAAGGCCTCTCCCAATGATTTCCCATTTTCGTGAGCGAGTTGACTCCGCCTTGTGCCCGCGAATTTCTTGATCTCATCGGTCCATCTAACCCTTTGCCTCACCCTGCTGTGCTTAACAATAGGATGGATGGGCGCCGTTGGTGGCAGACGATAGCGGCGATAGCCAGTTCTCCAAACGCATCATTTGTCCCACTGCTGGACGACACGCTTAATCCGGCGACGTCACGAGGCGCACCGAGAACAACCGTCGAATGACACGATGCCACTGGCATACGCAAGTAGTTCAGCGTCCTTGAGCAAGAAAAGCACGCCGATGTCGTCGCAAAAGAGGGGCACCGCTGAGAGCCGAGTGGCGTCGTGCGGTGAATTCAAATCCAGTCCCGCGCTGTCCACTGGCGCGGGTCAGTCGCGCGAGCGAAGACGGCGCAAACGATTCGTGCAGTGTAGTATACGTCCATCCTCGCTGCCTTTCGTCGCTCGGTGTCCACTCGGGCTTCGTGCCTTCTTTCGGAGGCACGTTCATGTTAATCGAGGAGATCCCCGAAAAAAATCACGCCGCGCAACACGCCCTATGTACGTATGGCGCTGGCGCCCATTAAATTTGCGAGCTGCTTGCAAAGCACGTATCGCCGCCGAGCGGCGCACTAGCGGCGTGATTGATGCCGACAGGAGGTGGCCGAGGCTGCAGCCGAAAGACAAATGGCGAACATAATCATCCGCTGACGCCCTTGTCCCAGAGAGACTCGCCAACAGCTCTACACTCTTTCCCTGCTCTTTTGCTTCTTTTTTTTTCCCCCCATATACGGGCTTGTCTGCGATCGCGCGAGTGGTGTTGCAGGTGTGCTCTTTTTCTCTGCGAAATTGTTGAACAAGCAAGACAGCTTCCTGTCCATGTCGGGATTGCTCGCAGCACTTAGCAGCGTCGACCGTTGGCCTAGCAGCTAAGACAGATGACTGCCATATAGTCACGGATACGACCTTACCCTGCAGTAGCAGTTGCTCGATTATTATGATCGCGTTCGCCGGCATAGGAACTGTGATTTAAAGGATCAGGAAACGTATCATTGTCACTCATTGCCAAACATGTAAGGACCCTCCGTTAACTTGAAGGCAGCTGACTTTTCGCGAGAGCGAACGTTTCCTTCGTAGCAAAAGAATAGTCAGCTGCGCGAGTTGGTGTTGATTCGATTTTTAAGTAATTGCGCCACGGGAAACAAAATGCAAAATGAGCAACACTACATGCGCAAACTCACAATTAGTTTACTGCTACTACGAAAACAGCTATTTGTGACATGTGAACGTTTGTAATAACTACTGCTAACGTTGTTTTAATACAAATACTGGTGAACACTGTTATCGTCACAGCCTTTGATTGACTGTAAAAAAGAGCCAGGCCTGCGCGGAACCGTCGGACAGTGGCAGGACCGATGTTCTTAGAGGCCATTTTAAACGCTTGGGGAAATAACTGGAGGCGGTATAGGTATCCGCAGCGCCATAACTCTTATCATTTCGCCAAGCAGGGTAGATGTTCCTCCAGATAAACGCAACGGCGTCCACAAAGTTCAGAGACATTCCACTCCGCGAAGTTGGGCGACCAGCGAACGTGCTCGGTGCGACACGTGATATATAGGTGTTCTCTGGTGGTATCACTACAGGCTTCACACCATCACACATAAGGAGCATCGCACCGTCTTTGGCTGGCTGACACATGGCTGACCATTGGAGCTCTCAGAATCTCGACGCGTAAACAGCCCGACGTTTCTCTGCCGACTTGTGGCCTTCTGACCTTTATGAAAATGCCGAGTTTCGAAATAACATTTCACTAGACATATACCGATATTTTTATGCTCGCTTTCAGTGCCACTTTGGTCGTCACAGTGCACGCACTTCCAGTCGTTGATGAGTGAAGCACAGAGTTGACGAAGGTTTCGTGAATAGTCACCGGCGAACAATGACGCGTGAATGTTCTCAGCAACCTCGTCGCCTGCCTCGGGCACACTTTGGCTCGATGTATGCAAGGCAGCGGTGTAAGAGCGCCTTGCAGCACAATGCAGGAAGCTGCAAGGCGCTGTTCCTGGGGCCGCATGTCGCACGAACACCTTTTTGCTTTCTTTATTTCATCTTTATTCTTATGTGATGACTGAGCAAGAGATGCAAATGAGTGGTAGGTCTAAAGACAGCTACTCAAAGAGCTAATGTTCAATAGACTGGAAGAGATGAGTGGTTTACACTAGGTAGTGAGGCACTGTAAGCGGTAAGGACTGACCATTGGTTCGAGAACGCAATAATTAAAGAGGCGGAGTGCCTTTGGCAGGTATTCTCACATCATGAATGACATTTTTCCAGCGTCTCTCGAGAAAAAAAAAAGTATCATCTGCACAGCACCACAATTCACCTACGGTGCAGTAAGCTAGGGGCCACCGGAAAAGGGCCTCAAATGAAATTCAGGAAGACGCAGCGAGCAGTGCACAAAGGCGTGACGTAAAATGGCAGCAAGAGAGTGGAGGTGGATGAAAGAACAAACGCGTGTTAGTGACATTTCAGTGGAAATCAAGAAGTCAACAGGGTCAGGTGGCGGAACAGGAAGGCAACGTGACCGATGGGCATTTTTCCAGAGTTCGTTCGGCCCACAGAGGGAGCAATTATCACTAACTACGGCGTTTTTCCTGATGACTATACCTGAAATGAGCCCTTTGGAGAGGCAGCTCTTGGCCTTGGTGAAGGAAGCCTTTATTCGTCCGAGACAAGAAGTTCTATATATACCCTGAAGTTGCTCGCGGTCTACTTGTGGAGCCATTATGATCACTACTACGTTTTGCGCGACGATCGAGCCAGCTTCCTGAAATGCTCTTTTCAAAGGCAAGCCTATAGAAGTACTTCGCGCATAAAGCCTTTTTCTGGCCTGGGCGAAAGCTTCCATAAATATTTTCTCGTTTCTCGTGACCACTCGTCGAGCAATTCTCAGAAACGGTGTTTTTCGCGGCGGTTGAGACGACTTCCGGTGAATGCCCTTCTCAACGGGAAGTTCTTCGCGCCACAAGCCTTAGATCTACGGAGACAGAAAACTTCCATAAATACATTGGCGTTGCCTGCGGCCACTCGTATACATGTAGATCAATTATAAGTTACTTTCGCAATCATCGAGACGAGTCACCTGAAGTGCCCTTTGCAGATGAAGCATTTTTCCGACCCAGACAAAAGCTTCCATAAATTCCATTCTTCCAATACGTTGCGCGTGGGCCACACCTGGAGGAATTATCAGCAACTAAGGTGTTTTTCGCAACGAGTGAGGCAACCTCTGGAAATGCCCTTTTCAGATGTAAGCCTAACGGAGCCTTTTTCCTGCCCAGACAAAAATTTCAATTAATATTTTCTCGTTGCTCGTGGGCCACTTGGGAAGAATTATTATTAAAGACGGCGTTTTTCGCGGAGATCGCGATGACTTATTTAATGTCTGCATATTTCCGAGTTGAGAAGTTCAGAGGTCGTATTTGTTAATCGTGACGTAACTGACGGGCGTCTTCTTATACACACCATGAGTCCATGTAGCTATACATTGGTATACCCTGCCATACCAAATGTGAGACAGACAATGACACATGACTTTCGCCACTTCTCCGAATTTGTATTTTTTTTTCTTTATGTTGTCTCGCTAATCATGACGTAACCGACGAGCGTGTGATATTACACATGTCATGACCGGTCAGTCACTCATACATTCGTGCTCTTCCATGCCAAAACATGTGCGCATGTGAATGAGGTGCGAAGTTTTGGAACGTTTTCCGTGTATTTAAATTTTTCGGTATTTTCATCGGCAACCTGGCAAAACTTCGCGGTGTGTTTTTAGTGAATGAACAGCTTAGCATGTTAGTGTAATTCCTGTTTACCGCTCCAGCTTCTCGTTCAGTCAAGTATAGGCAGAACCTAAGCTTGCAAATTTTCGTATTAAGTCCTTTTTTTTTTCTTTTTTACCTAAGATGCGTTAAAAGAACGAAATATTTTGAAGATAACGCGCGAATTCACATGGAATAGTGTAATACAACATCCCTTACTTACGTTTGTTCGGCACTTTCGATTCGTATTTTCAATACTCGAGCCGCAAGTTGCCTCACGAAGCGCGTGCGCGCGCTGTTCTGTGCGCTGACGTCACATGCGCGAAGGCGGCACCCCAATTGATCACGAAGCAAACGCAGGACGTGAGGTGATCGACGACGATGCGCGCGGCATTATAATGTGTACCGGAAACTTGTCACCCATTTTAACAGAAGTTTAAGGCCAGCGGAAGGCGTCCAATGGTTCGCAAGAAATGATCGTCATGATGAAATATGTGCGCATGCGCTTCTTCTGTGCCCAATGTGCAGCATTTGCACGCGCATTTCCTTCTTCTATAGTGAACTAGAAGGTTCTAGTTCCCTATACATTCTTCTCTTGCGCTCGTGCCCTCCGCCACCTACCACATAAAAGGCTGAAGCGCTTCGTCATAGCAGCGCCGCAGCTTTGCTGTTCACTGTAGCTCCGCCCGTAGCTTCGCCGGCAGCGGCGCCGATGCCTGCAGCGCAGGAGTCTCGCGACGGATGCGGATGCGAAGTGATGTCACCGCTGCGATCCTCGCAAAAGAAGCTTCGCGTCGCCGGCGCGGCGGACAGAACGCCACGCTTCTCCGCGCCGAGCGCATGGTGGTGGTGGAAAAACGTTTATTCATGAAAATACAGAGAGTTGCAATGAAGATGCACTTGGGTGGTCTCTCTATTCCGGAAGTCCACTGGAGATGATCGCCGCTCGGGCGCGCGCCACCAAGGAGCGCTGAGCGTCCCGGGTAGAGCAGCCGAGCAGGAACTCCTCCAAGCCTCTGTTGTGGGTAGGGGGAAGGGGGGTGAAAAAGGAAGAGGTAGGGCAGGGCACACTGCAATCATGTGGTAGGTGTCGGCCAGCACCCCACAGTGCGCGCAGTAGCCGTGTATACCCGGCATGAAGTGCTGGGCGGCCGCAGGACACAACAAGGTGTTCGTCTGCAAGCGTCTCGGGAGTCGTTCGTCCGCTTTAGAGAGACCCCGTGCAGTGTGTGGGTAAAGACGGCGCGAGGTTCGATAATAATCGAGAATTTCGCGCATCGTCGTGAAGACTAAGTAGCGGAAGTGCGTCACTCCTGAAGAAGTGCGGTGTGAGATCTGCCGCGTCGGTACTCGAGAGCATGTGAGACGACTTGGGACCGACCCCCAGTATCGCGTCGGCGATATGCGCGGATCCAGAGTTCTGAGACAGAAAAAGAAAAAAGAAAGAGAACCGTTGCATAGGTGTCGCCAGAGCCATACTGGCCTGTGAGTCGCACCACCGGTTGACTACGAAGGGGATGACTGGCAATAAATAAATAAATAAATAAATAAATAAATAAATAAATAAATAAATAAATAATACAACTCCTTACATTCTTTAGTGCCCGAGTGCTCTTTGCGTTTGCTTGCGATGCCGCGCAAAGACGTCGTGATAACTCAGCCAAACCGAGATAAAGCTAAGTGGGACCGTCAGCTTCACTGTTTGCTCCGTCTTCGCACCTCAGATTGAAGATTCCACCTAATTTTTTTTCCTCCAAGCTGTTTATGCTTCTTCAGTATCTCGAATTTGCTACAAGCTGGCTGCTGTCTCGAGAATACCCAAACATTTTTTCTTTTAGGATTTATTGTACGAAACACCAGTAATGAACACGACGTAGCAGCAATCTGAGCGCTCTTAAAGAAGTCGATCATTCTTCAGAGTGAACATGTAGAATATTTCTGTCGCAGCCACGGCAGCAAGCGACGCCTATTGGGCTCCTGCTTTGCTTGGCATTTGGCGGAACCGATCACTGCGGGGAGAAAGAGGACGTTGTATTATCGACTAAATCACGCCATTACAGTAGGAACGCTGTTACAGCGCTATACGAAATAAAACAAATGTTAATAACAGGCAGAATACTCGTGCTCATTGCATTTCATACTCGATGACGTATGTATACAATGTTGCGCAGCGAATACCAGTTATATTAAGCAAACGCAGAAACAATATTCAATTGAAATATAAATAGTCTTCACAATAGCAAGTTATTCGGAGCGTACTTGTTGAACTATAAAAAATACAAGCAAAGATAAGCCACAGGATTAAGACAAAGTTGAGGGGGCGATGCAGGCTCAAGGTGATGAAAAAGTTCTGATGAAATGTTGTCGAATGTGAAATATCGCTGCAGCCAGCGTTTCGTTAGGTGGACTTATCCTCATCAGTTGAGTAACTGCCTTCCTTCACTAGCATCGTAATTATATACGTCATGTGATTTCTCTCCAACAACCTCAAAAGTGGAGGAAGTGGAGAGAAAAGATGTGCGCAAAGGAAAGAAAGGGAGTGTTGAGGTTTCAGTTTTCTTGACAAGTGGAGGATCAGCGGTGAACAGTAAAGGAAGGGAAACTGAAAAAAAAAAAGGGCGAAAATGTGGAAAAGGAGCAAAATAAGAGAACTGAGGAATCCTTCCGCTATCAGGAAAATGAGGGCTAGCGAAGCTCGGCACGTGCATTTCTTTCTTTCTTTCTTTCTTTCTTTCTTTCTTTCTTTCTTTCTTTCTTTCTTTCTTTCTTTCTTTCTTTCTTTCTTTCTTTCTTTCTTTCTTTCTTTCTTTCTCGCAATACTTGGCGAATCAGAGGGTTGTTTAGAAAAGCTGGATCAAAGCTTTAATTGAGTTAAGCATTGGTTGGATATTGTTTTGCTTGTCTATCACTACTGCTTGAGAGGTCTTATTCGGCTACCAATAATGCTTGGCTGGCTAATGTTTGGCTGTTGCCCGGCTAAAGTCAAGCTTCCTTTCTTTTTTGTGCCCTATAAGCAGCATATAGGTGTTAATGCAGAGGGAGACCGTTAAAACAACGTCAAGTTTTCAAATTGTTTTTTATTGATTGGCTTCGCCGAGTACCCACAGCGTTTCATCCACTTCAGGATCTTCCCAACCTCCTCGAAACGCATCGCACATCTCGTCAGCGGGTGCTGCTTCTTCGAATGGCTTCGAAGGGGGAAACAAATCGCTAAATACCGAGCCTGAACGCATCAGGAACCAGTGGTGGAATGCGCCGTGAGATGCGCAACGTGCGCTATAACACAACCGTGAAAGTCGCATACTTGAATTTCATTCATATTCTAACCAAAGTAAACATGTCACAGTGCACAAGGTGAAAGGTTAAAAATTCTTAGGACTTGCACCTAGACGCGAAACTCGTTTTTCTATAGGCACAGTGACTCTGCCTACCCTACAATATACGGGGGGTCGTGCCTCCCATCAAAATTCACGCGGGCGCGGACGCATCTGTTATCGTTACACGGTGCAAGATCCCAAACTTTCTGAGCGTTCCCCCTAGAGACTCGTATGCACAGCCTTTTTCTTGCTTTCTCGCCAATGCACCATGTTCCATCTTCCTTGAGACCTTCACTCAGCTGTGGCTGCGTCTCCGCGCGTTGCCGTCTTTGAGAGAACGGCATAAAGGCTCTCGCGGGTGCGCAGGTGTCGCTATATACTCGAGTGCTGTTCGCAGCGAGGGAAAAATAAGTAAACGACGCCTTACGACAGAATATCAAAACAAGATGTTGGCACATACAAATTTAGCGCGAAACGTTCGAAGCAGCTACATACAGTCACCTGCGTAGCTTGCCTGTATGTGTCGCTCGAACGATCAGCGTTGAAGCATCGCGCTGAGCCAAATGTTGCGCCGAATCCAAAACATGCCTGAACAGCACGACAAAGAAGCGCTGTGTAAAGTTGCGGCTTGCAGGAAATGTGGCGCGATAGGAAGAGACAAGATGTTCCGGACGCCCGCATTTCTCGAGATCATTGAGCTTTCCGGCGAGGCGTGTTCGTATTGATAGGCTGTGTGCTCTTATAGATCGAATTGTACTGCGAATGTAAAAAGATGAGTTGTTTTAGCTCGCCTTTATTTATTTTTTTCCTTTATTTGCTGCAAAATAAACGAAAACTACATAAATTTATGCCGATTACATTGTTCCCAAGTCTTGAACTTGAAATACTGGTGTTATTGAGCATTTGCAAGGCACGCGATATTCCCAAAACACAGTTTCGCCAGATGTGAATCGCTTTGGAAACTTATCGGCACTAGAAAACCAATACAGAAACTGAAGCAAAATTTAAGGCCATACGCTCTACGAAGCAACGTCGAAACAAAAGAAGTTAAAGTCGGTCAATTTTTTAAGCAGAGAATCCCCCGTAAATTTTAGGCATTTGTTTCGCGTTTCTCTTCACTCACTGGAAGGTAGCGAGCCAGAATGTATTGCAATAAATCGTCAGCGGTTCTCTGCACTGGATCCAAATAAAAAAAAGAGGGGGGAGGGGAGCAATGTACCCCAGTAACGTGAACTGTTGCGCTGAACACCGATTCAATAAACAATCGCAATAATCTACGCCGAGGAGGTCGACGCCAAACACGAGATTCCCGAGCCATGCGGGGGGCCTCCGTCGAACGCCGATAGCGTACGAGAACAATAACACAGACTGCGAGAAAGAGCTTGGTGAGAGATATCCCCGAGACAGGATATTTCCGGAGAGCAAGCTTGCAGAAATTCCCTCCGCCGCCTCGGTGTATGCAAGCTGGCTCCCGCGACCTCATAGCCGTATTACGCACGCTTCGATTCCTCTATGCACAATGCGTCCCCGCAGCTGCAGGCAGCTTTTGAAAAGCCGTTTCGGCTCCGCTCCCTGTGCACCCACGCTTTCGCGTTTTGAGAAAATCACTTTCCTTTTCCCAGGTTGTATATTTGCGATCCCGTGCGACAGGCAGCAGACACTTCAAGCAGCTGGAGCAATACAGGAAAATGGCGTGGTATATTTAGCACGGTTCCGATCCGAGATCTTGCTGCAGTATTGTTTTTTTTTTCTCAAAGGGAGACTCCGCGTCAGTTTCTCTGCAGGGTAAAGAAGAAAAAAAAAACGGTTATTCTCTCTTACGTCTCTACGCCGCAACAGATATATTTAAGACGGCCAATTTTCTATGGCATTATTGTGTCACAGCATCTGCAAACCAATTTAACGAAGGAGGCATAGCTCCAAAATTGTCGTTAGCAGACCACAAACACATTCCATCGTAAACGGCGATAAAACGGCACACAAACTAAAAGGCACGTCACACAGGCGCAGACTTGAAACGTGGGCTGTCGCTCATCAATGCACCGTCCATTGCAGTTACTCCGCAAGGAAATCGCGTTCATCGAAGATGAACACCTCGCCCACGCAGATCTGTAACGTAATGTCATTCATTTTTTTTTTTTTCATAGTTGTCACTCGTCCTGCTTTTTCTTTTCCTGCTGTCTCTGACTGCAAATTTCGCCGCTTTGCGCGTTCTGTGCTGGTTCGGAGCGAAATGTAACAGCACTTCCGTCAGGGAGAGCACATCTGCCTTTTGCCCTTGCATCCAAGACATTTTTGTTGTCTGAAATAAATTCAAATTCAAATGAGAACGACAGTTTCAGCGCCGCGCCTGTCGTCATCAGTTCGTCTTTTCGGAAGCACTTTTTCATTCCGTTCCGAATTAGTTCGCGTTCTCTCAACAAACGTATCTTCGAAGTCTTGCAGAGGCTAGTCCTCTTACTATGTCCCGTTCTCGCGCTGCTTATAGCAAGGGAACATGAGAGCCATTCAACGCTGTTTTTAAGAGACGTACAGACGACGGGGCGAAGCACTGGGGAATGTTCGGTGTTACTGTAAATCACCCGTGACTTTGCCCACTCGTGCATGTAAATGAGTGACAACGCGTGTGTATGTTTACACACGCGTTGTCATTCATACTCCTGGTCTTTATGAGGTGCCTGCGCTCCCACGTCGCAGATCATGCCGAGTTCCCGATTACTTTAACGCTCACGCTGCGAATCTTTATTGTTCAACTACGCACAAGAGAAATCTCCCACCGGCACTAAATTGCAGGTCTCAAGATCCAGTGCCACATATACGGGGTGGCCGGTGAACGGTTGTGCAGCGCGAGCACTCGGTTTTTTCAATCAAGAAACTCGCTAGCAGACGCTGCCTGCGTGGGCGTTGTCTCTCGCGGGCGAGTGCGCGTTACAGTGCCTAGGCGCGTTATCGTTCCTTGCGAGCTGGTAAAGCGTTCATCGCAGAAAGAGCGTTTCCATAGCCAACGCGCCCCGTTCGCTCTCTCTCACGAGACGCTGCGCCTCATAACGGGCGCAACTGTAATTAGATGATTACGCCGGATTTACGCCGAAAGCACGGCCCTAAGGTGCTTCGCCGCTAAAAACCCCAGGTGGTCAAAATTTCCGGAGCCCTCCACTACGGCGTCTCTCATTATCACAGCTGGCTTTTTGAGCGTAAAGCACCAAAAATCAATCACGTCAATCACTTAGAGTTTGTCTTATATTGCCACGCACCAGGTACCAACATCGCAGGCCATTGAAATTGCCAAAATCCATTCATTCGTGATTCATGTCACATTGAAGGTGGTTATAGCCCACTCTAGACTGCCTACCCATCGCCACCTGTTGCTCGCTTCAAGAAGACCTGCACTGTGGCTCCTTTTGCTTTCGGCTTACCGTACGCGCGTCCCAACAAACTAGACGCCTGTCACGGCCGTCATGGCCGCTCGAATGAGCGACCGTGCGCCTGCAGACCTGGGCCCCCCGGCGCCTCCTTGGTGTTCAAACCGATAAAAGCTTCTACTATGGATTCAAACCGAGACTGTCAGGGAATGGGACGAAGGCGGAACTCATGACGCCATTTTTCTTTTGAACAGCTGTCTACTCATGCTAAAGGAGGAATGCAAGTAGCATCTCCAGCTTTGCACTGATGGCTTGACAGCAACGGGGTGATCTGAAGGATCTGAATTTTTCCTCGCAAAAGCCGAAAATATACTGTTTAAAACGTCTCATATAGGACAAAGTCGACTATCACGGAGCTCGTGGCAGACTGCAGCCCAATTGGCGGGACTCAACGAAAAGCGCTACTGAAACGGAGCATAATTACATAAGACAGCACTGTGGTGCCTGTTATCCGCGCTACCTTGTCGGGCACGATACCGACTCTGTAAATGAGAGAAATGTACACCAATTAACAGACACATATGGCTGCGCACATCGTGTTACAAGACGATATCAGCGCGAAAATGTCATTATTTATTTGTGGGTTTTAAAGCCTCAAAACCAGCTGTGATTATGAGAGACGTCGTAGTGGAGGTCTTTTCGACCACCTTGGGTTCTCTAACGTGCACAGACATCGCACGGGCCTCAACATTTCGCCTCCATCTAAATGCAGCCGCCGGGATTCGATCCCGCGACCTTCGGATCAGCAGCCGAGTGTCGTAGCCACTAGACCACCGCGGCGGAGCCAAGAAAGACATAGAAGACAGGCAACAAGCGATAAACCACAACATAGGACGTGTTAAACAGATCCGTACAATTCGGCCTGCCCAACACAGTTGACTGGGCTTTTCGCTGCAGTTTTCTTCGAAACTTGTTGAGAGGAGGTTAAAAAAAATTATCTCCCCATAAAGGAAACCCTGAGTTGCATGCAAAGCAGCCATGAGTCGACTTAAAGTTGTGTAAATCTTTTATTTTCTTCATCACTGTTAACGGTCCTTCCATTCGAGGTTCCCCTGATGTTCTTCCACCGTGTTGAGCTCGGGCAGGTGCTCGGGTTTCGGCGGGTAGCGGTAGTCGTTTGTCACGCTCATCGCGGGGAGTTTGTCTGCCACCAACGAATCTTTGCACGTAGAGCAAACGGCGTACTCATATGATCGTCGTCAGCGGCAAACTCCCGCTGCAGAACGGCGATGGCGTTGACACGGGACTGCTCGTTCTTGATGGTCGAGATCTTGCCATCTTCGTTCGTCGATGCGAACTCCATGACAGCTGCTGTAGAAGAGCGCGCGCGCTTTTATTTACTATCTATTGAACTACTGCGCCACTAGCGGTCTCCACTGAAACTAGAGCACGCGCCGGAGTGCGCGTGCTCCGAGTATTAACGGGGACACACTACGCCGACGCCAGAGGGAGGGACAGGCAACCCCCCATCCCCTCGTTTATAAGTTGCTTCGCATCGAAAAAAAGAGTGAGACGCCGATTTCTGCAGCCCGTGAGAGAGCACGGCTAACGCAGTAGGGGTATAGCACGTGTTTCGCCGAGGAGGTTTTCGCCGCTTTCCGATCGCCCGCTTTGCCCGCCCCGCGTTCGGTGGGAACGGGCCTTAAGTTTCTGCACAATGTTTTTAAATGCGGAGCATTTCTTAGTCGCACGATGTCGCGCTTCGGCGGCGCCGTCCACACCCCCACTGCGCATGCTCGGCTCGTCTCGTGCCGGCTCACCGGGCGTTCAGCAAGCCGAGCATGCGCAGTGGGGGTACGGATCTCTCCCCCGTACTCTTCTCCCTCGAACGCGGGCGGTGTGTATATAAGCGGCGGAGCGCGCGTTCGGAATTCAATCCATCACTCGGGCAGCGCGACGCTTCCGCAGCAGTGGGAGGCTGCTTTGTCCAGCACCAGGCCGGACCTGCAACTTCGGCTGGTGACTTGGGCGGAGGACGTCGCGGCTAGGCACTGCCTGGACGCCACAACCGGCAGCCTGAAGGCCGCCCACAACGCTGCTATTTAATTTTTTAAATATTATTTTAATTTTTGGCCTTCACACGAATAAAGTTTTTCACCACCACCACCATCTGCGAAACGGCAACGCCGAGCTGCGGATTCCGAACTTCGTGCACGAGAAGCAGCGGCGAAACGTGAGCAGCGAGCTTTAAGACCCCAGGTACGTGAGCGAGAAGCGGCGTGCAAACGTCATCAACGAGACGCGGCTCCGGACGCTGCTCGTGGACGCAAGCGCCCACCTTGGTTCCGTCCAATACAACGACGGCACCAAGCAATAAAGACACACTTTAACTTTACACTCCTTGCCTTCGCTTCTCCTTCATTCAATAAATAAGAATAATAAAGACGAAATAACAATTAAGCATTCCCAAACCATACCCACTTACGCAACATTCACGCGATACCCCCACCACTCTGCGACGCATTTACTCGAGTTCCCCCCGTGGGAAGATGCGGGCGGCATTTTCTGTCTTGTGCACCGGCATTGCGGAGGAGGATACTGCCATGGAAGAGCGTACCTTCTCGTAAAGGTAATGTGAAGTTTTCCACCGCTTGAATATCCGTATTTACAGAATCGCAAACGGGGGCGCTGCCTGCCCACTTCCGAATATACTAACTACAGAGGACTAGGTATACAGCCAGTAACGAAACGGATCGGACGGAAAAGAGCGTTATGAGCATGGTCAGAGCGGCGGAGAAGTCGGATTGGATAGCAGAAATGGAGAAGGAACCGCAATGAGCAACTACAGAAAAAGGAAGGACGAAATCAAGAGAGAAAAATTTTATGATAATTCAAAGGGAAGCGCTTTACCGTTTGAAGTAAGGTCAGGTTGCCCGAGAACCCGAAGTTACAGAGCGAAATTCAGTAAAGGGCATACATGTACGTGCTGTGGGAAAGCTAGGGAAACGACAGATCATATTTTGATTGAATGTACCGATATCCACCCATGGTTTAGGTTCGGGCACTACCCTGCAGGAGGCCATGGGTTTCAGGGATAGCACAGGAAAGCCGAACATATCGGCAATAGAGAAAAGTAAAAGGCGCTTAGAGTATTGGTGGCGGAAAGGTATGGAGCAAATAGAAACGCAAGGTAGGTCGAATAAGATTGTTTCTCCACAGCGGAACGACAATAGATAAAATAGGTTGGCGCAGAGAAAAATTTGTTGTGAAGATATGTGTGATTCGGAAAAACGAACGCTTGTAGAAGATAAAATAAAGGTAGAACTTGGTGGCCCGCCTGCTGCCACCCCGTTATAAAGCGGACACTCCTAACATGCATCCATCCATCGAAAGCAGACATGTCTTTTCGCGCACTCGAGTGCAGTCCACGGCGTGACGAAATGATGTGATTTCTGCAAAGCAAATCGTTTTGGTATAAAGAATAAGTACAGAAGCGTAAAAAAGGTATGGAACGTTTAAAATTGGGCCACAATATGCCAGCAAGCGCGTTTATTGTCATGAAAGGAAGACGTTCGAGGCAGAGTTTACATTGGAAGTCGCTTTTTGTGGAGATTTTCTGCAGGAGCTTTGAAACCAAAGAACGGGAACAAAGCAATTTTTGTTCATCTTTTCTGTGTCAACGTATGCCACAAAACGTAGTACATGTCACTGAATTATTTGTTCAGTGTATTGCATGGGCCCTTTTGTAGTAGCATCCCACGTTCTTGGTAAGCCACGTATCTGTAGTAACGTTAGTCGAGCAAATTTGAGTGCATGTCAAACTGCGCACCGAATTCGGCAACTTGGGTTAGGTTAGGCGCCGCATGTTATACGAATGCGCAGAACCTACCGTCAGCCGGCCTGGAGTGACGGTAGGCACTGCATATTCGCGTAACACGTGTCGAGAGAAACGTGATTGCGCTTGTGCCTCTCTCGTGGCGTCTTACTGTCCTCTGTAGCTCTTAGAAAATTGAGGGCTTAACTTAAGCAAGGGCGAAGAGAGTTCGAGTGAGTGAAACTTATTTATTTATTTATTTATTTATTTATTTATTTTACCCTCAGGGTTTGCACATTACAGAGGGCAGGGGCATGTTACGCATCAAAATGGGAAGGAACACTTATTACAAAAAAGATACGACAAAAGTTTAACAATCTACAGAAATATACAAATATACGGCGTGTCGAAGATGTTACTAAAAAAGAATGTAGTGATTGGGATGGTGCACATAATTCATGTTCAAGAACTAACACATGATAAAGATCAAGGGAAAAGAAACCAGAGAATAAGAAGACATTACATACAAATAAAAAAGCAGGATAAAATAAGGTCAAAACATATTTTGCAAAAAGCCTTAAAGAGTGTTGCGCCGATGATAGCTGTAACTGATCGTGGCAGTCGATTCCATTCGTATGTGGTTTCGGTACGAATGCATGCTAGGTTACGTTTCTGCAACAAGGAACGTGAACTTTTTGTAGGTGATCAATAACGTTATTTTGAAGACAGGAAGAGCATCTTGATTGTTTAAGTCACACGTTCAAACCCATAATGAATCACCAACTGGTACTCTAGAGCTTGTGGTAAAATATGCAATCATGGAACACTGAGATGAACCACGTGCTATAGTAAACCTGCTAAATGACCACGTGGAGTGCGAAGAGCGAGCGATACTTCATTGTCGCGGGTGGTACTGAGTTGAGAGCCAGTGAGCCAACCTCCCGCGCCGAAACTCGTTGCGGGAGCGCGCGAGGGAAACCGGGAGTCGCGTGGGCGGTGCCAAGGTGTTTCGTAGTGCGCATGGTTGGCGTCGCTGCGAGCTTTTTCCCTCGGCGGGAGACCGGACAGAGTTCAAATGGAACTCCGAGCAGGTTGTCGATCGCAGATGGCGTCCGGCCGACCGTCGCGAACGGCCTAACAGCGGCGGGATCGACCGAGTTGCACCCGTGGCCACGCTTCAAATCTTGCCGTGCTTGCGTACTCGGTGGTCTATAGCTTCCCGTTCGCTTCATCAGGTGCGATCGATATTGAAGAATCAGCTCCTCGTGTCGAACAGAGTGCGGTATACGGGTCGTGTTTTTCTTTTTTTTGTTTAAACTTGAAGTGTTCGGTCGGCGGGCGCCACGTGAGCTCGCGCACGTGCTGCTCGACCTGTGCCGGCGACGCAAATGACGGCTGCAGTCCGGCGTGTGGGCAAAGCGGCGAGTGTGGTGCTGCACATCTTGCTACTCCACTCCCTCGCATCATTCGGCGCAAACAAAGGTAAGCCACACGTGCGGAGACAAATCTCATTTTAGTTCCACCGTAACAATAGGCCCTCCTTGTTTTAAAAATCTAAATGTACAGCATTCATCGCTCTTTAACTGCTCTGCAAAGTGCAATGACACATTCAAGAAGGCGAAACGGCGACTCTTTATTTATTTATCTTTTGTGCTCGTAGACCAAACAGAAAGGTTATTTGCAACATCTTTAAGCGTTAAAAAAAGTTGTTTGTAGTCCGACAGCTCCAGGATCAAAATAGGCTGTTAAGACTAAACGGCACGGTACGGAGTCTCAGTGCTCCGTCCGCAACAGTAAACAGAAGTGTCGGGGGAAAGGACATGGCGCCTCAAAGCATTGGACGTTGTTATAAGATTTCGACACAAAAAGGGAAGCACAAAAAAATCAAAATACTACCTTGCTACGTTAAAATACTAGTACCTGGCTACATTGACAAAAGAATTTTAAAGTTGTATGTACTCGAAACTGACAAAAAGCTTCAGTTGCCTTGCAATCAATCAGCTGCGGGCTTCCGGTGATAATAGTATTAAACAAAGGGCCCCAAGTGAAAAAAGATTGATATCACTGCAAACCTCAAAAACAGAACAAGAAGTAAAAGTGGAACATACAGAAGACTTGGAGACTACAAGAAAGCTGTCACCACCTGTACATGAGTTCTTTAAAATGTATATTAGTTCAGTACAAAAATGAGGAAGTCGGTAGCCCTCTCTTAAAACGCTACCGCCCCTCCGTGATAACCCGCAGCAAATAAAGTGCCTGTCGTCTTCTGCTGCTTGCTCGTTCGTTCGCCAATAAAAGAAAAAAAAAACGCAGCAAGCGCTTTCGCTCTCTTCTTATAGTTCCACCCAGAGTGAAATAAACAGAAACAAAAGAATAACTGACAGGCACCGACATTTTTATTGTTAAGGGCAGAAAAGCTTGTTCGGTTACCAAGACACAAGTTACCCTCACTGGGAACCTAAAAAAAAAAAATGAATCCCTCAGCCCAGCTTATCTATCGCTCACGTGGCGCAAAGTCAAACACGAGACCTGGGTGTTTGAACCCAGAACCTTTAGCAGACGAACATCGCGTGGAGGCTATTTGGCGTAGGCCGCAAGCACTTGACATCCAATTCCACGTGGCTTATATACTGGCTTCCCCTATGCGCGTGTGAGCCTCGTGTAATTGCATTATCGTTAATCGGAACGTAAATGGTAAGTATGCAACGTTACTGTTGTCATGACCTAGCAGTCACGTTAGTCATGCGTTCGTACCTTTCCATACCAATTTTGGTATATACCAAGTAAATGAAACGGGTTCTCCCCATTTTCTTACCACAGTTTTGCACCATATCTTCCTGCTAAAGTTATTACAAGGTCACCTTTGCATGACACATATAAGGCCTCAAAGAACAAACCCACTTGTTAGGTTGTGGGCTTGTGTTTCGCTGCAGTAGCACGCCAGCAAACCCGAACACCAGGATTGTAGTCAGACAAAAAACGTGCGTCTCTTCGTCACCGTCCGACGACACTTTGCAATCAGGGAGGCCACCTTCCGAATATGGTGATTTATTAAAAATAAGGCAAGGCCGGACAACAAGACAGGCCGGTCAGCGGCGGCCGCTTCACAAATAGCTCGCCTCCTTCTCTTCCATGAGGATAACGCAATTTTTTTTTTATACACTCGCGATGTGGAGTGGGGTTATTTTCGAAAGCCCCTCACTCAATCTGTACCGACCACACATAGGTAGGCGCGTTATGCTGAAGTGCACGTAGCAGTCAACCCTGGGACAACCCCTACTCCTACCTCACTCTCCACAAAACCCCGTCATCCTAACCCTCCTGCACGCATCTCCCCGTTCAACTTTGCAACGGTAGCGGCACGTCCTGTACACACAGCTGCGTGTTGTCGACCGCAGTAAAATGGAGGAACTAATCAGGTAGACCTCCCGCGCACTGTATACTTACGGCATAAGCTTGACACGTCGTGTTTTCTACGTCGAAGTTAGAACGGGCGAAATTAACTCCACCGTGATAAACTTAATTCAGGCATTGAGACATGGCTACTGCGCAGAGAAAACGCCGGAACGTGTATTCGCCTCCTGCAAACAAGAATTTTATGCTATCGTGATAATTAGTACAATAACCATGTACCGCTGTAGTTCATTTGTGGCGTTGTTCATAAGAGTTCAGTTTTAATAGCGCTTGTATCGCTGTATTAGCGTTTCTCACAAAGCTGCCCGTATATTCCGTACGCTGGGGCGCCTGGTACCTCCTCATATAGTGAAATGCTCTTTGTGCAGTAACGGTTGAATGTTTCGTTCGTCAATGTTGCACTCGCGTCAATTTATACGCAGACAAACAAGGACTTTTTTTCAAATTGTCAGGGTTATAGAAGTAACTTGGCACTGCAACCTTGCGCAACGAAGAAGGCGTACTCATCGTGCGCTGCGTTATCCTGTATCTACACGAATTAAATCCTGCTGGCATTGAAATCCCTTGAATTTTAGCTCTGAATGGACATTCGTGCGAAAGGAGACATCTGCCAACGTTTACAATTTGGTACTCTATGAGGGATACGCTAGCGAAAGAGAACTGCAAACCACTATACTGTTGCAGAGCACGAACGGACACCTCCGCAACGCCTTTTCGGCGCATGCTAACACTTAGCCCGTGAGGAACGTGAAACGCAACGAAACAAATGCGAGCGAGCGCGAAGTGGCGTTATAATATGACTTACAAGAGCCGCATTCTTTGCGGGCCTTGAAGCAATTACGGGCGCCGTTTGCGTAGCAAGCCGCGCAGCTTACGAGAGCACATTTCCCCACTGTGCGGACTCGCGCATTTGCTGTATCACGCGCGTGCGTTCAAGACTCGCTCACACATGCTCGCCTCGCGTGTGCTAGCTCCTCATTCAGAGTGGCCAACTTGCAAGAGTCGCCGAGTAACGCGAATACCTCTGGCTAACTCGTTCAGCAGCTCCGGCCGGGAGCCCATCTTTCCCAGCTACTAGACGGCAGTATTATTAATGCCCTCGAAGAGGGCGGGGAAGGAACGAGCCCACGTGAGAGCTCGCATGCCTGCCAAGTTTATCCCGCCGTGTGCATGCCTGTGCTGAGAAGTGCTGCGAGTGCGAGAGAGCATCGCGCGTACAGAAAGTTGACGGTCTGAACAATAAGGCCGCGGAATCCCGGGTCAAGAAAGAGTGCGAATATTTCCATGTACTTGTACGAGCGACGTTTGTGAGAGCTTGAGCGAACAGAACTAAAGACATGTGTTGCCACAGACAACAACGCGCAGACTCATCTAATCTAGCTTGTCAACGTGCTTTACAGCTGAGACTGCGCGCAGAGTGAGAAGTTCATTGGTATCTCGTGCTTTTCCTAGTGTACCCGTGTCTTCCACGAAGCCGTGCATATCTGGTGAGTGGAAACTTGCAAGAAGCACAGCGGTTATAACGACTCAACCACGGGTTGCATTTACATGACAGAACATTGATGAAGACATAAAGCAAAAATCTGCGTGGATTAAGTGTTCATATGACAAAAAAAAAAAAAAAAGAAAAAGGAACACGCACCCACCTAAATCAACCAAAAGTCCATCGCAGTCAACCAAAGTGCACCAAACGTTATAGCGCGATTCTACATACTTAAGTGAACATTAATGTCGCCTTGGTAGTCTTTTCTTTTTTCCTTTTAACCTAAACAATTCGCAACGTGAAGCGACACAGTTTTTGTTTATTTTTTTACATCGTTGTTGTTAAAGCCTCCCTATAGGTTGGCCTGCACTTCTGAGCGAAGTGGGGAGAGGGGGTAATTAGGAGAGGAGACACACACAAAGAAAAACGGACAGTCAGGTAGCGAGAGAAATAAACGAATAAAGTAAAGTAATCTACTCGGCGGGGTCGGATTCGGACCCGGGTACTCACGGTCCAAAGGCGAGCGTGGTAAACTATGTGCACACGCTTGCGGAACGGACATTTGATGGAAACAATATCATTGCATATCATTGGTGTGGCTTAGCTGAAAATCCTCTTCTCCTTTCTTAAATAAAAACCTTAATAAAAGTTCGTTGTCTGTACTATGTTTAGCCATGCCATGCTTCGCTAAGCGGCTCCGCTGGTCATTGGTGTTTTGCGATAGCAGAGCCACGCCTTACTTCTTTCCTTTCTCAGTTAATAAACGAAGTGAAATCGTGGCTTAAGTGAGGACTACAATTAAGCATTATGACTAGCTATTCTCAAAAGGTAAGCTACTTCGGTTGTTTACTGTTGACTGGCGACTATATATATGGGTATATTGTCTGAACATCGATATCGCACTCGGATTTTCAGGAGCCTGTAATTTTAATACGCTCATTATGTGCGCTACGTCTGCACTAATAATTTTGTATGCTTCGCCAGAAAGTCAATTAACCATCCCTATTACTTCTTAGATTATGCTGTTTCCTTGTGGTAAAGTGAAGGTGCGTTTGGCTATCGAGGTTATGCATGGCAGCAATTCAAGAAGTGTTCTGTTACATTAATTTGCAGAACTCGACAACGTCAATTGCGTAGAAGTCGCCTTGACAGACGAAAAAAATATTACGTGAAAAAAAAAAAATGCGACAGAGAAAGAGACTTGAATGCAACGCCTCTAACTTTTGGAAAAAATCCGTTGCTGGCTAAATTCTCTGCCTTTCAATAAAGAGCTCTCTCCGTTGCTGTTCGCGCGATATCGCTTTGAATGTATTCGCCTGTCTGATTCGACGTACTGACCTGTCGTGCCGGATCTTGTCAGTCCCGGAAATAGCAGAGAGCTCGCACGCTACTCTCACAGACTACGCCTGACACACCTGCCGTCACAAGCGCTCTGCGTTGTTTGTGTTTTGCTTCTGAAATCGCATTTGGGCTGCTGTGCGGACCGACCTCGCCAATGCGGCGTTTTTATGCTCCGATGGCAGACAAGAGCAACAAAATCCACTGCGCCGTGCGGTCAGAGCGAGGGTCACAAATCGGCAGGCGCTCGATGCGTCGAGTTGCAGTGCGACGATGAATAAGTGAGTGGAAGCCGTCCGCAATTTTCTTGGGTTCCCACCTTCGTGAGTGCCGAGGACACCTACACAGTGGGCGCTCGCGTGACGAGGCAGCATCGACCGCAGCTCGAGACCCGCTTTGCGTCCGTTCTCGTTCTCGCATTTCCCGTCGCTCATCCTCGAGCGGCCGTTTATCCGAATAACCTCTCGACTGCAGAAATGGTTAAGTGCGCAGTCTGTGCCAGTGCCCCTCGTTTTGTTGGGAGCGGCGCTTTCGGTGCTGCGGTATAACTCCTATACACATCGTCAGGTGGTCGCACCTTCGTGCTCCACTTTTTAGACGGCATGTCATATACGCAGTCTTTTGAGGCCGCTCGGCTGAGTGCGTCACAAGACGCCAACGCTCTTCGAGAAAGTGGCACGTTCTTTTTTTCGTTTTTTTTTTTGCCTGAATAGATGAAGATTTTGGAAGCACTCTTGGTAGTTGCCTCTGGTGGGATCTTATATTCAAGAAGGTCACGTGGTCAAAGGCACATGGCACGCTGTGTGTGTGTGACGTCACATGCGGCGCGACCGCACGTGCGCGCAGCGTCTTGTGATGGCGTTACACGTATAGTGTCACGTACGATGTAGGGTCAACTACACACTGTACAAAGTCCCCAATGTACACAAGCGAAACAGAGAAATGTTGATATCTACATTTCTGTAAATCTGATCGATCGGTCGATCGAACTGCATCTGACCCGTATCAAACCTTATCGAAATAGACCGAACGCGATCGGGCATTCGTCGTATACGACTAGGCCCTATCCATGCCCCATAAGGCTTCATCCGGCGTATCCGAGCCTTATTGGTTTCTTATCGAACACGCATTCCAGCCGTTATCGGACCTTATTAGGGTAATCGAACACGATCCGACCGCACATATGTCCATCTTTAGCACGCTTCTGTAGGCTATGGGAACCTCCAGAATCTGCTACTGCGTGATATCAGACGTAATACGCCTGCGCGCATACCGTATAATTTGAGCTTATCACCAGATTACAAGCTTGGGCGAGTTGATGAATCATCGTGGAATGGAACGCAACGAACAGCAGGGCACAGACGAGCGGACAGGACGAAGCGCTGTCTACTCGGCTGTGTCCGGGGGTTCCTTCCGCTCCATCCCACGGCGAGCTTATCGCTTGCGATGATAAGGCACGTGGATTAGCGCGTTATACTCAGTAGGACATTTAGTCGATTTTTCTTTGACTTCGTCATACGTTATGTACTTCTACGTACGTATCCGTCCTCGGACAATCCTACAAAATTAGTAGTCGCAGCTTGACGCAAAATAGGTACACAGAATCCTTAATAGCAACGTGGGGTGCCTGAATGTGTTTGCCGTCACCATCATGAATCTGAGTAGCAGTTGTTGCTGGGCCACTCGGTTAGTGGTTAAAAGTTAGTGGCCGTCGTCAAGACACTTTTCCAAAAACTCAAGAAAGGCGGCAGAAGCAAAGGGTGAAGCAAGCGCAGAGAACAGTAAAACCTCAAAAGCTGTCTATAGGCGCCGTCCTTCCCACGATCTTATGAAATTTGCGAGCGGACATGGAACGCCGGTGGTGTTCTTTCCGCTGTGCAAGCTCGCCCAGCTGTGCCCACAGGAAGAGTGGTGGCACCGAGAAGCACGCGAAGGCGTATGTAAAAAACGTGCCACTGTGGTCGTCTATACGAGAAGCTGCTGTCTTATGGGAAGACCTACGTTGGCCACGCAGGGCGGTGTGTAAACGGGATTGCGCGGGAGTTGTCCCTGATGAATAACGACGGAGCGCATTTGCCTCCCCACTGCAATGAGCGTCAGCGTGAGCCACGATTTGGCAGGATAAGGACACTTGGAAAGAGTGAAGCCATTATGACACGTCAGCTGTTAGAGGTTCTTCATATGCGAGCAACACATGTGTGTGGCACGTCTAGATGTCGCCCTCATTTCTTCTGAAAGCCGTTTTGTAGGAAGGATGCTTCGTTGAAGGACATTTGTGAAATTGCGCAGCGCTTTGTTATACACAGGATGTGTAAGGTATCTTCAATAAACGCTCGCAAGTTTACGCTGCCCCCTTTTCTCGTCCCTCTCCTGCTTCTTCCTTGTCCGGCACTATAATTAAGCGTATTATCCTGATCGTTCCTTGACACTAAGAGATCATACAAGCATTACCTTCGTCTACGCGATATCTTCATACAAAAATGTCTCGCATTATTCATGCTACTTATTGCGTGCCTACATTCTTCTATAGCTGGATGCTGTG